>OX422215.1:508108254-509336254 GCA_949130495.1 Sambucus nigra
AAAACCACCTATCTTTATAATAACTAGCATGGAACCGGCGTGATACGCAGGCGTATTATAAAAAAACTACTTAAAATTTATTTTAAATAGTTTTTATAATTGAATTAGATAATAATTAATAGTATTTGAAAATATGTTATGCTTAATATTTTATGGTGTATGAGTAGTATACAAAATAAAGAGTGATATTTTTTACAAAGACATCAAACTTTATCCAAAATTCATATGATGTAATGTTAATAGAGGTTTTGCATTTTAGTTTCATTTGAATTTAGAAAAGTAAAATACTATCAATTATTATCTATTAAGATGCTCTTCACTGCACACAAAAAAAAAAAAAAACTTATACATTAAAATAGATTTACTCTCTGCATTTTAGAACACTGATAAAATAAAAAAGCTGACATAGCATGTATACTAAACTCATACAATAAAGAACAATAATACAAATAACAGTTTACAGTCAAATTCAACAACTAATTTTATAATCAGTGCCATGACTCTTGATCTTATATCAATCCTAAATAATCAAAATTCAATAAAATAGACACAAAATTACCCAAAACCCATTAATCAAAGACACTTTTTTTAACAGAAACTCAATCAATTAGGCATACAAAATTTTCATATAAACCAAAGACTATCCATATGGATTTGTATTAAAACTAAGCAAAAAAATGACTAACGAAAAAAGGTTATCTCCGTGGTATTTGAAATCTTCACTACCTCCATCCCACAACAAAATTCCCATACAATTTCTCAACCTTTTTTTCACCTATCATCACCATGGAAGAAAAAACAAAAAATTAATACATGGAATATTAACCTAAGAAATTAAGGATCTTCTCAACATGCCCATATAATAAATTAGGATGCTTATACCAGAGAAAGAAAAAAATGATATAACAACATACCTCCTTCCAAATGGTATTGTAAAGATCCTCTGGTGGAACTCCACTCTGAATCAGCTGATTCAAAGTATCATCATAAGATTTATACAAATTTGTCACATCTATATAACCCTAAGAAGAAGTAAAAAAAAAATAAACAAATATTGATGTTACAATGTCGAGTCATAGTAGGATTAAGTGAAATATTAAATGCAAATTAACAAAAAAAAAGACAAATTTACAATAGGTTTCAAAATTGTATACCTCCTAAAACAAAAGGCGACTGAGATTTATGAAAATAAACACCCCGAACAACTCCATTATGTTCATCAAACTTGTCTATTAGCGTCCCCATTCTATAATCCCATAGATACATAACACCATTGTGAAGACTCGTAAGGATCCACGGTCTTTTACTGTGGAAACTTTGTCCTTTTACTCAATTACTCTCTCTCTCTCTCTCTCTCTCTCAAATTTCGTCAACATTTTTTCCAATCAAACACAACCTGTTTACACATTCAAAAACTTCATAACTGCGAATTGTAAATAACTATGGTGCTTGAAAAATCATTAAACCAAACGCGAATTGAAAACCTAATTAGGTAAATTACTCACGGATCTAAGAAAATCAAAGTTACCTCGAATCAGATAAGTTCTACGATAGATCAACCAAACTCAAAAGGGCTAAAGATTTGCTCAAACTATAAATTGTCTTTATCATTTTGTTAAGCACTTGGTGGGTCTCATTGGCTAGAGTCGATTCATCTCTGTCAACTGTGGGCCCGGTGATCTCTTGGTGCTTGAAATCTGGGTTTTGACTTGGGTACTCAATTGGGTTTTCTTTTTCTTGATTTGAGGTTGATAGGAATTTTCGATTTTGAGGGGTTTTATAAACTTGGGTTATGGATTTGAGAATTAGATTTTTGTAAGATCTTATGAGAAGATGATTGGGGTTAGGGTTTAGAGGGGTTAGGGATGGGGATTGTGGGAGAGAGGGAAGGGTGAATATTTGTGCATTGGGGTTTAGGTTTAGGGGTGGGTGGTGATATTCTTTATACAAATCAACAATTAAGACATGTGTTGATGTAAAAAACTAGATCGCTCTAATCTTTCAATCACAGATAAATAAATAAGACAAAGATTTTTAAAGTGGTTCGGCTAGGAATAAAGCCTACGTCCACTGTTATGTTATTGCTGAGTGTTTGTGGAATTCTTGATTACAAGTTCTCTCAAGAAATTCCCGTCCCTTTGAATGAGGGAGATACAATGTATTTATAGCCTTGAGGCTGTACATGAAAGGTCCAATACATTAAATGATTTACATATGAAAGGGTAATACATTTAATGCAACGTGTGCGTCAAGAATACAATGGATAGTTGAACAGTTGTCCGTCTGATAATTAATGATACGGCCGAGATGCAGTTCGGACCGCCTTAGTTGCTTGTTGATCAAGAGTTCCTCGGAGTAGTTAGAGTATCTCGGGATGATAGAGTTCCTCGGTGTGATAGAGTTTCTCGGAGAGAAACACGGTTGGTCGGGAAATGATCTTCCTCGCTGCTGTTGTGCCATGTAGATTGACACGTGTCTTAATCTTCTTCGTCCACATCAGCACATTAATTTTGGTATCAACAGAAGCCCCCAATGTTTCATATTTTGAACTTTGAAGAGTATGGAACATTCTTTCTTGGTATATGGCAATATTAAATGTACTTCCCGGGTTTTAGGAACATTGTATTCAAATTTCCTTCTTATTTCGCAGTTTCCGCCTTTTTGATAAGCGCTTTGATATTCGTGCAAATTTTGTCCTTTTAGCCGCCGGAAATTTAGTAATTTCTTTTTGGTAATCATTTCTTTCGCCGCTTCCCAATGCAAAGTATTTAAACTTCTTTGGTAACCATACCGTCGTCTACGTTTTTCATTCTCTGCATTCAAGCTTTCTCTTCTCTTCTTCTCTTGTGCGTTCATCTTTGTTTTCGTTCGTTGTCAACACATCTCCTTTCTTTCTGTAAGATCTTCTTTCTTTCTTCTGTATCTCTTTTATTCAATATGGTTTATATTGTGGAATCTGTTGAGAAATTCCGTTCTGATTTTTCCATTCCTTCGTGGGTAACTCTAGAGGTTCTTTCTGAGCCTTTAGATTACTTTCGATTGGCTGAGGGACATTGGTTCCCCAGTCTTTTTGTTGCTGAATGCGGTTTTTCCTTTCCACCAAACCCATTATGCCTTGAGTTTTGTCAATATTTTGATCTTGTTCCTGCAAAAATAGCCCCCAATTCATGGAGAATAATTAACGGGGTGCACAAATTAAATCTAACTCATGGGACTCGTATTGGGATCCCTGAAATTATGTTTTGTTATAAATGGGCCGTTCTAGATAATATTTATTATTTAAAAACTAGGTATTTGAATAGGGCTCTTGTAGTTAATCTCCCTGACTCAAATAGGGATTATTTTGAGCATGGGTTGGTCATAAAAAATTGGCAACATGCGCCTTTATCTGGGAATGAAGTATACAACGGTCCCAGATGCCCCCCATACGGCAATGGGATAGGTTTATTTTTCATTTTATTTTACTTATGAAATTATGCTTTCATCCTGTTTGACAAAATGTATGACTGATATTCTATTATGTATTTGTTTGCAGTTGATAGCAAAAGAAAAACTCCAAAAGAGTCAGAAGTGAATATCAAGCATTTGAAACTTATCTGGAATTTGCATAAGACCATTGCTGACGAGCATATTAGATCTGCTTCATATTTACTACAGTATAAGAGTTATACAACCTCTTATACTGCTCGCCCTGTTGAACCAGCTTCAACACCAGAAAGTTCATCTTCAGATTCTCATATCCCCCTATCTCAGAGAATGGGCAAGAAAAGAGCTCCTCCTGCTCTATTTGGTGACACTTCTTCTGCTGTTGGAGCCCAGAAAGGCAAAATTGATGTCCCGGAGGGGACTAAAAAAGTAGATGATGGTTCCTCCAAAATTGCCGAGAAGCCCCCAGTGGCCCCGAGCAAGAAAAATGCTCCTGCTGATGTAATTGTCATCTCTCCGACCAAGACTTCTTCCTTGGTTGATGCTGCTGACCGTCCTTTGAAGAGATTGAGGAAATCATCCTCAGTTAATCTTGCTGGAACTGCATCTTCTCTACCCGCTGGTGGTAGTAGTGTTTCAAACATCCTTCTTCCGAGTTCTTCAACGAACTCAGTTATACCCGAGGTTCTCGGGGTTGATGAAAAAATTCCTAGGGATACACTGACGTCCCTAGCTGCTCGCCATCTTTCTTCAGTAAATTTCTCATACCTTTGATCTTTCTTTCTTTTTCTTGAATGCTTGTATTTGTGTTGACTCTATTGTTTTTCTTATCTTTCAGCTGGTGAACTGCTTCAATACCATCGTGAAGAAAGATCAAGTTATTAAAGCTTCCACTTTCTCGTCCGATGTTGACGATGCTCTGTTGGGTTTAACCCAATCTGTGAAGGAATCTCACCAACAGTACATCGAGGAGAAAACTGTTTGGGAGAAAAAATTGGCTGTGGCTGAGGCTGATAAGATGAAGATGGCTGAAACCTCCAAGAATTTGGAGGAGAAAATTAAAGATTTGGAAGTTAAACATCAGGAATCTGATGATAAATTGAAGAAGGCAGAAGAAGAAATATCTACTCTGCGAGATATTAAGGTTAAGAAAGAGGAACTGGAGGTGAAGCTCTCCTCGGAGAAATCGAGGAGAAAAGTTGCAATCAAGAAACATTTCAGTGTTGGTTGGGAGAAAGGATGGGAGAGAGGGATAGCTGCAATGACGTCCCAAGTCCAATATGGGGAGTTGAAATACTTCTATGATGGTTGGGTAGCTTCTCTGCAAGAGCTAAAAGTCCAAGATGATTCTGAGCTATTCCAACGGCATCTCCCTGGTCCTCCTCCACCAATTGTGGAAGAAGAAGAAGATGAACCTGCTTCAGATGAATCTTCCATGGCTATGGGCGATCAAGTTTCTGCCTCTCAACCATCTGCCACCGAGGACATTTCCTCCATGCCTCCTCCTCCCGAGAAGACTCCTACCGATCAAGCTGCAGTTATCACCGAGCAACCGAGCTCCTCGTCCCAGCCTCCCGAGAAAGTCTTGGGGGACAAGGAAAAGGTGTGAAGTTGTTCGGTAGCCTTTCTGTATTTCCTTGTAATCGAACGATGTAACTTTTTGATGATCTAATAAAATATGTCTTTGCTCATCTCTGTTGTCGATAACTTGTTTTTGTTGATTGTTGTCTTTTTCTTGTCATTAGTTTGTTGCTAGAATGGAATTGATCTCTTCTCATGATACCGAGCTGATGCAGCAATGTCATCAATACTATAAGGCTGGTCATACAGATCTTAGTACATCGGAAATTGTTGATATCCTTGGTCACGGTGCTTCAGAGCAGGCTATTGAAGCTTATCGATACTTGAAAGCTTTACTCGACCGAGCAGTGGCCAACAATGTCGCTTAATATGAGTTGATTGAAGAGCTTCATGATTCCTTAAAGGATCTTCAAAATCAACATAACGAATCAATGGCTTTATTACATGAAGATTATGAAAATAGATACCAGCAGCTCTCTTCAGAAACAGGCCACAAGAAGATCATTGCTGGGTATGACGTCAGGGAGAGGACCCTAAAAGGTGAAATTGAAGCCTGTAGACAAATCGCTGAGATCCTGGAGCAAGAAAATAACAATTTGCAGAAGAAATTAGCTCAGTATGAATCTGCTGCTTCATCCTCTACTGCATTAATACCAGTCACTGATGAAGGCTTCTCGTTCTTAGAGGTCGAAAATGCTAAACTGAGGCAAGAGCTGGAGGACTTAAGAAGATCTGCCATTTCTGGAACTGCTCGGGGACGAGGAAGAGGTTCTCGGGGGCGAGGAAGAGTCCTCATTCAAAATGTTGAAGAGGCTCACACTCAGTCTACTCTGGAAACTCAAGCATTCCAGTTGAAAGTAAAAGACCGTGCTCTGACTGAAATGTCCAATAAAAATCTGTCTCTGGAAGATCAGCTGGCATCAACGAAATCTGCCTTGCATAACAAAGATCTCTTTGCCAAAAGCCTTCATGAACAATTGGATAGATTAACCTTCCAATTCCATAAACAGCCAAGAGAATTCTGGATGGCAGGATACAATGAAGCTCTCGTTCATCTGGATGCTCGCATTGAACATGCTAATAATGAAGGTTACAAGCAAGGATGGTTAAATGCATTGGGTGTATTAAAGTTGGAGCAAGGGCATTTTTTATGGGACTATCATGCTCCATCGCTATTAGACCTGCCTGTACCACCTTTCAAATTGGATATGGCATGGATTCCAGCTCGCTCCATTCCTCGCAGTCTAATTTCGAAATATCTTGGTGATTATAGCCTTCACTCCCAAGCTGAATTATCTCGTCCTGAGCATCTTTTGGATACACCTTCTGTTATGAACGTCAGAATGCTCAGAGATGTTAATTTCATCAATTCTCCCCTTTGCCTAGAAGACCCTCCTGCCGGCGAGGAACCTGTTTCTAAAGCACAGGGCAAAAAACCAATAGAATAGTAATGTCCATGTAACAATTTTGTAATTTATTCCAGATTAATGAAAAGATTTTCATTTTCTGTTTGCCAATTTTGTTTTATCAAGCACATTTATATTTGTACATATGTATCTATGTATCTATTAAAAAGCTAACAGTATTATTGTTCAATAAGCAACTTAATAAAAGGTTACAAGTATTAGTAATGTTTCTCGATCACTTAATAATAAAGTAATGAGAAAAATGTTCAAACTGTTTCCAACCAACTAAGGTGGGTAAATAATGTTTGTCGACTAAATACAGCTCCGACGAACTATACTTGGTTTGATTATAAAATTGCGTCCGACCAACTATGATCAATAAGTTGTCCTCGCCGACCAACTACAGTTATTGGGTTTTTATCCCCGATCAACTATACTTGGTGTATTTTTTAAACATTTTGTTCTTCAAAGAACTCATTGTAACAATATTACCTCCCGACCAACATAAGTTGTAATATGAGAGTATATTTTTATCTTACCAACCGTGGTTGATCCTGCTGGTGTACACTTTTTGGCTCCTTAAAGCTTTTGGCTCCTTA
The DNA here is from genome assembly GCA_949130495.1 of Sambucus nigra. NCBI lineage: Eukaryota > Viridiplantae > Streptophyta > Magnoliopsida > Dipsacales > Adoxaceae > Sambucus > Sambucus nigra. Next base: position 508,115,267 of record OX422215.1, read on the forward strand.
GAGCATTTTTTGGCTCCGTAGAGCATATCCTCCTAACCAAAGGAGGTTGGCTACTTATAGCACTTTTTGCTCAATAGAGCTGTCCTCCTAACCAAAGGAGGTTGGCTCCTTAGAGCACTTTTGCTCCGAAGAGCTGTCCTCCTAACCAAAGGAGGTTGGCTCCTTAGATCACTTTTGCTCCGAAGAGCTGCATTTGTTGGCTCCTTAGAGCACTTTTGCTCCGAAGAGCTGTCCTCCTAACCAAAGGAGGTTGGCTCCTTAGAGCACTTTCGTTGTGTAGTGTATTACACTAGTATTCCCCGAAAAACTTTCATCCAGAAGGGAAAATGGTGAAACATCTTCGTTTTATTCATAATGAGAGAAATGCTTTACATTGGACATCATTGATAATACTTGCGCAGGTGTTCAGCATTCCATGCATTTTTAAATTCTTCTCCTTCTAGAGTTGCTATTCTGTAAGTTCCTGGTCGAACAACCTCTGTAACTCGGTAAGGTCCATGCCAGTTTGCTTCTAGTTTATTCTGCTTCTGAATGACCTTCTTTAGCACATAATCCCCTTCTTTTAAATCACATTTCTTTACCCTCTTGTTGTAAAACAGAGCTGTTCGTTGTTGATAAGCAGCATTCCTAATGGCTGCCTCTTCTCTGACTTCCTCGAGCATATCTAAATCCATCCTTCTCATCAAATCACTGATCGGAGAATTGAAATTTAACACCCTATGTGTTGGTAGGCCCAACTCGGCAGGTATCACAGCCTCACTTCCAAATGCTAGCATATATGGTGATTCTCCTGTTGCTGCTCGGGGAGTTGTTCGGTAAGCCCACAAAACTGACTGTAGCTCATTAATCCAATTTGCTTTAGCCTCACTTAACCTCTTCTTCAACCCATTTAGTAATGTTCTGTTCGTCACTTCAGTCTGCCCATTGCTTTGGGGATGGCCTGGTGCTGAATGAAACTTCAAGACGTTTGACTGATGACAATAGGCAGCAAATTCTTCATTATCAAATTGTGTTCCATGGTCTGTGATGAAAGCGTGGGGGAGACCATATCGACAAATGATATTCTTCCATATGAACTGATACACCTTCTCGTACGTCATATCAATTAGTGGTTCAGCTTCCACCCACTTAGTAAAATAGTCTACTGCCACGACGAGATACTTGAACCTTCCTCGGGTCGTCGGCAGTGGTCCAACCAGATCAATCCCCCATATGGCAAATGGCCAAGGTGATGTTATGGGTGTCAACAATGCCTGTGGAGTTCTTCGGATGGAAGAAAAACGTTGGCACTTGTCACACTTCTTAGCATAAGCTATACAATCAGCTCTCATCGTCGGCCAATAGTATCCCTGTGTCATCACCCTTTGCAGTAGGGTCCGACCTGCTACATGAGCTCCACAAGATCCTTCATGGATTTCTTCAATCAATTCTTTGACTTCTGATGGATGCACACATCTCTGCAAACCTGCCATAATTCCTCGTCTATACAAAACACCATTAGTTAACACATACCGAGCAACTTTATACTTCAATTTCTTGGCAGCTAGTTTGTCCTCCGGTAGTACTCCTTCTTCAATGTATGCTCTGATAGGATCCATCCAAGATGGTCCTAAATCAAGGGTAATAATCTTCATCGTCAGATCTTCTTCTATGCTCCGACTTTCTAATACTTCAATTGGTATTGTTCTTCGCAGCTCGGTGCGCGTAGCTGACGCTAGTCGGGCCAATGCGTCTGCTCTGGCATTCTCCATTCTCGGTATCCTCACCAATTGAATAGCATCAAATTCTTTCAACAATTCCATCAATTTTGCATGGTACTTCACCATTAACTCTCCCTTCACTGCATATATTCCCATCATTTGATTCACAATTAGCTGAGAATCACTGAAAATAATTACTTGACGTGCCTCCATAACTTTTGCCAAATGAAAACCTGCTATCATAGCCTCATATTCAGCTTCATTATTGGAATCTTTGAATTGGAATCTCAAGGCGTACTCCATGTCAATATCATCTGGAGAATTTAAAACAATCCCTGCTCCACAACCAGCCGTGCAAGATGATCCATCTACATATAATCTCCATGTATGTAACTCGTCTTCAAATTTCTTATCTGTTAGAGTTCCTCGGTGAAATATCATCTGTTTTCTTTCATCATCCCCGGGTATCCTTCGTTCCTCGTCGATCATTTGTTCGTGCCCTTCCACCAACCGGAGTTGGTCGGGATTTAAATATGATGATTTTTCTACATCCACAAGTCCTTTTACCAACCTTGGTTGGTTTGGATCTGTGTCTGTCGATCCTGTATCATCCACAGGTAGGTCAGCAAGCATCTTTTGCTCCTCGGGGGTATCAGGGTATGTGAACTCTGCTATAAAATCTGCCACGGCTTGCCCTTTCAACGATGATCTGGGTTCATACACAATATCATATTCACCGAGTTCTATCGCCCAATACATCAATCTTCCTGATTTTTCTGGCTTGTGAAGGGCTTGTCTTAACGGCATGTCGGTATACACAATGATGGTATGGGCCTGGAAGTATGGTCTCATTCTTCTACTTGCTTCAATTAATGCCAGTGCCAATTTTTCCAGCTTTGGGTATCTGATTTCCGCACCTCGGAAGGCCTTGCTTGTGTAATAAATTGGCTTCTGGACTCCATTCTCCAATCTGATCAACGCCGAGCTAACTGCATTTTCTGATACTGCCAAATACAAGTACAGCTTCTCTTCATTTATTGGCCTAGACAACAATGGTGGGGCTCCCAAATACTTCTTCAGATCTTGAAAGGCTTTCTCACATTCATCAGTCCACTCAAAACTTTTTCGTAGCGTTTTGAAGAATGGGAGGCATTTATCAGTTGCTCGGGATACAAATCTGTTGAGTGCTGCAACTCGTCCGGTAAGACTTTGCACTTCTTTCTTCGTCGTCGGGGATCGCAGCCCTAAAAGAGCTTTGATCTTTTCTGGATTTGCCTCAATACCTCGTTGGTTGACGATGTATCCGAGGAACATTCCTTCTCGTACTCCAAAGGTACATTTCGTCGGGTTAAGCTTCATCTGGTATTTATCCAGTTGATCAAAAGTTTGACTCAAGTCAACCAAATGATCTGCAGCTCTCTTGCTTTTGGTGAGCATGTCGTCGACATAGACCTCCATATTGCGGCTGATTTGTTCGGTGAATACCTTGTTCATCAACCGCTGGTATGTTGCACCTGCATTTTTTAAACCAAAAGGCATAACATTATAACAATAAGTTCCCCTTGGGGTAATAAAAGAAGTACTTTCCCTGTCTTCAGGTTTCATTTTGATTTGGTTGTAGCCAGAATAAGCATCCATGAAGCTGAGTAGCTCGTGTCCCGAAGTAGCATCCACTAGTTGATCAATTCTGGGCAATGGAAAATGATCTTTTGGACATGCTTTGTTGAGATCAGTAAAATCAACACACATTCTCCACTTGTTGTTCTTCTTCTTTACCATAACCACATTCGCCAACCAATCTGGATATTTCACGTCTTCAATGAATTGGGCTTTCTGGAGTTTCTCGACCTCCTCTTGTATGGCCTGGTTCTTCTCGGGACTAAACACTCTTCTTCTTTGCTTCACAGGTTTGATCTCTTTATTCACATTGAGTTCGTGACATAAGAAGTTTGGATCTATTCCTGGCATGTCTTCATGACTCCAAGCAAAAGTATTCTTCCTGTTTCTCAAGAAAGTTATCAACTCCTGTTTTATTGAAAAATCCAACGACGACCCTATCTGAGTTATTCGTTCAGGATGCTCGTCGTCCAGGATAACAATTTCTGTAGATTCCACAACCTGTCCTTTTACGAGTTGAGATTCATCCCTAGGGTCAAGAGTTTCAATTTCTGTGCTTTCCTCCACTTGGTAAGTAGTAGTCTTTTTGTGTAACTCTTCAAGTTCTTCTTGCTCGGCCGACGAATAATAGCATTCCCGAGCTACTTTTTGATCACCTTTCATAATTCCTACTCCAAAATTCGTTGGGAATTTCAAACATTGATGAACTGTAGATGGAACTGCTTCGAACTTCTTCAATCCAACTCTTCCCATGATGATGTTGTAGGCGGACTGCACATTCTTATCCATTACAAAAAAGCGTATTCTTTCCGTTCGACAAGCAGGCCAAGTTCCAATGAGTATATCCAACTTGATCGTCCCAAGTGGAAAAACTTTCTCGCCAGCAAAACCCAGAAGGGGTCTGTGATAAGGTTCTAACTGAGATAATTTTAAATTCAAGCTATCAAAGCATGAATAATACATGATGTCTGCTGAACTACCATTGTCTACTAACACCCTTGAAATGACCACATCCTTCATCCTCATTTTGATCACCAGCGGATCATCATGAGGGTAGAGAACACCTGCCAGGTCGTTTTTTGAAAAACCAATCACTAGCTTCTCTTTGTTTACTTTCCTCGGACGATCATCCTCGGCCAGGTTTATTCGCTGAATGTATGAACAAGCTTGAGCCTCTCCGAGATAAGCTTTTCTTTCTGCAGTAAGGTCTCCTCCTCCTGCATCTCCTCCTGTAATAACATTACAATCAAATGACCCAAAACGTATGGAAAATACCTCTCGTTCAGGTTTCCTTGGCTTCTTGGGAAGATCGGGGTCATCATCTGGATCCTCTTCATGGTCCCTCCTCTTTTTCTCCTCTGCACGACGAGGAGATCTAGATCTTTCTCTAGTTCTATCATCATTCTTCCTCTCACTCCTGCGATCTACGTACTTTGATAATTTTCCTCTTCGGATGAGTGTTTCAATCTCGTTCTGAAGGGCTATACAATTTTTGGTCATATGGCCATGATCTTTGTGAAATTCGCAATATTTGGTCTTATTCCTCATGTCGGGATCTGTCTTCAGTTTCTCTGGCCATTTGATTTCCTCGTTATTCCTGCTTTCTTCCAAAACATGATTAATACCCACTTTTAATGGAGTATAATTATCATACTTCTTTAGGGCTTCCAACTTCATCCTGTTATTCTTGGAATATTTGTCACCACCATTACTTTTCTGATCTTTCTTCTTAGAATTGTCGACCTCCACTTTAACTTCTTTATCCATATTCTTCTTCGCAGCCATAGCCTCCTCGGCATTCATGATTTTGGCCGCCTTTGCCATCAACTCCGACATATTTTTAGGTGGATCTTTAGCTAAAGTGTAATACAGCTTGTTAGGCAGCAAACCACTCATCAAAGCAGTGATTGCTGTCTTTTCTTCATAATCTATGACTTCCAACTTTTCGTTATTGAAACGAGTTATGTAATCTCTAGTACTTTCACCTGATTTCTGTCTAACACTTAGCAAGTGTGCTACTCGCTTTACCGGCTTTGCTCCAAAACAAAAATTGCCAATAAACAACTCGGCTAATTGAACAAAAGTTGAAATCTTACCCCGAGGAAGATTATTGTACCATATCTGTGCAGATCCAGTAAGAGTTCCCGAGAATGCTCTACACCTCATCTCGTCGGGAACAGCGTAGATATCTGCAGCAGCTTGGTATTGTTCTATATGAAGTACGGGATCTGTCTTTCCATCGTACTTTGGAGTCACTACGGGTGCTTTGAATTTCGACGGCGTAGGGAAATCCACAATGGCTTGCATAAAAGGTGTTCCTTGAACAAAAGTTCTCTGTAAGGGATTTCTTGCCTTAGCCATTTCTCCCAGTCTATCCTCCAATCGTTGAATGGAACCTTTCCATGCTTCATTCCCTTCCTCGGGCCGTTTAGTCCGAGCAACTGATTGCTCTGACGTAGCTTCCTGAGATTTATCTCGACGAGTGGTTGGTCGCGATTGCGCAGATCCTTCTCTTAAACCTGGTGGCGGTCGAAAACTTCTTGATGGAGCCCTAGGTGGATTCATGTTCCTCCTTGGTCCTAACCGACTGAAAGGAGATACTCTACTTAACCTCTCCAAAGCGCTAGTTCTTTCCGGAGAGAGAGTGATACGTTGATCTGTATCCGAAGCCCGTATTGATGAAGTTCGCCCAGGTTGATAAGAAAAATCATTAGACTCCTCATTGCGATATGACCCAGTGCGTCTAGATTGCGATTGCCTATGATCACTTCTTTGCCCTGAATAGGTAGGTGCACCGCCCTGAAGAGTTTGAATGAGTTGCCTCATGGATTCTTGCATGGCGGTTTGTCCTTGAGCCAGATTCGTTATAATCCCAGCCAGATCTGGGGATGCAGATGGATTTGGAAGATTTCCAGTATTTCCAATATTTCGATTACTGGATTCTGGATTATCAGCCATTGGTGATAAATGATTTTTATGAAAAACGATAATAACAGTCGTTTCCCACAGACGGCGCCAATCTGTTGATGTAAAAAACTAGATCGCTCTAATCTTTCAATCACAGATAAATAAATAAGACAAAGATTTTTAAAGTGGTTCGGCTAGGAATAAAGCCTACGTCCACTGTTATGTTATTGCTGAGTGTTTGTGGAATTCTTGATTACAAGTTCTCTCAAGAAATTCCCGTCCCTTTGAATGAGGGAGATACAATGTATTTATAGCCTTGAGGTTGTACATGAAAGGTCCAATACATTAAATGATTTACATATGAAAGGGTAATACATTTAATGCAACGTGTGCGTCAAGAATACAATGGATAGTTGAACAGTTGTCCGTCTGATAATTAATGATACGGCCGAGATGCAGTTCGGACCGCCTTAGTTGCTTGTTGATCAAGAGTTCCTCGGAGTAGTTAGAGTATCTCGGGATGATAGAGTTCCTCGGTGTGATAGAGTTTCTCGGAGAGAAACACGGTTGGTCGGGAAATGATCTTCCTCGCTGCTGTTGTGCCATGTAGATTGACACGTGTCTTAATCTTCTTCGTCCACATCAGCACATTAATTTTGGTATCAACAACATGATAATGTATATAGAGAAATGGACGGACAGGGTAATTGAAGGGAAAAAACGTGGGCCAAGAAATCGAGTGTTTCTTTAGTGGGAGTAAATGGTTGGAACTCAGATTTCTCGATCTAAATGGAGTGCGATATTAATTATAAGGATGTGGCATTATTACCTCTAATACTACTGTATTAGAGTTATAATATAGATTAGCCCCGCGCGATACTCGGGCGCGTTCTAATATTTTTATAAAAAAACATCATTTTTATTTAAAAAAATATTATTGAAAAAAGTTTTTTTTAAACGTAAAATTTTATTAAAAAAATAATTTTATTTATAAGATTTTTTTTTTTTTAAATATTGTAGTTTTATAAGACTTTATCTTTTAATATAAGTTTGAATCCAGATTCATGCCTCTTCCATTCCTTATATTCTCTTACAATTCACACTATTTAATGATACGTACATCAAATAATAAAAAACACAAAAATCTTGACATTAGACATAAAATGCATTTATTTAGTAGAGGCATATTGTCATACACCAAGAATTGAACTAAAAATAGGCCGAAAAAGGAGGTCCCTGCAACACTAACACGAAAATACACATTGGCAAATCGATAAACTTATGACATTACAACTTCTATAAGATGCATTTTTTCTCAAAAATAAAAAATAAAATTAGAACGTAAGGAAAGCAAGATTTATATCAAGGCATAATACATGTACGATTAAGATTTAAAAAAATTGTATTACTTGTAAGATTAATAAAATAATGAATTAGAGAAAGAAACAACATTATACCGATGCAATATCATCAATAAAATGTGCCTGAATGATATATGATAAAGCAGTTATATTGATGATAATTCCTAAAATACTTACGAAGGCCAAGTAAGAAAAAAAAAGATGACACATAATCTATAGGGTAAGTTGATCTTTACATATAGTCTTTCATTAGATAGAGATCTAATAATGTTCTATAGTATTCTAATTAGTGAACCTTAAGCCCCGCCAAACTATTACTGCTATTATAATACATATGGTTTGTTTTGGGTTAGTGGCATTTTCTACTTCTTTGGTGATATTTGAAAATTTGTGAGGAAGGGTCTATGCTGGGGTCCTCCTCAGTCAGCAAGTGAACAAACTCATTAATAAATGGACGAAGGGACGCAGTCCCACATGTACAATGCATGGCAATCTGGAGCACCTTAATCATCTCATCCATGAATGAGGCTAGTAATCGTTTGTCTAAAACCTCCATAGTTCCTTCTCTCATCTCCATTTTGGCCAAAAAGAAATATATAATATGCTTGTTCTCTCAAAACTCTGTATCCACGGGCTTCTTCCTAGTTATTTGTTACATTAGTACTACTCCAAAGTTGTATTCTACCATAGGTACCCAAAAAAAATATTAGGTTGACAAATATATGAATGAAGGTGAGTTATCTCAGAATGAGTGAACTTGAATAGAAGAGCGTTAAATAAGTAATAAGGCTATTATAAATTGAGGTTTTATTTATGGTAACTCCACTTGGGTCGGTGAAGTGAGGAAATATGCAGAGGAGCTTTGAATATATAAAGTGGGAGAAATGAAGAGTCCAAACTTCCATAAAAGGGGTTGCATTTTCTCAAGAGAATGGAAAGTGAAAGGTTGGAAGAATAGAATGAAGAAGAGTCATAAATAAGAAAATTTTGTTTGATTTTAATATATTCAATTCCTATAAACACGTGGCACTTCTCTGAGAAGAGACACCAAAATTTTATTTATTTATTAGATAACCCTCACGTATTTTGTGTATACATTGACTATACATAAAAGACCCTTCACATCCTTTATTGAAACTCCAGTCGTTCAAAGCACTATCCCTCACTCTCCTCCTTTCAACTCTAAGCTCGTTTCTTTTTCTTCTACACCCTTATAAAGTGAATATGGATTCAACCACCATCATCCATGGTTTCAAATATCTGCAGCATGAAAAATTTCCACGCCAGCTATATTCTAATGCTCAGGTTAAATATATAAAGAAACTTCTGATCATTTGACTTACTTTGCTCAAAATTTTATGTCTCTATAGGGTCAAGCCAAATATTTTGAAGAATGTTGGAAAATTAAGCACAACCATTCTCGAAACTCTTAAGCCTCATAGATTAGTGAAGAAGAATTTTCAAAACATGCAAAGATGATTGATACAGGGGAAGACATTTATTGGGCAGTTGGGGAAGCATTTTCTTATACAACATTGCTCATGGAAGGAAATAATGTAAGGTTGAGCGGTCAAGATTATGACCCCCTTAAATTCAAGGACATTTAATTAAATAAAATATTTAGAGAAAAATAATCTATTTTATTTGGAGGAATTAAATTCATGATTTGAGAATTTTTAAATTTGAGGAACTTATTAATTTGGAGAATTAAGGATTAAAAATTTTAGACTATTTTATGTTTCCTTTTGAGGTCTTAAATTTGGAAAAAGCTATAAATTAATTCGGATGGCAATTTGGAGTGCACGGTTGAGTCCGGATGGGTTAAAATAATCCGAAATGAGTGGCCATATGTATATATTGGGTTTTCGAACTTAACTAGACATAATTAAGCTCCAAATAAAGAGTTTGGGGCCTTTTTAGGAGGCCCATAGGCCCAAAAATGGGATTTGAGTTTTCACCCTAATTGTGTAAGGGTAAGGCAACTTAAAGTCCTTTTAGAAGACTAAAATTGTGGAGAGATTAAGAGGAGAGCCATTAGAAAAGAATTTATGGATTTGGGGAGATTGCTTCAAGAACAAGAGGAGATCCTTGAATTCAATCCAACATCTTCATGCAAAGGCTTTGATCTAAAAATTAAGGAAAGTGGTTTAATTTGCAATTGTTAATTTGTATTTACCTACTCATATTAAAGGAGGTGGGAATCAATTTAATGTGTTAGGGTTTGTGCTCATGAGAAATTATAGACTTCTTTGATTCGAAATTTATAAATTTGTAGAGATGTTAAGATTTGATGAATTTGATGCCCTAATTGATGAAATTATTAGGGTTATATTGAATATGATAAAAGTATGGATTTAGAATGAATCTGGGGACGTTTTGATGAAGAAATCTATACAGAATGGAGGTTTAAAATGTATTAATGGCGGATTGGGTTTTCTGGGCAGAAGAGAGAGAAGAAGATGATACCATGGCCTTTCGAACGACCTGGTATCTCGTTCAAATGAGAGTCAATGTCGTTCAAACGACAGGGCTTGTCATTTGAATTACCTATTAAGTCTGTCAGATTTCTGGTTTCCCCTGATTCAGACCTGTTATGTGTTGGAGATCTATAGTTTTTGCTTCAGTTGATTTCTGAAATTTTGGGTATGATTTAGGTTTTAATTTGTGAGTTGTTACCCTTGAATTAATTAGAGGATTAATGAATTTGAAGATTTAAGGTTCGTTATTAAGTGAATTGTAACCTTGTTAATTAAGTGGGTAGACTTAATTAAATGAAATTGAATGACATATTAAAACTATTGAATTTTTTGCCAATAGATAGAGAGTTCGGGTATACTTGGTAGGGTGACACCAAAATAATAAAAATTAATTAGTGTATAATTAATTGAAATGAAGTCGGGCCATAGACTTACATATTTTAGGCTTGTGTATGGACCTAGTACACCGGTAGCCTAGATTTCTATATATATATATATATATGTATGTATATACGGTGATGTGTAGTATATATATGATATATAAATATTTTTGTGAATAATATTTATAGTAAAGCATACCAAGATTAATGCTATCTTAGGATGTTGCGCGATGTGGGTGAGTCCCCTAACTAGTGAATGCAGGGCGAGTATATTCCCCAGGTCATAGCGTCTGTTTTAGGGGTGGGTCGTTATGGTATAGAACGGGCACTTACGGGGGGGAACTATGACCACCTCCTACGCGTTGGGTGATATAATTTATATCCAACATGCATGTGAATGTTGAGATATGGTATGTATATATAGTGCAGAATTATATACGGATATATATATATATATACATGGTGCAAATGTATAATTAATTTAACTTATGAAATGGTTATATAATATTGAATGAGAATTTGTGTAAATAAGTTAATGTGAATGATGACTTGTAACATGTATGTTAAACTCACTCGAGATATAGTAGTGGGGAAAATAGTAGAATATATGTGACAAGGCTAGTTACGAGGTGGTTAGTTAGGTGAGTCATGTATAGTACGTTAGGCGTGCACATTAGTAGAGGGGTGAGGTGTCCTCAAGGGAGTGTACAACACTAACTTAAATATGAAGAGCGTACTTGCATTTTAATTTCTTGCATTTAAATTCAGTTGCTAAATATTTTCAAATGTTTTGGGTTCTAACCCTTGCTATAAAACATTTTCAGTGTCTTGATAATAAGTAAATATTGCGTATTTCATCCTCCGAGCTAACGCATTTTAGCCCCCTCGGGTATCGTATTCCCTATATTTATGCTCGTTAACCAGACAACCTCGGGTTTATAAGTTAACATGTTTTGTAGGGGTTAATTGCGCTTTTATACGCATTCGGATGCTAAGTGTGAAGTTCGGACGCTTTTCGCTCGATTTCCATACACAATCGCACGTTCAATGGCATTTTAGTATTTTCACATCTTAGTCACCTGGCCCAACATCTCATGGAAATTGTAGCCTTCCTCGCTAGCTTCTCATGACCGTGAACGGTGCACAATTTTTAATTCAAAATGAAGATGATACGGCTATTTTAGCGGAGGAGAAAACCAAAAATATCAAAACAGGAGGAAAGGAGAAGCAGCTCTGCTTAATCGATCGATCGATCAAAAGGATCGATCCTTCAAAATTTTGCCATCGAGCTGAGACAGTGGGCTGATATTTTTACCATCCATCGATCGATAAAAGGGATCGATCGATCGATGTTCTGTTTCCAGCTGATATTTTGGCTTTTCTTTTCTTTTCTCTTTGCTTTTCGATTTTAATTCCATTTACTGTAGGTAGCATTTTTATTGTAAATATCAGATATAAAGTATTATCATTCATTTTAGGTTAGTTTTAGCTTAGGGTTTGGGTTTTTGAAGGGCTCTTCTCTATTTCTCTTCGGATTGACACCCAATTGGGCTTGTACATTGCACTATTCATTACTCTCTCCATTAATATAGTGTGTATTTCATTTATTCTTGCTTTCTAGTTAGTTTACAAGATTTCTTTACATGTTTTGATTTAATTGCTTTCTAGTGTAGATTTACCGTGTTTATTTATCGCATTTTTAATATGCTTTCTAGCTAAATTAGTCTAGGTTGTGTTGGATTGAACACATTCCGGGTTGACGTGTTGCTTAGCTTTGGTTATGGTTTTTACGCATCTATTTCGGGTGCGTTGTCCTAGTTATTATGCTTTTAGGCGATTTGACGGGGCATATCATGTATGTCCCATGCTTACGACTTTTCGTGCGTAATTTTCGGGATATTTGTTGACGCCAAAATCTTATTAGGCTTCATGCTAATTTAGGGGCGTGATAACCCTTGATTCAACTAACTGTCGAAACGAGATGCATTTGTAATAACTCATCGATCCATGTAAACATTTTATACTAATTAACTCAGGTGAGGGATATTCAATACACTCGCCTAGATTAATCATTTCCCTTTTTGCATCTTTTCCTTTTTAGTTTGTAATTTATCTTTTACACTTTTATTTAGGAATATTAAATCCTATAAATTCTAGCAACTCGTCTCAGTTGATTTTTCGATACCCGACTTACCGCTACACTTGTATCGCAAGTGCAGTCATAATTTAGGTTTTGTATTAAGGAGGTGAACAGAAAACAACGATCAGCGTTTGACACACGCTACTTTTCACCCTTAATCAAAATGGCGTCGTTGCCGTGGGTGAGTTTGTTTTAGACTTTATTTGATTTAGTATTTGATTGTATTTTCTTTCTATTTGTATTGTTTGCTAACCTTTTTGTAGGACATCCCAATTTGAGCACTTAGAAACGCTCGAATTTCTCGCGCGCGCATATCTTTGTTGAATTCGCTACTTCGAGCCATTTTTTGGGGTAAGCATGTCTTATTCCAATTCTTTTGGTAACCATTGTTATAATTCTCAAAATTCTCGTAATCCTTTGACTTTCAGTTAATACTTAGAGTTCTAAAAAATTACAATTTCAAAAATGACTTTGGGCGAGTATTACGAAAGTCAAAATTTGGGTTATTGGAATTTCGATGATGATGATAATGATTTTGGGCCTTTACCTCCTTATAAAAGGAATTTTGAAACGAATTGCAATAGTTTTCAAAATTCCTATAATAATGAGTTTTCATTTAAGTCTGATGGTAATTTTCAAAGTTCCCATTTTCAAGGATCCGCACCTCGACCTATGACATTCGGTGAGGGCTTGCGTATGCTTGAAAATGAGAAAATTGAAAATCATTATCAGGAAGAAAATTGTTTGTGGGAACATGAATTGGTTTTATTATTTGAGTCCAATGACGATTTTGCTTCTGAGACTTTTGAAGTTGAAGAATTTTTTTAACCAAATGAGGTTTTCGTGCCTACTTTGGAACAAACCATTCTCGACTTTTCCCATTGCATAATAGATATTGAAAGTGAGGATGAAAATGATGTAATATCTATTTGCAATGAAATAATTTCTTCTTTGTCCCCAAAGAAGAACATTTCTTCTTTGGCCCCCAAAGAAGAACATTTCATTGAAAATGATATTATTTCCTTTGAAACTCAATCTTCATGCGATGATGATTCATCTCATGAGTTTGAATTTCTTTCATCCCCATTTTCATTCTCTGTTATCAAGCCGCCACAAGTACCCGATGATTCGGTTTCAAACTTAAATGTTTTAAACCTTTTCGCCGATAAGGAATACTTTCTCGAGTTACCTTCCATGATCGCATCATTGCCTTCGCGTGCGCCATCTCCCATTCCAATTTCAAAATCCTTGGGAGGATATTCATCTTTTCTCGGTTCCCACATGTTTTTGTCACCCGTTCAATCCAAATCCCCATCGTCCCTCCAAAACTTTTAATTGACGATGGTTCATTTCTTCAGCCTTACACATGCCTTTCGTTGTTCAAACGAAATTCATATTTTTTGGAAGGCATGCTTGAGTGTGAGGGTACACCGGTTATCCACCAAAGTCAAATCATTCTCATGGTGGACCCTCAACTATTTAGACTTCTAGTGTACAGTTAGTGTGAAGCCTAAATAGTAGGTTGTATATAGTTAGCTTTTTATTCTTTCTTTCTTTTTATTTTAGTCTAGTGTAATTAGTTAACTTTTTGTTATTTGTTTTCTCTATGATCGGTACTAACTTGTTTTGTAGATTCTTTGGACTTGTTCTTATGGGGATCGCTCCAGTTTTGGGTAATATCGTTATTTTTCTCTCTTTAACTTGGTTCTTAATTCACATTGAGGACAATGTCAAGTTTTAAGTTAGGGGTGTGGGATATTCTATCAATTTCTTTATTTAGTCCATATTTTTTCTCACATGTTAGTTACTTAGTATGATTTTCTTAGAAAAATTAAAAATTTCAAAAAGATTTTCTTTCTTTTTTCTCCTTTGTTGGGCATTTTGCCTTTGTTTCCGATGATAAATTTCAATAATTGCCCGATCAAAAAGACAACCCAATGATGAATGTTCTCGATTTTAGAAGTTATTAGACTTTAGTCCTCAATCATTGATATTATGAATAACTTCATGAATTAAACTTTAATCCCATGAGCACATGCACTTTTATTTTTCTATTGATTTGGTTTAAGATTTTTATAACTCGATAATCTTTTGTTGCATTGTATATACTTATACCGAGTAAGATTTGTACCTTTCGTCATTTATGAGTGTATACACTATTCTTTCCTCTTTGAAAACGTTGAATTCGTCGGTAATCTCTCTATTCTTTCATTGATCGTTCATTAATTGAGTTTATATCTTGAAATGTGTTACTTGAGCATGATTTTCAAAGTTTGTTTTGACTCGATAATTACGTAAACTTTTTGAAATGATCATAGGACATTTTTGTTATATCACCCATATTAGCCTTGAACTCACCGAATATGTTTACCCTCGGCAACCCCTTTGAGCCTTAATATTAGCCTTTCGTTTCATAACCTAGTCCCATAATCAACTCCGCATTGGAATTATATACCATATATACACCTTTCATACCTTTGTTTGGAATGTTGCTTGGGATTGAATGTTATTGTTTTCTTGCTGTTGCAATTTAGGCATGTGAGAGTATGAAAAGTCGAGAAAAAGTGAAGAAAAAGACACTACACCAAAAACAACAATTTGGTAGACCTTGATAATAAACATCTGGCACAGTTTAAAACTGTGCCAAATTCTGGCACGGTTTAATAACAATCTGGCACACTTTAAAACCGTGTCAAAATTTGGCACTATTTAAAAGTGTTCCAAAATAGAGTACACTTAAATAAAATATAAAAGCCTTAAAAAGTCCCAATTTGTCCCTTTGGCGAGTCTCCCGCTCATTATCCCGCCCATTCTCACTATCTCTCTCACGCAACCCATTGCTTCCTACCCCTGTTATCTCATCTTCAATCTAGTGCCGTAAACATTGGTTTCAACCATCATCTTCTTATTTTTCCCAACTACAACTCTAGTGTCGTAGAAGGTAAAATTTTAATTTTCAAAGGCAACCACTCAGATGATAACTCATGTGCGTTAAATTGTTTATGGTTTTAGAATATGGCTCTTTTGTGTTTCAACCTCTAGGGTTTATTTTTGCTTAAATAGTTTTGTGTCTTGTTTTTGTAGGTATTGATTTGATGATGCTTTTGTAAATCAGGTATACTCCCATCTCTCTCTTTATTTTTGTAAATCATATATCAAAAATATTTTGACCTGAGTAGAATAAAGGAGTATTCCAAAGGTGAAATCAATGGATTTGTTTCTATTTTACTGTGGTATTGATGTGTGTATATTTTGGACAGGCTCTGGTTTGAATTTATTTCTTTGGCTCTATCATTTTTTAAGAGTATCTATTAACTATTTTATAGGTTATATGTTACATGCTTGACAAAATGTCTAAGTGGAGACTTTGAATTTGAGTTGGGGATTTCTAAAAGTGGAGAGTTTGAACCATTTGTTTTGAATTGGGGATTTTCTTCTTCTTTGTACATAATGTTTATGCATGTCCTTTGGTACTAGGACATAATAAAGTCAATCCTAGGTATGTAATCATCATAGACAGTTCATAGTTCTTTATTTTTGGACCCCTGCTCATTAATTTTATAGTTGATAGGGATATGTAATACTCATTCTATCCTTGTTATCCTCTCGCCTTTGAGATTCTTGGTGGCTGGCTTAACGAAAAGGATGCTACAGACTCTAATAGTTCTTTAGGTATTATATTTATGTCTCAACTTATCATTATAAATGCTTAAATCTTGGGTTTGTTACTGATTGTGGTACTTTTTTGTGCTTCACTCATGCCGCTTATATGATAATATGTGGGATGATGGAAATTCGTTGGGTCCTAAAGAAGAGCAAAATTATTTTAGGTATTTGGACAATGATGGCTTGCTTTGTTTGGACATAATGTTATGGTCTCACTTCTTAGTCTTATATTTTACGATATTTTTTTGTTGTTTTTTGCCACTTAGAAATTTAATAATTTCTCATTCAATTGATTATCGATTGCAGTGATTCTAATTTGGTTAAGGACTACTATTTATGGTCAAATATGGATGATCTGGGCTGGGTACCAATCACTTTAATAACTAGCTTTTCTCGAGTAAGAAATATGAAATTTATATATATCAACATTCGCTGGTGTAGTATTCCAATGTGTTTGGTATATATTTTATGACCTGTTGCATCTAACTATGGACTTTGTTTTTCCAAAAATTTAATAATGATTGTGTGTTGTGTTTGGAAAATGGTAAGTGGTTGTAGTATGGAGTCCATGCAAGAGGATAGAATTTATTATACCCATGATCATGTGTTAGTTGCTATGCAGATTACTCGGTTTAGATTCTATGAGATTTTAGAAACTGTTAGGTGACTTTTCAACTCATAACATGTAAGGAGTAATTTCGAGTAATTTCAAGTAATGTCCATACATTGTTTATTCAAATTTCCTTTAATTGAAAGAGCAACTAGTCATCCAAGGTCTCCAATAAGTTTATTCGACTCAATGTTTACTATAAGTTCATACGACTTTGGTACAAAGTATTTGATTAGTGAGGGATATTTTTAGCTCATATATGGCCTATAACAAGGTTAATATAATTGTATCATAACTCGATTCATCATTTGACCTCCTATATGCCTCTATTGGCTTTTGAGCTCAATACGACAGAAATAAGAGTTATTATAGTTACCGCACATGACAATCATATTATCTACTTATGTTAATTTTGCATTTTTACAATAAAGAACCGATTGTATCATAACTATAGTTTTACGAGGCAGCAGATTGTATCATAACTTATCTACATTTGGAAACTATATACAAGGATGGAATATCATAACTGATTGTATCATTACTGCAGTTTTACAAGGAAGTGGTTTCGTTGGTTCAGCTATATGCAAGGCTGCAATGTATAATAAGATTGAGGTTATAAGCCTAAGCATGTACAGTTGCGTGAGAACAATCACTTTTAGCCCCGGTATGATTGAGGTCACTACCAGTCCATAAAAAGTTCCTCATCAGCTACTCAATTCTCTTAATCACACTTTTAGGCAAGATAAAAAGGCTAGACTAGTATATCTGTATACTGAAATCCATAGACTTAATAAGCTAGAGACTTATAACATATACCAAAAACTTATTGGTCCAGCTATTTATTTTGATGGTGATATTGTCAATGATCCTTTTGTAGTCCTATATCCTTAATTTAGTTGTAATAAAATGTTCCCTAAGTACAAGAATGGGGGACTGCTATGAGGGACGCTAAAAGTGTTGATCAATCCAAGAATTTCCCACTCTTTAATACCAGATGTAAACAAATTCCTTTTGGACATATGTGTCTTAAGATGAGATGTATTACTAAAAGTATCCAAATCATCCTTAATAATCATACAAGAAGTGATATTCCCACCAAAAATAATAATAAGCTCATTAACAAATCACATATAGTTTAGGGACATCTACACTTGGAGTGGAAGGTGAATAGGGGATTGTTACATATATAGGAAGTTCCTCCAGATATCCTTCAACAAAGGAAACTTGATTTTCACTAATGAATACGTGCTCTTAATTCCTTTTCAACAGCTGAACCAATGCTCTTGTCTTGATCAGATGTGCTTTTGTCATTACCACGGAGAATGGCAGGCTCATAATTATCCTTAAACCATTTCTTGTCACCTAGAGGCTCAGGACAACAGAAGTTGAATAAGGCCCATAATTCCTTAAGATTTTTTTGTATTGGTGTGCCACTTATAATAATACGATGTACAAAAGGTTTCAATCTAACTTTTGGCCCTCTAAGTATTAGGATTCTTTATGAGATGTCCCTCGTCAAGAATCATGTAATCCCATAGGTTTTAATCATCTAATTCCTCTTATATTCCACATGATGAAATTTAACATTTAGACAGGTTGGGGATCTGTTGTTGACCTTTTTACTCTTCTTATTTTTTGTTACAACTTCAGACCAAATGACATTATCTATAGGGGCAGACTAGGGGACAGGTGGAGGTCCTCCACTACATTAATGCATTATTCTCCAGTATCTAGAACCTCATGTAATTCTGAGTTGTATGTATCCTCATTAATAGCATTGGTCATATAGACTGTAGGTTGTGATTGAATATATTTGTTATCATAGAAGATAATATTTATTGTGTTAAACATTGTTTCGCCTAATATTCAATCCCCATCTCAAATTTCCATCTTAGGATATCTGAGTGTAAAGCATTATAGAACAACAAATTTCCAGCTTAGGATATCTGGTTAAAGATTGGAATAAGATGATGAGGTCATCTGCTGCTGATAGGGATAAAAATGTGAAAATAGTAGTGCAATGGTATCCATTTTCAAGTGAAGCAGATCTTTTCCAACAGGTAATTTCTATGCTTTACGTAAGAATTGATACTATTTATTGTTTTTACTCCTTTAATGGAAAAAAATTGTGTTTACTTTTTATTTTTTACTTGTTTGAAACTGTATAAGAGCTTCACTCACATAGACATGCATCAATTCCTTTATTATAATTGGTTTTATAGCATAACATTTGTCTAAAATATCGAGTATTTAATGGACTATCTTATGGTTTTTTGATCCATTTAGTTGATCATTCTGAGTTTCATATCATGTCCTAGCTCTCATATTGTTCATTTTACAGAACTATTTTTTCCCAAAAATCTTGTCTGAACTTGGAGTTGGAGACAGGTATGCAACAATCCAACTTTTAGTGCAGCAATCCACCTTCTGTGTTTTTCTTCAAATGATTATTAAGATATTTGTGTCTTCCATTTCTAATCTCTGATTTTCTTGAAGTGTACAGGTTATGTGGATCTAGAATGTGGAAGTGCCTGAATGCCAATCGCAAGATAGTATATATGTTGTGTACATTAAGCTTGTCCTTTCTATTTAGCTTCTGTAATGACATGTGTACATTAAGCTTTATGATAGACTCAGGCTATGCTATCCATATTTTAACTTCCGCGAGAGTTGTATCATTCGCAAGGCTATGCAAGTCCCTCAAAGTATACTTCCATTAACTGTCGATATTATAAGTTAGGTTTGAAACGCTGCCACAGTTGTATTCCACTCTGAATTGAAACTCATTCTTCAAAATTTCCTAAGCATCCTAGGACTTAGTAGCACCCATGCTTCATTTTGTATTGATGTTTATGTATATATCTTTAAATTTTCCCAAGTGAAAGACTTAAAATTTCCCTACCATTTCTCACTTGAAATGCTTTTCCATTGTAGGTTGGTTCAATAATAGGCAATGGTGGGAAAACTATTAAGAATCAGCAGACGAGATCAGGGGCACGGATTAAGGTAGTTGATATCATATTACCTTGCTCTAAATTCTATAAAAGAATAAAGTATACAATAAAAGAATTCTCAATGAATGAAATAAAAGTTACGGCATTTTTTTATCGATTATAATAGAATGAGAGAACCCCATTGAAGACTTCTAAGTGTCTTAGGAACATGAGGATACTAAATGAGGACAATTTTCCATAATATTTGGCAAATCAACTATATTATTCAACAATTTGCCATAATTCACCTACCTTAATTTCTATTTTTTTTCATAATGATGATGATTTATACGTTTCTTCTTTAATTACATTTAACATGCATATCTTGAGAATATGACTATAATTTGAAAATATATTGATTATGCTTAAAAACTAGCCGTTAAAGGGTGAAAACCCAAACCAATCCCCAAACGGCCCCGTAAGAAATATGAATACCTCGCACGGGACCAATATAACTTGTAGGAATTGATCGCGTAGTCACGGGTCTCTTGATTTGAGAGTATGACGATAATTTGAAAATATATAGATTAGGCTTGAAAATATGCCGTTAGAGGGTAAAAACTCAAACAATCGCCCAAACGGCCTCATAAGAGGCATGAACACCTCGTACGGGACCAATGTAACTCGTAGGAACTGACCTCGTAGTCATGGGTCTCCCGCTTTGAGAAAATGATGATAATTTGAAAACATCTTGATTAAGCTTAAAAACAAGTCGTTAAAAGGGTGAAAATCCAAACTAACCCTCAAACGGCCCCGTAAGAGGTATGAACACCTCGCACGGGACTAATATAACTTGTAGGAATTGACCGCATAGTCGCGGATCTCCCAATTTAAGAATATGATGATGATTTGAAAATATCTAGATTATGCTTAAAAACATGCCGTTTGAGGGTGAAAATCCAAACCAACCCTCAAACGGTCCCGTAAGAGGCACTAACACCTCGCATGAGACTAATATAAATCTTAGGAGCTGACCACGTAGTCACAAGACTTTCTATTTGAGAAAATAATAATTGTAACTCATATGTGTAATTTTTCAGCTTGAATAAGATTTTTTTAAATACTACTTGGTTACTAATATCATCTCTTTTTTGTATCCTATTTTTTTGCAGGATAACATTTTATCGTTATCTTTTATCCACGTGGAACACGCGAAGAAGTCAATGGTTTATAACAAGGGGATTATTTATTTAATGTCATTAATATTCAGGATTATATTTTTTTGTGTTATGGTTGTGCGGGCTTTTGTAGTTTTATTGTTAACTTTTATGGTCGTGCGGGCATTTGTAATTTTATTGTTATAGTTTACGGCCGTGCGGACTTTACATTACACAAGTTTTGTATTAACAGGTTTTAGAATGTCTTCAGAATAGAGGAAATTTTTGCCCATTTTTTTGGTTTGTGAACTATTAAGACTGGTAATATTTTGAAGTTTATATGTGCATTAGTTTATCGACAACGTGCGAGACTTGTAATTTGTGAATTTTCTTGTTTTTAAATAATTAATTTTTTTTCTTCTAACAAAAAATTTGGCATAGTTCAAAACCGTGCCAAAAGTGTACCAAAATTTGGCACGGTTTTGAAATGTGCCAAAAGTGTACCAAAATGTACTCAATCTGGCGCACTTATAAAGTGTGCCAAAAGTGTGCCAGAAATATCAAATTCTGGCACCATTTTAAAGTGTGCCAGAAGTGTTCATGTTTGGTCAAATTTGGCACACTTTTAAATCGGGCCAGAAAAAAATGACCATTTTGAAACACCTGATTCTGGCACAGTTCAAAACCGTGCCAAATTTGATCTGGCACAGTGTTAAACCGTGCCAGATTCCTATTTTTAGTGTAGTGAGAGAAAGCAAAAAGCAAAAGAAAACAAAAGAAAACATGAAAAAAAAGAAGAAAAGAAAGATAAAGTTGTAAATGTTGTGTATCTAGTTCAATAAGCTTTGATTACTCTCCCTGATGATATATCTAATGCCTTTTTGGAACTTGTTTTTTCCAATTTTGATATTGCTCGCATTTTTCCATTATCCTGAGTTTTCATTCCGAACATTTTGAATCCATACGTACATTCCCCTCATTTCGTACCCTAGCCTAGCCTATATTACAACCCTATTAAAGTCCTATGTGATCTTTGTTTGATGTAATTCAAAAGTCATAATAGTTTTGATAATCTGTGAAAATGTATTTCGCATTCTTTAATGAGCGGTATCTTTCATTGAGATTATAGTTTTTTATTTTATATATAGCATTCTTCATTTGTGACACGTGTGCGGCCTAGTTTCCATTTACATTTACTCTTTATGCTCGCATGTTCCGTGTGTTAGCTCCCTGTTTCGAGTGAATTCACTTGATGAGTGTAATGCCCGTGAGGACTGAATGTATGCTTGATTTAACATTTATCCGGTTTATATAAGTTTTTGCCAAATCAAACTTTGCACGTTCTCGCTCCCCCTCCCATATTTTAAGGTTTCAATTCCATGAGGTGCATTCTATAATGTTAATGATTCGTACTTTTGTGTGAATTCATTCGCTTTGCTAATAATGCGTATGAAACCTTTTTTCGCTATTTTTGGGCTTGTCGCATGTTGGGTTGGGCATATTTTGAGGAAACTATGTGATGTTTGTGGGTATCATCCCTGAAAACCCTTACGAGATGACACTCGTCCACTAGGGTAACCTAGGGGTTTAACGACTTATTGCATATGCTAAATGCAATCGAATCTCCCGCGAAAGTGGCCTTTTTCTTTTATACCATACTTTTGTACTATCTCCTGCTTTTGGTTTGCGTGCAGTTGTTGTTGCATCCTATTTCATTGCTAGGGACTAGCAATGTGTAAGTTAGGGGGTGTGATAATACGTAAATATTACGTATTTCATCCTCTAAACCGATGCATTTTAGCCCCCTTGAGTATCTTATTCCCTATATTTATGCTCGTTAACCAGACAACCTCTAATTTCTATGTTAACATGTTTTGCATGGGTTAATTGAGCTTTTATAGGTATTCGGATGCTAAGTGTGAAGTTCGGACGCTTTCTGCTTGATTTTCGTACATGATCGCACTTTCAAGGGCATTTTAGTCTGTTCACAACTTAGGCACCTAGCCCAACATCTCACGTAAATTGTACCCATCCTTGCTAGCTTCACGTGGCCGTAAACGGTGCGCGATTCCGATTCAGAATGAAGAAGTTACGGTGATTTTAGCGGAGGAAAAAACCAAACACATCAAAACAGGATGAAAGGAGAAGCAGCCTTACTTGAACGATCGATCGATCAATCCTTCAGAATTTTTCCATCGTGCTGAGACAGTGGGCTGATATTTTTACCATCGATCGATCGATCAAAGGGATTGATCGATCGATGCTCTGTTTTCAACTGATATTTTGGCTTTTCTTTTCTTTCCAATTTTAATTCCACTTATTATAAATAGTAATTTTGTTGTAAATATTAGATATCAAGCATTATAATTCGTTTCAGGTTAGTTTTAGCTTAGGGTTGGGGTTTTTGAAGGGTTCTTCTTCATTTCTCTTTGGATTGACACTCAATTGGGCTTGTAAGTTGCACTATTCATTACCCTCTCCATTTATATAGTGTGTATTTCATTTATTCTTGCTTTCTAGTTAGTTTACATGCTTTATTTACATGCTTTGATTTAATTTCTTTCTAGTGTAGATTTACCGCATTTATTTATCACGTTTTTATTATGCTTTCTAGTGAAATTAGTCTAGGTTGTGCCTGATTGAACTCATTCCGGGTTGACGTGTTGCTTGGCTTTGGTGATGGTGTTTACGGGTCTATTTTGGGTGCGTTGTCCTAGTTATTACGCCTAGGAGATTTGACGGGGGATATCATGTATGTCCCATGCTTACGAACTTTAATGTATAATTTTTGGGGTATTTGTTGACGCCAAAATCTTATTAAGCTTTCATACGAATTTAGGGGCATGACAACCCTTCATTCAATTAACTGTCGAAACGAGATGCATTTGTAATAAGTCGTCGACCCATGTAACCATTTTATACTAATTAACTCGGGTGAGGGATATTCGACGCAACCTATAATTTTACTCGCTTTGTTAATCTAGTTTCAATACACTCGCATAGCTTAATCATCTCCCTTTTTCCATCTTTTCCTTTTTAGTTTGTAATTTATCTTTTACACTTTTATTTAGGAGTATTAAATCCTATAAATTCTAGCAACTCATCTCAGTGGATCTTTCGATACCCGACTTACCACTACACTTGTATCGCAAGTGCAGTCGTAATTTAGTCTAGGTTGTGCCGGATTGAACTCATTCCGGGTTGATGTGTTGCTTGGCTTTGATGATGGTGTTTTCAAGTCTATTTTAGGTGCGTTGTCTTAGTTATTACGTCTAGGAGATTTGATGGGGCATATGATGTATGTCCCATGCTGACGACATTTCGTGCGTAATTTTCGAGGTATTTATTAATGCCAATATCTTATTAGGCTTTCATGCGAATTTAGGGGCGTGACAACCCTTATTTCAGTTAACTTTCGAAACGAGATGCATTTGTAATAACTCATTAACCCATGTAACCATTTTATACTAATTAACTCGGGTGAGGGATATTCGATGCAACCTATAGTTTTACTCGCTTTGTTAATCTAGTTTCAATACACTCGCCTAGATTAATCATTTCCTTTTTTGTATATTTTCCTTTTTAGTTTGTAATTTATCTTTTACACTTTTATTTAGGAATATTGAATCCTACAAATTCTTGCAACTTGTCTTAGTGGATCTTTCGATAACCGACTTACCGCTACACTTGTATCGCAAGTGCAGTCGTAATTTAGGTTTTTATATTAAGGCGGTGAACAGAAAACAACGATCAGCAACGAAGAAGTTACGGCAATTTTAGCGAAGGAGAAAACCAAACACATCAAAACAGGAGGAAAGGAGAAGCAGCCCTACTGATCGATCGATCGATCAAAAGGATCGATCGATCGATCCTTCAGAATTTTGCCATCGAGCTGAGGCAGTGGGATGATATTTTTACCATCAATCGATCGATCAAAGGGATCGATTGATCAATGCTCTGTTTTCAGCTGATATTTTGGCTTTTCTTTTCTATTTTAATTCCACTTACTATAAATAGCAATTTTGTTGTAAATATCATATATCAGGCATTATAATTCGTTTTAGGTTAGTTTTATCTTAGGGTTTGGGTTTTTGAAAGGTTCTTCTTCATTTCTCTTTGGATTGACACCCAATTGGACTTGTAAGTTGCACTATTCATTACCCTCTCCATTAATATAGTGTGTATTTCATTTATTCTTGCTTTCTAGTTAGTTTACATGCTTTCTTTACATGCTTTGATTTAATTTCTTTCTAGTGTAGATTTACCGCATTTATTTACCATGTTTCTTTATCGCGTTTTTAATATGCTTTCTAGCTAAATTAGTCTAGGTTGTGCCGGATTGAACTCATTTCGGGTTGACGTGTTGCTTGGCTTTAGTGATGGTATTTACGGGTCTATTTCGGGTGTGTTGTCCTAGTTATTACGCCTTGGAGATTTGACGGGGCATATCATGTATGTCCCTTGCTTACGACCTTTCGTACATAATTTTCGGGGTATTTGTTAACGCCAAAATCTTATTAGGCTTTCAGGAAAATTTAGGGGCGTGACAACCCTTGATTCAATTAACTGTCGAAACGAGACGCATTTGTAATAACTCGTCGACCCATGTAGCCATTTTATACTAATTAACTCGGGTGAGGGATATTCGACGCAACCTATAGTTTTACTCTCTTTGTTAATCTAGTTTTAATACACTCGCCTAGATTAATCATTTCCCTTTTTGCATCTTTTCCTTTTTAGTTTGTAATTTATCTTTTAAACTTTTATTTAGGAATATTAAATCCTATAAATTCTAGCAACTCGTCTCAGTGGATCTTTCGATAACCGACTTACCGCTACACTTGTATCGCAAGTGCAGTCGTAATTTAGATTTTTTTATTTAGGTGGTGAACAGAAAATAACGATTAGCTGTTGACACGCGCTACTTTTCACCCTTAATCATGTCCTACCACAGGGGCCCTAGGCCTGATTCTTCCTATAGGGTGCGTAGCTGCAGTATATGTGGATGCTGCAGGATATTAGTTTAGACGCGTGTCTTATTCTCTCTCTACATAGGGACATTTCGATTGTACTATTGGGCTTGTACTTTTATATTCAGTTTTGGCATGTATCAGTACTCTTTTATGATTACACTTTGTGGATTGTGTGTATAGTCAATGTTGTTCAATTAACACTTTTATTTGTTGTGTGGCATGATTATATTTTCCTCTTGTGACGGTTATTTTGGTTTCCTATTATATTGGTTGGGTTCGATTTAATTAGTAAGATAAAATTTGGCATTAGCTTAATTAAAGACTAGGTGGTTAGTAATTAAAAAGTTTTCGACAGTGATGCTAAGAACAAACCAGATGAGATTCCTATTTAATTTGGTATCGGACTGATCGCTCAGTATTTTATTTGGTGGAGTTTCACAGATGGTATCATAGCATCAGGTTCAAGTGTCCCTAGGATCTGTGCGGCTTACTTTAGTTTCAGCGTTGCATTCTTTGGCATAGAGCCCTATTATTAGGATTGTTAACTCATCTTTATGTTTATTGGTGATCGCACTTCTGCTATTTTAAGACTTGTATAAATCGTGAACTAATACAACTCGATAAAATTTTCAGATGTCACTCGAGGGAGAGCGACAAACTAGGACCACCTAAGACTTTAAGTCTGAGCTGGTACAACAAGGGCTTCAATCACCACAAGTGACAGTGACAGTCACATAAATGGTCAAAGTTGTAGCTCGAGCAGTGACTACTGTGCTATTGCAGTATCAATATGGTAAGATACAAAGGTTAGTGAGCAAGAGAACAAAGCAAAGTGGCCGAACAGAAAATACCATGAATAACAATGATACTGATATCCCCCATCAGGGACAGAGTTCTTGATAGAAGAGTCACCAGGGACTGCCCCAGGGTTATCCTCGGCCTGACCAGTAGGGGCAGGACCTGAAAAAGATAGATCGCTGTGACACCCCACCTAATTAATCCCGGGTGATCAGTCCTAAATCAAGTTAGAACAGGTTTCTCATTTGGTCCATTCTCAGCATCACTGTCGTTTATTTAAATTACTAACCACCTAAGTGAGAAAAACCAGACTAGTGCCAATTTTATCTTTTATTAATTAAACTAAAACCCATACGGAAAATTAAAGCAATAAAACCATCACAGATAATTGAACTAATCATTCCACAAGTAAAAATAATTAACCGAATAAACCATCGATCCAAATAATAAATCCCATAAAGACAAGAATAGAAATCCCAACAAGTCTAAAACAAATAAATGGAAAGTGAGCGACATGCTCGAATAACTAATAATGAGTCTCTACATTATGAATGAAAGAAGGAGGCGTCTATCAAATGTCCCGCAACATCCACATATGCTGCAGCAACGGATTTCCTGGAATCGAGTCAAGTCTGGCGTCCCTGTGGCTGGACACCTAAAAGGTTTTTTTTAAAATTTTTATAGCAAGGGTTAGTACCCAAAACATTTGAAAACATTTAGCAAATGATTAACTTGCAGTAATAATAAATATGCATGCTCTTCATATTTTAGTTAGTGTCGCACTCTCTTGAGAACTTTCCTTGCCCCTCCTCTAATGTGCACCACTAACGCTTTAATCATCACCTAGTTATCTATCTCATGACTAGATAATTATTAAAGTCTCCTTGAATCCCTTCTACTCTAATTTGAGTAACTGTGATTATGACTTTTAAGTCATTAGTAACATCAACTTAATTAAATCATTTTCCCTTTTTAATTCATATAACTACTCCTCTCGTTATACATATACAACAACTCATGATTGTATTTATTTAGCCCGTATATAATAATCACCTAATTATATACTTAGAAAATATTGCAGCATTCACACACATACTGAAATACATAAAACACTAACATCCACCCGAGTAAAAGTACTCCCCGGATATAATTTCTTCTAAAGTGCTAGTACACTAGGTATATTCACATATCCTAGTTATCCAAGTTAGAATCGCTCACTAACTTGGTTTAGTATACGATTGGAGGCGGTCATATTCCTTCCCGGAAAGTGAGATGCCCCTCACCCCCTGCAACGGACGCTATGACCTGGGAATCTACTCGCCCTACTCCTCAAGCTAGGGGATTCATCCACTGCGCGTAACCTCCCCCTATAGCACTAGAGTATAATAATATCTAACCACTGATATTAAGGCAAACACTATATATATATACTATCACACACCGTATATATATATACATACATAAAAATGTTCCAGCTACACCGTGTACTAACCCGTGACACAAGCCTATTCCATTTTTATTATGAGGTTATTACCCAACTCGAATTATTAATAATAGCACATTAATAAATTCAGTTACTTTTAATGTTGCCCTCACCATTTAATTGGACTAAATCTCATAGCCCGAATTAACCTCACCCGAGTCTAAATCCCGACTCTAAATTTCCTAGTCCATTACTACGTAATATAATTTACCTCGATGTCACTCAACCAATTTTGACGTGTCATCCAAATTTCCCTTCCCATCTCCTAATTAATTCACTCACATTTAATTAGGTATACCCCATGCATTAATTTCTCAACAATAATTAATTGCATAACAACTTTTTATATAAATCTCATCCTATATAAATAAACTGGGCGAACTGTCCGTGTCTGCCGACCGTCGATCGATCGATCGAACAGGTACTCGTCTTCTTCGCGAAGACGGACAGCCATGGGCGAAAATCTGCAAACCCTAATTTCCTTCTACACTGAAACTAAGTCTCTTTTAGCATTTGTACATATTAGGAAACTCATTAGGGATCTCCAAAATATTCATCAACGTCAATAATTCGTCCATTTACTCCAGTTTCTAGATTTGGGGAAAGTTTCATCATAAACCCTAGGTCCATTTATACCCCAAATTTCATCATCAAATTCGTTTCCAAATATGCAGATAACATTTTATCAGATATGCAATAACTCACCATTATCATATTTTACAAGAATCATCACCCAAGTTTCGTAAATCAGAATTGTAGTTTTCAAAATCCCATATTCATTCCATTAACACCCAAAAACGGATTTCTACATAATCACTACACATGAATATGAATCGAAAACAGATTTAATGCTATTGCAAGTTATCCACTTGCCTTAAGGTTCGTAGAGTCTGAATTGGAGCTAAATCCCAAGGTTGAAGATGACCTTTGATGGCTCTCTTTGATCCCCAATTTGGCTTTGGCTGCTGTTAGGGTTTCCTAACCCTTAATTTGCTTTCTCTAATTAAGTTCAGCCACCCCCTTATTTCTTTTTATTAGATTAATTAACTTAATCCCGTTTTTTGACTAATGGGCCAAGCCCAAGTGACCCAAATGTCCCCGAGTGGGCCCGACTATGTCTAAAAACGTCCCGTGACCCGTTCACTACCCCCGGGTACACTTTTCCGACTATCTCGGCCCATCCGAACTCAACTGTACCCTCAGAATTTGCATCCGAATTAATTTATAAAAAATACTTATCCCCCACCCCATATAGTCTTATACCGACTTCCGAATGTGATAAGTACCTCCTCGTCACTAATACTCGAGGCGACGTAATTACATTATTACTATTCACTTAGTAAATAAGTTTTCCCTAAATATTAACCATTCAATCCCAGATTAATATTTATATATATTATTCTGTTCTAATTAATTCATTAAATTACAACACACTAAGTAATTTAAAATCTCCGAATTAATTAAATTTTAAATGTACCAAAAATACGGGGTGTTACATACTCCCCCCCTTATAAAGGAATTTCGTCCCCGAAATTAGATCGTACCTGCTTTGAAAAGTTCTGGATCTTGTTTCCGCATATCCTCCTCTCGCTCCCAGGTAGACTCGTCAACATTGTGATGACCCCACTGTACTCTAACCAATGGAACGACCTTGGATCGTAATTTTTGCTCACTATGATCCAGAATTGCTACCGGCCTCTCCTCATACGAGATGTCTGGCTGTAAGTCGATCTCCTCGAGCGGAATATGCCAAAAGGCTCTCTCGCTCCTTCGATATTTCTTCAGCGATGCCACATGGAATACATCGTATATTCGCTGAAGATGATCTGGTAATCCAAGCTTATATGCCACCGGTCCCACCCTCTCAATAATAGGGAAAGGTCCTACATAACGCGGTGCTAACTTACCCTTCTTGCCGAACCTCATCACCCCTTTCATAGGGGATACCCGAACTAAAACCTGGTCCCCAACTTCTAGCTCCACATGTCTTCGAGAAGCATCAGCATAACTCTTCTGCCTATCCTGAGCTATTCGAATCCTTCCTCTAATCAGTTCTATCTTGGCAGATGTTTCCTGGACAATATCCGGCCCCAAGAGTTTGTTGTCCCCCACCTCTAACCAACAAGCGGGTGAACGACAAGGTCTCCCGTACAGTGCCTCAAACGGTGCCATGCCAATCGTGAATTGGTAGGAGTTGTTATACGCAAACTCTACCAAAGGAAGATATTTCTCCCATCCTCCCCCGAAGTCCAAAATGCACATTCTGAGCATGTCTTCCAGCATCTGATTAACTCTCTCAGTCTGTCCGTCAGTCTGTGGGTGATACGCTGTACTCAAGCGCAACTCCGTGCCCATTGCCTCCTGAAAGCTCTGCCAAAAGTGGGCAACAAAGATTTTGTCTCTGTCTGATACGATATTTATCGGCACTCCATGCAGCTTAACAATCTCTGCTATGAATAGCTGTGCATAACGCATCGTCTCAAAGTCTGTGCGTACCGGCAAAAAGTGGGCTACCTTGGTCAACCGATCCACAATAACCCATATGAAGTCGTGACCCTTCTGCGATACCGGCAACCCTGTGATGAAGTCCATGGAGATGCTCTCCCACTTCCACACGGGAATGTCTAACGGCTGTAGCATCCCTGATGGTCTCTGGTGGTCAACTTTCACAAGCTAACACGTGGCACATTTCGAAACAAACTCCGCTATGTCTCGTTTCATCCCTGCCCACCAATACTGCCTCCTCATATCTTGGTACATTTTATCCCCACCGGGATGTACCGCAAATTTCGAACCATGGGATTCTGTCATAACGGCGTGCTTTAGATCCTCATCCTCTGGCACCATTAACCTCCCATTAAAACGTAGGCCTCCTTCTGAGCTAATCGAGTAACCTTCCGCTCCCTCAGCTAACAACTGGCCCACCCTATCCCGGTAATTCTGATCCTCTGCCTGAGCCTTCACAACCTGCATAATGATCTCGGGAGTGATGGACAAAGCCGACATGCAAGCCTTTGCTACGTCGTCTTCATATTGAAGCTCTCTCCACTTCGCTTTCCATACCTCCGATATTTCCTCAGTCGGTCTTCTGCTCAATGCGTCTGCTACTACATTGGCCTTACCAGGATGATACTGGATATCAAACTGGTAGTCCTTCACGAATTCTAGCCACCGCCTTTGTCTCATATTCAGATCCTTCTGTGTGAAGAGATACTGAAGTGACTTGTGATCTGTGAATAGAGTAAACTGCTCTCCTAGAAGATAATGCCTCCATATCCTCAAAGCAAAAATGACCGCTGCCAACTCTAGGTCGTGAGTGGGGTAATTCCTCTCGTGGGGCTTTAGCTTCCTGGAAGCATAAGCTATAGCCCTTTCCTCCTGCTGGAGCACACCCCCAAGACCCCGTAAGGATGCGTCTGTGTAAACCCGATACTCTAGCCCTCCCTTTGGCAATGCCAGCACGGGTGCAGATGTCAACTTGTCCTTTAGCTCGTCGAACGCTAATTGACAACTATCATCCCACTTGAATGGTACCCCTTTCCGAGTCAGATTCGTCAAAGGTCCTGCAATCTTAGAGAATCCTTTAATGAATCGCCTGTAGTAACCAGCCAAACCCAGAAAACTGCGCACCTCGGTCGGTGTCGTGGGCTGTCCCCACTCCCTCACCGCTGACACCTTATTCGGATCCACTGCAATACCCTGATCTGACACGACGTGACCAAGGAACTGTACCTCCCGTAGCCAGAACCCACACTTCTCGAATTTGGCATAGAGCTGATGATCCCTCAGTGTCTGTAGAACCATGCGTAAATGCTCTGCGTGCTCCTCCTCGGTACGTGAGTAGATTAGGATGTCATCAATGAACACGATGACAAAATGATCTAGGTACTCCCTGAAAACCCTATTCATGAGGTCCATGAACACTGCTAATGCATTGGTGAGCCCGAACGGCATCACGCTGAACTCATACGATTCATACCGCGACAAGAAAGCGGTCTTAGGAACATTCTCCAAATCCCTCACCACAGGAATAGAGTCTAAAGGAGTTACCACTCCCTGTGAGGTTTCCTCCTCAATGTAACATAAGTGAGTGCGCGACCCTCCCTCGGGAAGCGGCATTGCTATCAGGAACATCTCCTGTCCCGGAATGGAGAACACGATTGTCCTCTCATATCCATCCATCGTAGCCCGGTAACCTGCCAACCAATCCATGCTCAAGGTGGCATCATTCCCCTCCATATCTAACACTAAGAGGTCTGCTGCTAAAACTAAGCCTTCCAAATCAAAATGTCCACTCCCCGACAAATCGAGCGAATCAAAGCCCTGCTGCCTACTGGCAATTCTACGCTCATACGGAGGCTACCCGCTGCCTCTAATAACCCAGCCCGTTTAGCACAATAATTAAATGGATGAATGCCCCCATGTTAAAATTATTCTACATAAATGACCATGAATGAAAAACATACCCTCAACTGCTGGCGGTGCCTGCTGTGCCGGAGGATTGGGAACATTTCGGACATTATACACACGCCCGTAGTGTATCTGCCACTGATGCTTTGGGGCGAGTGGAGTTGGTGCGACCGGTGGTATCTGCCCCTGTTGCCCCTGATGGGTACCCTGCTGACGGCTTCTGCCCCTCTGCGGGCACTCCCTCTTGAAGTGTCCTGGCTGGCGACAGACATAACAGAGCTTCTGCACACCTCCCTGTCGTTAGCCCTGACGTGTTTGGCCCTGCTGGCCTCCCCGATTGTTCCCTTGGCCCTGACGGCCTTGAGGAACCTGCTGCTGCTGTTTAGGGTCTGGCTGCCTCTGCCTGGACCCCTGTCCTCCCGGTTGGAACCCACCAGGCTTAAATCTCTTTGCCTGATTCCCTTGCTGAATGAATTGTGGCTGAGTACTACTAGTGCAACCACCCGTAACCGCCTTGCCCTGCTGGCTCGATTCACCTGCTCTCTTATTCCCCTTCGTATGGGCACGATGATCCCGACAAAGTACGAGGGCGGCATTAACGACATCTGCATAGGTCGTTAACGTCAAATTCCCAATCAAATGTTGCCTGATCCTCCAGGCCAGACCATCCATGAACTTTGACCTCTTCCACTCCTCATTGCTCACCTCATTTGGTACAAAGCTTGCCAAACGTGTGAACTCTTTCTCATAATCTACCACTGACCGGTCACCCTGTATTAACTCTCTGAACTTCCTTCGCATCTCCGCCTCTACCGCTGGTGGAACGTGGTTACGGTCGAACCGCACCCCGGATTCGGGTACCGCCATGAAATGTCGCTCTTCAGTGGTGGTCACTGACTCCCACCATTGTAGGGCTGCCTCCGACAGACGAAAAGAAGCAAGCTTCTGCCTCTGCACATAGGCACACTCCAGCATGCGCAGATGGCGCTGAATATTCTTCTTGCAGTCACAAGCCTCGACCACATTAGTGCTACCTCGAAACTCAGGTGGGTGACCCTTCTGAAAGGTCTCCCTCACTTGCTGCCAAGATGGTGGCCCCACTGGAGCCTGAACTGCTGGAGCCATAGGAGGCGGTGCCTGGGGCTGTGGAAAATGAGCTGCCATAGCTTGCATCGCTGTCTCGACTGCCTGGGCCACTATCACTGCCACTTGAGTAGTAGAAATCAACTCGGGTGGGGGTGGGAGTGGTGGTGGAGGTATCTGTGGCTCCTGGTGAGCCTCCCTCACCCCATCCCTAGCCTCAGCCCTCTCTGCACTCTGTCTCTTTGGTGACATCTAAAATAGATTGAATTGTATAAGTACACAATTTATACAAACTAATAGTAGAAATACGATATCTCACAAGCGGAAAATATAATCAACAGTCCTAATAATAGGGCTCTATAACAACCGAACGCTACGCTGAAACGTAGAAAGGCGTACAGATCCTAAGGACACTAGAACCTGATGCTCTGATACCATCTGTGACACCCCGCCTAATTAATCCCGGGTGATCAGTCCTAAATCAAGTTAGAACAGGTTTCTCATTTGGTCCATTCTCAGCATCACTGTCGTTTATTTAAATTACTAACCACCTAAGTGAGAAAAACCAGACTAGTGCCAATTTTATCTTTTATTAATTAAACTAAAACCCATACGAAAAATTAAAGCAATAAAACCATCACAGATAATTGAACTAATCATTCCACAAGTAAAAATAATTAACCGAATAAACCATCGGTCCAAATAATAAATCCCATAAAGACAAGAATAGAAATCCCAACAAGTCTAAAACAAATAAATGGAAAGTGAGCGACATGCTCGAATAACTAATAATGAGTCTCTACATTATGAATGAAAGAAGGAGGCGTCTATCAAATGTCCCGCAACATCCACATATGCTGCAGCAACGGATTTCCTGGAATCGAGTCAAGTCTGGCGTCCCTGTGGCTGGACACCTAAAAGGTTTTTTAAAAAAAATTTATAGCAAGGGTTAGTACCCAAAACATTTGAAAACATTTAGCAAATG
The DNA here is from genome assembly GCA_949130495.1 of Sambucus nigra. Lineage (NCBI taxonomy): Eukaryota > Viridiplantae > Streptophyta > Magnoliopsida > Dipsacales > Adoxaceae > Sambucus > Sambucus nigra. The sequence continues at coordinate 508,149,947 of OX422215.1, forward strand.
ATTAACTTGCAGTAATAATAAATATGCATGCTCTTCATATTTTAGTTAGTGTCGCACTCTCTTGAGAACTTTCCTTGCCCCTCCTCTAATGTGCACCACTAACGCTTTAATCATCACCTAGTTATCTATCTCATGACTAGATAATTATTAAAGTCTCCTTGAATCCCTTCTACTCTAATTTGAGTAACTGTGATTATGACTTTTAAGTCATTAGTAACATCAACTTAATTAAATCATTTTCCCTTTTTAATTCATATAACTACTCCTCTCGTTATACATATACAACAACTCATGATTGTATTTATTTAGCCCGTATATAATAATCACCTAATTATATACTTAGAAAATATTGCAGCATTCACACACATACTGAAATACATAAAACACTAACATCCACCCGAGTAAAAGTACTCCCCGGATATAATTTCTTCTAAAGTGCTAGTACACTAGGTATATTCACATATCCTAGTTATCCAAGTTAGAATCGCTCACTAACTTGGTTTAGTATACGATTGGAGGCGGTCATATTCCTTCCCGGAAAGTGAGATGCCCCTCACCCCCTGCAACGGACGCTATGACCTGGGAATCTACTCGCCCTACTCCTCAAGCTAGGGGATTCATCCACTGCGCGTAACCTCCCCCTATAGCACTAGAGTATAATAATATCTAACCACTGATATTAAGGCAAACACTATATATATATACTATCACACACCGTATATATATATACATACATAAAAATGTTCCAGCTACACCGTGTACTAACCCGTGACACAAGCCTATTCCATTTTTATTATGAGGTTATTACCCAACTCGAATTATTAATAATAGCACATTAATAAATTCAGTTACTTTTAATGTTGCCCTCACCATTTAATTGGACTAAATCTCATAGCCCGAATTAACCTCACCCGAGTCTAAATCCCGACTCTAAATTTCCTAGTCCATTACTACGTAATATAATTTACCTCGATGTCACTCAACCAATTTTGACGTGTCATCCAAATTTCCCTTCCCATCTCCTAATTAATTCACTCACATTTAATTAGGTATACCCCATGCATTAATTTCTCAACAATAATTAATTGCATAACAACTTTTTATATAAATCTCATCCTATATAAATAAACTGGGCGAACTGTCCGTGTCTGCCGACCGTCGATCGATCGATCGAACAGGTACTCGTCTTCTTCGCGAAGACGGACAGCCATGGGCGAAAATCTGCAAACCCTAATTTCCTTCTACACTGAAACTAAGTCTCTTTTAGCATTTGTACATATTAGGAAACTCATTAGGGATCTCCAAAATATTCATCAACGTCAATAATTCGTCCATTTACTCCAGTTTCTAGATTTGGGGAAAGTTTCATCATAAACCCTAGGTCCATTTATACCCCAAATTTCATCATCAAATTCGTTTCCAAATATGCAGATAACATTTTATCAGATATGCAATAACTCACCATTATCATATTTTACAAGAATCATCACCCAAGTTTCGTAAATCAGAATTGTAGTTTTCAAAATCCCATATTCATTCCATTAACACCCAAAAACGGATTTCTACATAATCACTACACATGAATATGAATCGAAAACAGATTTAATGTTATTGCAAGTTATCCACTTGCCTTAAGGTTCGTAGAGTCTGAATTGGAGCTAAATCCCAAGGTTGAAGATGACCTTTGATGGCTCTCTTTGATCCCCAATTTGGCTTTGGCTGCTGTTAGGGTTTCCTAACCCTTAATTTGCTTTCTCTAATTAAGTTCAGCCACCCCCTTATTTCTTTTTATTAGATTAATTAACTTAATCCCGTTTTTTGACTAATGGGCCAAGCCCAAGTGACCCAAATGTCCCCGAGTGGGCCCGGCTATGTCTAAAAACGTCCCGTGACCCGTTCACTACCCCCGGGTACACTTTTCCGACTATCTCGGACCATCCGGACTCAACTGTACCCTCAGAATTTGCATCCGAATTAATTTATAAAAAATACTTATCCCCCACCCCATATAGTCTTATACCGACTTCCGAATGTGATAAGTACCTCCTCGTCACTAATACTCGAGGCGACGTAATTACATTATTACTATTCACTTAGTAAATAAGTTTTCCCTAAATATTAACCATTCAATCCCAGATTAATATTTATATATATTATTCTGTTCTAATTAATTCATTAAATTACAACACACTAAGTAATTTAAAATCTCCGAATTAATTAAATTTTAAATGTACCAAAAATACGGGGTGTTACAATCGCTTAGACTGTTGCTTCGCGTGTGGGAGGAAAGGATATCAAAATAAGGAATGCCCCTTTGAGGTTTTTTACTTTATATGTGGAGAAGTGAATCACCAATGAAAAGATTGCCCGCAATAGAATATCATACCATAATTAAAGGTACATGAAGGACAACAGGGCCCTATCCAGCAACCGATCCCTCTATGCCACCAAGGCCAGGGGAACAATGGGGGTGGCCATCAGGGCTACCACCAGGGATAGCCACATCAGGGTCAGCAAGGCCAGTATCAAAGCCACTGCTATGTTTGTGGCCAATCGGACCATGTTAGGATATAGTGCCCAAGCAAGAGCCACTAGGGACGGTATTTAGGAGGCTTCCACAAACATTGTTTTATTTGTTTCCAACTGGTCCATCTGAGGAAGAAGTGCCCATAGAGAGGTAGGGGCCAGCAACAGGGTGCCCTAAATGGCTATCAGGTGCAGGGACCTCTAGCAGCACCAGCTCCCAAGATTCCGCAGTATTTGGGACAGTTGTAGTACGGACATGTGTACGACGTTCGGTATGTTCAGGTTTCTCCAACACCACAGGTGCCACCAGTAGAGGGTACATTCCATATCTGTGATTATGATGGTAGAATTATTTTGAGGCTGGTGCATCGCATTTATTTATTAGGACCCATTTTTGCTAGAGTGGTGGGATTTCTAGATACGACTCATGGCCAACTCATATGTGTGGAGTTACCGATAGGGGGTGGACTGCCCACCCACTTAAATGGTAGGGGATAGACATTGTGTTTGGAGGATGTAACACCCCACCTAATTAAATACCGGCTAGATACTCCTTTATTAAATTAAACAAAATATACAGTTGGTTCATTCTCAGCATCACTGTCGAAAAATATTTTTCTTTTTAAAATAACTCACCCAATAATTGAGTCAGTTAAGTGTTAGAAACATTTTCCATGATTTATAACAATTTAAAACCATTACCAAAATACTGAACAATCGTAGACAAGTCTCATAAGACAACTAAATAATGAATAACAAGATTAAATGTAACTTGATAAAACTTCCTAGTTTAAAATATCCAACATCAAACCAACAAACCAAAAATGATAGTACCAACATAAACCCAATACAATATCTGAATGGTAAATGGAATACTATAATCCTGGGCAACATGCCCTAAATAAGAACAGTACTACAGACATAGGAATCAGAAAAATGAAGTATCTAAACAAGTCTTTATCTCCAGGAATAGAAACTCATGATCAAACAACCATACCCTAAGCTGAACGTCCCTGATGCTGAGCAACTATTAATATAGATATAATAGAGAAGGGAATATGAAAGGAAACGGTTCATATCTCGATTGTAAAAGATTTTAAAATAGCAAGTGTTTAACAAGTGTAATTAAGCATTTATTATGTACTTGTTAGATTCCAGGTTCTCACATCTCATCTAGAGTGCATGTCTAACGTATTCAAGTAACTCCCTAATTAAGGTTTCCTTCTAACTAGTTTCCACAACATGATTCTATCCCATATAATAAGCCCGTATATCCCATACCATACGTAATATAGTTATTCACATTCTTATCTCTTTATTGTGAGTTTCCAAGCCTTAAGATTAAGTATTCTTTTTACTTAATTAAATTCAATTTCTTTTATTCACAGTCAACTAAAATATCACATAGTAAATTGAATTACTCTATATATATTCTCCCTCTAATATATACTAATATATCACCTCCCAATCACAACTGCGGTGCAGGCATACTCTACTATCATGCCCAGTTATAATTCTCATTGTTCAAAGGAAAAATGGTTCGGTGTCTTCCTCGAATCATAAATAACATAACACACATATGTTGGAGGCGAGCATACTCCACAGCCAAATGGGTCATGCAGATACCTATGCTCCCATTAAACCGTCGAACTATCATATCTCGGATAGCACATTTTCAAGGTCCCGTGCTCAGGGTACGAATCTAAAAATCCTCCTAAATTGGGCGCACAGGATGAGACGGTCCATAATGCGAAACCTCCACCCCGATAGCAAGTAGCGTAGGTATGTCATACACATAATAAACCATAATATAGGTATACTTCCACCTATATAGATATAATATCAACAAGGTATTCACACAACCATAAGATAATTCACATACGTAGTATCATCTATCTCTCAAATCCTACGTATTTAATATTACGACTTTACTCCTTAATTTATTATTCCCGAGCCTATCTCATTACTCGAAGATTAAATAAGTTTTCCTTGATATATATTTAGTAATAAAATCACTCATACCCTACTGGTCCATGTCATCATACTCCCCGAATTATTGTGAATTAGTCTCATCTTTAATTAGAATTATATTCGATAAAACATATTCTCGCATAACCATATATTCTTTCATTTCGGTTTATCCCATATGGACTTAAGATTTTCCATGTTATTCAAATGATCCCCACCCTACTAGTCCAATCCTTAATCTTTATATAACCTAATCACAACCCAAAACGTGAACTTAACAACCGTAATTCATTCGATTAATTAACATAATTCTCTCTAATTCAAATCCCAAACATATTAACATTAATCTGGGTTTTACCTATGGCCTACTGCCCTTCCATAAGTCTCATTATGTTCAAATAATAATCATTAAAATTCCTAAAAGTTTTGGGATTAAATTAAGAATTAAAAAGGAACTAGTTCATCATTTCTGGGGAGGTCGATCGATCAAGCTTCTTGGGTCGATCGATCGATCACCCAGTTATCAGCCCAGATTTTGCAACTTTTGTTCTACGGGTTTCACAACTTTTGATTATTCAAATCTCTATTTTAACGTCCTAAACTTCTTATAATTCATACCACATGATATAGTAACATATGTAAATGATTTCCACTGATTTAAACAACCTAGAATCATCAAGGGATTGGATTAAAAGCATGTTTCTCATTTTTCCAGAATACTAAAAATGTGAATATATCAAGAACATTCCTATAATTATCAGAATTTCTCCAACATGTGGTGTTTATTTCGTGGATTAATATCTACCAACAACATTAGATTAATCCTACATATCTCTATTTTCCAGAAATGAATTAACATTAACTAGTTTATCTCCAAAACATGTAACTTCTCATCATTTCTAATTATCCTAACATGGACATTATACTGACTAGATTGCAAATATTAAATCACTTGCCTCTAATGAAGTTTTGATCCTTTGTGGATGTGTGTCACTGGTGGTTCTTCCCTTCTCCGATCAACTTGCGGTGGTGTTTGGTGGTGGTGACCTTTGGCTCTTGGTTCTCCCACAAAGACTCTTCCTTTTCCCCAGAGACTCCTCACTCTCTCTCAATTTCTTTCTCTCGAAGTTTGTAGGATGAAACAGTAACCTAAACCCTTTAGACTTATAAATAATCTCCCAAATTCGTGTACACTATTCACCTTCCAAGTCAAATGACCATTTTACCCCTCTGAGGTGACTATTCTGCTCCAAAGTGCCCGAGACCGTACATGAACGTCCAAGTGGACTTTTTTTACTATAAAAACACTTCTGAACACTTTGGTGCAGTCAAAACGACCATTTGGATGACATAAAAATATTCCTCTTTTTGTTTTATATAAATTCAATCGCAACACGTGTCTGACTTATTCATCGAAATTATCGTATTTACTATTCGCGACAACTTCTAAAATTAATCATAAGTAAAGTCATAACCACATATTACTTTGATTCACTAAGAAATATTGAACATATATCATATATTACTATATTCTCATGTAATATATAAATCCCGATTAATTTCAAATTATTCAATTAATTCTAAATAAATCCTTTTTAAAAGTTACCAAAATTATGGGGTATTACATACTTCCTCCCTAATAACAGAATTTTGTCCCGAAATTTAGAAAAAATAAAATCATACCTGGTACAAATAACTCTGGATAACGTTCACGCATATCATCATCAGGCTCCCAGGTAGATTCATCCACATTATGGTGTGCCCACAGGACACGCACAAGCGGTACTACTTTCGACCTCAAACGTTTCTTAGCGCGGTCTAAGATCATCACTGGTCGCTCTTCGTAAGAACTATCTGTATGTAAAATCACTTACTCCCATGCAATATGAGTGTGAAAGAACTCATCTCAGAGATACCATCGCAATGAAGAAATGTGAAACACATCATGTATACGATGCAAGTGTTCCGGTAGCCCAATTATGTACGCGACTGGTCCCACTCTCTCTATGATAGGAAATAGTCCCACACATCTTGGTGTTAATTTCCCCTTCTTACCAAATCTCATTATCACCTTCATCGGAGATACTCGCAAAAGCACCTAGCCCCCCACACTAAACTCCCTGAAGAACCTCTTAGCATCAACGTAGTTTTTCTTTCTATCTTGCACTACACGAATGTGACTTTTAATCATTTCAACCCTGCCACACATATCCTGAATCACTTTCGATCCAAGTAGTTTGTTGTCCTCCACTTCTAACCAATATACAGGAGAGCGACAAGGTCTACCATATAATGCCTCAAATGGGGCCATACAAATGGTGAATTGATAGGAATTGTTATACACAAATTCGACCAAAGGAAGATATTGTTCACAACTCCCTCCAAAATCTAGAATACACATACGCAACATATCCTCTAGCATCTAGTTAGTGCGTTCCATCTGACCGTCTGCGGGTGATAGGTTGTACTCAATCTCACTTCACTACCCATGGCCTGGTGAAAACTTTCCTAAAATCAAGAAAAAAGATCTTATCCCGATCGAACATAATATTAAGCGAAACTCCATGTAACTTTACTATTTCGGCTATAAAGAGCTGTGCATATTGCCCTGTAGCATAATCAGTCTGTACCAACAAGAAGTGAGCTACCTTAGTTAACCGATCCATAATTACCCATATGGAATCATGACCTCTCTGAGTGGTAGGTAGTCCGGTAATAAAATCCATGGAAATTCTCTCCCATTTCCACATCGGAATCTCTAACGGCTAAAGAAACCCTGCTGGCTTCTAATGATCCACTTTCACTAACTGGCACGTTTCACATTTAGAGACAAACTCGACAATATCTTTCTTCATTCCGCTCCACCAATACTGTCGCTGCATATCTTGGTACATTTTATCCCCACCGGGATGTACCACAAATTTTGAACCATGCAACTCAGACATCACCATGTACCGCAACTCTTCCCCTTTCGAAACAATCAGTCTACCATTAAAGTGCAAGCCTCCCTGTGAGCTCACTAAGTAATACTCTACTCCTTTAACCAAAAGTTATCGAATTTTCTCCTGACAGAAGGATCAGCTGCCTGGGCTTATACTACCCTCATCATAATCTGAGAAGTAATGGTCATAACAGACATAAATGACCTAGAAACTGCATCCTGATGGCCTAGTTCCTTCCATTTTTCCTTCCATACCGAGGCTACTTCACCCTCAGGTTTGCGACTCAAAGCATCGGCTACCACGTTATCCTTTCCCTGGTGATAATGTATCTCAAACTAAAAATATTTCACGAATTAAAGCCACCTGCGTTGTCGCATATTCAACTCTCGCTGAGTGAACAAATACTGTAGTGACTTGTGATCAGTGAACAAGCGACACTTTTCACCCAGTAAATAATGTCTCCATATCCGGAGAGTAAATACGACCGCTGCAAGATCTAAGTTGTGGGTAGGTGAGTTCTTCTCATGAGGCTTAAGCTTTCTAGAGGTAAAATCTATAGTCTTTTCTTCTTCCTATAAAACTCAACCGACTTCCTGTAACGATGCGTCAGTGTATATGAGAGACTCCACTCCGGGCTTGGGCAGCGCTAGTACCGGAGAAGAAGTAAACTTATCCTTCAATTCATCAAACGCCAATTGACATGCATCATCCCAAATAAATTCTATGCCTTTATGGGTTAGATTAGTCATCGGTCCGCAATCTTTGAAAAGCCTCTGATAAATCGTCTATAGTAGCCAGCTAATTCCAAGAAACTATGTACCTCCATCGGTGTCGTGGGTTATCCCCACTCCTTCACCGCTGATACTTTGTTAGGATCCACTGGAATACCTCTTTCTGACACTATATGCCACCTTAATTGTACTTCTCGGAGCTAAAACCCACACTTATCGTACTTAGCATACAACTGATGCTCACGTAGTGTCTGTAGGACCTTCCTCAAATGCTCGGCATTCTCTTCTTCTGTATTAGAGTAAACCAGGATGCCATCTATGAAGACAATGACAAACTGATCTAGGAACTCTCTGAATACTCGGTTCATCAAGTTCATAAATACAGCCGACACATTAGTCAACCCGAACGGTAAAACTTGAAACTCGTAAGATTCATATCGTGTTAGAAAAGCAGTCTTCGATACATCCGATTCTCTGATTCTCAATTGGTGATATCCAGATCTCAAGTATATCTTTGAGAACTAAGCTGCACCTCTCAACTGATCAAACAAGTCATCGATGCGGGGTAAAGTATATTTATTATGGATCGTAACTATATTAAGCTCCCGATAATCAACACACAGTCGTAAGGATCGTGACTATATGGATCGTGACTATATCCATCCCTCTTCTTCATAAACAGAACTGGGGCACCTTAGGGTGAGGTACTCCTACGGATGAAACCTTGTCCCAACACTACTCGATCTGATCCCTCAATTCTCTCATCTCTGCAGGAGCCATATGGTAAGGAGCACGGGCTATAGGTCGAGTGGCTGGTGCTAAGTCAATCATGAACTCAATTTCCCTACTAGGCGGTAATCCAGTTATATCCTAAAAAACATCGGTGAATTCTCTAACGACTGGAATTGAATCAAGGAAAATTATAACTCCCGTAGAGGTCTCCTCCTCTAAATAATATAAATGAATGGACGATCCTCCCTCGAGCCGAGGCATCACTACTATGAACATTTCCTGACCAGGAATAGCAAATATAATACTCCTACTAAAATAATCGATCATGGCTCTATAAGTGGCTAGCCAGTCTATCCCAATAATAACATCGTATTCGGACATCTCTAATACAAGCATATCAGTTGGTAAAATCAAACTCCCAATCTCTATACTCACACTATGGCATATAAAGAAAATAGGCGTGCCATGACCCATAAGTGAATCTACATAAGTAATCGTACTGTTGGCTGTGTCTAACAACCCTAAGGCTCGAGTCAAACTAGTGGATATGAAAGAATGTCATGCTCCCCCATCAAACAAAATACGTCCCATAACTCCAGAAATAGAAAACATACCCTCAATCGCGGGTGGTGGTTGCTGAACTGCTGCCTGTTGAACGTTGTACACACGTCCATACTGTTGTTTCCCCTGCTGTGGCGGAGATGCTAGAATGGCCGATAAGGCTGGCATCTGAGCCGATGCAGGAAGAGCAGATGGAAACATAGGCCTCTGAGGCTCTCTATGCGCACCCTGCTGCTGGGGTATCTTACCCTTATCTGGGTAATCCTATTTCTTGTTACTAGCTTTGCCACAAGTGAACACATCTACCTGCAAATTTCCCCCCATTACAACCCTATTAGCCACGGCCTTGTTGACCATTTCCACCTCTGCCTTGGCCCTGATGGCCCTACTGATTGTGTCGTTGGCCCTGGTTCCCTTTCCTGTTACCACCTTTCCCATAACAAAATCCTCCCGATCTCAGACGTTTCGCATAATCCCCTAACTGCAAATTTTGATCACCTTGTTTCGAATGTCCCTGAGCTGAAGATGATTCACTGGCATTATTTCCTCCCGTATGACCCTACTGACTGGACTCGGTTCCCCTCTTACTCCCCTTGAGATAAAGATGGTGGTCCTGGCAATGAAGTAGGGAAGCATTCAATACATCATTATAAGTCTGTAAAGAAAGATTTCCTAACAGATGCTGGGGAATCCTCCAAGTAAGACCATCCCTGAACTGTTGAATCTTCTTCTCCTCAGTAGGTACCTCTCCTGGAACCAAATTGATCATCACAGTAAACTCTTCTTTGTATTCAGCAACTGATTTCCCTCCTGGGTGAGGTCTAAGAGTTTCCTCCGCATCTCAGTCAGAACTGCAGAAGGAAAGTATTTGCGATCGAACTGCACCCAGAAGTCCTAAATAGACAAAGTGTCCCTCTACTTCGTTGTGGTACTGGACTCCCACCACTGTAGAGCTGAACCAACCAACTTGAATGTAGCTAGCATTTTTTTTTCTGAACCTCTGTACATTCATACATACGTAGATGCCATTGAATGTCTTTCTTCCATACTAGCAATTACGACGTCGAAACCCCCTTTGAATTCTGGTGGATGTGACTTTTGGAAGTCCTCCCAAATGCGTTCCCAAGCAGTGGAAAGCCCTTTCACTGGTGCTGGTGGCACTGCCTGTGCTGGACATGGAGCTTGTTGGGCAGTCGCCAAGGCAGCATTTACTGCTTGAGCAATAATGGCAGCAACTTCTAATGCATTCATAGTGCCCAGTGTTGGGCAGATTGTGGTGCTGGTTGCGCGGGACCTGGGGCTCTTTGTGCACGTCGCGGAGGCATCTGGAATGAGATACATCAAAATCAACATTTTATAATACCACATAAATAGTTGAAGTCGTAAATGCGAAAATATAATTCTCAACAATCGTAATGATAGCGCTCTATATCAAAGGACACTAAGAAGAAAGCATAAGTAAGCCGCACAGATCCTGAAAACTCTAGAACCTGATGCTCTGATACCACCTGGAACACCCTCTGCCTAATTAAATACCAGGTAGCTACTCCTTTATTAAATTAAAAAGAATATACATTTAGTTCATTCTCAGCATCACTGTCGAAAAACATTTTTCTTTTTAAAATAACTAACCCAATACTTAATTAAGTTAAGTGTTAAAAACATTTTCCATGATTTTATTACAATTTAAAACCATTACCACAATACTGAACAATCATAAAAAAGTCTCATAACACAACTCAATAATGAATAACAAGATTAAATGTAATTGGATAAAACTTCCCGGTTTAAAATATCCAACATCAAACCAACAAACCAAAAATGATAGTACCAACATAAACCCAATACAATATCTGAATGGTAAATGGAATACTAGAATCCTGGGCAACATGCCCTAAACAAGAAGAGTACTATAGACATAAGAATAAAAGAAATGAAGAATCTAAACAAGTCTACAACTCCAGGAACAACAACTCATGATCAAACATCCATACCCTAAGATGCACGTCCCTGATGCTGGGCACTTGTTAATGTAGATATATTAGAGAAGAGAATATGAAAGGAAATGGATCAGAGCCCGATTGTAAAAGATTTTAAAATAGCAAGTGTTTAACAAGTTCAATTAAGCATTTATTATGTACATGTTAGATTCGAGGCTCTCACTTGATATTCTCACATCTCATCTAGAGTGCATGTCTAACATATTCGAGTAATTTCGTAATTAAGGTTTCCTTCTAACTAGTTTCCACAACATGATTATATCCCATATAATAACCCCATATGTCCCATACCATATGTAATATAATTATTCACATTCTTATCTATTTATTGTGAATTTCAAAGCCTTAGGATTAAGTATTTTTTTTACTTAATTAAATTCAATTTCTTTTATTCACAGTCAAGTACAATATCACACAGTAGATTGAATGACAGTATATATATTCACCCTATAATATATACTAACATAGAACCTCCCAGTCACAATTGCGATGCAGGCATACTCTGTTATCATATCTAGTTACAATTCTCATTGTTCGAAGGACAAATGGTTCGGTGTCTTCCCCGAATCATAAATAACATAACACACATATGTTGGAGGCGAGCATACTCCTCATCCAAATGGGTCACGCACATACCTACATTTCCATTCAACCGTCGAACTATCATATCAAGGATAACACGTTTCTAAGGTCCTATGCTTAAGGTACGAATCTAAAAATCCTCCCAAATTGGGCGCACATGATGAGACCGTACACAATGCGAAACCTCCACCCCGATAGAAAGTAATGTAGGTATGTCATACACATAATAAACCATAATATAGATATACCTCCACCTATATAGATATAATATCAACAAGGTATTCTCACAACCATAAGATAATTCCCATACGTAGTATTATTTATCTCTCAAATCCTACATATTTAATATTATTACAATTTATTATTCCTAGGCCTATATCATTACTCAAAGATTAAATAAGTTTTCCTTGATATATATTGAGTAAGAAAATCACTCATACCCTATTGGTCCATGTCATCATACTCCCTGAATTATTGCGAATTAATCTCATCTTTAATTAGAATTATATTCGATATACCTATTCTCGCATAACCATATATTCTTTCACTTAGGTTTATTCCCATATGGACTTAATATTTTCCAGGTGATTAAAATGATCCCCACCCTACTGGTCCAATCCTTTATCTTTATATAACCGAATCACAACCCAAAACGTGAACTTAACGACCATAATTCATTCGATTAATTAATATAATTCTCTCTAATTTAAATCCCAAACATAATAACATTAATTCGGGTTTTATCTATGGCCTACTACCCTTCCATAAGTCTCATCATGTTCAAATAATAATCACTAAAAATTCTTAAAAAATTTAGGATTAAATCAAGAATTGAAAAGAAACAAGCTCATCATTTTTGGGCAGGTCGATCGATCGATGGTTAGGGGTCGATAGATCATGCTTCTTGGGTCGATTGATCGATCACCCAGTTATCAGCCCAGATTCTACAACTTTTGTTCTACGGGTTTCACAACTTTTGATCATTCAAATCTCTATTTTAACGTCCCAAATTTCTTATAATTCATACCACATGATATAATAACCTATGTAAATGATTTCCCCTGATTTAAACAACCTAGAATCATCAAGGGATTGGATTAAAAGCATGTTTCTCATTTTTCCAGAAAACCAAAAATGTGAATATATCAAGAACATTCCTATAATTCTCATAATTTCTCCAACATGTGATGTTTATTTCGTGGATTAATATCTACCAACAACATTAGATTAATCTTACATATCTATATTTTCCAGAAATGAAATAGCATCAACTAGTTTATCTCCAAAACATGTAACTTCTCATCGTTTCTAATTATACTAACATGGATATTATACTAACTAGATTGTAAATATTAAATCACTTGCCTCTACTGAAGTTCTGATCCTTTAGGGATGTGTGTCACTGGTGGTTCTTCCCTTCTCCGATCAACTTTCGGTGGTGGTGATCTTTGGCTCTTGGTTCTCTCACAAAGACTCTTCCTTTTTCCTATAGACTCCTCACTCTCTCTCAATTTTTTTTCTCTCTAAGTTTGTAGGATGATACAATAACCTAAATCCTTTAGACTTATGAATAATCTCCCAAATTCGTGTACACTATTCACCTTCCAAGTCAAATGACCATTTTACCCCTCTGGTGTGACTATTCGGCTCTGATAACTTGGTTTTGCGTATTTATCGTTGTAGTGCAAAAGCCAATATCAAAATCCCTTGAGTACCTATAAGACTTGTCTAAAATAACTCGTATTGCGGTAAGTACGGGTACCAATCCAACCTCCAAGGTGCAACAATTGACGTGAAAACTTGCAATTTTATTTTTTTATTAAATATATATTTTTTAATTTTATATTTTATTATTTAAAAAAAAACAATTTCAAGGGAGAATTAATTAATTAAATGCTAAAACTATGATATGACCAAATAACGAAAAATAATGTGCAACCGAGTCTAAAAATAAAATGTGAGGATGTCAAGAGATGAGATTACACCGCATTATTATTTATTTTAATTTCTCAATTTATTAATTCAAAATATTTCGAGATAATATTAAATCGATAATCTAACTCTCGTTATTATTATAAATTAAATAATATCTTTTTTCAAAAAACTAATTTAAAAATGTCACACGATGAAAAATTAAGAATTATACTATTTTCAAGAAAATTACCCTCTAGGATCAATTTAATAAAAATAATATGAATTCTCAAATTTCGAAAAAACCTATCTCTAGTTCGATTCCTAAATTCAAACATTAATTTGTACAATTAATTTACTAACTCTTGTTACACAAATTAATTGGTGACGGTCAAAAATTAATTTTTCTAGAAATATAGCATTAATGAAATCAATTAATTAAATTAATATCCTACGTAGTGCATCCCACCATTTGAATAGGGTGACTAGCCAAGCATAATTGAACAATTAATCACTGTCATAAACATGGAACAACAAATAGTTTTTAGAGGATATTTATACTACTAATTATGAACTAAAAATCAAAACTACACTAAAAAAATAAAGAAAATGATAAAGTGAGCTAAATATGAGGAGAAAATAATTATAAGATAATTCAAGGGATTAAATTTCACCACTTAACTTATTTATTTTTATTAATTAGTTTGTCTATTTGAAATACCCCAAAACATATATAAATTCACAAATCAACTCTCGTTGCAAGTGTAAATTCACATATAGTCCTTTTAGAAGATTAATATTTAAATTTCACATACTCACAAAATTAGATTTAAATATTTTCTAATAAATCCCCGCTAGGGAAAATTCACTAAAAGTATTTTAAATCATAAAAACTACATTTTTAGAGTAGAGAAATTCAAACTATAATACCATTCAAAAATTTCCTATCTCTAGTTTAATTAATGAATAAATATTATAATTTGAATTTATGATTTTCTCTCGAAAATAATTCACCCTCTCTCGAGACGTAAATATAAATTGTAAAATTTTAATATTAATATTCAAAGGGGCATAATATATAAACAAACTAAAAATAAAATTAACTAAATTAATGTTCGATCTTACCCCTTGAATGAGGTATTTAGCCACTCATTATGGTATTATTACATATAAAATGTAATAATGACACAATACGAGGTATACAAAATAAAATGGAATGGAAAAAAAAAATATGTTGAACCAAGTCTCCTTGAACCCAATAAATTTTTTTTCAAAC
The DNA here is from genome assembly GCA_949130495.1 of Sambucus nigra. Lineage (NCBI taxonomy): Eukaryota > Viridiplantae > Streptophyta > Magnoliopsida > Dipsacales > Adoxaceae > Sambucus > Sambucus nigra. The sequence continues at coordinate 508,165,176 of OX422215.1, forward strand.
ATGAATAATTAAGTGTACCCACAAATCTATGTTTTACAACACTAAAAATATCACTCAACTCACAATTTGTATATCACAAAATATTCTGGCGCACCCAAATAACTAAAAAATTATAAAATAAAGAAATAAAATATTTTGTAAAATATTACAGTAAAAATGAGCTCCAAAAATGGACCTCTAAAATACCTAAACTCTCTCCACACTCCCCTTCTGTTATTGACTCCAGAGTTCTCCCTCCTCTCAAATAGCAGGTGGAAAGAGTTTTTTATCTTTTACTTTTTGGTTTTGGTAGGAATTTTTGAGTTGGCGGGTATGGGTTTTGTCAGGTTGTGTCTGGAGTGTTTTTTATTTTTTATTTTTGGTTTTGGTTTTGATTTGGGTTTTGAACTGAGAAAAAAAATGGGATCGGAGCTTGGCTTGGGTTTGGCTCGCGCCGGGGTTCGCCTGGTATGAGTCGTGGGTTTACAGGTCGCCGGAGCTGGTCTGCAGTAGGGTGGCTCGCGATTGGGCAGCTGGGTTTGGGGGCGCCCGATTTTAGGAATGGGTATCTCGGGTATGGGATTGGAAGGTGGTGGGTGAGTGAGAAGAGGGGGGTATGGTTTTTTATGGTATTGGGTTTAATGGTGGTATTGGTTTTGGTTTGATGGGTGAGGGAGGCAGGTGGTGGTGAGATGAGTGGTGGGAAATGGGTTAGTTTTAAGGTTTGTGTTAATGGAGTTTGGAGGTGAGAGAAAGAGAGTGTAGGAAGAAGATGAATAGGAGTGGGGTGTTGATTTGGTGTTGGTGAGTGTAGGGAAGTAAGGTATGGGTGAGGGAGAGTGTTTGGGTGTATGATAGTGTGTAGGTTAGTAAGGTGTCTGAGTGTTAGTTTAGGTGTATGAGGGTATAGGTGATGTGTGTGTGTTTAATTTGTGACCCTAAATAAATAACACTAACTAATAAAAATAAAACTATTAAAACTAAAAATCTAAAAATTAAATTCCTAGTCTAAAAATAAAATAAAGACTCAATAAAAAAATGAAACTAAAAAGAAATAAAAATAAAAATCTATTAAACTAAAAACTAAAATCATAAAAAAATATAAATCTAAAAAAAATAAAAAATAAAAATGAAATCCTAAAAAAATCTAATCCTAATAAAAACTAAAAACTAATAAAAATAAAATAAACTAAAATTATACTAATAAAAATAAAATAGAAAAATTGAAAATAAAAGGATCAAATACCAAAAAGTTCCTCGAATATTTTTTAATATACACTTAGTCCAAGCTTTTTATTTTGTACCAAAAAGTTCATTATTCTCTCATCTTTAAAGGTCCGCGCCAGCGGCATGGTAAAGCCTTTTTGGCATGGTGAAGGATTTTTTGTTACAAAATAAAAAGACTTGAACTAAACGTATATTAAAAAAGATTTGAGGGACTATTTGGTATATGTCCCAAAATAAAACTTAGAAATTCTAAATAAATCAAAAATAAGCCGTAAAAATAAAACGACTCAAACTAAAAATCTAAGAAAAATATAAAAGGGTACAAACTAAACATGCATGGGGTTCGGGGTAAGTTTAGGCTCGGTTTAGGCTCGGGTAAGGTTATGGGGGAGGGAATTAACTGCAAATTGCCTCGAAATATAGCTTTTGACATCGCAACTGCAATTAAGTGTGCATATTGAACATTAACATGCATAAGACCCAAATTGTCAAGAATTAACAACTAAAATATGTCTATTAGGGGTATAAAATGTACACTTTTGGGTGCTTATCAGGCTGCAAAGTGCCCCGAGACCCTACACGAACGTCCGAGTAGACTTTTTTTATTATAAAAACACTTCCGAACACTTTGGCGCAGTCAAAACGACCATTTGGATGACATAAAATATTTCACTATTTTATTTTATATAAATTCAGTCCCGACTCTACTATCACACACGTATGACTTATTCTCCGAAATTATCGTATTTACTATTCGTGACAACTTCTAAAATTAATCATAAGTAAAGTCATAACCACATATTACTTTGATTCACTAAGTAATATTCAACATATATCATATATTACTGTATTCTCATATAATATATAAATCCGGATTAATTTCAAATTATTCAATTAATTCTAAATAAATCCTTTTTAAAAGTTACCAAAATTACGGGGTATTACAGAGGATTACATTTTCGGCATACATCTTGGTAATAGATTTGGAGGGTTATGACGTTAGCGTCGCGAAAAATTGGTTAATCGGTTATAGGGTGATGGCACCAGATTAAAACCCCAAGTGTAGGCAATAAGGGGTAGGGGTTAAAGAATAATTTTTTTTAGAAGAACGATACGCTAGAATGCGAGGGAGGTGAGGAAGAATGATTTTCCAATGGGTGAATGTCCAATTGGGATCACATGTGTGGGAGTGTAGTGACACTCAAGTCAAATATTGGGCAAAGAAGTTTGCTCTTAGAAGTAGTTTGGGGTGATGGGAGCCCATCAACACATTCATGGGGAGATACCATGAATAATGAAGAATTTGGGGTGCAAAATATTATAAATCCGCTCACTAGGGTTAATTGAGAGACAAGGGAAATTTCAGTACTCTTTCCAAAAGGGTCGGACAAGGGCTGAAAGTAAAGGGAAGTTGATAAAATTCACAAACTTTGTAACCGACGAGAGGGATACGAAGAACGAAAAGGGTTTGGAAGTTGACAAAAGACCCGTGGGTAGAAAATATAAGCGCAAATATGAGATCTGACTAGAATGACGGGTGTCGTTGTCGTCAAAGTTGTACAATTACAATTGGGATAGATGATCTCGAGACAGGGGAGCCAAGGTAGTTGGAGAATCTTTGAAAATAGTAAGACTGAAATTTTTGTACTCGTAAGGAATCAAGGGAAGGGATACCTAGTAGATAACCTAGATTCATGACCGAGATTAATGAAATCTCTACCGAGTGACGGTGGGTTTAGTTAAGGCCATCAAGGCCAGCAACCAGTCTATTAGATCAGTGGATCCCAAGGGATATTTGGAGTAGCAAGCAGGGTCAAGGCTACCAGGTCAGTGAGAAGGAAAATCCTGACATGGCCTGTGGGGACAGAGAAAGGGTAATGAACCAAAGAGGTGTCTTACGTGTCAAAGAGTAGAAACACATGAGTGGATCGTGTCCGTCGCGAGGCAGGGGACATGAGAGGGATGTCTAGTAAGGGCATCAGTAGAAAAGTTTTTGGTTTAGTTTGAGAATTAGATTGTGTGAGAGGTGATACTCGTGGTGTGGTTTTATCTTGGATACGGACGTGTTCATAATGGTGGGCAATCATAGCAAGGCTATCGTGTTCGTTGTTTTCGTATAAGATGTATATGTGACAACCCGGTATCCGAAATAAGGGGTGGCCATCCCGATACTCCAATAATACAGGAATCATGGATGGAATCATTCTCAGCATCGTAACAGCATAAAGAGTATACGGGATAACCACACAATATTTCAGAAAACGGGTTGTCAAAAATTTTCGTTTTGTAATTTAAAGAAAGCATTGTCAACAACCCATAGTTAAAAACAAGTGGAAACCCTGAAAGTATATATGTTACAAACACGACAATATAAAATTAAGGACCGAATATAAGATCGGTCAACAGAATTACATACAATGTACATCAAGTTCAACTGATTACATATTACATCCATTATACAATTACAATAGTTTGGGCCACACGCTCGAAGAAATACCCGAACATAACTAGAAAACAATAATAAAGGCGTCTACACAAAATATCCCGTGATATCCGCAAAATGTCACGGATCCTAAAAAGACACTGGAATGGGGAAGTCATTACGGGTGTCCTTGCGGTGGAGCACCTGAGCGGTTACATTATATATGCACAACAAAAAAGAAGAACGGGTCAGAGCCCGATATTATGTGATCACCATATAAATAAGTAGTATGAAAATTATGAATAGTGAATTATGGATGATAAAAATGATAGTCTAACAGGATAACTTCATATGATGAACTAAGACAATTGAATGATTATAAAGTAAAATTCGATGATATAAGAGAATAAGAACAATCATTAACCTTTTTCATCTTTCATCCTTTTCATTTTATCTTTTCATTCCTTATCAGGAATACAAGTTATATCATGTGCTCTTGTGGCATGTATCTCAATTGTATGCTCTTTGTGGCATGTACTATGCTCTTTATGGCATTGATATCCATCAAGTCCAACTTGATGATTAGAATAGTTATAAGTATATAAATATAACGATTCTAAGACCGCCCATCCGGGTTTCCCCACTGTGCGCGCCCCTAAATGACCAACATCTTCCAGGTCCTATCATAAGACAACCTAGGATTCTAACGAAACGTCGGGAAGCGGCCATATGCCTGCGAAATAGTCAAGACCACACCCGGAATCTCCTACCCATCGCAGAAAATATAAAACAAGCGCTCATATGGCCTAGGACTATATCCACCCTACATTCATTAGTTAGGGGGCTTCACCTTACGCACGAACTTCCCTTATGATGTCATTTAAAGAGGTGTGTTTAAACCATTTCATTAATTTCCATTGCATGATTTAGTAAATTCCGGAACTATACATGCCTCACATCATTATAATAACCTCGAAGAATATTCGATCTCCAAAGTTATTTTCCCAAGTCTCCTTTTAGGCTTTATAATAAACCATCATACATCACATTAACTTCTAAGGTCTCCAAATACGACTTAGAAATCTCCTAGACACCTAATAGTTGAAAAAGGAAAGTAATGCCTGAACATCACTTCGTGCAACCTCGAAATAATCCCCATGTAACTAAATTCTAGTCTAGGATAGTAAACTAACTCACCTAGAACTCTAGGACTCTAAGTTAACTTCATATAAGAAGGTTCCTATGTCCTAAGACTAAAGAAAAGGGGTTGAAAACGAAAAAAGATAACAAAATTAAAATTGCAGGATTTTCGAATCGATTCGTCCTAGCCGAATCGATTCGGCCAGAAAATATGGGATTCTGCATAATTGCCGAATCGATTCGGACCCTCCGAATCGATTCGGACCCTCCGAATCGATTCGGTCGGGGAAATTGGGTTTCTGCATAAATGTCGAATCGATTCGAACTAGGCCGAATCGATTCGGTTCACCTAATCCTGGAAACTGTCCCAGGCCGAATCTATTCGGCCCTGCGAATTTTGTCACTTTTGGCTATGGAGTCTTGGACTCCAAATTCACCCCAACACAAAACCTTTCAAGCCAAGCTCATTTATTTCCACCAATACACCATAAATACTACCAACTACTACTACAACCATCAATAATCATCCAAATCATTCTTTAATGATTCAAGACCCACAATTACACGAAAACCCTAAACTAATTAAACCATGATCAATACATCATTATCACAACTAATCATTTATCTTTAACCACATATTACAGATTTTCCTTGTGTAGAAGCAAGAATTCCTCCTCAATCTTTTATCTCTTCTCTTTTCTCTACTCTTTCTCTTCCTCTCTCTAGTTCTCTCTTGGTTTAGGAAATAAAATTAGGGGAAATAGAAGACTTAACAAGACAAAACCGTGCCTTTAGTCAACAATCCCAACTTAAATGATCAATACCGCGATAAAATAACACGCAACTGCATATTTAAGGTATAATCAGTCGAAAGTGCCAAAAACCTCAAAATACAATATGGCACATAATTTGACTATCTCGCACGTTCCGAAATCAACTACGACCTCCAAATTATCTTTTGGACAATTTATAATCCATTTTAAGCTCCGGTTCCATTTTAAATCACAATGTCATTTTAAATTCTTATGCACAATAAATCTCATCATGAGGATATTTACATGCTCATACAATAAATATATAACAAGTTAGTAAATATTAACCTTTCTTCATTAAATTAATACTTACTCCATATTCCAACATTTTATATATGATTACATTACATAGCAAGTAGGTATAAAATAGGTTCTCATAAGCGAGGGTTGTTACATACTCCCCCCTTATGAGGGAATTTTGTCCCCAAAATTCAAGCGTACCTTGCAAGAAGAGATGTGGATACTTTTCCCGCATGTCGTCCTCACGTTCCCACGTCGATTCTTTAGCATTGTGATGACTCCATTGGACTCTCACCAAAGGCACCACACGAGACCTCAAATTGCGCTCCCCATGCTCTAAAATAGCAACCGACTGTGCTTCATATGAAATGTCGGGTCGCAAGTCAATGTCCTCAAAAGGAATATGCCAAAGGGCACCTTCGCATCTCTTATACTTCTTTAGAGAGGAAACATGGAATACATCGTGAATTTGTTGCAAAGGCTCCGGTAAGGCAAGTTGATATGCCACTGGACCGACTTTCGCAATAACTGGAAAAGGTCCAACAAAGCGCAGCGCAAGCTTTCCTTTCTTCCCGAAACGCTTAATACCCTTCATTGGTGACACTCGCACCAAGACTTGGTCCCCAATCTCCAACTCCATGTGTCTTCTACCCGCATCGACATAGCTCTTTTGGCGATTTTGGGCTATCCGAATACAATTCCGAATGAGTTCAATTTTAGAAGAAGTATCTTGGATCATTTCAGGTCCAAGGAATTTATTATCACCCACTTCCAACCAACAAGGGAGCGATCTACATGGACGGCCATAAAGAGCTTCATAGAGCACCATTACAATAGTAAATTGGTATGAGTTGTTATAAGCAAACTCAACCAATTGGGAGGTATTGTTCCCAACCGCCCTTAAAATCAAGCATGAACATACGAAGCATATCCTCCAACATTTGGTTTACTCTTTCAGTTTGACCATTTGTTTGAGGATGATAAGAAGTGCTTAATCTCAATTCGGTCCCCATATCCTGTTGAAAACTTTGCCAAAAGTGGGAGACAAAGATCTTATCCAGATCGAAAACGATATTTAAAGGTACCCCATGAAGTCTAACGATCTTCTCGATGAACAATTGGGCATAGCGAGCGGTATCAAAATCCGTACGCATAGGTAAGAAGTGTGTCGACTTAGTCAAGCGGTCGACAATCACCCAAATTGAATCATAACTCCTCTGTGACCTTGGTAAGCCCGTAATAAAGTCCATCGATATGCTTTCCCATTTCCATACCTGAATCTCCAACGGTTGCAACAAACATGTCGGTCGCTGATGATCAATCTTGACCAGCTGACAAGTAGTGCATTGAGATACAAACTCCGAAATATCCTTCTTCATGCCGGGCCACCAATACTGGCAGCGCATGTCTTGATACATCTTGTCCCCACCATGATGTACCGTAAATTTCGACCCGTGAGATTCGGCCATCACCGCCCATCTCAAGTCCCCCTCTTCCGGAACAATAAGTCTTTCATGGAAGCATAGTCCACCCTCTGAACTTATCGAGTAGGATTCCTCTCCCACGGATAGTAATCGGTGTATATGATCCTGACAACCCTTATCCCTTCCTTGGGCTTCTACAACCCTTACCAAAATGGTAGGAGTAACGGTCATCACTGACATGAACGCTCTCACCACCGTATCCTCCTGACTGAGCTCTTTCCACTTAGCCTTCCATACTTCGGCTAACTCTTCCTCGGGCCTCCTACTCAAGGCATCCGCCACTACGTTCGCCTTGACCAGATGATAATGGATATCAAATTGATAATCTTTCATGAACTCCAACCATCGGCGCTGATGCATATTCATATCTTTCTGTGAAAATAAATATTGCAGCGATTTATGGTCCGTGAAAAGACTAAATTTCTCCCCTAAAAGATAATGCCTCCAAATCTTCAAGGAAAAAACAACCGCGGTGAGTTCTAAGTCATGCACCGGATAATTCCTTTCGTGAGGCTTGAGCTTACAGGAAGCATAGGCAATAGCCCGTCGTTCTTGCTGAAGCACACCTCCTAATCCTTGAAGATATGCATCAATGAAGACTATGTATTCTGATCCCGATTTTGGCAAAGCGAGGACTGGAGCCGATGTTAATCTATCTTTGAGCTAATCAAAAGCAGCCTGACAAGAGCTATCCCAAATAAATCTCACCCCTTTACGGGTTAAATTTATCAAAGGGCTAGCAATCTTTGAGAAACCCTTGATAAATCGACGGTAATGACCCGCCAAACCCAAAAAACTACAAATCTCGGTAGGTGTCTTGGGCTGACCCCACTCCCTCACCGCAACCACCTTACTAGGATCAACGGATATGCCCTGGGATGACACCACATGACCCAAAAACTGAACTTCCTTCAACCAAAAACCAGACTTCTAGAACTTTGCATACAATTGGTGATCCCTCAATCTTTGCAGGACCAACCGTAAGTGAATAGCATGGTCAGATTATGTCTGAGAATAAACTAAGATGTCATCGATAAACACAATAACAAATTGGTCATGGAAATCCCGAAATACGTATTCATAAGATCCATAAATACAGCGGGGGAGTTGTTCAGTCCAAAGGGCATAACCAGAAATTCATAGGATCCATATCGGGTCAGAAGGTTTTGGATACACCTTGCTCCCGTATCCACAACTGATAATACCCCGTCCTCAGATCGATCTTAGAGAAGTACGACGCTCCCCTAAGTTGGTCAAACAAATTATCAATACGAGGAAAAGGGTATTTATTCCGGATGGTGACTTTATTCAACTCTCTATAGTCCACACATAACCGGAGAGAACCGTCTCTTTTCTTGACAAACAACACCGGAGCACCCCATGGCGATGTACTACGCCTAATAAATCCCTATTCCAATAACTGCTGAATTTGATCTCTCAACTCCCTCATCTCCATAGGATCCACGTGATATGGAGCTTTCGCAATAGGTCGAGTTCCCAATGCTAAATCAATCACAAACTTAATCTCCCGACTCGGAGGTAATCCTGGTATTTCCCGGAAAACATCTTCAAAATATCTAACAATCGCAAGAGAATCCAGGGCAACAACTACATCCCTAGAAGTATCCTCTGTAATACAATATAAATAGGTACTCATACCTCCTTCCATACTAGGCATAACTACCAGGAACATTTCTTATCCCGAAATGGCAAAGACGATACTCTTCCCATAACAACTCACTATCGCGTGATATTTCACTAACCAATCCATGCCCAAAATCGCATCATACCCGACCATGTCAAGGACGAGCAAATCGGCCTCAAAGCAAAAATTACCAAGATTAATCCCTATGTTTTTACAAACAAAGAAAATTAATGAACCATCACCCATAGAAGATTCAACGCTAGTGAAAGTACTCTCAGCAGACTTTATCAAATCTGTAGTCTGAGCAAAACTCCTAGAAATGAAAGAGTGTGTCGCACCCGTATCAAATAACACCCGACCCATATGCCCTTGGATGAGAAACTTACCCTCAATCGCTGGCGGTGCTGGAGGAGCTGGAGGAAGCATAGCCTCCTGAATATGATAGACCCTTCCATACTGCAGTTGCCCATGCTATGGAGGAATAACCGGATTAGGCGCCTGGGGTGGAAACTGAACATATGGTTGCTGTGAAGATCTAGGAAGATGCCCTCCAATCAAATGAGGACACGACCTCTTATAATGTCCCGTCTCTCCGCACTGAAAACATTTGTTTGCCACATTCTTCTGGTTCCGCCCTTGATTGTTTTGGAACTGCCCCGAACCTTAGCCCTGCTGGCCTCTACCACCGTTCCCACCTCTACTTGCTTATTGTTGTGGCGATCCACTTTGACCCGACCTGTTGTTATTACCACTCGCATTAAATCCCCCAAAGCGTTGGCATTTAGACAAATTCCCTTGCTGGGGGTCCCTCTCTCTTTGCTTACTCCCCGAAGATTGGGATGAAGGAGATGCTCCTCCCCCAATCCCATTCCCTCCAGTTTTCCCACTTGTCCCATAACAGTAGCCTTTTTGCTATTTTGCACAAACAATCTATGCTCTTGGCAATGAAGTAGTTCCGCATTCATCACATCCCCAAAGGTTTGTAAAGCCGGATTTCCCAACAAGTGTTGTTTTATCCGCCAATGTAAACCTCCCACAAACTTGGAGATTCTCTTCTCTTCTGGAATCACTTCCTCTGGTACGAAACTTGCCAACCGGGTGAAATCCTCTTCGTACTCTGCAATAGATCTCTCTCTCTGTACTAAATCTTGAAGCTTCCTTTGCATCTCCCTTTTTATTGCGGGAGAGAAGTACTTTTCGTCAAACAAGGCCCAAAAAATAGTGATTGACATTGTATCCCTTTGCTCTGGTGTAGTCATCGACTCCCACCAATGTAATGCTAATCCGATAAGCTTAAAAGTAAAAAGGATTTGCTTTTTCTCCTCACTACATTCTACCATTCGAAGATGGAGTTGCATGTCTTTCTTCCACTGATTTGCCCTTATAACATCCGAGCCTCCATCGAATTCCAGGGGATGAACCTTTAGAAAAGACTCTCTAACTCTTTCCCACGGAGAAGGTCCCGTAGGAGCTTGTGCCTCTTGCGCTCGTGGTTGAGCTTGTGGCATTTGTTGTACCACGACAGTCATCGCTGCATTGATTGCTTGGGCCACTATGTTTGCCACATCAGCAGCATTTATACTCCCCGGTGGCGGCGGTGGAGGACAAACCTCCTCTTCCACAACTCTATTACGTCGAGCGGGACGTCCTCTCTTAGGCGGAATCTGAGATGGAGAAATAATAGATTTAGGATAATATAGAAAATAATCTATCTTGCAGAAGATCGCAAACATAAGCAACAAAGCAGTCCTAAAATTAGGATCTATATCAAAGAACGCTACGGTAGAACGTGACAAGTCCGCATAGATCCTAAAGACTCTAGAAACTGATGCTCTGATTCCATCTGTGACAACCCGGTATCCGAAATAAAGGGTGGCTAGCCCTATACTCCAATAATACAGGAATCATGGATGGAATCATTCTCAGCATCGTAACAACATAAAGAGTATACGGGATAACCACACAATATTTCAGAAAACGGGTTGTCAAAAATTTTCGTTTTGTAATTTAAAGAAAGCATTGTCAACAACCCATAGTTAAAAACAAGTGGAAACCCTGAAAGTATATACGTTACAATTATGACAATATAAAATAAAGGACCGAATATAAGATCCGTCAACAGAATTACATACAATGTACATCAAGTTCAACTGATTACATATTACATCCATTATACAATTACAATAGTTTGGGCCACACGCCCAAAGAAAGACCCGAACATAACTAGAAAACAATAATGAAGGCATCTACACAAAATATCCCGTGATATCCGCAAAATGTCACGGCTCCTCAAAAGACACTGGAATGGGGAAGTCATTACGGGCGTCCTTGCGGTGGATCACCTGAGCGGTTACATTATAAATGCACAACAAGAAAGAAGAACGGGTCAGAGCCCAGTTTTATGTGATCACCAGATAAATAACTAGCATGACAATTATGAACAGTGAATCATGGATGATAAAAATGATAGTCTAACAGGATAACTTCATATAATGAACTAAGACAATTGAATGATTATAAAGTAAAATTCGATGATATAAGAGAATAAGAACAATCATTAACCTTTTTCATCTTTCATCATTTTCATTTTATCTTTCCATTCCTTATCAGGAATACAAGTTATATCATGTGCTCTTGTGGCACGTATCTCAATTGTATGCTTTTTGTGTCATGTACTATGCTCTTTATGGCATTGATATCCATCAAGTCCAACTTGATGATTAGAATAGTTATAAGTATCTAAATATAACGATTCTAAGACCGCCCCTCCAGGTTTCCCCACTGTGCACGCCCCTAAATGACCATCATCTTTTAGGGCCTATCATAAGACAACCTAGGATCCTAACGAAATGTCCGGAAGCGGCCATATGCCTGCGGGATAGTCAAGACCACACCTGGAATCTCCTACCCATAGCAGAAAATATAAAACAAGCGCTCATATGGCCTAGGACTATATCAACCCTGCATTCATTAGTCAGGGGGCTTCACCTTACGCACGAACTTCCCTTATGATGTCATTTAGAGAGGTGTGTTTAAACCATTTCATTAATTTTCATTGCATGATTTAGTAAATTATCATTTACTTTATCCATTTACATTTTATCAAATGCATTATGGTTATCCGGAACTATACATGCCTCACATCATTATAATAACCTCGAAGAATATTTGATCTCCCAAGTTATTTTCCCAAGTCTCCTTTTAGGCTTTATAATAAACCATCATACATCACATTAACTTCTAAGGTCTTCGAATACGACTTAGAAATCTCCTAGACACCTAATAGTTGGAAAAGGAAAGTAATGCCTGAACATCACTTCGTGCAACCTCGAAATAATCCCCATGTAACTCAATTCTAGTATAGGATAGTAAACTAACTCACCTAGAACTCTAGGACTCTAACTTGACTTCATATAAGAAGTGTTGCCCAGATTATACTCAAGAGGGGGGGTGAATTGAGATTTTACAAACTTTAAGTCAAATTAAGATTTAAAAAAAAGTATTAAATTTAAATCACTTAGAACAAATTTCAAATTAATAAAACTATAAAGAATAAATTTAACAATATCAAATAAATGCAATCAACTAATTAGAAACAACTAGAAATGCAGATTTTAATACACTAGGAATATTAAATTAATTTTCGTATTTAAAAATAAGTAAAATTCTGAAGTTAATTATTTGGTTCAAAAAATAATTATTTTAACCTTAAAATTAATTTGGTCAAAATGCAGAATTAATTTATTTGTAAGATAGTGTGCTGAAAATAATGACTCAACCAAGCATGTGCAAATAAATAAATAAAAGTGTGAAAAATATATGACACCGAAATTTAACGTGGTTCGGCCAAATCCCGGCCTACGTCCATGCGCCTAGAGCCCCTGTCTCCGTTGCGCTTCACTAAACCTGATCCACTTGTGGGTAGGATCAAACCACCGTGTACAACTGTTTGCAAGCTAACTCCGAATTTCAAACCCCGTGGCCCACTTGTGGTTAGGAACCAATTATCGGTACAAATCGAAGCTTCAACAAAGCTTCCCAACAAATCTGAATTTTCTAGTACAAGGTAAAATACTGAAACTAAAAAAAATGTAATCTGAGTTTCTCCTTCTTTAATCAGACTTCATTAAATGATGTTGAAATAGGCACAAGTCTTCTTCTTCAATGATTGAGCAGATACCAAAATTAATAGCTCTCTTGAATATGTAGCTGAGTAGTAAATTAAATGCTCTCAATAATATTTCAAGTCTTGATCATATTCTCATTCAAGTGTCTCTCTGTTCAATGCAGCTCTTCAAAGCTTTAAAATGTGACTCCAAAAACTAGCTGTTAGACACATGTATTTTTGAGCATTAATTGCTCCTGATTTTGCTGAGATGAGATAGCAGAAAAAAATCACCAACTCTGATATGCAAATTTTCATATTGTAAGGACACAAAGTTCCAATTGAGTCCATATATAGTTTTGGCTCAATTCCGGACAAAAACATTTATTCATAGGATAGTATTTATTGTAATATTCTCAAGCCTATGAAGTGTATGTTGAAGACGTAGCGGCAAAGAATTTAAAGCTTCATCAAAATGCCGGTTTGCGTGCCTCGTTTCTACGTCATCAACTAAGGTTCCATGCTCCCAAGGTATGAATGTAATTATATGTATATAGGAGCTTGGAACAATTTGTATTGGGTGTTAGGTGAAATAAATACTGCATTTTTTATTTTCAGAAAGAATCAAATAGAACTTTAATATTAGTATCTAAAAGTTTCTGGGCCAAAATCGAATTTTTCAATCTTTCTGGTCGTTCGTTAGAAATGTCGTTCGAACGAGTTTTTTTTCGTTAAAACCAGATTTCGTTCGAACCTGTTTCGTTCGAACGAGTTTTGTCGTTCGAACCAGGTTCGTTCGAACGAGTTTTGCCAACGACCCTAACTGGACAGTCGTTCGATATGTCGTTCGAACGAATGTTCGTTCTAACGAGGTATCTAACGAACTTCTAACGAGCCCAGGCTGGTCACTCGTTAGAAGTCTCGTTCGAACGAGAATCACGTTCGTTCGAACGAACTTCCAGCGGGAACAGTTATTTGGCAGTTTTTTTTGCAGTTTTTCCCCACTACTCCACTTGGTTTTCAACCAACTTTTTTCATACATTATTATGTGCGGGAAACACATTTTCCAAGATAACTTTTCCAACATTTGTTTATCTCCAAAAGAGAGTTTGAGAGAAAAATGAGCTTAGGAAAATGTTCAAGTTTTGAGTGTTAATTTTTAATGAAAAATTCATACACACTCTAGTTTACACCCAATAATTGTGTTTATCCAAGTTTCTATATTTATATCAATTGCTTGGAGTTTTTAGCACCGGTTTTCTCTATCGAATTCAAGAGACGTTTCGAGTTTGCTTCTACACCCCATCACAAAGAAGACCTTTGTTGAGATTCTACCCACACGGAGAAAGGCTCCATGCTTGGGTGACGGTGACCATATAAAGTCCCATCGGTGGATTCCGAGACCGCGGTGGTGTTCCGAGGTTGTTCGCTAGGAAGAGGTTTCTACAAGGAGGTGCATCGGGTCTTGAGAGGGTTCGAGTCGAGTGTTGTAAGTCTCTTGTCTTGTAATTATAATTCCGTATCTAGTGGACTTGTGGCTAGGGCCGTCCGAGGTTGTTTCCCGTCTTGGGTTTTTCCTCGTACATCTCGGCGTAGTGTGACATTGTTTATTTTATTTTGCATCATAATTTAGAACGCATGCTTAGAATTAATTCAAGATAAAATTTGGTTTTATTATCACACTATATCTAATTTGGGACTTAAATTATATATTGGGTAAATTTGGTTTATTCAAGTCATGTACTAAAATTGGTTTCGCCTAACTTTGGATATAATTTGGTAATTTTGACTTAGGCAATTTCTAGGACTTGAATTATGTTTTAATTTGTTTTTGAGAAAACAAAATTTGGCTTTGTTTATTTGTGAACCATCATTCAACGCTTCCGCATCATTCATTGAATTTTATACAAAAGGAAATTAACTTTGATTTTAATTGAGAAAATCACCCTCCGGGATTATCCGCGTTTACAAATTGGTATCAGAGCCAAAAACGATAAATTATTTCGTTAAGATTCTTTAATTTTTGGCTAAAATGGATTTTTCCCCATTTTCAAAATTTCCTATTTTTGATGGTTCTAACTACGCGTATTGGAAAGCGCGAATGAAATCGTCACTTAAATCTATCGATGAACGTGTTTGGATGTCTGTTGTTACCGGGTACTCCCCACCAACTCATCTAATTGAAAATGAACGTGTTCCCAAACCCATCGATAGATGGACCGAAAATGAGTTTAAGCTTGCAAATTTTAATTCCCGTGGTTTAAATGCCTTATTTAGCGCTGTCGCACCGGATGAATTCCGACGTATTATGACGTGTGAAACCGCTAAAGAAGCTTGGGATATTTTACAATTAACTCATGAAGGAACGAGTGTCGTTAAAGCTTCTAAACTCCAAAACCTCACCACTCAATTTGAAACTATCAAAATGGATGAAAAAGAAACTTTTGATAAATTTTATGCTAGACTTTCTGATATTGTTAATTCATCCTTTAACTTGGGAGAGAAAATACCTGACGACCGTGTTGTAAAGAAAATTTTAAGGTCCCTACCCGATAGATTTATTCCTAAAGTGACCGTTTTAAATTCTTTACCCACTTTAGCCTCTACGAAATTAGAAGAGCTTGTAGGTGATTTACAAACCTATGAACTGGATATGTTTCCCTCTAAAACTGAAAAGAAAATTGAAAAGGGCGTTGCTTTAAAAGCCCGAAAAGAGGTCAAACAAGTAGTAGAGAGCGATAGTGATAGTGACTCGGAAGATATGGCTTTTTTTGCTCGTAAATTTAGAAAATTTCTTAAATTTAACAAAGATAAAGTTAAAAATGATTTTAAGAAATTTGATACTTCTAAACATGATAAAAGCGAGAAGATTTCTAAAGCCGAGAAAATCCCTAAACCTAGTAATGAACATTTAGATAGGGACGAGTCTAATAAATGTTTTGGTTGTGAAGGTTATGGCCATAGGGCTTATGAGTGCCCCACTAAACTAAGGAAAGATGGTAAGCGACCTATTTCATATAATGCAACCCTTAGTGATAGTGATAAGGAAGAAAAGCCCGATTCCCCAACTAAGAAAAATTTTGTGGCTTTTATGGCTAGACATGTGAGTGATAATGAGAACTCATCGAATGATGAAATTATAGCACATGCCACTTCCAAGGTCATTGTACATGATTCTCTTATTTTTGATGATAGTGAGAGTGAAGAAGAAAGAGAGAGTGAAAATGAAGAAGAGGTTGATGAGAGTGAACTTCAAAATGCTTTTCATGAATTATATAAAGAATCTATTAAATTGAAAAGAGCTAATTTGAAGTTAGAAGCGAGTTTAAGAGAGAGTGTCAAGGTCGTTGATGATAGTGCCTTAATATAAGACCTTAGGACTCATGTGAGGACTCTTCAAGAGAAGCTTGATTATGTAGAAGGCGAAAGAGATAGCCTTAGGGGTTTAATGGAATCCTTGAAAAAGGAGCTTCTTGTTTTTGAAGAGCAAAATTTTTTACTAGAATCTACCATTTTAGATTTGGAAAATAAATTAAAAGATTCTAGCTTTGTCAAATTTGATTTGGAATGTCGTTCAGAAAAACTCGATAAAATGTTAGGAACGGTCCAAATTAAAAATGACACTTGTGGTTTAGGCTTCAATCCGTGTAATGAATTTACTCATAATGCCCAAACCAATGTTTTAGGAGAATCAACTAGGAATACTTTTAAAGATCACTCCTTAAGTAAATCTTTTTGACATGTTCTCACTTGTACACATTGTGGTCGACAAGGTCATCTTAGGAAATTTTGTTTAGATCTTAAACGAATTCCTAGAAAATCCCATAGTAAAGTAATCACGATAGCTAACGTTCCTACACCCCAAGATAGTAATTCTTCATTAATTTGGGTTAGGAAATCCGACTTGGTTGCCTTACAAAATAGGGATTTTGATTCTCATTTACTTTCACATCCTTCCTCCCTTGCTAATTCTAATGGATGAATGTGTTAGTGTTTGCATACTTTAGCGTTTGTACTTCATGCTATATTCATATGCTAAATGTATGCTTGTTTAGTCATTCTCTAGTCATTACCTTATTTCATATCACATGCTAGAAATTATGACTTGTTTATCTTTTTGTATTATATTTTGTATTTGAATTGACTGCATAATATAAAAAGATTTTTGTTTATCATTTGTGTTTTATTTATTTCATTTAAGCTTAATGAAAAATACAAATGATTTTTGTTTGTCCTTTTGAGTAAATATTTATTTTTGATTAAAAATGTTAAAAACTCAAAAAGATTTTGTTTTGTGTGTATTTTTGTTTGACACACTTTATGTGGCATATATTTGTGTTTGAATCCTATCGTTTACGCTTCCATGTGGCTAGAACTTTTGGTTTAGATTTTCAATCCTTAAAATGTTCTTTACCATGTTTTATATGGAGTAGTTGGATTTTGTATTGTTTAAATGGATTCTATTTCTATATGCCTCTATTCACACATGCACGAGCTCTTTTGAAATCTTAATGTCACATGTTATATTTGAGCTTTTTGAGGTGTTCTCCTATCAATCTAGTCATCTACATATCTATGACCTAGGAGGACTAGTGCATGTCAAAATCCGTTGCATGTGAGATTTGTGCGAAAAATGAAAACATGATAAATTAATATATGAACGGGGAAGGGCTCCGAAAGGATGAATTAAATCCTTTGCGATAGTAAGCCACCGTTGATTGGATCTAAAAGAAATACGTGATCCAAAGGCCTAAAAATAGAATATTTGGCATTAAACAAAAAGCAATTGCCAAGGCCTATGTTTGTATGATATATTCATTCAAAAACAAAAGAATATATATGCTCATTGAGGGAGAATTGGATGGTATATCAACGGTTTGCACAATGTCCGTTTATCCTAGTTGTCTTTAATGTCATGAATCTATTTGGTTTGTAGAATCATCATCATGCTAGGCTTGTATGCATTGTGTATGTTTGTTCATTGAGTTCAATCTTTATATTGTCACATGAGGTTATATTTAACTGTGATGAAGTTTGCAATCAAATGAGAACTCCGTGAACGTTTCTTAAGTGTTTGGGTCTAAATTTAATTGTTGCTAGTTCACACCCCTACACTTCCGTTTCCATATGACACATTTTTGCCATACGAGTGTGCAAACTTATTGTATTTTGTGTCATGTGTGTGTTTATATCTATTTATATATGCATGTACTTATTGGTATATTTAAAGTATATATATATATATGATATCTGTTTGTCTTTGCCTTGCTTTAATTGCCCATATGCTTTCATGTCTTATCACTTTAAGCTTTCACATGTTGTTTATTAGTTCTTTATCCTTTGCCTATTCCCGAACAAAAAGGGGGAGAATGATGATAGGGGGAGAAATGGTGTCTAATCCTATTATTATCGTATCTTCGTTTGGGGGAGATTTATCTTAGGGGGAGACGTCTTTCTAAGTAGGTCATGTGTTTAAAGGGAGAATTAATTTAGGGGGAGTAATTAATTAATTGCACATTTAATATTTTGATATTCCCTATGCATTTGATGAGTTTGCTTAAGTGTGCAGGAATTATTCTAAAGCGGCATCTTTCTATGGCAAAGCGTTTGATCCTTGGGTTGAGTCAAGATTGGGCGGGTTATGTTTTGAGTCTAGTAGAGCTTGACGGCCCTTTAGGATTTTTGTTTGGTTTTTATCCCGGAATAGCCAAAGGGGGAGATTTGTAAGGACACAAATTTCCAATTGAGTCCATATATAGTTTTGGCTCAATTCCGGACAAAAACATTTATTCATTAGATAGTATTTATTGTAATATTCTCAAACCTATGAAGTGTATGTTGAAGACGTAGCGGCAAAGAATTTAAAGCTTCATCAAAATGCCGGTTTGCGTGCCTCGTTTCTACGTCATCAACTAAGGTTCCATGCTCCCAAGGTATGAATGTAATTATATGTATATAGGAGCTTGGAACAATTTGTATTGGGTGTTAGGTGAAATAAATACTGCATTTTTTATTTTCAGAAAGAATCAAATAGAACTTTAATATTAGTATATAAAAGTTTCTGGGCCAAAATCGAATTTTTCAATCTTTCTGGTCGTTCGTTAGAAATGTCGTTCGAACGAGTTTTTTTTCGTTCGAACCAGATTTCGTTCGAACGAGTTTTGTCGTTCGAACCTGTTTCGTTCGAACGAGTTTTGTCGTTCGAACCAGGTTCGTTCGAACGAGTTTTGCCAACGACCCTAACTGGACAGTCGTTCGATATGTCGTTCGATATGTTGTTCGAACGAATGTTCGTTCTAACGAGGTATCTAACGAACTTCTAACGAGCCCAGGCTGGTCACTCGTTAGAAGTCTCGTTCGAACGAGAATCACGTTCGTTCGAACGAACTTCCAGCGGGAACAGTTATTTGGCAGTTTTTTTTGCAGTTTTTCCCCACTACTCCACTTGGTTTTCAACCAACTTTTTCATACATTATTATGTGCGGGAAACACATTTTCCAAGATAACTTTTCCAACATTTGTTTATCTCCAAAAGAGAGTTTGAGAGCAAAATGAGCTTAGGAAAATGTTCAAGTTTTGAGTGTTAATTTTTAATGAAAAATTCATACACACTCTAGTTTACACCCAATAATTGTGTTTATCCAAGTTTCTATATTTATATCAATTGCTTGGAGTTTTTAGCACCGGTTTTCTCTATCGAATTCAAGAGACGTTTCGAGTTTGCTTCTACACCCCATCACAAAGAAGACCTTTGTTGAGATTCTACCCACACGGAGAAAGGCTCCATGCTTGGGTGACGGTGACCATATAAAGTCCCATCGGTGGATTCCGAGACCGCGGTGGTGTTCCGAGGTTGTTCGCTAGGAAGAGGTTTCTACAAGGAGGTGCATCGGGTCTTGAGAGGGTTCGAGTCGAGTGTTGTAAGTCTCTTGTCTTGTAATTATAATTCTGTATCTAGTGGACTTGTGGCTAGGGCCGTCCGAGGTTGTTTCCCGTCTTGGGTTTTTCCTCGTACATCTCGGCGTAGTGTGACATTGTTTATTTTATTTTGCATCATAATTTAGAACGCATGCTTAGAATTAATTCAAGATAAAATTTGGTTTTATTATCACACTATATTTAATTTGGGACTTAAATTATATATTGGGTAAATTTGGTTTATTCAAGTCATGTACTAAAATTGGTTTCGCCTAACTTTGGATATAATTTGGTAATTTTGACTTAGGCAATTTCTAGGACTTGAATTATGTTTTAATTTGTTTTTGAGAAAACAAAATTTGGCTTTGTTTATTTGTGAACCATCATTCAACGCTTCCACATCATTCATTGAATTTTATACAAAAGGAAATTAACTTTGATTTTAATTGAGAAAATCACCCTCCGGGATTATCCGCGTTTACACATATTTATCTTCTCCATAAAAATATAGTTGTTGTAGCACAAAAATGGTAATCTTAAAACAAATGTGATTGAGAGAGGCTAGGTAGATGACCCATATATTTTCTGTAAAAAAAAATTAGTCCAAGAGATAATAGAATTCTGATAGTATAAGATATTTCAACTGTCCAATGCTCTTGTCAAAGAAATAACAGATATGAAAACATGGTACGAAGAAAACTTATGTAGTCAGGTCAACTAAAAGCGTGTAACAGCTAGAGGCTAAAACAGTAGGCCCCAAAAAAAAATAATCAAAATCAATTTTTGTTTTATAAACCCGTGAGTGGAAAAATTACCGTGACTACGCAACGTCGTTTAAAAAATATTTTTCGTTTTAAAATAAAAATGACCACGACGACGTCGTTTAAATTGTAAAAATCGAACTGATTTTAGGAGCAAATTCATGAGCATAAAGCTGGTAAAGTACAAGGTGCCTAGGGGTCAAATCGGGCAGCAGTATGGCAAGAAACACACGCCATCAGACAATGTGGGCTGAAATGAGAATAGAGGAGAGGTCAGATCATATGGACGAAAGCCAAACAAAGACCCTAAGGTCTTTTATAAAAATCATTTACTATTTGACAAGTCAGGTCACTTTAAAAGTGACGAAACAGTGATAGCAAGGCCAAGTATGTATAAAGCCGGTACTACGCATAATGCTCAAAGTCTGAAATTAGATATGTACAAAACTCTATGTACACTCAATATAAGATATATCTCTAATTAAGTCACGTCAGGTCCTGTACGAAATCTGCGTATGGCCGAAAGCATGTAGCAGGTCTACTACTAACAGTCAAAAGCTTAAAAATATAATCAAAGTTTAAAATGAATCCATATACGGCTATAAAGCTCTTGGAAATTTTTACACGGTAATTCATAAAACTGACATCTCAGTCAAATCAAATCCTATACAGATAATATTCTACAATTAATAGGACGAAATTGTATATAAGGAGGTAAGGTCTTATTCGGCCAAAAGCAAGTTGTACTAAAAAAAATTTGTTTAACAAGAAATTCAACTTAAACAAAATTATTTTAAAAGAAATAATTTTCTTAATAAATTCCGAAATGATTACAATTCATTAGTCACACAATAAAAAATCTTAGATCAAGAAATATGCATATGTGCCTAATGTGTCAAGTGCAAATGTGCAATACATGTGAATACCTTTTCTCAAATATGTCATAGAGTAGAGTCGAGGCGTATTGAGTCATGAAAAGAGAACTTGACATAAGCGGGTATAACTCAGTCAGAATAGATATGTAATCAGGACAATATCACATTATATGCAAACATTATATAGTATAATGTATATAATATTATATTATAAATATTATACAATAATAAATATTTATAGAATAACCTAATAAAAAATATGTTTGGAATCATCAAAATCAATATATTAAGTTAAACTAAAATGTACATTTATTAAACTAATTTAATTAATTAGGGACAGAATACATTTTCGTTAACAATCTCCCCCTTTTTGATGTTGACAAACAATGATTCACATATATTCATAAAATGTATGAATTAAGCACAATGATTCACATATATTCATAAAATGTATGAATTAAGCACAAATGAGTGAATCAAACATACTTCTCCCCCTTTTGACATTATTAGAAAAGATATTCTTATAAATTCAGTGTCACGGGTAGAAAGAATATCTCTCCCTATCAAAAAGAATTGATGCACGGGATATAACCATAAGTGGTAAGAAACATAAGGGAATACCGTGAATTTTTAAGTAAGCACATATTCAACATAATCTTGCATAACATATATTTGAATAGATAGATAGGAATAACATTTTATAATGCGTAAGACATCAATATTTAAAAACAACAACATATTCATACAAGATTACAGCTTAAGGTTGTTAACAAGATGACACACATCTTTATTGTTTCCCTCAATCGTGATTTTCTCAACAACAACTTTAATAGGTTTTTCAGCACAGTTTTGAGAGGTTGAGCAAGCAATATTTTCATTTGAAGTAGAGGCATGTGACTGCATATTTGGAGGCAAGGCAAATGGCCATGAAGGAGGTTTCACCCAAGGGGCAAATGGAGGAGAGAGAGCGATGGCATTAAGAGCTTCGGGGTAAGAAGGGTATTTTTTGAATTTAGCATTACTTACACCTTTTATTTGAAGCTCACATTCTGCCCAAGTGGTATAAACCCCGGGTTGTTTTCCAATCCAAATAACATAGTAGGACTTCATGATTTGTGAGTGAAGAAGAGGAGCTCATGTAAGTATATATATAGGAGTGGTGAATGGCAGCTAGTGATAAAGATACTAAAGTGTGTCTACTTGTGATAAGATGTTTTTGGAAGATTGTGAGGATAACACTAAAAAAAATTATAAATTTAAGTCATTTATACATGCCATACCAAGTTCACGACGGATAAAGGTAAAACGATCTTCAGATAATGGTTTTGTGAAAATATCGGCTAATTGAAGATCCGTAGAAATAAATTCTATGCGAACGTCACCTTTTTGAACATGATCGCGTAAAAAATGATGTCTAATTTCAATATGCTTTGTTCTAGAGTGTAGAATTGGATTTTTTTGTCAAACATATAGCGCTGGTATTATCACAAAAAATTGGAGTATTGTGAAAGAGAATTTTAAAGTCTTCTAATTGTTGTTTCATGTATAATGTTTGAGCACAACTGCTACCGGCGGCAATATAGTCTGCCTCGACCGTGGAAAGAGCAACTGAATTTTGCTTTTTACTAAACCAAGAAACTAGTGAGTGTCCTAAGAAATGACATGTACCACTAGTGCTTTTTCTATCAATTCTACAACCCGCGAATCTGCATTGGAATAACTTACTAGTTCGAACGAAGTACTTTTAGGATACCATAATCCTAAGTTTTTAGTACCAATTAAATATCTAAATATGCGTTTTACGGCACATAAATGAGATTCTTTAGGATTGGCTTGAAAACGAGCACATAAACATACACTAAACATAATATATGGTCTACTAGCAGTTAAATATAGTAGACTACCAATCATGCCACGATATAAGGTAGTATTAACAGATTTCTCTTTGTCATCAATATCTAACTTTATAGAGGTGCTCATAGGTCTACCAAGTGCTTTACCATTCTCTAAACCATATTTTACTAAAAGATCTTTAATATATTTAGATTGATTGATAAAGACGCCATCTTTAGTTTGCTTAATTTGTAAGCCTAAAAAGAATTTTAACTCACCCATCATACTCATTTCAAATTCTCTTTGTATAAATTCTGAAAAATCTTTACATAAATTTTCATTTGTGGATCCAAATATAATATCATCAACATACACTTGTACAATAAGCATATCATTGTTAAGAATTTTTATGAATAAAGTGGAATCCATTTTTTCTCTCACAAAATCATTTTCAAGTAAAAATCCACTTAACCTATCATACCAAGCCATCGGTGCTTGTTTTAATCCATATAAAGCTTTATTTAGTTTATAAACATGATTTGGAAACTTGTGATTTTCAAAATCGGGAGGTTGCTTAACATATATATCCTCACTTATAAAACCATTTAAGAAAGCGCTTTTCACATCCATTTGAAATAATTGAAAGTTTTTATAACATGCATATGCTAGTAACATACGAATAGCTTCTAATCTAGCTACGGGGGCATAAGTTTCATCATAATCAATACCTTCTTGTTGGTTGAAACCTTGTGCAACTAGTCTAGCTTTATTTCTTATAATCAATCCTCCATCATCCTTTTTATTTCTAAAAACCCATTTTGTTCCAATAATGGTTTTATCTTTAGGTGTAGGAACAAGTGACCAAACATTATTACGCTCAAATTGTAATAATTCTTCTTGCATAGCTAACAACCAAAACTCATCTTTTTCGGCTTCATTTATATCTTTTGGTTCAATTTTTGACACAAAAGCTAAATTATTACAAACATTCTTTAAGGAGGATCTGGTAAGAATACCACTTGAAGGTTCTCCTAAAATATTTTCAAAAGGATGATTATTAACGAATTTCCAATTTTTAGGTAAACTAGAATCATTATCATTTTTATCTTTATTTGGAGTCCTTTCATTATTAATAGAATTATCAATATTAGAAGTAAAGTTTTCTTCATTAATAGACTTATTTAGATCTAGAACCTCATCATCATCTTTGCAGTTTTTAGTAAGAGAGTTAGATTCATCAAAAGATACATGTATTGATTCTTGAACAACTAGGGTGCTTTTATTAAAAACTCTATATTCTTTACTATAAAGTGCATACCCAAGAAAAATACCTTCATCAGATTTTGCATCAAATTTTCCCAAATTATCTTTATCATTTAAAATAAAACATTTGCTTCCGAAAACCTTGAAATAACCAATATTTGGTCTTTTACTTTTCAATATTTCATAAGGAGTTTTATCTAAACCTTTTCTAACAATAGTTCTATTTATTACATAACAAGATGTATTAACAGCTTCTGCCCAAAAATATTTCGGTAGGTTATGTTCATTTATCACAGTTCTAGCCATTTCTTGTAAAGATCTATTCTTTCTTTATACTACACCATTTTGTTGAGGTGTCCTTGGTGCAGAAAAATTATGTTCAAAACCATTTTCATCATAAAATGATTCAACATCTTTGTTATCAAATTCTCTTCCTCTATCACTCCTTATAAATACAATATTGCAACCTTGTTCATTCTGAATTTTCTTACAAAATTTAGCAAAAATGGAGTATATATCATTTTTATGAGTAAGAAAGAAAACCCAAGTAACTCAAGAATAATCATCAACAATAACAAGAGCATAAAATTTTCCACCTAAACTAGCTACTTTGTTAGGACCGAATAAGTCTAAGTGTAATAATTCTAAAGGCCTATTTGTTTATATATCTCTTTTCTTTTTAAATGAAGTTTTGGTTTGTTTTCCAAATTGACATGCATTACACAATTTATCTTTGATAAACTTCATTTTGGGCAGCTCTCTAACTAACTCATTTTTGGACAAAATATTAAGTTGTTCCATGTTGGAATGACCTAGTCTTCTATGCCATAACCAACAAGTATCATTTAGGGCAGCTAAACACTTAACATCTTGTTGTGACAAATTATCAAAATCGAGAGTATAAACATTTTAATGTCTAGCAGCAACAAACACAACATTATTATCTTTAACATTTTTTATTAGACAGTAATCTTCTTTAAATATAACATTATAACCTTTATCACACAATTGGCTAATACTAATTAAATTATGTTTAAAACCATCAACTAAAAGAACGTTTTCAATGCAAGGAGAGGGATCCTTACCAACATTACCTATGCCAATGATTTTGCCTTTGGAATTGTCTCCGAATGTGACTAGACCTCCATCTTTGGAAATCAAGCTAGAAAACTTACTTTTGTCACCCGTCATGTGTCTTGAACATCCGCTGTCTAAGAACCATTTTGATTTGATCGATCCAGCTTTAAAACAAACCTACAATGAACATTTAAATAATTTTTCTTTTGGTACCCAAAATGTGTTGGGTCCATATGGGTTAGCAAAAATAGGAGTCCTTTTAGGAATCCATGCCACTTTGGTAGAAAATCTATATTTGGAAAAATTTGAAAAATGGGTATGTCTTCCACAATATGTACATAAGGAATTTCCAATATTTTTAGAGTAATTTTCAAAACTTTTCTCATTATCTTTTTCATTATATCCAATTCCAGCCTTATCATACATCCACCTTTGGTTTCCAAGTAGCAAATTCAAATTTTTTTCTCCATTTACAAACTTTTCAAGACACCAAGTTAAATCCTTAATTTTAAGTTTCAATTTTTCATTTTCAGAAAAATGACTTGATGAATCTTTAATTTTTAGTTTTGCCATTTCAGATTTTATAGACTTATTTCAGATTTCATTACTTCTATATTTTCAAGGAGAGAATCATATTTATGTGATAAAGAGGAATGTATCTTTTTAAGATTAATATTTTTAGTTTTAAGTTCATCAAAATTGTAAAAAAGTTCATCAAAAGCATTTTGAAGTTCATCATGATCATTTGAAGTTTCATATTCACTATCTGAATTAAAATTAGAAGATACCTCATCATCATTTGCCATAAGGCAAAGATTTTCAACTTCTCCATCACTTGAATCTTCATCGTTGCTACTTTCATCACTATCACTCCAAGTAGTAGCTTTCATGGCCTTTTTGTATTTTTCATTTCTTTTCTCTTTTTTGTCATTCTTCCCTTCTTTGGCTTTGGGACAGTTAGGTCTAATATGGCCTAACTCTTTGCAGTTATAACATTTTGGCTTAAACTTGGAGGATGACTTTCCTTCATGTGCCTTATTTGAAGAGAGTTTCTTGTATTTTCCAGACAGTCCCTTCTTTTTGGCAAGAAATTTTTTGAATTTTCTGGTAAGAAGTGCTATGTCACCATCTTCATCATCATCATCAGCTTCCTCACTTTCTTCATCTTCCTCAATGGATTTGAAAGCAATAGTTTTGCTTGCCTTGGGCTTCTCATCTTCAGCAAGTTCTTTGAGTTCCATTTCATGAGTAATTAAAGAGCCCAACAGTTCATCAAGAGAGATAGGTCTTTCTCGTATAGCTTCTTTGATTGCCAGCTTCTTTGTCATATAAAAAGATGGTAATGACCTGAGAATCTTGCTCACTAATTCAGAATCAGTATAAGATTTACCAAGAGATTTCAATCCATTTATAATATTTGAAAATCTAGTAAACATATCTGAGATAGTTTCATCTGCTTTCATTTTAAAAAGCTCATAGTTATGAACAAGCATGCTGATTTTATCCTCCTTGACTTGACTAGTTCCTTCATATGTAACTTCTAGTCTGTCCCAAATTTCTTTAGCAGATTCATAACAGCAAATTCTGTTATGCTCATTTACATCAAGTGAACAATGTAAAATATTCATAACTTTAGCATTTATTTGAATTTTTTTAATATCAACTTCATTCCATTCATTTTCTTCTTTAGGGACAGAAGCATTATTTACTATTTTAATAGGAATATAGGGACCATTCATGACAACTTTCCAAACTTCATAATCATGTGACTGAATAAAATATTTAATTCTATTTTTCCAATAACTATAATCTTTTCCAGAAAATAGAGGAGGTTTAAAAATGGATTGGCCTTCACCAAGAGATGTAGTAACATATGCCATTGATCTTTAACTTTAAGATTGTTAAATCTAAAAACAAGAAGAGCACTAGCTCTGATACCAATTGTTTCCCAGATTATACTCAAAAGGGGGGTGAATTGAGATTTTACAAACTTTAAGTCAAATTAAGATTTAAAAAAAAAATATTAAATTTAAATCACTTAGACAAATTTCAGATTAATAAAACTATAAAGAATAAATTTAACAATATCAAATAAATGCAATCAACTAATTAGAAACAACTAGAAATGCAGATTTTAATTCACTAGGAATATTAAATTAATTTTCGTATTTAAAAATAAGTAAAATTCTGAAGTTAATTATTTGGTTAAAAAAATAATTATTTTAACCTTAAAATTAATTTGGTCAAAATGCAGAATTAATTTATTTGTAAGATAGTGTGCTGAAAATAATGACTCAACCAAGCATGTGCAGATAAATAAAAGTGCGGAAAATATATGACACCAAAATTAAACGTGGTTCGGCCAAATCCCGGCCTACGTCCACGCGCCTAGAGCCCCTGTCTCCGTTGCGCTTCACTAAACCTGATCCACTTGTGGGTAGGATCAAACCACCGCGTACAACTGTTTGCAAGCTAACTCCGAGCTTCAAACCCCGTGGCCCACTTGTGGGTAGGAACCAATTACCAGTACAAACCGAAGCTTCAACAAAGCTTCCCAACAAATCTGAATTTTCTAGTACAAGGTAAAATATTGAAAATAAAAAAAAATATAATCTGAGTTTCTCCTTCTTTAATCAGACTTCATTAAATGATGTTGAAGTAGGCACAAGTCTTCTTCTTCAATGATTGAGCAGATACCAAAATTAATAGCTCTCTTGAATATGTAGCTGAGTAGTAAATTAAATGCTCTCAATAATATTTCAAGTCTTGATCATATTCTCATTCAAGTGTATCTCTGTTCAATGCAGCTCTTCAAAGCTTTAAAATGTGAATCCAAAAACTAGCTGTTAGACACATGTATTTTTTAGCATTAATTGCTCCTCATTTTGCTGAGATGAGATTGCAGAAAAAAATCACCAACTCTGATATGCAAATCTTCATATATATATTCTCCATAAAAATATAGTTTTTGTAGCACAAAAATGATAATATGAAAACATATGTGATTGAGAGAGGCTAGGTAGATGACCCATATATTTTCTGTCAAAAAAAAAATTAGTCCAAGAGATAATAGAATTCTGATAGTATAAGATATTTCAACTGTCCAATGCTCTTGTCAAAGAAATAACAGATATGAAAACATGGTACAAAGAAAACTTATGTAGTCAGGTCAAGTAAAAGCGTGTAACAGCTAGAGGTTAAAACAGTAGGCCCCAAAAAAATAATCAAAATCAATTTTTGTTTTATAAACCCGTGAGTGGAAAAATTACCGTGACTACGCAACGTCGTTTAAAAAATATTTTTCGTTTTAAAATAAAACTGACCACGGCGACGTCGTTTAAATTGTAAAAATCAAACTGATTTTAGGAGCAAATTCGTGAGCATAAAGCTAGTAAAGTACAAGGCGCCTGAGGGTCAAATCAGGCAGCAGTATGGCAAGAAACACACGCCATCAGACAATATGGGCTGAAATGAGAATAGAGGAGAGGTCAGATCATATGGCCGAAAGCCAAACAAAGACCCTAAGGTCTTTTATAAAAATCATTTCCTATTTGACAAGTCATGTCACTTTAAAAGTGACGAAACAGTGATAGCAAGGCCAAGTATGTATAAAGCCAGTACTACGCATAATGCTCAAAGTCTGAAATCAGATATGTACAAAACTCTATGTACACTCAATATAAGATATATCTCCAATTAAGTCACGTCAGGTCCTGTACGAAATCTGTGTATCGCCGAAAGCATGTAGGAGGTCTACTACTAACAGTCAAAAGCCTAAAAAAATAATCAATGTTTAAAATGAATCCATATACGGCCATAAAGCTCTTGGAAATTTTTACACGGTAATTCATAAAACTGACATCTCAGTCAAATCAAATCCTATACAGATAATATTCTACAATTAATAGGACGAAATTGTATATAAGGAGGTAAGGTCTTATTCGACCAAAAGCAAGTTGTACTAAAAAAAAATTGTTTAACAAGAAATTCAACTTAAACAAAATTATTTTAAAAGAATTAATTTTCTTAATAAATTCCGAAAATGATTACAATTCATTAGTCACACAATAAAAAATCTTAGATCAAGAAATATGCATTTGTGCCTAATGTGTCAAGTGCAAATGTGCAATACATGTGAATACCTTTTCTCAAATATGTCATAGAGTAGAGTCGAGGCGTACTGAGTCATGAAAAGAGAACTTGACATAAGCGGGTATAACTCAGTCAGAATAGATATGTAATCAGGACAATATCACATTATATGCAAACATTATATAGTATAATGTATATAATATTATATTATAAATATTATACAATAATAAATATTTATAGAATAACCTAATAAAAAATATGTTTGGAATCATCAAAATCAATATATTAAGTTAAACTAAAATGTACATTAATTAAACTAATTTAATTAATTAGGGACAGAATACATTTTCGTTAACAAGAAGGTTCCAATGTCCTAAGACTAAAGAAAAGGGGTTGAAAATGAAAAAAGAAAACAAAATTAAAAATGCATGATTTCCGAATCGATTCGGCCAAAAAATATGGGATTCTGCATAATTGCCGAATCGATTCGGACCCTCCGAATCGATTCGGTCAGGGAAATTGGGTTTATGCATAAATGCCGAATCAATTCGGACTAGGCCGAATCGATTCGGTTCACCTAATCCTGGAAACTGTCCCTGGGCGAATCGATTCGTCCAGGCCCTGCGAATTTTGCCACTTTTGGCTATGGAGTCTTGGACTCCAAATTCACCCCAACACAAAACCTTTTGAAGCCAAGCTCATTTATTTCCACCAATACACCGTAAATACTACCAACTACTACTACAACCATCAATAATCATCCAAATCATTCTTTAATGATTCAAGACCCACAATTACCCAAAAACCCTAAACTAATTAAACCATGATCAATACATCATTATCACAACTAATCATTTATCTTAAACCACATATTGCAGATTTTTCTTGTGTAGAAGCAAGAATTCCTCCTCAATCTTCTATTTCTTCTCTTTTCTCTACTCTTTCTCTTCCTCTCTGTAATTCTCTCTTGGTTTAGGAAATGAAATTAGGGGAAATAGAAGACTTAACAAGACTAAACCATTCCTTTAGTCAATAATCCCAACTTAAATGATCAATACCGTGATAAAATAACACGCAACTGCATATTTAAGGTATAATCAGTCGAAAGTGCCAAAAACCTCAAAATACAATATGGCATATAATTTGACTATCTCGCATGTTCCGGAATCAACTACGACCTCCAAATTATCATTTGGACAATTTATAATCCATTTTAAGTTCCGGTTCCATTTTAAATCATAATGTCATTTTAAATTCTTATGACACAATAAAGCTCATCATGAGGATATTTACATGCTCATACAGTAAATATACAACAAGTTAGTAAATATTAACCTTTCTTCATTAAATTAATACTTACTCCATATTCCAACATTTTATATATGATTACATTACATAGCAAGTAGGTATAAAACAGGTTCTCATAAGCGAGGGTTGTTACAGTATATTCTTTTTGAGATGTCTTACCTAGGAGAGGGTCGATCAATATCATAGCGGTAAATATTGAGTGAAGTAGGCTTCATAGAGTACAACTGTCTAGTAATATTTGATACCGATGTGCAGGACTCTTACTGTTGAGATTCAAGGTATGTTGGGTTGCCGTGGAGCAAAGAGATTTAGCTCGTCATTAATAAATAGCGCCGAGGGCTTAGTGATAGTATGACAACAGTATTATATGTCTCCTTTAGAGATGTGGGAGTCCATGATTAGGCTTGTGAGTATAGGGTCAAGGTTTGAGAGTCCCGTGGGTATGCTTTAGGTTTTGTAGAAATCAAGGACCGACGATACTGAGGAATAATGCATTAGGAAAAATTCTTTGGGGATTTTCTGGTAAGTGTTATACGCATAAGCTTTAATAAAATGTCGAAAGAGTGAAGACATCATTGGATTCTAGGTCATTAGATTTAATGATAATTTATGAACTTGTGGAGAAATACGTTGAGCAGAAAGCCACTAAGAGATAGGGCTAGTGGAGCCAAAAAGTGTCACAAAATAATTACTGCGAAGCTTTGAACCACAAGTTGATAGGTGAGGTAGTATCGGGAAGAATTTGATAGTGATGTGTAAAATCATTGAAATATTTGGAGGTTATATCCACGCCGAGAAGGCGTGTTCAATTATGCAAGAGATATGGGGTGTATGGGCACCCTCGAAGGAGTGAGAGCCTCTACTGTGCTGATACTTAGTAGATTCCGAGAGAAGATACAAATGCAATGATTTTGGGTATATTCAGGAGGAATGGGATTAAGTTGTTCCCCAAATTATGGAAGGTTTGAGCATGGGTGTGTTTGGAGTGAAACTGAGTGGGTCACAACCTATGATTTGTTACGACTAAGATTCGCGAGTGAGACAGATATTAGTGGATGTGTTGGCCGTAATAGCCATAACATATATATATATATATATATATATATATATATATATAATAAAGTAGCTTGGTTTTTGAAAATGTACACATTTTTAAAGGTCAAGATGTGTGCCACCTCCTTACATATTTTGAAAAAATGGATGGTTGAGATCACATCTATTTTCTTTTTACAAACCTACCCCTCGATTATTTGGTTTCTCCCTCTTTTTTACTAATCAAAGTTACCCTTTAATTAAAAAATGAGGGCATTTTTGGAATCGTTTCTCCCACACACTCGAACATATGCACGTGCTCATCTATCTCCCTCACTCTCTCGATCTAAACCCCAACCCACCCCTTTCTACCTCATTCTCTCCCTCTCACTCCAAACCCACAAACCCCATCCGCCGTTGCTCGCCCTCTGTCATTGCCCTCCCTCCGTTGCTGCATTCAGGTACTCTCTATCACCCTCTTAAACACGCACGCACACACACACACACATCTACCTTCCCGCCTCTGCCTCACATGCACACTCACACACATACACACTCATACACACATGCAAATCGATTTTTGATTTTTGATTTTTTTTTGTGTATGTGTGATTTCTTATTTCTGATTTCTGATTTGTGTGTGTTTTTTGATTTCTCATACACACACACTTATACATATTTTGTAAACTTGATTGTACAAATTGATTGTACAGACTTTAGGGCTTTGTAAACTTGATTAGGTTTTGTAAACTTGATTGGACAAATTGTAGGGCTATGGTTGTATAGATTTTTAGGTCTATGATTGTACACTTATACATAGTTTGTGTTGAAACCATAGCCCTAATTTTTCGAGGCTATGATTTTAGGGCTATGGTTGTACAGATTTTTCGGGCTATGATTTTAGGGATTTTTAGGAAGTTTGGTTGGATATGGTTACAATGACATTGACGACCTCTTGCAATGGTATGTTTTTAAAACATCATTTTTTTTTAAATTTCTTTTTGTTTGTAATGAGCAAAACTAAGATGTTTAACTATTCGGATCATTGTAGCACTCTATCTTTGTCTTAATATTATTGTGAATTCAAGTTTCCTTTTATTTTTAATAAAACTCTCTATCTTTGACTTAATATTGTTGTGAATTCAAGTTTCCTTTTCTTTTTAATACAAATTAGTATTGGGACTCTTTACATACCTTTGTTATAACATGTGTTATGATATCACATCTCTTTCTTTTTTATGTACAACCATTATTCATTTGGCACTTCTACCCATATTACTTATACCTGTTATATATTCATTTGGCACCTGAACATTATACCTATTATACATTCAACATTGAAGTGTGTTGCATTTTGAACTTGAAATTGATGTTCCCCACTTTATCCAATAAACGCAAAAAGTTGAAGTTAAGAAGATGGACCCCTTAATGATATACGGTTCTCGATACATTGAAGATGCATTACCTAAACACTTAGGATCTACAAAGGTTTCCAACGGATCTAAATCAGAACCTCCCACGGATCTTCACCGGATTTCACCGGATCTGCACCGGTCTTCCAAGTACGAAATTATCATATCTCCACCGGTTTACTAATCATTTCATGTTTGTCGGTTTTATTCAACTGTTTTACTAATCATTTTATTTTTGTTGGTTTTGTTTGATATCTAGAGATTATGAGATTTTTTTTCCTTTTTAATATTATTTTTGTTTGCGTTTTCATTTTTGTGGCCTGATTAATTTCTTTTACGATTGCAACCATAAAAAATTTCTGTTAGATTTTGTCACATTTCTATTTTTAAAAACGGGTTGTTGTTTAAACTCCGGTTAAAGATTTCAATCGTTATATAAATTTATGTAATTCACATTTTTTGTAACATTTCTTAAAAATTTCCCCTTTTTTGGCTGATTTGATTGGATTTATAATGTGCATTTGTTGACTTTGTTGGAACATAGTTTTTTTACATTTCTTAATGAAGATCTCCACATTTCAATGTCTGTTTCCACATTCCTAAAATTTTGTTTGGAAAAACATTAATCTAATAAAGTATCAGTTATCAAAATTTGTCCATATATTCTCATTTGGGTTTGTAATATTGTCATTTTGTTTGAATGATTTAAATTGGTTCTGCAGTGAAGAAAATGCTCCGTCCTGAATCCAGGGAGAAGAAAGATATGGTTTCAATGATTTGAATTTAAAATTTGTAGGGTATAAAATTATATTTTCTTTTTTATCAAAGCCCGACAAATTTTGAGTTATCAAAATTCAAAATGTTCATTGATGAAGAGTTTGAGGTATGTACATCTCAACATCACATATTATTAAGTGAAGATTTAACGATCTAAACCCTTATCTTTATTGTTGGTTATTGTGAAGATTTAAAGATCCGATGGATGATTTTTTATTAAAATCCTTTCCTTCTCCCATTTTAGAAATCCCACCGCACACTCTCGACCACAAGTCAGGTAAGTAATTCATTGTATGTTTGTAAAATTTTGTTGTTTGATTTTTATTGCATAGCGTTGATACAAATAAGTTTATTACATAGCCTTGACTTCTTAAATTGTTAGCTCTTAGTTGTTTGATAAATTATTTGTATCATCTGAATTGTTCCTTCGGTTAGAGTTAGGGATTTCAATGGTCTTGTGTGGGTAAAAAACATTTTTGTTTGGGTGAGACTTAATAGAATATGCATGTATGGTCTGGCTTTAGGGAAAGTGTATTTTCAGTGAGTTATTTTATACTAATTATAATGATTGCTTTGGAATTTTTGGGAATGGATATATGGATGCTTACTAAGCTAATTAGATATATGCTAATTAGATTTGTTGGATACTTATGTTAATGCTATGCTAATTAGATACGTTGGATATATGTTAATTAGATATGGCCTCTTACTATGTTGATTATATGCTTGGTTTATTGTTTCTCTCATCCCAAGTTCTTTAATAGGTGATGTGTTTGAAGAAATGTCATGCCTATTGAGTCATCTATTTTGATTTTGACTCTTGAGCCATCTATTTTGTTTTAGTAAGTATGAATATCAATTAAATTAATTGATATATAATGCTGATTGTTTGAAGAAAGGAGAGTTGTTAGTTCACGACATAGCATAAAAAATTATCTATTGTATTAGTCTTTATCTTATTTCGTTCAAATCTTAATTTTGCAAAATCTCCTTAGCGATTGGGTGGAATGCGGGTTGAATATATTGTTTAGAAATGTGACTTTAAAGTCTTTTTTGACCAGGCATTGCGTCCACATACATGGATCACATAGATGTTTGTGCATGAACTAACCAAATCTGTTATTGCACATCTGGTAATGTGATTGAATCTACACTCACTATTTAAGGTTTTAATTTCCATTTTTCATTTTGGTTCATCAGATTTTATTCTTTCCTTATATTTCCGTGTTTACAACACGCGTGCCATTTGTTTGATATAATGTGTCACACTATTTTCTTAAGAAGCCTCGGGTTATGCGGCTTAAGTTTGAATAGGGATGGTTGTCGGTTCAAATTTAGTGTTTGTTTAGAGTTTTTTTTAACCAATTCTATTAGTTGAATCTCATATTTTATGTTCTATTGGTTGGTTTTTATTTCTCCGACTCACAATGTTTTGCATTTTATTTTTGATTAGTTATAAGGGTTCAATCTTTTAAGTCCTTTTTCATTGTTCATATCTACTGTTTTTATTGGTTCAACTTTCCATTTAGTTGTATGCCAATTTTACATTTAATTTGTAAGCTAATGACTATATGGACTAATATTGCAGTGTGTTGCAGATGCGCAATCTTGATTGTTAGACAAACACTACAACAACCACTGCAGTGAATGTTTTTGCAAATGCCACGTTTGGAAATCAACATTTTTTACCTAGAAGTCAAGGAAGAGGTGGTGTAATGAGGAGACTCCGAGGCGGTAGTAGCATCATGAGGAGCGGGGTTAAGGACGGGGTAGAGGTCGTACTTGTGAAAAAATATCTCAAAAGGTATCCGCGACGGTATCTCTGCTCTTTTTATTTTAATCTTTTCTGCTTTCTTTTTATTTAAGTAGCATGCTCATGATTGGTAAGCTCACGATTGGTAGGGATACTACAATAATGTGTTAGTTATGAATAATACTGAATTATAATTCTCAAAATCTCATCCCACTTTATAGCTTAAAAAAGTTTCTAAAGTTTTTTTTTTTGCCTTTACAGTTTTGTTGTTACTGTACAGAAGTTGGGCTGCTCACATTTGAATTGGTTTGAGTTTTTGTATTAATTTAGACACTATTTTAGGTACTTTAATATGCATATATGCAATCTTCATATATGCCCTACATATCACTTTTGATTTAAAATGCGATCTTTATTTGTTCGCTTAGATGCTAGGCTAAACCAAGTCTATTACTTCAATGAATATTCATATATACATATCACTTTATATGTTTGTTATATCTCCTATCCGTTTAATTTCGAAGCATGTTTAATTCATAAATTGTGCAAATACTTGTGCTTGTTTTATATGTTCTAAGTTTCCAATCTTTACAAATATTTCATACTTCTATGTTATGTTCTTTCTTAACTTTCACACACTTCACTTTTGTTTGAAATATGTCACTCTCACATGATTCTGATACTTTTATCCACACCTGCTGCTGATATTGTTATCGACACGTGTTGCTGACTTATGTCACTCTCACACACTCCACTTTAGTTTGAAATAAAATTCTCAGGATCCACATTGTTTACTTACTCGTGGGAGTTAGATGGATTCAGATTAAGAATAAGGTGAATTGTTTCCAAATAGGGGATAGGGCACATGATCAGAGTGAAGAGATTGACGTGGCGTTAAGGGAGTTTTATCGGCGCTTTCAAGAAGCGAGGTATGTGTCCGAAAAGAATTTTGTTCTTCATATTGTGGTGAGAAAATTGTTAGACAAACTTTGTAGAACTTTGAAGTCTCTATTGCACCCATGTTTAGACTCTAAGGAATTATACAATTTATCCCCTTTTCTACATCAAATGTGCTAACTACATTATTAGTTCATGGACGATTTTTTTTTATCGATTTCTTATCTAAAAAATTAATTTTGCAGATAATTGAATAATGGATGAAATAAAAATGCAAGCTATTTGGCTAAAAGTTCTTTGTTACAGTGAAGATTCATTTTGGAGGACCTAATCAATTTTATGATGTAAGGTATTGTTTCATTATAATTTGAAATTCTTATTTTTGAATTTTCTTTTATTATTAAATGTTTATTTATTTCCTCCTCATTTTAATTATTAAATTGCAATATCTCTATCAGGGTAATGAAGAAAAATAAACATGACCAAATGCATATACACACATGGGTGTGGGGTGTGTTCAGATTTTTATTCTTCTCCCACTGGATTTATATAAATTTAGTGTTTTCCATGTTAAGAGTGGGTTATTCTAAATTTGGACACGTTATATGCGGACATAAATTTAGTAACAAATTGAAGTTATTATTATGTTCACTTATTTTATAACAAATTTAATTTACTATTACATCATAGGAAGGGAGTCAATGCAATAAATGTCGTAGGAATGTGTCATGGAAACATAAGAATAGGTGCATACCACATATGTTTGTAAACATCACTCACATCACGAATGCTCCATATTTCCCTCGCTATTAACACTTTGTGAATATGTATATTTGTTGACAGATGACTCATATGGCCAAGATCCGGAACAACATATGTTTAAGGGTGTCGATAGACAAACTCATCGGATGAAACGTATGGTCTTTTCTATTCTTTAGATATGATATTAGTTATTTTATTTTTCTCACATTTTTTAGAATTTTGACATAATTTTTCTATATTGCTTGCATATACAGTTATTCTCGATCAAAATTCTCCACAAGTTGTCGTCTCGAGAATTTCTAAAGCTTTGAAGGATGTAGCATACTCATTCAGCGAGGATGATGAAGAAGAAAAAGATCCATCTAAAGCCCTTGAACCTAAGTCGATATATATGTTATTTTTGTTATGAAGTTTATCTTGTTGAAGTATTTGTTAGATGAATTTGAGATCATTTAATATTATTGGATTTGTTATTATCCCTTAAGAGGGTGGTTAGTCTAACAAACAAAGGAGACTATGTCCAATTTTTTTAAATGGACACTTTTAGAGGCAATATGAATTCAGTTGATGAATTTAATATATTGCATGTTATATGTGAGTTTGTTTGATGAATTTAGATTATTTGAATGGTGTTGAACAATTTGTTATTTGTTAAGTATGACAGATAGTCCTATAAATAAGGGATATTATGACCATTTTTTTAAATTACACTTTGTTTTGTTTTGTTGGGGAATGATATTTTTGTCGTTTCGCAATTACGAACTTTAAAAAAATTTTGTCGGTTCGCGATTACGTACTTTGGACAATTTTCGGTGTTAACCACGTGAGAGTGGGGGGTTACACTAAAAGGATGGTTGTATTATTCGAGAGATTCCAATTTTCGAGAATTATGGGAGTAACGTGAATGTTTTCCAAGCTTCAACCACATAGCTATTGATTGGGGCTATATTGGATAGTTATGGTAAGATTGAATATTTGCGGTACCGGGGTATGAATTATCGTTGCTAGGTTTGACCTGAGATGGGGTATAGCGCATGTATGATGTTATGTATGTTAAATGTGTTGCATACTAATGTATTAATGTTGTTAATTGAAATCCCAGGGAGTAGGGATGATACCGAAGTAATTCAGGTTGGGTGGAATTTCTGTCGAGCGGGGAGATATATCATGGGTTTCATTTTTGCATAAGTAAACTAGTGATAGTAAGGGCACGGTAGTGTATGTTGTGTTCTTTTTATAAGAGTGGATATGTATACTTTTATGCTGAGAAAAGGGTAATTGGAATGTTATGACTGTGAGATTAAAGTTATATTATGGGTTAAAGGCTAGTAAAAGCGGCGTTATTATTTCATACAGATAAGCATGGTACAGAGTGTATGTTCGCTTTATTTAATTATGATCATTTAAGGAATATGTAACACAGCTAAATGTAGAGGATTTGGGAGCTAATTAATACTATGAGTACTAGGCTTATCCGAATTTTGAGGATGAAATTTCGTTGTAAGGGGGAAAGTATGTAACACCCCGTAAATTCAAGGACCTTTAATTAAATAAAATATTTGGAGAAAAATAATTTATTTTATTTGGAGGAATTAAATTCATTATTTGAGAATTTTTAAATTTGAGGAATTTATTAATTTCGCGAATTGAGGATTAAATTTTTTTGATTATTTTATGTCGCCTTTTGAGGTCTTAAATTTGGAAGAAGTTATAAATTAATTCGAATGGCAATTTAAAGTGTACATTTGAGTCCGAATGGATTAAAATAGTCCGAAATGAGTGGTCATATATACATATTGGATTTCGGGACTTAATTAGACATAATTGAGCTCCAAATAAAGAGCTTTGGGCCTTTTTAGGAGGCCAATAGGTCCAAAAACGGGATTTGAGTTTCAACCCTAATTGTGTAAGGGTAAGGCAACTTAAAGTCATTTTAGAAGACTAAAATTGTGGACTGCTTAAAGGGAGATCCATTAGAAGAGAATTTGGAGATTTTGGGAGATTGCTTCAAGAACAAGAGGAGATCCTTGAATTCAATCCAATGTCTTCATCTAAAGGCTTTGATCTACAAATTAAGGCAAGTAGTTTAATTTGCAATTGTTAATTTGTATTTATCTATTCATATTAAAGGAGGTGGGAATCAATTTAATGTGTTAGGGTTTGTGTTCATGAGAATTGTAGACTTCTTTGATTGGAAAATCTGTAGAGATGTTAAGATTTGTAGAATTTGATGCCCTAATTGATGAAATTGTTGGAGTTAGATTGAATATGATAAAGTATGGATTTATGATGAATCTGGGGACGTCTTGATGATGAAATTTGTACATAATGGAGGTTCAAAACGTGTTAATACGGGACTGGGTTTTTCGGGCAAAAAAGAGAGAAGACGATGATACCAAGGTCATTAGAACGACCTGGTATCTCGTTCAATCAAGAGCCAATGTCGTTCGAACGACAGGGCTTATCATTTGAACGACCTGTTAAGTCTATTAGATTTCTAGTTTCCCCTGATTCAGACCTGTTATGTGTTGGAGATCCACAGTTACTGTTTCAGTTGATTTTTGAAATCTTGGGTATGATTTAGGGTTTTATTTGCGTGTACTTACCCTTGAATTAATTAGAGGATTAATGAATTTGAAGATTTAAGGTTCATGATTTAGTGAATTGTAACCTTGTTAATTAAGTGGGTAGACATAATTGAATGACGGATTGAAACTATTGAATTTCGGGTTGTGAGATAGAGTGTCCGAGTATACTTAGTAGGGTGACACTAAAATAATGAATATTAATTAGTGTATAATTAATTGAAATGAAGTCGAACCATAGACTCACATATTATAGGCTTGTGTATGGACCTAGTACACCGGTAGCCTATATTTATATATATATATATATACGGTGATGTGTAGTATATATATGATGTATAAATATTTGTGTGAATAATATTTATAGTAAAACATACTAATATTATTGCTATCTTAGGAGGTTGCACGATGTGGGTGAGTCCCTTGACTAGTGAATGCAGGACAAGTATATTCATAGGTCATAGCGGCTGTTTTTAGGGGTGGGCCGTTATGGTATGGAACGGGCACTTACGGGGGGAACTATGATCGCCTCCTACGCGTTGGATGATAGCATTTATATCCGACATTCGCGTGAATGCTGATATATGATACATATATATACCGCATAATTATATACGGATATATATATATATATATATATATATATATATATATATATACATGGTGTAAATGTATCATTAATATAACTTGTGAAACGGTTATATAGTATTGAATGCGAATTTGTTTAAATAATTTAATGTGAATGATGACTTATAACGACTGTGCTAAACTCACTCAGGATATAGTAGTGGGGAAAATAGTATAATATATGTGACAAGGCTAGTTACGGGATGGTTATCTAGGTGGGTCATGTATAATACGTTAGGCGTGCACATTAGTCGAGGGGGTGAGGTGTCCTCAAGGGAGTGTACGACACCAACTTAAATATGAAGAGCATACTTCCATTTTAATTTCTTGCATTTAAGTTCACTTGCTAAATATTTTCAAATGTTTTGGGTTCTAACCCTTGCCACAAAACCTTTTCAAAACCTTTTAAGTGTCCCACCACATGGGCGTCAGGTCTGATTCTTCCTATGGGGTGCGTAGCTGCCGTATATGTGGATACTACGAGATATTTGTTTACACGCCCGTCTTATTCTCTCTTTAAATAGGGAAATTTCAGTTGCACTATTGGGCTTGTACTTTTATATTCAGTTTTGGCATGTGTCAGTACTATTTTATACTTGCACTTTGTGGATTGCTTGTATAGTCGATGTTGTTCGACTAACACTTTTATTTGTTGTGTGGCATGGTTAGATTTTCCTCTTGTGATGGTTATTTTGATTTTTTATTATATTGTTTGGGTTTGATTTAATTCATAAGATAAAATTTGGCATCAGCTTAATTAAAGAGTAGGTGGTTATTAATTAAAAAAAAATCGACAGTGATGCTAAGAATGAACCAGATGAGATTCCTGTTTAATTTGGTATAGGACTGATCATCCAGTATTTTATTAGGCGGGATATCACAAAGATGTTGAGAGAGGTAATTTTAGTCATCAGCATGTCGTGCTCCAAGATCAGGAAACAGGGGATCGGTATTGTCCCTTGGACCATGTTATGATGAACCAAAATGATGAGATGTTTATTGTAAGCAACATGGTATCTTTGGTGGCCTTATCAAAGATTTTTTTTTTAATTTTATTGTTTCCCTTATAAATATGTTTTATGTATTTTTCTATTGTGAATATCCTTTTTTTTAGATGTTTTATGCATGTAAATTTGGATGACCCAATCATGTTTAGATAGCAACCCCTATCTCACTAATATTTAACATTTTAAGTTATGTAATTATTTATGGCTTCAGGAGACTTTGATATTTTTTTATTCAATAAATTGCCTTTAGTATGTTATATTGACATAAAATATTGTGTTTACCCCATATATCTTGATAGAGGAATGGTGCATCAAATTTAAAGTAGTATGTTATATAGACA
Organism: Sambucus nigra; assembly: GCA_949130495.1. Lineage (NCBI taxonomy): Eukaryota > Viridiplantae > Streptophyta > Magnoliopsida > Dipsacales > Adoxaceae > Sambucus > Sambucus nigra. The sequence continues at coordinate 508,207,550 of OX422215.1, forward strand.
TTTGCTCGAATAATTTCAACAGTGTGGTATTATTTAAGAGTTTCAAATATTGCTCATTCATGGATAATCCTGTAATTGATTTTGTATGTTTTACCCTTTTATATTCTCATAAATATTGTATTTTGGTTGTGTTTTACATTTCCATAAATTATTGAGTGATTAAGTAAGGATACATTTACTCATTTATTGTATTTATTTAAAAAGCACAATGATTTTTAAATAGGGGTAATATCCAATCAATTTGATAGTAATAAGCCTTTTATTTTGAAGGAGCAAAGGAATCGACATCATGGATTGATTGCATACAGTGAAGCTTGGAATGTTGAAGAGAAATTGAAAACTTTACCATTTTTTTTATACAAAGAACAGTAAAACTATTTTTGTAACGCTTTTACACAGTTAATTATATATTTCATTAGCGTTTTCACAAAAATTTCCATTGAATAAAAGAAATACTATATTTGTTTTCACATCTCTTCGTATTATATATTTACGCCCGGTCATCGCGCGGGCTCCATGCTAGTTGCTTAACAATAACACCAACGTTGATTCATAGATAAGAAATGAAAAGGTTTGAAACTAAAACAAGTATAAACTATATTTATATGTAATTTTATAGGGGTGAAGGTTAACAAAATGAATAAACAAAACTTTGAACGTCCTATATAGTGAATGGTTTTAAAAATGCACCATGAGTGCAGTTTTTTGAACTAATACTTGTAATGGCCCTTGATTATAAAATATAGCTATTTCAAACTTTCCATACTCCTTTACGATTTGTTATGTCATTTCACCTAATTTCTCTTCAAAACAAGAAGACAAGAGGAAAGGGAAAGTTTTACTCTATCTTGAAAATAACAAAAAGTTACGGTCATTCAGTTGTCCCAAATTTATTTTATTCAAACATTCGACTAGATGTACAATAATATAATAATTGAAAATAAGATTGGAATATATCAATCACATGCAATCATAAAATCTATATATATTCTAAAATACTTAATAGAGACTTAATTACATGTGTTGCTATGTGGAAACTATACCTTATTCTTATTGCTCTTTGTCTCTCTTCTTTACTCTTAATAATTCTTTATTTTCGACGTTGAAACAAAACCCTTAGGATTCTCTCAACGTTTTTTGGTTTTTGCTACAAATATTTAATGAAACAAAATTGAAGGGTTTCATTTGTGAATTTTTATAGTATATTTTTCCCATAAATATAAGGACGACAGTCACAGACAAAAATATATTAACTCTTCATCAACATACCCGGACCAACTAGAGAGGCTGACAACATGTGTTCACACAACCACGGTTCAAATAAGAATCGGAGTAATAGCTTGGTTGAGGATATAGTTTCCAATTTAGGTTCAAATGATTTGGAGAAATATGAGTCTTCAAAAATTTGTATTAGTAGTTGATGTAGAAAAAAATTCAGGTGGTATGTTGTTTTGGAAAAGGTTAGGGGTGGAAGCGGTACGGGTTTTTACCTTACCGTACCGTATTGGTTCGAAAAAAATGGTTTTGGTTTCATATATTAAAATAGCAGAAACGAGTCTTACCGAAATTGAAATTACCGCAAAAAAGTTGGTTGGTTTTGATTTTAATATTTTAAAAACTGATTTACCAAAATTACCGTACCGAATTTACTAAAACCAGAAAAAACGGTACCGAATTTATCGAAACTAGAAAAAATCGTACCGAAATTACCGTACCGTACCGTACCGAATTTACCAAAATTATCGTACCGAATTCACCCGAACCAGGAAAAAGTTGGTTGGTTTTGTTTTTGGTTTTTTGGGACTTTTAGTGTTGTTTACCAAAACCATAAAAAATCGAAACCAGAAACCAGAAAAAATCAGAAGAAACCAGAATTTATCGAAACCAGAAAAAAACCGAAATTATTGAAAAAACTGAAATACCAGCCGATTTAGTTTGGGTATTGATTTTGGTGTACCGGGTGGCAAACTGGTACGGTTTGGTTTTACCATCTAGAGTTTGGTTTTGGTATTGGTATCTACTATTTACCGACCAAACCGTACCGCTTACACTCCTAGAAAAGGTTTTAAGAAAGAGTTTATCGCTTGTTTTCAGCGATGGCTTTGAGATAGTTAAGAAAGTCATGCAATGGTTCAAATCCATACAATCGGATGCAACTATCCCACACAAATTTGTGTTCTCAAAGAGCCCAATACATGGTAGATAAGAATGCGAAGGAGTTTGGCGGGATGAAGAGGAAAATTCCTAAGTATTTGTATGTGTTATGAAAAAATCATCAATTGTTTCAATTTTTTGTCTTTTATTCTTTTTATTGTGAACATTTATTTGTTCACATATGTTTATTTTATGCTTGGATAAGATTATAAATTTTTAGTAAGAGTATTTATTCATATATTTTTTTTATAATAGTGATATACATATTTTTTTTCTTTTATGTATTTTGGGCTTCGTTATGTATGGTCATTTTTTCTGATGGTAATCCATGGTGTTTTGTAAAGTGTTTAGTTAGCACAAGTTATAACTAAATACGGACAACATGATATGTAAACTAATTCATCTTTCTTAACTTCATCTTATTCATGTATTATTTGAATAATGTCTCAAAGATGGTGGTAAAAAAATACCTAATTGCTCTCAATTTTCAATCCGTGTTTTTTATTACTTATGTTCTGCACATTACGTCTCGCCCGCGCATCGCATGAGTTTACTATTAGGTTCCATTTGGTTACCCTTATTTCCCATGGCAAATGATAAATAAGTTGGCAAATGGGTTATTTGTCTACAATTTGATGTGTTTGGTACAAAAATTTGTCTACAAGTTATTTGTCAATGTACTACACCTCCTATGCGTAAATTTTTTACAAATGTTGTCAAACTTTGCATTGCTAGTTGAGTGAGAAATATTTGCCACACAAATTTGTCAATTATTACAAGTATTTTTGTATATTTTTTTATACTGAAATATTTTATAAATTGTTAAAATAATGATTTTAAATAAAAAAAATATTTCTTAAAACTTATTTATATAAAAAACAGCTTTAAATAAAAAAAATTGTTTTAAAAAAAAATTCTAAAATTGTTTTAAACATGTTAAAACAATTTTAATGTTTGAAATATATTTTTACAGTTTTTAAAACTATTTTTTAAAGCGGTTTTAATGTTTAATGTTTCAAAACTGTTTTTAAAAATTGTTTCAATGTTTTAAAAAACTCTTTTAAGAAAGGGGATATACCAAATAGTCCCTCGAACGTTTTTTAATACACGTTTAGTCCAAGAGTTTTTATTTTGCACCAAAAAGTCCTTCATCATGCCAAAAAGGCTTTACCATGCCGCTGGAGCAGACCTTTAAAGATAAGAGAATAGGGGACTTTTTGGTACAAAATAAAATGCTTGGATTAGATGTGTACTGAAAGTTTGAGGGACTTTTTGGTAATTCATCCTTTAAGAAAAAGTTATAAAAAAAATTTGGTTTAAAAATGTGTTATTGAAATGTTTTGCCTAAAAACTTATTTTACCTCATTTGGTGTTTGATAACCTAATGTGAAAAAAACAACATTTGTCTTGACATGTCTATGACAAATTTACTATGACATGCACTAAATGGACTCTCGAGAATTTAACTATTTAGTCTCATTTTGTAAGATTCATTTGTAGCCACTCCTATGTTTCTATTATTTTAGTTGTTGGTTACATTTTAATCACTATGAGACAAGTATCATTCTCAGCAGAAAGAGAGAATGACGATTACGGAATGGTTATAAAAAGTTTTAGATAATTATAGACTTATTACAATTTTAAAAATATATAGAATGAAAAACCAATGTATCTTAGAAGATGGAACTAAATTTTTATAAAAATTACATAACTAAAATTGGGACAACCAAACCTCCACGCTGTCGGTAATTGATTTGGGTCAGGTGGATGTTGGGCCATTAGGGGGTGGAAGCGGTACGGGTTTTTACCGTACCGCACCGTACCGTTTTGGTCCAAAAAAAATGGTTTTGGCTTCATATATTAAAATACCAAAAATCGATCTTACTGAAACCGAAATTACCGCAAAAAAGTTGGTTGATTTAGGTTTTAATATTTAAAAAACCGATTTACGGAAATTACCGTACCGAATTTGTTGCCCAGATTATACTCAAGAGGAGGGTGAATTGAGTATTTATAAATAGATTTAAGTTAAGTTAAGTTTTTAGAAAATATTAAATTTCTATCTGTTGACAAATTTCAGATTAATAAAACTGTAAAGAATAATTATAACAGTAACAAATAAGTTTAATCAACTAATTTTAAACAACTAGAATTGTAGATTTTAACACTCTAGAAATATTAAATTAATTTTCGTAATAAAAAAATTGATATTCTGAAATAAGTTATTTAAATAAAAATTATTTTAACATTTAAATATTAATTAAATTAAATTTCAGATTAGATTAATGTGCAAAAAATAATGTGCTGCAATATTTTTTGGTTTAAGCTAGCAAGAGCAAATAAATAAAAGGACTGAAAATAAGTGACACCAAATTTAACGGGGTTCGGCCAAATCCCGGCCTACGTCCACGGGCCTAGAGTTCCTGTCTCCCTTGCGCTTCACTAAATCTGATCCACTTGTGGGTAGGATCAAACGACCGCGTACAACTGTTTGCAAGAAAACACCGAGCTTCAAACCCCGTGGCCCACTTAAGGGTAGGAACCAATTACCGGTACAAACCGAAGCTTGAACAAAGCTTCACAACAAATCTGAATTTTTGTGGTACAGAATAAAATACTGAAACTCCTTAAGATACAATTTTTAATCTGAGTTTCTGAGACTTCAATAAATGTTATTGAAGTAGGCACTAATCTTCTTGTTTAATGCTTGAGTAGATAACGAAAATTTATGGCTCTCTTGATTGTGTAGAAAATAACTGAACAATAAATTCAGTGCTCTCAATAATCTGTCTAGTTCTTGCTTCTATTCTTTTCTTTTTGCTGATGTCTTTTAATGCAGTACTTCAAGGCTTTAAGTATCTCTTGTAAAAAAAACTAGCTGTTAGACACAAGCATTTTCAGCATTAAATACACCTGATTTGCTGAGATGGTGAGGCTTCAAAAATGATTTCCAAGTCTGATATACAGATTCTATATTTTTATCTTCTCCATAAAAAATATAGCTGTGTAGTATAGAAATAGACATTTGAGAATATATGACATATGAAGATAGCTTGATAGATAACCCATCTGCAAGAAGATTGTTAGTCCAAGAGATAAAATACAAAACTGATGTATTAATGTGGAACCATTGTGTAAAGAGAATAACTGGTGTGTTAAAAACATTTTTCTGTCAGGAAGATAAATGGGACAAAGTAAGTAACTGAATTTGTTCAAGTGCATGTCTCGAGAAAAACTAAAGATAATATCATAGGAGATTTGTGATATTATTTTTTAATAAGGACAAGGCACAACTCAAAAGATGGGCTAATGAATAGTTCTGGGAAATATAACCCACGTCAGTTCTTGTGGCAAGTGAACTGACACATGTACAACTCAGTCACAGGTTTGCAAGGAAATATATATGTAAATATATATATATATTGTACCAAAAAAATATTTCTCGAACTGATATATATATATATATATATATATATATATATATATATATATATATATATATATATATATATATATATATATATATATAAAACTTTCTCGAACTGATATATATATATATAATAAAAAAACTTTCTTGAACTCATATATAAAAAAAAAATTCCTCGAACTCATATATAAAAGAATCCGAACTCATTTATCCAGCCAATGATGGCGTAGCATTACGCTAGTCAGTGTGTGTGTGTGGCCAAAAGAATTTCAATGCAAATGACAGGGCATTGACCCATGTCTTACATCTAGTCAAGACTTGAGGTCAAGTCTAGTATAAAGGTGTTAAGACTATTTATATATATATATATATATATATATATATAAATATAGGGTGTAGAACATAGCATAAGGTTAGATGGTTCAAAATCGTTGGCGTGTAGCAGTGGTCACAGACTGCAGCTGTGAGCAGTTCCTATTGGACAGGAGGCGCATGCGTGAGCAGTGCTCAAATCGGATAATCCTCAAAAAAAAAAAACCGAGACTATGCTCAGGTCTAAGACTAGAAGTAAAAACATATGGTTCAAAAATGACGAACCCCACTGACAGATTAATCAACCAAAGCTAAATCTATTTGTATTCGGCGTAATGAAAAGATTTAAAACTTACAACAAAATTTTGTATTTAGCGTAAAAAAAACTTATAACTTCCAACAAAGTTTAGCGTAATAAAAATTGTATTTAGCGTAAATAAAAATTATAACTTACAACAAAATTTAGTGCAGAAACTATAACTAATAGTTAGTAGAAAAAATTCTTTAAAAACGGCTTCGAGTATATGTATATATACATAATAAAAAAAATAACTTACATGTGTAAAAAAATATTTATTATATAAGTGGTAGTAAAATAAATGTGTATTAAACTGTCATGTGTATTCTATATAGAACTAAATATATACGAGCACTTAATATGTCAAGTGCAGATGTGCAGACACACGTGAATACCTATACTCAGATATAGTTGAGTAGGATCAAGGTATGTTGAGTAAAAAGAACTTAATCATGAACAGGTGTATAAAATAGTAAATATATGTTTGGAATCATCAAAATCAATATATTACAATAAACTAAGATAAATAATTAATTAATTAGGGATAAAATATATTTTTGATAATAATCTCCCCCTTTTTTATGATGACAAACAGTGATTCACACATATTCATAAGATGAATAAGTTAAGCACAATGAATAAGTGAATCAAGCATACTTCTCCCCCTTTGACATTATCAAAAAAAATATTTCAGAGAAATTCAGTGTCATGGGTAAAATGCGAAGCTCCCCCTATCAAAAATAATATAAGCAAAAATGGTAAGGGACATATGTGAAACCTTGAATTTTCAATAAGCACAGATTTAACATAATCAAATGTAGGAATAGCAGTTAAAGAGAATAGCATATTCATAGAGGATTACATCTTAAGATTGTTAACAAAATGACACACATCTTTAGAGTTTCCCTTAATCGTGATTTTCTCAACAACAACTTTGATAGGATTTTAAGCATTGTCTTGAGAAGATGAACTTCCAACATTTTCATTAGTAGGTGAAGAAGCATGTGAGTGCATATGTGGAGGCAAAACAAAGGGCCAAGAAGGCGGTTTCACCCAAGGAGCATGCGGTGGAGATGAACGAATGGCAAGCATGGCGGCATCAAATGAAAAATATTTTTTATATTGAGAACCGCTAACTCCCTTAATTTGGGATTCAAAATCTCCCCAAGTAGTATAAATTTCGGGAAAATTTCCAACCCACACGACATAAAATGACTTCATGATATTTGAATGATGAGGAGAAGTCCGCATATGTATTTATAAGGAAATGGTAAGTGTCAGCTAGTGGTAAAAGAATATAAAAGTGGGTCCATTTAAAAAAATTATAATTTCAAGTCATTTAAACATGTCATACCAAGTTCTCGGCGAATAAAGGTAAAACGATCTTCAGATAATGATTTTGTAAAAATATCGGCTAATTGAAGATCCGTAGAAATAAATTCTATGCGAACGTCACCTTTTTGAACATGATCGCGTAAAAAATGATGTCTAATTTCAATATGCTTTGTTCTAGAGTGCAAAATTGGATTTTTTGTCAAACATATAGCGCTTGTATTATCACAAAAAATCGGATTATTGTGAAAGAATATTTTAAAATCTTCTAATTGTTGTTTCATGTATAAAGTTTGAGCACAACTGCTACCGGCGGCAATATATTCTGCCTCGGCCGTGGAAAGAGCAACATAATTTTTCTTTTTACTAAACCAAGAAACTAGTGAGTGTCCTAAGAAATGAGATGTGCCACTAGTGCTTTTTCTATTAATTCTACAACCCGCGAAATCTGCATCGGAATAACTTACTAGTTCGAACGAAGTACTTTTAGGATACCATAATCCTAAATCTTTAGTATCAATTAAATACCTAAATATGCATTTTACGGCACACAAATGGAATTCTTTAGGATTGGCTTGAAAACAAGAACATAAACATACACTAAACATAATATCGGGTCTACTAGCGGTTAAATAAAGTAGACTGCCAATCATACCACGATATAAGGTAGTATTAACAGATTTTTCTTTTTCATCAACATCTAACTTAATAGATGTGCTCATTGGTGTACCAAGTGCTTTGCCATGCTCTAAACCATATTTTACCAAAAGATCTTTAATGTATTTAGATTGATTGATAAAGACCCCATTTTTGGTTTGCTTGATTTGTAAACCTAAAAAGAATTTTAGCTCACCCATCATACTCATTTCAAATTCTCTTTGCATAAATTCTGAAAAATCTTTACATAAATTCTCATTTGTGGATCCAAATATAATATCATCAACATACACTTGTACAATAAGCATATCATCATTATGAATTTTTATGAATAAAGGGGAATCCATTTTTCCTCTCACAAAATCATTTTCAAGTAAAAATCCACTTAATCTATCATACCAAGCCCTAGGAGCTTGTTTTAATCCATATAGGGCTTTATTTAGTTTATAAACATGATTTGGAAACTTGTGATTTTCAAAACCGGGAGGTTGCTTAACATAAATATCCTCAGTAATAAAGCCATTTAAGAAGGAGCTTTTCACATCAATTTGAAATAATTTAAAAATTTTATGACATGCATATGCAAGTAACATACGAATAGCTTCTAATCTAGCTACGGGGGCATAAGTTTCATCAAAATCAATACCCTCTTGTTGGTTGTAGCCTTGAGCAACTAGTCTAGCTTTATTTCTTATAATCAATCCGCCATCATCCTTTTTATTTCTAAAAACCCATTTAGTTCCAATAAAAGTTTTATCTTTGGGTGTGGGAACAAGTGACCAAACATTATTTCGCTCAAATTGTAACAATTCTTCTTGTATAGCTAATAACCAAAACTCGTCCTTTTCAACTTCATTTATGTCTTTTGGTTCAATTTCTGACACAAAGGCTAAATTATTACAAACATTCTTTAAGGAGGATCTAGTAAGAATACCACTAGAAGGTTCTCCTAAAATATTTTCAAAAGGATGATTATTAACAAATTTCCAATTTTTAGCTAAACTAGAATCATTATTATTTTTATCTTTATGCGGAGTTCTTTCATTATTAATAGAAATATCAATATTAGAAGTAGGGTTTTCTTCATTAATAGACTTATTTAGATCTAGAGCCTCATCATCATCTTTGAAATTTCTAGAAAGAGAAATTGATTCATCAAAAGATACATGTATTGATTCTTGAACGACTGGAGTCCTTTTATTAAAGACTCTATATTCTTTACTATGAAGTGCATAACCAAGAAAAATACCTTCATCAGATTTTGCATCAAATTTTCCCAAATTATCTTTATCATTTAAAATAAAACATTTGCTTCCGAAAACCTTGAAATAACCAATATTTGGTCTTTTATTTTTCAATATTTCATAAGGGGTTTTATCTAAACCTTTTCTAACAATAGTTATATTTATTACATAACAAGATGTATTAACAGCTTCTGCCCAAAAATATTTTGGTAGGTTATGTTCATTTAGCATAGCTCTTGCCATTTCTTGTAAAGATCTATTCTTTCTTTCTACCACACCATTTTGTTGGTGCTGAAAAGTTATCTTCAAAACCGTTTTCATCACAAAATAGTTCAACATCTTTGTTATCAAATTCTCTTCCTCTGTCACTTCTTATGAAGACAATATTGCAATCTTTTTCATTTTGAATTTTCTTACAAAATTTGGCAAAAACAGATTGTGTATCACTTTTATGAGTAAGAAAGAAAACCCAAGTAAATCGAGAATAATCATCAACAATAACAAAGGCATAATATTTTCCACCTAAACTAGCAACTTTGTTAGGACCGAATAAATCTAAGTGTAATAATTCTAAAGGCCTATTTGTTGAAATGTCTCTTTTCTTTTTAAATGAAGTTTTAGTTTGTTTTCCAAATTGACATGCATTGCACAACTTATCTTTAACAAACTTTATTTTGGGCAGCCCTCTAACTAACTCATTTTTGGACAAAATATTAAGTTGTTCCATGTTGGAATGACCTAATCTTCTATGCCATAACCAACAAGTATCATTTAGGACAACTAAACACTTTATATCTTGTTGTGACAAGTTATCAAAATCGAGAGTATAAACATTTTCATGTCTAGAAGCAACAAACACAACATTATTATCTTTAGCATTTTTTATTAGACAATAATCTTCTTTAAATAGCACATTATAACCTTTATCACACAATTGGCTAATACTAATTAAATTGTGTTTAAGACCATCAACTAGAAGAACATTTTCAATGCAAGGAGAAGGATCCTTACCAACATTACCTATGCCAATGATTTTGCCTTTGGAATTGTCTCCGAATGTGACCAGACCTCCATCTTTGGCTATTAAGCTCGAAAACTTACTTTTGTCACCCGTCATGTGTCTTGAACATCCGCTGTCTAAAAATCATTTTGATTTGATCGATCCAGCTTTAAAACAAACCTACAATGAACATTTAAATAATTTTTCTTTTGGTACCCAAAATGTGTTGGGTCCATACGGGTTAGCAAACATAGGAGTCTCTTTAGGAACCCATGCCACTTTGGTGGAAAATTTATATTTGCAAAAGTTTGAGAAATGGGTATGTCTTCCACAATATATACATAATGAATTTCCCATATTTTTAGAGTAATTTTCAAAACTTTTTTCATTTTCTTTTTCATTATATCCAATTCCAGCCTTATCATACATCCACCTTTGGTTTCCAAGTAATAAATTCAGATTTTTTTCTCCATTTACAAACTTTTCAAGACACCGTGTTAAATCCTTAATTTTAAGTTTTAATTGTTCATTTTTAGAAAAGTGACTAGTTGATTCATTTATTTTTAGTTTTGCCATTTCAGATTTTATGGACTTATTTTCAGATTTCATTAATTCTAAATTTTCAAGGAGAGAATCATAATTATGTGATAAAGAAGAATATATCTTTTTAAGATTAATATATTTAGTTTTAAGTTCATCAAAATTGTAATAAAGTTCATCAAAAGCATTTTGAAGTTCATCATGATCATTTGAAGTTTCATATTCACTATCGGAATTAAGATTAGAAGATACCTCATCATCATTTTCCATAAGGCAAAGATTTGCAACTTCTCCATCACTTGAATCTTCATCGTTGCTACTTTCACCACTATCACTCCAAGTAGTAGCTTTCATGGCCTTTTTGTATTTTTCATTTCTTTTCTCTTTTCTGTCATTTTTCTCTTCTTTGGCCTTGGGACAGTTGGGTCTCATATGTCCTAACTCTTTGCAGTTATAACATTTTGGTTCAAATTTGGAGGATGACTTTCCTTCATGTGCCTTCTTTGAAGAGAATTTTTTGTATTTTCCAGACAGTCCCTTCTTTTTGGCAAGAAATTTTTTGAACTTTCTTGTAAGAAGTGTTATGTCACCATCTTCATCATCATCAGCTTCTTCACTATCTTCATCTTCCTCAATGGATTTGAAAGCAATGGTTTTGCTTGCCTTAGGCTTTTCATCTTCAAAAAGTTCTTTGAGTTCCATTTCATGAGTAATTAAGGAGCCCAATAGTTCATCAAGAGAGATAGGTCTTTCTCGTCTAGCTTCTTTGATTGCCAGCTTCTTTGTCATATAAGCAGATGGTAATGACCTGAGAATCTTGCTCACTAATTCAGAATCACTATAGGATTTTCCAAGAGATTTCAAACCATTTATAATATTTGAAAATCTAGTAAACATATCAGATATAGTTTCATCTGTTTTCATTTTAAAAAGCTCATAGTTATGAACAAGCATGCTAATTTTATCCTCCTTGACTTGACTAGTTCCTTCATATGTAACTTCTAGTCTGTCCCAAATTTCTTTAGCAGATTCACAACAACATATTCTGTTGTACTCATTTACATCAAGTGCACAATGCAAAATATTCATAGCTTTAGCATTTATTTGAATTTTTTTAATATCAACATCATTCCATTCATTTTCATCTTAAGGGACAGAAGCATTATTTACTATTTTAGTAGGAGTATAGGGACCATTCATGACAACTTTCCAAACTTCATAATCACGTGACTGAATAAAATATTTATTTCTATTTTTTCAATAACTATAATCTTTTCCAGAAAATAGAGGAGGTTTAAAAATGGATTGACCTTCACCAAGAGATGTAGTGACATATGCCATTGATCTTTTACTCTAAGATTGTTAAGTCTAAAGATAAGAAGAGCACCTGCTCTGATACCAATTGTTGCCCAGATTATACTCAAGAGGGGGGTGAATTGATTATTTATAAATATATTTAAGTTAAGTTAAGTTTTTAGAAAATATTAAATTTCTATCTCTTAACAAATTTCAGATTAATAAAACTGTAAAGAATAATTATAACAGTAACAAGTAAGTTTAATCAACTAATTTTAAACAACTAGAATTGTAGATTTTAACACTCTAGAAATATTAAATTAATTTTCGTAATAAAAAAATTGATATTCTGAAATAAGTTATTTAAATAAAAATTATTTTAAAATTTAAATATTAATTAAATTAAATTTCAGATTAGATTAATGTGCAAAAAATAATGTGCTGCAATTTTTTTTTGGCTTAAGCTAGATAGAGCAAATAAATAAAAGGACTGAAAATAAGTGACACCAAATTTAACGGGGTTCGGCCAAATCCCGGCCTACGTCCACGCGCCTAGAGCTCCTGTCTCCCTTGCGCTTCACTAAATCTGATCCACTTGTGGGTAGGATCAAACGACCGCGTACAACTGTTTGCAAGAAAACACCGAGCTTCAAACCCCGTGGCCCACTTAAGGGTAGGAACCAGTTACCGGTACAAACCGAAGCTTGAACAATGCTTCACAACAAATCTGAATTTTTGTGGTACAGAATAAAATACTGAAACTCCTTAAGATACAATTTTTAATCTGAGTTTCTGAGACTTCAATAAATGTTATTGAAGTAGGCACTAATCTTCTTGTTTAATGCTTGAGCAGATAACGAAAATTTATGGCTCTCTTGATTGTGTAGAAAATAGCTGAACAATAAATTCAGTGCTCTCAATAATCTGTCTAGTTCTTGCTTCTATTCTTTTTTTTTTGCTGCTGTCTTCTAATGCAGTACTTCAAGGCTTTAAGTATCTCTTGTAAAAAAAAACTAGCTGTTAGACACAAGCATTTTCAGCATCAAATACACCTGATTTGCTGAGATGGTGAGGCTTCAAAAATGATTTCCAAGTCTGATATACAGATTCTATATTTTTATCTTCTCCATAAAAAATATAGCTGTGTAGTATAGAAATAGACATCTGAGAATATATGACATATGAAGATAGCTTGATAGATAACCCATCTGCAAGAAGATTGTTAGTCCAAGAGATAAAATACAAAACTGATGTATTAATGTGGAACCATTGTGTAAAGAATATAACTGGTGTGTTAAGAACATTTTTCTGTCAAGAAGATAAATGGGACAAAGTAAGTAACTGAATTTGTTCAAGTGCATGTCTCGAGAAAAACTAAAGATAATATCATAGGAGATTTGTGATATTATTTTTTAATAAGGACAAGGCACAGCTCAAAAGATGGGCTAATGAACAGTTCTGGGAAATATAACCCACGTCAGTTCTTGTGGCAAGTGAACTGACACATGTACAACTCAGTCACAGGTTTGCAAGGAAATATATATGTAAATATATATATAAGGTATATATATATATATTGTACCAAAAAAATATTTCTCGAACTGATATATATATATATATATATATAATAAAAAAATTTCTTGAACTGATATATATATATATATATAATAAAAAACTTTCTCGAAGTGATATATATATATATATATATATATATATATATATATATATATATATATATATAATAAAAAAACTTTCTTGAACTCATATATATATAAAAAATTCCTCAAACTCATATATAAAAGAATCCGAACTCATTTATTCGGCCAATGATGGCGTAGCATTACGCTAGTCAGTGTGTGTGTGTGGCCAAAAGAATTTCAATGCAAATGACAGGGCATTGACCCATGTCTTACATCTAGTCAAGACTTGAGGTCAGGTCTAGTATAAAGGTGTTAAAGACTATTTATATATATATATATATATAAATATAGGGTGTAGAACATAGCATAAGGTTAGATGGTTCAAAATCGTTGGTGTGTAGCAGTGGTCACAGACTGCAGCTGTGAGCAGTTCCTATTGGACAGGAGGCGCATGCGTGAGCAGTGGTCAAATCGGATAATCCTCAAAAAAAAAAAATCGAGACTATGCTCAGGTCTAAGACTAGAAGTAAAAACATATGGTTCAAAACTGACGAACCCCACTGACAGATTAATCAACCAAAGCTAAATCTATTTGTATTCGGCGTAATGAAAAGATTTAAAACTTACAACAAAATTTTGTATTTAGCGTAAAAAAAAACTTATAACTTCCAACAAAGTTTAGCGTAATAAAAATTGTATTTAGCGTAAATAAAAATTATAACTTACAACAAAATTTAGTGTAGAAACTATTACTAATAGTTAGCAGAAAAAATTCTTTAAAAACGGCTTCGAGTATATGTATATATACATAATAAAAAAAAATAACTTACATGTGTAAAAAAATATTTATTATATAAGTGGTAGTAAAAAAAATGTGTATTAAACTGTCATGTGTATTCTATATAGAACTAAATATATACGAGCACTTAATATGTCAAGTGCAGATGTGCAGACACACGTGAATACCTATACTCAGATATAGTTGAGTAGGATCAAGGTATGTTGAGTAAAAAGAACTTAATCATGAACATGTGTATAAAATAGTAAATATATGTTTGGAATCATCAAAATCAATATATTACAATAAACTAAGATAAATAATTAATTAATTAGGGATAAAATATATTTTCGATAACAGAATTTACCGAAACCAGAAAAAACCATATCGAAATTATCGTACTGTACCGAATTTACCGAAAGTAGAAAAAACCGTACCAAAATTACCGTACCTTACAGAATTTACAAAAATTACCGTGCCGAATTTACCGAAACCAGAGAAAAGTTGGTTTTGGTTTTGGTTTTAACATTTAAAAAAGTTGGTTGGTTTCGTTTTTGGTTTTTTGGGATTTTTAGTGCTGTTTACCGAAATCAGAAAATACTGAAACTAGAAACCAGCAAAACCAAGAATTTATCGAAACTAGAAAAAACCTGAAGAAACCAGAATTTACCGAAACCATAAAAAACCAAAATTATCGAAAAAACCGAAATATCGACCGGTTTGGTTTTGATATTGATTTTGGTGTACCGGGTGGTACACTGATACGGTTTGATTTTACCATCCAGAGTTTAATTTTGATATTGATATTTACTATTTACCAATCAAACCATACCGTTTATGTTGTAGCAACAGTAAATAATTAAACGCAGAATTAAAAATTAGGAACGAAATTACCCAATTTTTGGAGCAAATAAATCTGGGACGGAAAATATAAGAAATCCCGGAAGCAGGTAAATTCCAGAACACGACTGAGTCGCGGACAATGTCGCTCTCTTTAAGGTGTTTCGCGGCTCTGCCCAAAGTGTGCTGACAGTCTCGAAGCCCCGCCACACCCAAGATAAAACAGCCTCTAAAATCAGAAAATACGGATCGATAAAGCAGAAAAATCAACCCGGTCTATGTACACCCATTTTGTATAATTGCTCGATTCTAACAATATAATTAATTTGTAAAACGAGATTAATTATTCTGAAAAAAAAAATCGAAACTGTATTAATGGGGGAAGATGAACTGTAAAATTTTTTGTATTGGAACTGTATTAAAAACGGAGGTCTCAACGTATTTTTATGAAAAAAAGAAATTACCGTTAGTGGGCAAAAACGTGGAGAGAAAACTAGAAACGTGGATGGAAAAATTCAACAGTAAAAGACCCACGTTTTTTTTTCGGAATTAAAAAACGGTTAAAAAATAATTTTTAAAGCCCAAAAAACAGTTCTGTATTTGTCCTAAAAATTATTTCTTAATGAGACCAAGCCCAAGACCCAAGACCCGGACCCGGACATGGGCACGGGCTAGGCCGGACGGACGGACGGCGGCGACGGCGCGCGCGCGTGTGTGACTTGGCCCATTAAGTCCCCCACCCATACACACAAAACATCTAATGCCCAAAGGGCTTGCCCACTGGTTCCACAAAAAATGTAAATATACACAACTCATTTTTGAGGCATTACCGATGTGGGACACTCTTAAAAAAAACACTTAAGTTTTGCACTCTTTTAACAGCTGTTGAGGACAGCTGTTCCTTACAATCCCCCACTTGTAAAACTTGAAAATATTTTTATCGAGCAATAATTCATAGAATTGTGCATAAGCAAAGGTATCTTTCGACTTGAACTTTTACGTAGTAAAGATGATTCAGAATATACTAGAGTAACCGTAGTTTTGAACTCTATCTCTGACGACATCCCACACACAACCCTACTTGGGTGTAGTTCTAATAGCTAGCACGTTACGGGAATGTGCTTCTATCCCAGTATAGTGAACGCTTTAGGAATTTGCCCAAAATATCCATAGGAAGCGGCCACACTTCCACATTCACACAAGTAAGTCTATCAAGAGTACTCATGTAGCTAGGTACCCCACTCCAAATAGAGCTATAGAACTTATTAAGAGTTTTCAACTCATCCTTATCTCGCTTCAGGATATCATGCTCCATAGGGATGGACTCGGAGTAAAACCCCGTTCTATATTAGTTAATTATAGCATGATTCAACCCATATCACTTGTGATTTGTTATTACCCTTTGAACATATTTCTTGGGATCTCCAGTCTATATGTTGGGTTACCATCACAAATGACTCATTTATCCAAGGGCTTTAGTCCCATCTCTTTTGAGGTGTTCCACATCTTCTCCCTAGCTAGTACTTTCGTCAAAGGATCAGCTAAGTTCTGTTCAGACCGTATATGATCCACCCTCACAGCACCCGTAGAGATAAATTCTCTAACAGTACTATGTTTACGACGTATTTGTCATTTCTTACCGTTATAATAACGGTTCTCAATTTTTGCAATAGCCGCGGTACTATCACAATGAATCAAAATGGCTGGAATCGGTCTTTCCCATAATGGGATATCTGACAGGAGGTTTCTTAACCAACCTGCCTCTTCACTAGCAGTAGCCAGCGCTATCATTTCAGACTCCATAGTGGATTGAGCCAAAATAGTTTGTTTCTTAGATTTCCAAGAAACTGCACCACCAGCGATGCTAAATATATATCCACTAGTAGCCTTTGAATCATCAGATAGGGTGTTCCAATCTACATCACTAAATCCTTCAAGGACATCGGGATGCTTATTATAGTGTAATCCGAGGTTCATCGTCCTTTTAAGGTACCGCATGACCCTCTCAATAGCATGCCAATGCTCCATACTAGGTCTACCGGTAAATCTACATAGTACTCCCACAGCATAAGCTATGTCAGGTCTAGTGCAATCTTTAGCATAACGTAAGCTACCAATAATGCTTGCATAAGCATTTTGGTTTACACTGTCGCCAGTGTTCTTAAATAACTTTACACTAGGGTCAAATGGAGTACTAGAAGGTTTACAGTCAAAGTAATTATATGTAATACCCCGTACTTTTGACTATAATTATTTTTGGGATTAATTAATTAAATTGCGTATTAATTGGAAATTAATCCGGGTTATAAATACTAATGAGATGCGAATTGGTATTTGATTATGTGCATATATGATTATATATGTATTTGGTATTATAAAATTTGTCGTGAGATTTATATACGGCATTTTAGAAATTTTGTTGACGCGTGGGACCGCCGCGTCACGGTATAATATTTTGATAATAAAAAGTGAATTTAAAATCTTTAATCCGTATGGTCGTTTTGAGTGCGCCAACGCGTCTGGAAGGGTCGAGATAGTCAGAAAACACTAGCCGGGGGTATAGTTTGGGCCCCGGGGTATTTTTAGGCCATTCCGGCACCAAAAAGGGTATTTTAGTAATTTGGTATTTTTGGGTAATTAAAAGTGACGAAAATTGAGAGTTGTAATCTGATAAGGAATTGACCCAACCAACCCTTATTAAACCAACAAGCTACGGAGGTTTATTAAATTAGGTTTTCATAAGTTCCCCCAAAGCAAACCCTAGCCACCATAGCTTTTTGGAGAAGAAAGCTTGGAGAAGGAGAGAGAGAGAGGAATTCTGCAGAAATTCTACACCGAACCTACACCAAACTCAGAGACAACCAAGGCAAGTGACTTTATTTCATTTAATTTCTGAGAATGTTTCCTCCATGTTAGAAAATTCGGATTTATGGTTTGTTCTTGAAGAAAATATGAAAACCCATGTAGTATAGATCATAGAAATTGAGAAATTGTGAAGAGAAATGCATGTAGTATGTTAGGTAGATGATTTCCCTTATAATAATTGTGATTTTAAGGAAGTAAAACGAAATAAATACAGAGATTTGAGGATGATATAAAACCTAGGGTTCATGTTCTAGAGAAATTGGGAAAAGTGTAGAGATTTGTAAATTTGGTTGATGTTATGATGATTTAATCCTTGAAAACATGTTAGGAGATGATGCAAATATGTTTAGGATGAATTAGAGACCCTAAAACGTTATTTGGATGAACTTTGGAAGAGATTAGAATTGTTAAAAATGGTGAAAAATGATTTCTGGAAAAATCTGGGCCAAAACTGGTACCTCGTTAGAAGCAGCCCCCAGGTCGTTCGAACGAACTCGTTCGAATGAGCTTCTAACGAGTTGACCAGTCGTTTCCAACGAGTAGGGATTTCGTTCGATATATCGTTCGAACGAGATATCGTTAGAAGTGACAGTTCGTTCGAACGAACTGGGATCTCGTTCGAACAGCCTCGTTCGAACGAGACTTCTAACGACCTGACAGTCCAAACTCGTTCGAAGCCTCGTTCGAACGAGACTTCTAACGAGCTGGCAGTTTGGTCCTTTTTGGACTGTTTTGACCTTTGGAGTTCCGTAAACTTGTTCGAGGATATAGTTAACCTTCATAGTGATAGAATTGGGACAATTGGGTATTTATGAGAAGGAATTTACATACGAGAGTATATTACATGGACGGTTTAGGTTGAGACATGAGTGTCTACTACGACGTGAGATAGTTATGGCGCGTATAATTATAAACCGGAATAGTATGGATTGCGTTCATTATAGTTAGTATGAGAATATATATACTACGATTAAAATACGGTATTACTAAGATGTGTGGTTACTTAGTATTAGTATATGGATTGTGTGTATGACATACCTACCATACTTGCTATCACGGGAGGTTGCGTTCGCTTAGGACCCTCTAATCCTTGTGTGCCTACGGGGGGATATAGACTGGTACCTCGATGAACATAGGTCATAGAAAGACTTATTGTGATATTAATAAGTCCGCTGATCATGGGAGCGTAGGTATGTGCGTGACCCATGTGATGGTGACTGTGTTCGCCTCCATTATTTGTGATGTTGTTATCGGTAAACTATTCCTGAGAGATTCGGAATATGTAATCCTTATGTACGTGATGTACCGGGATGGATAGCAGAGTATGTGTGCATTACAGCTTAGATTGCGGGGTGCTTGTATTGTATATTTATGATATGAATAATATACATTATATTATGGGAATCCTCATGTTAATGTTGTAAAAATGTTACGGTATTGTTTTGAGTAATATAATGAGTTAACTGATAGTTATATCAATGGCATATTTAGTAACTGAGTTTACGTTAAACCTCTATTTAATTACGAGCGTTATTATGTATATAGAACCGAGTAATATGGGTAGAACCTTTGGCAGTCTAGCTAGTAGTATATAGAACTGAGTAATGTTGTCATTTAGCTAGTAGTATGGGTCGATATAGATGGGTACTTACGTTAGGAGTGCACAGTTAGACGAGATTTGAGGATATCATGCGAGTGTACGTCCTAACATGTACTTTGCATTTAATGTTTTAAATGTTTTTAAAGCACTTGCAGGTTTTTAAAAATATAACTCCACTTTCGGGCTCTGACCCATTTGCTTTTCAAATCTTTTCTTGTAAAACCATTTTTAGGTGCCCAGCCACAGGGACACCAAGCATAGGATTCTCACTCAGGTGACGAGCTGTAGCTGGTTGTGGAAGCTACAGGGATTTGCATGTAGACGCTTCTATCTCTTGGATTCCAGAGTCACCATCTATCAGTTGTAGGGCATGTTGCTCATTTCTTTAGAGACATCTTTTATATTTCAGTTTTCATGCCTTTAGTAGTATTGTTTCAGTTTATTTATTTCAGTTGTGGGATTATAGTGAGGAGTTTTCCTCCAGAATTTATTTACTCTATTGCGATGGTTGATCAGTTTACTTCAGTATGGTGAATGGTGTTATTTATTTCTTCATTACAATTGTTGCATGTTAGTCAGACTTAAAATAAAATTTGGCAACTTGCTTTTTAAATACTAGGTGGTTAGAAATAATAAAATGTTTTCGACAGTGATGCTATTAACTGAGCCAACTTGGCATTTTGAATTAATTTTATAAAGGAGTAGCTACCCGGTATTTAATTAGTCGGGGTGTCACAGGTGGTATCAGAGCATCAGGTTCTAGTGTCCTTTAGGATCTGTACGGCTATTATGTTTCCGCTACGTTTTCTTTGATATAGAGCCCTATATATTAGGACTGTTGTACTCTTATTGTGTATGCTTCGTTCTTCAACTATTTTAAGTTTATAAACCGTGAACTTATAAACTTTGTTCTTATTTCAGATGCCTCCACGACGTGCACGACGAGTTCCCAGGAATGCAGTGCCCGAACCCCAGCCCGCTCCAGTTCACGGCATGTTGAACGCCACTGAGGTTGCAGCTATAGTAGCTCAAGCGGTGAATGCCGCGATTGCCGTTATTCAGCAGGCACCGCCTCAGGCGCCGGTTGCCACGCCAGCACAGGTTAATGCATTCCCGTCT
This sequence comes from Sambucus nigra, assembly GCA_949130495.1. NCBI lineage: Eukaryota > Viridiplantae > Streptophyta > Magnoliopsida > Dipsacales > Adoxaceae > Sambucus > Sambucus nigra. Next base: position 508,228,652 of record OX422215.1, read on the forward strand.
GCTTGGGAGCGTGTACGAGACGCTTTTCAGAAAGCGCACCCGCCAGAGTTTGCAGGTAGCTCAGACGTGGTAGTCTCGAGCCAATGGAGGAAGGACATACAGAGGCATTTGAGGATGCATGAGTGCACTGATGTTCAGAAACAGGTGCTAGCTACTTTCAAGCTAGTGGGATCTGCACTACAATGGTGGGAGTCTATTACCACCGTGGAGGAGAGGGATACCCTCACGATTCAGGAGTTCTGGGTGCGGTTCGACCGCAAATACTTTCCGTCCGCAGTTCATACAGAGATGAGGAGGAAGCTGATGAGTTTGAAGCAGGAGGGCAAGACATTGGCCGAGTATGAGGCCGAGTTCACTAACCTGTTGAATATCGTACCAGACGAGATTCCAACAGAGAAGAAGAAGATAGAGAAGTTCACCGACGGGTTGAATTGGAGGATCCGTCAGCACCTACTAGGGAACCTATCGTTGGCCACGTATTCTGATGTGGTTAACGCTGCATTATTGCACTACCAGGACCACCGTTTTCACATGGCCGAGGGCAAGCGGTCGGGAGAGTCTAGCCATCAGGGCAGGACTGGAGGACATGGTGCCAGCGGGGCACAAACCGGTCAGGGGCAGAGACAGAATGAGCAGGGTACCCAGCAGGGGGATAATAAGAGGTTCCGGTCAGGGAACTACAGGCAGGGTCAGGGAGGTTTCCGCCAGGGCCATCAGGGTCCAAACGGCCATCAGGGCCAGCAGGGACAGAATGGGCAGCAGTTCCATCAGGGCCAGCAGGGCCAAGGGAGGAATGGTAACGGCCACCAGGGCCGGGGACAGCAGGGGCAGAGGGGAGGGAATTTCCCAGGGAAGTGCTTTACTTGTGGCAAGACTGGCCATAAGAAGCAGGATTGTCCTGATAGGGGCAGGGCCCCACAGCAGCAGCAGCAGGGTGCTCGCCAGGAGCCACAGAGACCAATGTTTCCCGCCGCTCTTCCTGCACCGCCACAGATGGCAGCATTGCCACCCATTCCAGCAGTCCCAGCTCAGCAGGGGCAGCTACAGTATGGACGTGTCTACAACGTTCACCAGGCTGCAGTTCCACAGGCACCGCCCGCGATCGAGGGTACGTTTCCTATCAATGGCACTATGGGTCGGGTGTTATTTGATACGGGTGCCACACACTGTTTTATATCTATACACTTCGCGAAAGCTTTAGGATTGTTAGCTACGGCAGAGAGCACAGTGACGTGTGTCGACTCACCATTAGGGAGTGGGTCACTTATTTTCTTTATATGTCGGGGAGTGCGGGTAGAGGTTGGTGGTTTGGTATTGCCTGCGGACATGTTAGTGTTAGACATGCATGTTCACGATGTGATCATCGGTATGGATTGGCTCGTAGCATATAGGTCCATGATTGACTGCTTCAGCGGGAGCATTGTTTTTGCCATTCTAGGGCAAGAGATGTTTATAGTGGCGATGCCTCGCCCAGAGGGAGGATCGATCGCTCATCTGTATTACATAGAGGAGGATACCTCTAAGGAGGTTGTGATTCCTTTGGATTCAATCCTGGTTGTCAGGGAATATTCAGATGTGTTTCAGGAGATACCAGGCTTACCACCCAGTCGGGAGATAGACTTCGTTATAGATTTGCTACCGGGTAAGAGACCTATAGCACGTGCACCGTACCGTATGGCTCCGGCTGAAATGCGAGAGTTACGGGATCAGATAGAGCAGCTGTTAGGACAGGGCTTTATTCGCAGGAGTACCTCACCTTGGGGCGCTCCAGTTTTGTTTGTGAAGAAGAGGGATGGTTCACTAAGATTGTGCGTGGACTACCGAGAGTTGAATAAGGTCACGATACGGAATAAGTATTCGTTGCCTCGAATCGATGACTTATTCGACCAGTTGAGAGGAGCTTCTTTCTTCTCGAAGATTGACTTGAGGTCTGGATACCATCAGTTGCGTATCAGGGAGGAGGATGTCTCGAAGACCGCATTCTTGTCAAGATATGGTTCTTACGAGTTTCGGGTTATGCCTTTCGGCTTGACCAACGCTCCAACAGTGTTTATGGACTTGATGAACAGGGTGTTCAGGGATTTCCTAGATCAGTTTGGCATTGTCTTCATTGATGACATTCTGGTTTACTCTCAGACAGAGAAGGAGCACGCCGAGCATTTGAGGCAGGTTTTGCAGACACTTCGTCAGAACGAGTTGTATGCAAAATACGAGAAGTGCGGGTTTTGGATGAAGGAAGTCCAGTTCTTGGGTCACATTATTTCCGACCAGGGAATATCTGTTGATCCGGGAAAGGTATCAGCGGTGAGGGAGTGGGGACAGCCCACGACACCAACGGAGATTCGTAGTTTCTTGGGCTTAGCAGGATACTACAGGAGATTTATTCGGGGTTTCTCGGAGATAGCGGGTCCTTTGACACATCTTACTCGTAAAGGTGTGCCATATATTTGGAGTGATGCCTGTCAGTTGGCATTCGATGAATTGAAGGACAAATTGACCTCAGCACCTGTGTTAGCATTGCCGAGACCGGGCGTTGAGTATTTGGTTTACACCGATGCGTCTTTGCAAGGACTTGGAGGTGTTTTGCAGCAGGAGAGACAGGCCATAGCTTATGCTTCCCGTAAGCTTAAGCCTCATGAGAAAAATTACCCCACACATGATTTGGAGTTGGCAGCAGTGGTATTTGCCTTACGGATTTGGAGGCACTATCTTTTGGGGGAGAAGTTTCAGCTGTTCACGGACCATAAGTCACTACAGTATCTGTTCACGCAGAAGGAATTGAATATGCGGCAGCGTAGGTGGCTTGAGTTTGTGAAGGACTACCAGTTCGACATCCAGTACCACCCGGGTAAGGCTAACGTGGTAGCAGACGCGTTGAGCCGTAGGCCAGCAGATGAGGTGGCAGAGGTGTGGAAATCTAAGTGGAAGGAATTGGGACACCAGGATGCAGTAGCCCGATCTTTCATGTCTGTGATGACCGTTACACCGCAGATTGTCACAAAGGTAGTATGGGCACAGGCTAATGACTCGTTCTGTCAGGAGCAGATAGTTCGATTACTTGCAGAGGGAGCCGAGTCCTATACCGTTAGCTCAGACGGGGGATTGCGCTTCAATGGGAGGTTGGTAGTTCCGGAAGGGGAAGAATTGCGGCACGATGTTATGGCAGAGTCGCACGGCTCACGGTTCGCGGTACATCCCGGAGGGGACAAAATGTACCAAGACATGAGGCGACAATATTGGTGGAGCGGTATGAAGAGAGATATCGCTGAGTTTGTCTCGAAATGCGCTACTTGTCAGCTTGTAAAAGTGGATCATCAGAGACCAGCAGGATTGCTACAGCCGTTGGAGGTTCCGGTGTGGATGTGGGAGAGCATATCCATGGATTTTGTCACGGGGTTGCCTACGTCGCAGAGGGGTCACGACTCCGTTTGGGTAATTGTGGACAGGTTGTCCAAGGTCGCTCACTTCTTACCCGTAAGGACTGACTACACTACGGGACAGTATGCCCAGCTCTTCATTTCAGAGATTGTGAGACTTCACGGTGTGCCCCTAAATATCGTGTCCGACAGAGACAAGATATTTGTTTCGAGGTTTTGGGAGAGTTTCCAAGAGGCAATGGGCACGGAATTGCGGTTGAGTACGGCTTATCATCCGCAGACCGACGGGCAGACAGAGCGCACCAACCAGATGTTGGAAGACATGCTACGCATGTGCATTATTGACTTCGGGGGTGGATGGGAGCAGTACCTTCCACTGGTAGAGTTTGCTTACAACAACTCCTATCAGTTCACGATTGGCATGGCTCCGTTTGAGGCATTGTACGACAGGCCTTGTCGTTCCCCAGCATGTTGGTTGGAGGTGGGGGACAACAAACTACTTGGGCCAGAAGTGATCCAGGATACTTCGGCAAGGATTGAGTTGATTCGGAGTCGCATTCGGATAGCTCAAGACAGGCAGAAGAGTTATGCTGATGCGAAGAGGTTTTTCAGGGAGTTCCAAGTGGGAGACCAGGTTTTGCTCAGGGTATCTCCGATGAAGGGGATTATGCGATTCGGGAAGAAGGGGAAGTTGGCACCGAGGTATGTGGGGCCGTTTCCTATTATTGAGCGGATAGGACCGGTTGCATATAGACTTGGACTACCGGAGCACTTGCATCGGATTCACGACGTGTTCCATATTTCCTCGCTGAGGAAATACCTTAGGGACAATTTCGCTCATTCTCACATTGCTGTGGAGGACATCGATCTCCAGCCGGATAGCTCTTACGAGGAGGGGCCAATTGCTATTTTGGACCGAAGCGAGAGGAAACTGCGGTCAAAGATAGTCCCGTTAGTGCGTGTTCAGTGGCGACATCACAATGTCGAGGAGTCCACATGGGAGCGCGAGGATGAGATGCGCGAACGTTATCCAGAGCTCTTTTAGCAGGTACTTTCTAGTTTCGAATTTCGGGACGAAATTCAGTTATTAGGGGGGAAGTATGTAATACCCCGTACTTTTGACTATAATTATTTTTGGGATTAATTAATTAAATTGCGTATTAATTGGAAATTAATCCGGGTTATAAATACTAATGAGATGCGAATTGGTATTTGATTATGTGCATATATGATTATATATGTATTTGGTATTATAAAATTTGTCGTGAGATTTATAAACGGCATTTTAGAAATTTTGTTGACGCGTGGGACCGCCGCGTCACGGTATAATATTTTGATAATAAAAAGTGAATTTAAAATATTTAATCCGTATGGTCATTTTGAGTGCGCCAACGCGTCCGTAAGGGTCGAGATAGTCAGAAAACACTAGCCGGGGGTATAGTTTGGGCCCCGGGGTATTTTTAGGCCATTCCGGCACCAAAAAGGGTATTTTAGTAATTTGGTATTTTTGGGTAATTAAAAGTGACGAAAATTGAGAGTTGTAATCTGATAAGGAATTGACCCAACCAACCCTTATTAAACCAACAAGCTACGGAGGTTTATTAAATTAGGTTTTCATAAGTTCCCCCAAAGCAAACCCTAGCCACCATAGCTTTTTGGAGAAGAAAGCTTGGAGAAGGAGAGAGAGAGAGGAATTCTGCAGAAATTCTACACCGAACCTACACCAAACTCAGAGACAACCAAGGCAAGTGACTTTATTTCATTTAATTTCTGAGAATGTTTCCTCCATGTTAGAAAATTCGGATTTATGGTTTGTTCTTGAAGAAAATATGAAAACCCATGTAGTATAGATCATAGAAATTAAGAAATTGTGAAGAGAAATGCATGTAGTATGTTAGGTAGATGATTTCCCTTATAATAATTGTGATTTTAAGGAAGTAAAACGAAATAAATACAGAGATTTGAGGATGATATAAAACCTAGGGTTCATGTTCTAGAGAAATTGGGAAAAGTGTAGAGATTTGTAAATTTGGTTGATGTTATGATGATTTAATCCTTGAAAACATGTTAGGAGATGATGCAAATATGTTTAAGATGAATTAGAGACCCTAAAACGTTATTTGGATGAACTTTGGAAGAGATTAGAATTGTTAAAAATGGTGAAAAACGAATTCTGGAAAAATCTGGGCCAAAACTGGTACCTCGTTAGAAGCAGCCCCCAGGTCGTTCGAACGAACTCGTTCGAACGAGCTTCTAACGAGTTGACCAGTCGTTTCCAACGAGTAGGGATTTCGTTCGATATCTCGTTCGAACGAGATATCGTTAGAAGTGACAGTTCGTTCGAACGAACTGGGATCTCGTTCGAACAGCCTCGTTCGAACGAGACTTCTAACGACGTGACAGTCCAAACTCGTTCGAAGCCTCGTTCGAACGAGACTTCTAACGAGCTGGCAGTTTGGTCCTTTTTGAACTGTTTTGACCTTTGGAGTTCCGTAAACTTGTTCGAGGATATAGTTAACCTTCGTAGTGATAGAATTGGGACAATTGGGTATTTATGAGAAGGAATTTACATACGAGAGTATATTACATGGACGGTTTAGGTTGAGACGTGAGTGTCTACTACGACGTGAGATAGTTATGGCGCGTATAATTATAAACCGGAATATTATGGATTGCGTTCATTATAGTTAGTATGAGAATATATATACTACGATTAAAATACGGTATTACTAAGATGTATGGTTACTTAGTATTAGTATATGGATTGTGTGTATGACATACCTACCATACTTGCTATCACGGGAGGTTGTGTTCGCTTAGGACCCTCTAATCCTTGTGTGCCTACGGGAGGGATATAGACTGGTACCTCGATGAACATAGGTCATAGAAAGACTTATTGTCATATTAATAAGTCCGCTGATCACGGGAGCGTAGGTATGTGCGTGACCCATGTGATGGTGACTGTGTTCGCCTCCATTATTTATGATGTTGTTATCGGTAAACTATTCCTGAGAGATTCGGAATATGTAATCCTTATGTACGTGATGTACCGGGATGGATAACAGAGTATGTGTGCATTACAGCTTAGATTGCGGGGTGCTTGTATTGTATATTTATGATATGAATAATATACATTATATTATGGGAATCCTCATGTTAATGTTGTAAAAATGTTACGGTATTGTTTTGAGTAATATAATGAGTTAACTGATAGTTATATCAATGGCATATTTAGTAACTGAGTTTACGTTAAACCTCTATTTAATTACGAGCGTTATTATGTATATAGAACCGAGTAATATGGGTAGAACCTTTGGCAGTCTAGCTAGTAGTATATAGAACTGAGTTATGTTGTCATTTAGCTAGTAGTATGGGTCGATATAGATGGGTACTTACGTTAGGAGTGCACAGTTAGACGAGATGTGAGGATATCATGCGAGTGTACGTCCTAACATGTACTTTGCATTTAATGTTTTAAATGTTTTTAAAGCACTTGCAGGTTTTTACAAATATAACTCCACTTTCGGGCTCTGACCCATTTGCTTTTCAAATCTTTTCTTGTAAAACCATTTTTAGGTGCCCAGCCACAGGGACACCAAGCATATGATTCTCACTCAGGTGACGAGCTGTAGCTGGTTGTGGAAGCTACAGGGATTTGCATGTAGACGCTTCTATCTCTTGGATTCCAGAGTCACCATCTATCAGTTGTAGGGCATGTTGCCCATTTCTTTAGAGACATCTTTTATATTTCAGTTTTCAGACTTTAGTATGTATTGTTTCAGTTTATTTATTTCAGTTGTGGGATTATAGTGAGGAGTTTTCCTCCAGACTTTATTTACTCTATTGCGATGGTTGATCAGTTTACTTCAGTATGGTGAATGGTGTTATTTATTTCTTCATTACAATTGTTGCATGTTAGTCAGACTTAAAATAAAATTTGGCAACTTGCTTTTTAAATACTAGGTGGTTAGAAATAATAAAATGTTTTCGACAGTGATGCTATTAACTGAGCCAACTTGGCATTTTGAATTAATTTTATAAAGGAGTAGCTACCCGGTATTTAATTAGTCGGGGTGTCACATTATATTTCTTTAGAACTTTCTCAATGTAATGAGATTAATCCAAAGAAAGTCCCTTTTCTGACCTAGTAATATTAATTCCCAATATTACACTAGCTTCACCGAAATCCTTCATATCAAAATTGGCATATAATAATGATTTAACATTTTCTACGGCATGAATATTATAACCAAATATAAGCAAGTCATCAACATAAGGACATATGATAGTGCAAATGTTCTCTACATATTTATAATAAATGCATTTGTCACTTTCATTAATTTTAAACCCATTAGAGATGACTAAGCTATCAAATTTATCATGCCATTGTTTAGGTGCCTGTTTGAATCCATAAAGAGATTTATCTAGTTTACATACTTTATTTTCTGGACCGTGTACAACAAACCCTTCAGGTTGATCCACTCTTCTTCTAATTCTCCATTTAAAAATGCAGTTTTAACATCCATTTGGTGTACAATTAAATCATTCAAGGCACCTATAACAAATAGTACACGTATAGACGTTATTCTAATCACGGATGAAAATGTATCAAAAAAGTCTACATTTTCTCTTTGTCTAAAACCTTTAGCAATAAGACGTGCCTTATATTTTTCAACAGTGCCATCAGGTTTTAATTTCTTTTTAAGAATCCATTTACACCCAATTGTTTTACATCCAGGAGGAAGATCCACTAAATGCCAAGTTTTATTTGTTTCCAAAGAATCCATTTCATCATTAATAGCCTCTTGCCATAAATCGGCATCTAAAGAAGATAAGGCTTCTTGAATAGTGTTAGGATCCTTCTCTAAAGTGTAAGCATAAAAGTCGGGACCAAAATCTTTTTCTACACGAGCCCTTTTACTTTTTCGAATTTCTAAAATGGATTCATTATTTTCTTTATTTTTATTTAAAGAAATATTAGTGGATGTCTCGCCCCCACTATTTCTCAATTTAAAAGGAAATTTATCTTCATAAAAATCGGCGTCATTTGATTCAATAATTACTTGATTTTTCAAGTCATAAAATCGATATGCTTTGCTATTAATAGCATAGCCTATAAAAACGCACTCATATACTCTACTTGCCAATTTAGACCTTTTAGGGTCGGGTATACGTACATAGGCTAAGCACCCCCACGTTCTTAAGTATGACACGCTGGGCTTAATATTTTTCAAAATTTCATAAGGAGATATTTTCATTTTAGTCTTAGGAATTCTATTAAGCACGTGACACACAGTCAAAATAATTTCACCCCACCAATGTGAGGCAGCCCCTGAATTTAATAAAATAACCACAACTAATTCAGTTAATGTCCTATTTTTTCTTTCGGCTTTACCGTTCATTTCGGGCGAATAAGGGGCAGTTTTTTCGTGAATAATACCGTGGATTTTATAAAATTCAATAAATGGTCCAGAATCATATTCGGTGCCTCTATCACTACGTAACCTTTTTATTTTCCGATTAAATTGATTTTCAATTTCATTAAGGAAAATTTTAAACATGTCAAACGCTTCACTTTTATTTTTCATTAAATACACAAATGAATAATCGGAACAATCATCAATAAAAGTTATAAAATAACGTTTGCCATTTCTAGTTGTGACACCATCTAATTCACAAATATCCGAATGAATTAAATCAATTGGTTCAGATTCTCTAAAAACAGATTTATGTGGTGTCTTAGTAATTTTTGCTTGACTACACCATTCACATTTTTCAAAATCATTTAATGATAATTCTGGAATTAATCCTAAAGTGCTCATATTTTTAACAAGTCGTTTATTAACATGACAAAGCCTAGCATGCCAAATATTAAATGAACAAGCAATATAAGCAGAAGGAGAAATTTTATTCATTGTATCAACATTCAACTTAAACATCCCATCAGTGGCATAACCCTTGCCTATAAAAATTCCATTTTTGGTCAAAGTAAATAAATCAGCACCAATAGTTTGAGTAAAGCCAGCTTTGTTGAGAAGATAACCCGAAACCAAATTTTTCCTTATCTCGGGAGTGTGAAGAACTTCTTTGAGGATAATAGTCTTTTCCGAAGTGAACTTCAATTCCACATTTCCAGTACCAGCAACCTCAGTGGAGTGAGAATCACCCAACAACACCTTCTTATCTATAGTCTCAGAATAAGTCTTAAACATACTATGGTCATAACAGATATGGCGGGAAGCGCCAGTATCCAACCACCACCTTTCGGCACCGCTAACCATGTTGATTTCTGAAATCATAGCACATAAGTCCTTTTCGGTCAAATTCGCTTGTGCTTGTGGCACATTGCGATATTTGCGAGCCATATGGCCAGGCTTGCCACACTTGAAACAGAGAAACTGTCCCGAGTTGCTAGACTGTCCATTTCCAAGGTTCTTATACTTATTCTGAGTCTGAGTCTGATTTTTAAAATTCGGGTTGTGGCTCTTTTTCTGATTTTTTATATTTTTTTCATTTGCTTTTAAAACAACTGGAGTGTGGTTCTTTTTCTGATTTTTGTTGTTAGACACAACAAGAATTTCATCTTTATAGTCCTGTTTTCGGGATTCCTCCTCAATTCTCAATTTAGTAATAAGTGACTCTAGTGAAAATTCTTTAGACTTATGCCTCAAAACATTTTTAAATTCTTTGAACAGTGGAGGCAATTTATCAATAATTACAGACACCTTAAAACTGTTGTAGCAGCAGTAAATAATTAAATGCAGAATTAAAAATTAGGAACAAAATTACCCAATTTTTGAAGCAAATAAATTTGGGACGGAAAATATAAGAAATCCCGAAAGTAGGTACAGTCCAGAACACGGTTGAGTCGCGGACAATGTCGCTCTCTTTAAGGTGTTTCGCGGCTCTGTCCAAAGCGTGCTGACAGTCTCGAAGCCCCGCCACCCCCAGGATAAAACAGCCTCTAAAATCAGAAAATACGGATCGATAAAGCACAAAAATCAATCCGGTCTGTGTACACCCATTCTGTATAATTGCTCGATTCTAACAATATAATTAATCTGTAAAACGAGATTAATTATTCTGGGAAAAAAAAATTCGGAACTGTATTAATGGGGGAAGATGAACTGTAAAAAAATTTGTGTTGGAACTGTATTAAAAACGGAGGTCTCAACCTCTTTTTATGCAAAAAAGAAATTACTGTTAGTGGGCAAAAACACGAAGAGAAAACTGGAAACGTGGGTGGAAAAATTCAACAGTAGAAGGCCCACGTTTTTTTTCGGAATTAAAAACGGTTAAAAAATAATTTTTAAAGCCCAAAAAACAGTTATGTATTTGTCCAAAAAATTATTTCTTAATGAGCCAAAGCCCAAGCCCACGACCCGGGGACCCGGGCACGGGCCGGTCGGACGGCGGCGCGTGTGTGACTTGGCCTAATAAGTCCCCCACCCATACACACAAAACATCTAATGCCCAAAGGGCTTGCCCATTAATTCCACAAAAAATATAAATATACACAACTCATTTTTGAGGCATTACCGATGTGGGACACTCTTAAAAAAACACACGTAAGTTTTGCACTCTTTTAACAGCTGTTGAGGACAGCTGTTGCTTAGAGTTTACACTCCTAAGGGTCGTAATAGAAGAAAGAATAATGATATGTACACCTACTCTTAGTACCAATCAAGTACCGAATGTGTTTTAAATGATTGTATAAAAGTCTAGGTCCCATGTATTAAAGTGTAGGTCCCATGATGGTACAATGCATTTAAGGCACAATTAGCACTGGCAAAATTATGGGCCGGGCTTAATTTGGGCGGGTTAAATATGGGTTGGGCTAAATGTGGGTTGGATCAAATGTGGGTTGGGTTAAATGTGGGCCGGGCCAAATATGGGCGGACCAAATATGGGTTGGGCCAACCCATTATTTTTCTACTAAATTAAGTATTACAATTCGAGTTATATATATAAAAAACTCATATTTTACTCATAACTTTTTAAAATGAGTATTATATTTGATTTGTATCTTTTAAAATTAAGCTTCATATTTGATTTTTTGCTTTCAAATATGGGCCCCATATTTAACTCATAGCTTTGAAATATGGGCTCCATATTTAACTCATAGCTTTTAAACATGAGCGCCATATTTAGATGCTTGGGCTAATATGGGTTGTTTTATTATTTGGGCGACATTTTGCCACTACTAGGCACAATCGATACTGAATTAGTACTGAGAGTTGGTGTTTGTAGCAAATGGTATTCCTCCAATTAGTAGAAGGCGCTTGATAAAGATCAAAATTGCTATCGTACAGAAACGTTTTCTTGTTATCACGTGTGTAGAACTGTTTTTCAACCTCATTTTCTTGATCGTGAAACATACGTACCCCATCGATACCATCCATCACACTTTGGAATTCCACCATTAACAACTTGAAAAAATCCCCACTTCCCACTTGCATATCTTACATTATCAATGATCTGACAGCTAATTACCGCATCTTTTTCAACGTTTTTCAGGTCAATTGTTGGAACACAATATTGGGTGCCTCGAGAGAATTTTTGTTACCCCAGCATCTACTAGACCCTTTACGCCGGTTTTTGAATCGTCGAAGTTTTTTAGTTCGGTTTTCCAATCATATTCAGCCTTTATTTCTCCCATTCTAACGACGACTCATTTCTTCTGTTACACATAAAACAAAACGGTGGTCCTTTTCGCTGGTCTCATCCATTTTTTCATAGCCAAATTTTGTGTTCTGCTCGTTGTTTGGAAGAGTGTTGGAAACAACCGTTCTTAACAAAAAGCATTTGCCTTTTGCAAGCTCTTTTTAAAGAAGCACTTATTCTTCGGGACATACCAAATTACTCCTATGCTTTGCTTGACTTCCTATTTACCCTTCAGATCATATCGGTGGCTTAAAAGAAAATAAAAATATATTTTAAATACATGCGCAAATACTCTATATCACTTTTTCCTCTTTTGTCTTCATATATTTTCGTTTTTTGGAACTTTTCAATTTTTCAACATACTTGATTTCTTAATTTTTATTTTTTGTTTTTTTGCTTTATCTTGACTTCTTTCTTATTTCTTAATAAATATGAGTCTAAATCAAGTATTGTAAAAATTATAAAAATCGTAAATATTCAAAAAGTAGTTTTTCACACACACACACACACACACACACACACACACACACACACATATATATATATATATATATATATATATATATATATATATATTTTAGTAGACAAATGACATATAAACATATTCATCGGCCAACCTACATATATACTTGTATAAAAATGGTACCCTATAAAATAATGAGAATAGCAATAGGTTTAGGTTTATTCTTAGTGGCAATTACTCAACGTATCAAGATGGGATGTTGAGAGAGTTTTTACTGTCTTTTTTATGTTTATATTATTATTTTCATGAGAGCTACTTTAGATAATTGCATGCATTGTGATGATTACATATATGCATTGGTGGCAATTGTATACTTATAAGGTACTCATCATGGTACTCACATAATGCTGAATTTTGCTAAGGCGATCCACAATGGATGGGTAAAAAATCACAGATCTTTGGAGGATTAACCGATGGGATATGTCCATCGCTCACAATGGACAACGACATAAATATGATAAATGTGTAAGAGTTCCATGCTTGAAATCTTAAACGTGGAACAGTCCCACGTTTAGAATCTTTTAGAAGGATAATTGTCCTACATCTAGCTCAGACGTGGGATCCCACGTTTAAACCCTAAACGGCCAAAACTAACACATCTGAATTCCGGTCCCCCCTTCCCCTATCAAATATGTTTGCACTACCATAAGTCCGAAGTTGGGTTAACGGATCCCCTCCCTCCTTTTGCGGTTCTTCTCCCCATTGTGACATATTTTGAAGGATCAACAATGGGCATATGGTACCCATTCTAGATGGACTTAACACAAAACCTTTTTCACTTATAGTATAATTCTGAATCATAGTTACATACATGTTTCTACAAGGATTCTACAATCAGTGGGTGGATGGATGGGTGGTGTGACACCCTGCTTAAAATAATAATGGGTGACCAGCCCTATACTACATTAAATCAGGAATCTCAGATGGCTCATTCTCAGCATCAACAGACTATGCTAAAATAGATAAGGCTAACTACCCAAAACTATAAAAGCGGATGCCAAAAAATAAATAAAATATACAATGAAAATCAACCCAACAATATAAGACTACTATCAAAGGTAAAATTGTACACAAGTACCATGATAAAAGAAAGCGCTAGAATAAAATGAAATGAGTACATACAAGGAAATATACCCGAATAAGCTGTCGGGTCACAGACAGTACAACATCCATAAAGAAGAAATATAAATAGCTACGAATAACCCTTGGGTCATTTACAAAGAAATAGAAAGCGACTACAATCTAAATCCCGCCACAGTCCGCAACTGCTACGGCTCCCAAGACTTTGGATAGAAAAGCATCCGGTATTCATGTGGTAAGACACCTGTAGTAAACAGTATATATATATATATATATATATATATATATATATATATATATATATATATATATAGAAAAAGAAAAATACAAACGGGTCAGAGCCCTAGGTGTAAAAATATTTAGCAAGTGTGTTAACCGTGCATAATAAATATAAATGCACTATTTCATAATTAGAGTGGAGTCGCACTCTCGTGAAACCCCCAACTCACCTCTCAACTACAGCGTGCACCTAATCGCGTCCGGGAACCTTAATTAAGTTACCCCACCCATAAGGAAAACCTACCTTACCATACGCATGACCTATACCCACATGACCTACCATTCTAACATGACCCTCGAATCCTTTCCATTCAAAACACACTTAAATATATTTCCACATATATGCCTTACCAGGTTATAGTGGTTCCAATTATTAACTTAAATCAGTTATAAGTCTTCATACGTCACACATTAACCTTGATCTTCAATATAAAAGAATATTCTCTAAACAACATACATACAAGTACAAAGACAAAACTTATCTCCACTCTCAACATTGCACTACGTTTCGTGCGTGGGGCATCTCACAAAGCGAAATCCAAACAAGGAACCCCCCCAATACACTACTCCTCGACAATTTCGATCGTAGGGATCCATCATGTCATCTATATATAACATACTACTTAAATAATGAATATTTTATCTAAGGACATAAATAGAACCTCTACCTAACTCCTTGAGGTCGATATAACCGCAATTGTCTCTAAGTACGATCTTCCGACCCAAATAAACTAGTACACCAAATCACCCAATATGTACATCATAGAAACTCCATATCCTCTTCACATATAGGATAGATAAATATATATATTTAATCTAAATATATATAATCGATCATTCATTCCTATAACCACGAATACATAACACACATAATGCATACTTTGCAACACACACAACATAAACGGTAATAGGATACCAAAATACTGCACCATGCTATCATCTTCCAGGGCATCACTCATGTACCATCCTGGGGACCACCGGTAGGACTAAATATCACCTACTTCGTGGTCAAAACCAAATCACAACGCATGAGAAGCGATCATAGTTTCTAATCGACAAGTGAGAACGCGTGTAATAGTGATTTAAATTAAATTTCGCAAGTTTTCAAGTAACCCTTATTTAATTAGATTCTACTTTTAAATCAAATAAATTCAACCCTTAAACATGCATCTAAATCAACCCATCAAATATAAAGCATGCGACACAAAGTTAAGGAAAAATCCCCGAAGGGCAAAACCTTTTATTTCTAGAACTTTAAAGAATTTACAAGACCATTGACTTACATACAACCTGATAATCGCCCACAAGTGTAACACACGGTGTCTTCGGTAAACCTTCAAAGCAACGACTAGAAACAGTGTGACACAGAAATACCCGCAGGTGTCGGTTCCTATGTCGGCGGCTGGAATTTTCCCTTTCCAGGAGGGCAGCAATGAAGAAGAGAACGACTTCTCCACAAGGGTTGAACAAACTCAAAGTTGTGTTCTTGGGTTACCAAAAAGATTCACAAAGGATTGGCAATTGAGTGAATCAAAACATGAGTCTTGGGACTCAAAAATATGAAGACTAGAGTAATTTGGACTCTCAAAAACGTCTTCTAAAGTCTTGCAAAACAACTCACCCGAAGTTGGTATTTATAGGAAAAAATATGAAGAGTCCCATGTTCTTAAAACTCTAAAATTCTATCCAGCGTACAAAAAAAACAGCATTCTTTAAGGAATTTTCTCTATCTTCAAAAGGTCATAACTCCTTCACCGTAGCTCGGATTGAGGTGCCGTTTTTTCCAGTATCTTCGTTACGGCGAGCTCTTCAACTTTTCAGTTGACCAGACCTCCGAACTATGGATGTAAAATTACGAAATTGCCCTTGAACACTCCTATTGTGGCTTTTTTCCACTGTTTTGACTTCCCTTGCGTACCACTTGCATTAAGTCCCTAAAATCGTGGACCGTGAAGTAGTTGAGGCAGATGTGGGACATATTAATGGAGATGTTGAATGCTTGATTCCCGGAATTCGGATTGAGGCCGCCATGTGAGATCGTGAGGTGACGTGCCAAATGTAGCGGCGTACGACATACATAAATGTAACATGTTGGACATGAGAAAAATGTCCTTACAAATCTCCCCCTATGTCTATGCCGGTACATACATAAAAAATCCGAATTATCAAATACGAAATTGCCTATACAAATCTACCCTCCCATGAACCCAAAACTGGAAAAGGTACAAATGAATAGTCTTCATCATTTGTTCTTCAAATCTTCAGGAATCTCAAATCTTTTCTCATCAGGGTGTGCAATTCAGAGATCATCAATGTAGTACCTACACACATGAGATAAAGAAAAAAAATACCAAGTGACGTATTGAGTTTGAAATGAGATAAACATGGATACCAATATATGATAAGCATAAGTCAAATCTCAAAACTCCCCCAAAATTCAAACTCCCCCATAAAATGATAATTCTTTCTCCCCCTTTTTATGATGTCCCCAAATAGACAAATAAGAAGAATGAATCAAACAAGCAAAATCGGGGTGTCACGGTATACAAAAAATACACAAACTATTTTTGATTTTTTTTTCAATTTTTTTTTATACAAAAAATAGATACCATTTTGAAAAAAAATGTAAAACATGATACAAAAATCACACCATGGATTTAAACTCAAACAACCAAGTCATGGAAACGGAATGAATGGGTGTGAACACATTCGATAGGTAAATCAACTCAATCAATCATATGTGCACGATGCATATGTGTACCCCTAACGAATGAACATCAAAAGTATCCTTAGGTGTAAAAAAAATTTGTTGAATTTAGATGACATCGTCTTATGCAAATCAACAAATCAAAGTCAAAGTGATTTCCACACCAATAACGTGCAAAACTATGTAGCGCATTTTCAAGCATTTCAAGGACGTGCAAATCCGTTTTAAATTCTCCAACCAAACTCCCTCATATATATATATTCTTTTAGAGGTAATCTAAATTCTCAAACTTTGGAGAATTGGTGCAAAAACCTAAATGGCCCATAATTGGCATGAATTTCTTTTTATTGCCTTTAATTTTTTTCGGGCTCTTTTAACCTCTTTGGACCTCGGATAATAAAATTCCTCAATTTTTTAGGTCCTTTTTAACGGTGGCTTTTGCGCAAAGGATAGATGATTACCTTTCGCAGCCCCTCCCCGTTATCAAACAAATCACACAAACTCACAAAACGGTTTTTATATGCACAATTTCCTTATAAAAATTATCACGCTTGGTTCGTTTTAAAGACATGATTGGAGTGAAAATACCCAACCAACATGTGATACGACAAGCACAATAATCAAACAAATCCGTGCATGTGTGCAATAAAGGAAATATGAGTCAAACATGTAGGAAGTAACACTTAATTACATCTTAATGACTCCAAACATTATAAAGCACATGGATGAATTGACCTATTATCTCAAAACACTATCAAATAGTCACATGAAAAAATGGAATGATGTTGTGACTCGGTCATCCAAAGTGTTCATCCATAAACGGTGCAACAAAAAAAAATCTTTTTGTATTTTTCAAATTTTTTCAAAAAAATATATACAAAAAGTACATGTCACAACGCTAGCAAAAATATATCAAAAAGCATAACTAGCGTATGACAAACATGCAAACACAATCATCTATATGATATGGCAAGAGAAGAATCATGTGAAAGCAAACGGGAATCAACTTGTCTAAAATCTAGTTCCTCCAAAAGTGATTTCCTAACCCAAATGAATGAAACACGTCGACAAGGGGTTTTGGGAACCAACAAAATACTAGACTTCGAATTCCTAGGACCTCTTCCAAGATCAAAACAAAATCGCCTAAGGTGACCATTCCTGCCACAATATGAGCATGTGTAAACGGGTGGGATGACACCGAAAGTGTGATCTTTTCTAGCGTCCTTGGAATTAGTTGACCCTCTAAAATAAATAATGGTTTTGGCTTTAGCATTAGAAGCATGATAACACGTTGAGCCATTACCATCACTATCAAACCTACTTGAGTCTGTCAAATCATTTTTTAACTTCAAAATTTTTGACTCAAGCAAAGAATTAGACTCTTCCAAATTAAGGGACGCCTTCTTCAAATTATCAATTAAACTTAACAGTTTATCACGCTCCCCCTCAATTAAAACAAACTTATTCCTAAGAGTCTTTTCGCGTGCCGTAAAATCATCGATTAATTTTTTATCCTCGACGACACAAACGGGAACCCTAGAATTTTTTAAGTCCTCCAATTCCTTCTCTAAAACTAGGACTCTCTCATCACTCTTCTTTTTGGCAATTTTTAAAGAATCAAAATCAGTACACAAATTACCAAAGTGCTCACGACAAATATCACTTTGAGTTTGAAACTCTTGCAAATATTCAATCTTACTTTTAAAGAGAGAATTTTTTTCTTTTTCCAAAACTTTAATTCTTTTGCAAAGTTTCAAATTCAAACTTTTTAATTTTTCAGCACGGTCGTGAAATTTTTCAAAAATAGGCTCCTCATTAAATTGGCGTTCCATTGAAAAATTGCGATTTTTCATAAAACTGATTTTAAAAAAATCAATATCACACAATTTTTTCGAAAAATAGGAATACGCGATAAATTTGTGCAACCTGCTCTGATACCAATTTGACGACGTGAGAAGTCAAATTGTATCAAAAAAAAATAAATCCTTGAAAAATCAAGATCACGCGATAAATTAGCGTAACCCGCTCTGATACCAATTTGAGAACGCGTGTAATAGTGATTTAAATTAAATTTCGCAAGTTTTCAAGTAACCCTTATTTAATTAGAGTCTACTTTTAAATCAAATAAATTCAACCCTTAAACATGCATCTAAATCAACCCATCAAATATAAAGCATGCGACACAAAGTTAAGGAAAAATCCCCGAAGGGCAAAACCTTTTATTTCTAGAACTTTAAAGAATTTACAAGACCATTGACTTACATACAACCTGATAATCGCCCACAAGTGTAACGCACAGTGTCTTCGGTAAACCTTCAAAGCAACGGCTAGAAACAGTGTGACACAGAAATACCCGCAGGTGTCGGTTCCTATGTCGGCGGCTGGAATTTTCTCTTTCCAGGAGGGCAGCAATGAAGAAGAGAACGGCTTCTCCACAAGGGTTGAACAAACTCAAAGTTGTGTTATTGGGTTACCAAAAAGATTCACAAAGGATTGGCAATTTAGTGAATCAAAACATGAGTCTCGGGACTCAAAAATATGAAGACTAGAGTAATTTGGACTCTCAAAAACGTCTTCTAAAGTCTTGCAAAACAACTCCCCCGAAGTTGGTATTTATAGGAAAAAATATGAAGAGTCCCATGTTCTTAAAACTCTAAAATTCTATCCAGCGTAAAAAAAAAAGCATTCTTTAAGGAATTTTCTCTATCTTCAAAAGGTCATAACTCCTTCACCGTAGCTCGGATTGAGGTGCCGTTTTTTCCAGTATCTTCGTTACGACGAGCTCTTCAACTTTCCAGTTGACCAGACCTCCGACTATGGATGTAAAATTACGAAAATACCCTTGAACACTCCTATTGTGCCCTTTTTTCACTATTTTGACTTCCCTTGCGTACCACTTGCATTAAGTCCCTAAAATCGTGGACCGTGAAGTAGTTGAGGCAGATGTGGGACATATTAATGGAGATGTTTAATGCTTGATTCCCAAAATTCGGATTGAGGCCGCCATGTGAGATCGTGAGGTGACGTGCCAAATGTAGCGGCGTACGACATACATAAATGTAACATGTTGGACATGAGAAAAATGTCCTTACAACAAGTGAGAACGTCCCATACCCAAGACTTCTCACCCCTAAAAATATAAAATCACATAAATAATAATGGAGGACTATGACCTGGGGAATATCGACAACCTGCTCCTCAAGCCAAGGGCTCACCCTCATCGCGCAACTTCCCATGATAGCATGTGCCGGGTATGCTTCACACCATAAGTATATATATCATTCACACTATATATATACATCCATATGATCACATCATATAATCAAACTATCACGCACGGTATAGATATTCACGCCATAAGTACACACATATATACATATCTATTAATATATATATCCACATATATACACACTATCTCTCATCCGTATGTATGATTTCCATAAACTTGGCTATACGCCTACATCGTCCTCATTATACTAGCTATCACTCCAAGCACATTAACTTAATTCGTTATATAAATACGATCCCTCACTTGAATCATATTCATCCATTTCCCCTATGATATGAATAGTCTTCCAATATATTCAACATTAAGGTTATCATCGCAAAGTTTAATTTATATAACAATCACTACACATCCCATCAATATCCGAATGCACATCGATATATCCAATAACATTCCCGACTATCGGTATAGACATGACTAATAGTCTACAAGCCTCAAGCTTAAACTTAAATTCATTTTATGGTCCCATCATATATTAGGACATCTGTAGTTCATCATGCCCCGATATGTGTAAACTACCCTGACGATAAGTATGCTCATAACTATTGGTCAGCAATACGCTAAATCACTCTCATGTTAGATTACGGCTCAATGACTCATTATGAGCCTTTAACATTATCCCATTTGATAAACTCCCTAAGTTTAATGTCGCCAAGGATACATATCCTCTCCTTCTTATTGGTCTCTCCCAATCAAATCCAGATAAAGTCCTATCACTACAATGACTCAATATAAATGTCGGCATCTATATCTCATGTTATGCCATCACAACTTCCTCAAAGAATCCTTAACCTCACATCATGTAATGACTTACTTCTAATCTCCTAACTAGGTCTCCCATCCTCAATGAGATATCCCACCACCTTGATACATAACTCCTATGCATACATATATCCCCAAACTACTTCAATAAGCCCCCACGATCATAACTTGTGAGGGACCCTCAAATAACCTCCAAAACGTAACTCTAACATCATATAATTAAGTTCCAAATCGAGAGACCCAATCGAAATCGAATAAAACTCCTATACGTTCGTGTGTATGTTTCCAAAGTGGTCCGATATGTCCCCACCATCATATCATATGATAAACCCCTTATAAATCTTCAAAACATATTTCTTGCATCATATAAGAAGGTCCCTTATCGATAAACCCACAAAAAGGGGTAGAAATAATTTTACAAAAACTCCACAAAACAACCCTGTTTTCGAATCGATTCGGCCTGACCCGAATCGATTCGGTCTCAAGGGCGAATCGATTCGCTCCAAATGCGAATCGATTGGGTCCAAAGGAACTGGGAGTATGTCTCAAGCCAAATCTATTCGCATTGGGTCCGAATCGATTCGGTCATGCAGACCTGACACTTTTGCCTAAGCCGAATCGATTTGCTTAGGGGGCGGGCGAATCGATTCGGGTCTGCAGAACTTTAAAGGTCACTTCTTCTTCACAAAATAAACCCCATAAATCATCTTCTTCCCTTCATCCTTCAACCTAAATATAATTCTAACATCCAAAAATCATCCTTTATCAAATCCCATCAAGTTATACACCCTTAAACCCAAGTATGAACATCAAATGCAAGATTGAAATACCTAAAATCTAGGTTTTGATATAAATACCCAAAATCCAATTCTATTGCCCACAATTATGAAATAGGATACACAAATTAGTTATTTAGCAAGATTAAACACTTGCCTCAGAATTGTAGAGGTTGAATCATTCCCGAGATCGCGTATGAGCCGGAAATCTCCAAGTTTCCTCCTCTCTCTCTTCCTTTCTTCTTCTTCTCTCTCTTTCTTTCTCTTTCTATCTTTCTCTCTTTCTCACAAATGAGATAGGCTGATTCGTAAGCCTCTTAAACATTTAAAACATAAGTCCCAGTTTTTAAATGGTAATACACACTTTAAATGACTCGTTTACTCCAATTCGAGTCGAACTAACTTAAAAATATTCTGGAACCGAAATAAATCCCAAGGACAGTCATTATGACTATCTCGACCCATCCGGAATCAATGGTGCACTCAGAATTCTCATCCGGAATACTTTATAACGCCCTCAATTTTTTGACCTCAATTACCAAATTTTAAAATTCTCCAATTTAAATAAAATTTATTTCTCCCGAAAATTTAATTTATGAGTCCTAAAGTCACGGGGTATTACAGGTGGGGGGGGGGGGGGGGGGGATTAAATTGGGCGAACGCATCTTTTCAAATTAAAAAAATATGAGATCTTAAAGATTATACTTTGGGGTGGTTAGAAAAACTAAAGGGGTGGAAATAAAACTACCCTAATTTTATCCTGAGTGGTTATACAGGGATAGTTTTTATTGACGTTACTTAGTGATATCATGATGTGTCTTTAATACATTGGTTTGTGTATGAGTTAGTCATACTTAATATGGTTTGGCTAGCCAATACATTAAATACACATTAGGGTGTCACTAAAATTATGTCAATAAATGATGTCCCTGTAAATTATTCTTTTATAATATTTGTTATTTATTTTTTTATTTTTGAGGGGGGGGGGGGGGGGCTGCTAAAATCTATCTGTACATTTGATGTTTGATAAAATATGTGTTTTTGGATGTTTTTATGAAATTTAAAATATGAAATGAGATCATATTTAAGTAAAGAAAAGGGGTGGGGGACTACATGTTTGGTAAAATATGCATTTTTGGTGTTTTGTCAAATGAAAAATATGCAATGAGATCATATTTGAGTAATGGAAAAAAACATAAAAAAAAGATTAAGGTTATTTTTGGCTTCTCCACCATTAATTTTTCGATATTGATTGTGACCCCTAACATTTGAACTTTTTTGAGGTTTGACACCAAAAAATGTGTGACAAAAATACTTGGTAACACTTTGTGACATTGTTCGCGCTGTTAAAAGTCATATTCGGGGCCAAACCCAAAGAAATAAAAATTATGGGGGTTAAAATCAATTAAAAATAATTAATGGGGCTCAAATCCCATATAAGAATCAAATAAAAGCGAACATTAGATGTTCTCTCCTTAGAAAAGTCTAGACCATTATTGGTGAAAATTAATGGACATTTGCATCATAGGATGAAATGATCTTCAACACCCACAAAAATAAATGAACTTTGTGTCCCACACAAACCTGTTTTGTAAGTCCTCATTTTTACTTGACTAATATGGAATATATTAAAGATATTTTTTTTCTTTTTAAATGCATGGGAGAGTCTTGTAATTGTAGGCGAAAATGCATTTTTTTCATTAAAATATGTGTCTTTTTGTAAACATTCGTTTTAATGAGGTTTCTAATGAATAATCAAACCTGATTTGAACGATCGTGACGTTTAGCGATGCTTATGAAAAAAAAACAGTAGCAACATATAATGTAGAGTCCAAGTTATGTCGCGGGTTTAGAAAATTTATCGAAAAAAAAATCATAAAATTTCCTCTAATTTCATAAACTAATCGGGCAATTCAAGACAAAATTTCTCAGTCATTTTGTATGTGTCTCAAAAAAATAAACATACCACTTAAAGTTATCTTGGGGAGAGGAATACATGTAGGAAATTTGACTTGTGACATTTGAAGTGTGGGTCCCACATTAACTAATGCTTAATGTTTACCCAAAATTAATATAGGCAAAATATTAAATTGTGTAAAAACACATATTTTTCCAAAATCCCTCGTATTAACAAAATTTTGGTGTAAGATTTAATATGAACATGCAGACAAACTTAAATAGGTTTTGTCCTCTAATCTACCCCAGTGATAGACAGTTGTGTTTATTAAAAGTTCTTCAACTAATTGTGCAAACCAAGACAACATAATCCACGAAGTCCTTCTTGCACCATTATTTTCTCTCATTGATGTGTGTCCTTGGCCTTGTTGACCTCTTAGTGTCATGATTGTGCTAGAAAATTTAGTCATCAATCATTTTATAGAATTGGCTCCTTTGCTCTAACATGTGTTTTTCTTATAACAAGGGTTATCTCGGTATTTCTGGAAATATATAAAATGTCCTAGATTTTTTTAATTAATTAAAAATTGGACACATTTGTGTTTTTAACCCTCACAAAGTTTTATAAATTACTAAGTGGGGGAGATAATTTTTCAAAAGAAAATCCCATGGTCTCCATCAACGATTTGTAGACTTTCAATAAAAAGTAGGTCCTCCAACGAGGAATGGAAATTATTGTGGTAGTCGGTATAAATTTTCTTAAGGGTAATTTTGGATTCATATCCACATAGGCTGCCCCAAAGTAGGAGTCTATGTGATATGAGATAATCAAAAGTTAGTTGATGGTCTACACTTAGACATAAAATAATGGTCGGTTCTCTAAAGATGAATTCTATGATTTTGTGGAACCAAAGTGTCAGCTACTTAATTTTATTTGACATAGGTTTTGTCTAGATAATAAAATTAAAAGGAATAAGCCTGCCTAATTTTTTTTTAAAAGTAGGTTCTATAAGGAGGAATACTATTCAATTGATAATCGGGATGCCGACGAATTCATTTAAAATTGAGAGAGAGAACATTAATTTTAATTTAGAATTCAAAACGTTTTATGCCTTGTAATAATTTATTTTATTATTTGATTCTCATTATTAAGATGGAAAGCTCTTTCAATCCACTTGTTGTCATTTTCAAGGAAAAAAAATTAAGTGGACCTAATTTCATTGACTCAAAAAGGAATTTGGATATTTTGTTGATTCATAAAGGGTACAAGTTTGTGCTCTATGAGATCTGTCCTAAGAAACCTGGTGAGGGGGCGACTGAAAAGGAAACCCATGATTACCAGAAATGGATCAAGGCTGATGAGATGACGCGGTGTTACATTTTGGAATCTATGTCAAATGTTCTTCAATATCAGCATCATTCGATGGTACATGCCTATGACATGATGCTGAACTTAAAATATATATTTGGGGATCAGAGTCATGTTGTAAGGCACGTTGCCATGAAAGAACTAATGAACGCTAAAGGGACCCCAATGAGGAACATGTTTTAAGAATTACGTCTCTTCTCAATGAGCTCTAAATCCTTGGAGAAAAAATCGATGGGGAAATTTAGGGTGATATTATTCTCCAGTCGTTGCCTGAGTCCTTTAAGAAGTTCCTCCTAAATTACAACATGAACAAACTTTCTTAATCTTTGGCGCAACTACTTAAAGAACTACAAGTAGTTTAAGGTCTCATCAAGATGCCAGTAAGTGCTTTTGTTATTGAGGAAGGTTCTACTCTTAAGCCTATGGACAAGCATAAAAAGAATAAGAAGGCTCAGAATCGGGTTATGGTCCCTCAGGCAGGTCGTGGGCCTCGGAGAGGTGTGAAAAAAAACTGAGGGCAGGTATTTCCACTATAGCAATTAGGACACTAGAAGAATAATTTTTTTATTTTTCACAATAAATAAAACAATGCAGGTGAATTCCATTTATTTGTCGTTGAATCATGTTTTGTGGTTTGTACTACTGGTACCTAGTGTGTAGATACGGGAGCTACTAATCATGTATGCAATTCTTTGCATGGGTTCTAAGAGACGCGATGAATAAGTGATGGAGATATTTATCTGACTATGGGAGATTCTGTGAGAGTAGTGGTAGTTACTGTGCGAGATGTTCATTTAAGATTTAATAATGATAGGACTTTACTTTTAAAAGATTGTCTTTATGCACCTTCCATTAGGATGAATTTGATAGTTTATTGTTTAGCCTTTTATGGATATTCAATTTTTTTTAATAAACTCGTGGTTATTAAGAAAAATAAATATTTTTATTTGTTATGGTACATTAGTTGATAATCATTATATAATTAATCCTATCTCTCCCACATAACAAATTAAAATTTTGTATAATTCAATTGTACCAAATTTCAAGAGAGAGGAACCCTCCTTAGTGAACCAAACGTATCTTTGGTACTTATGCCTAGATCATATTAATCTGAAAAGGATTCATAGACTGGTAGAAAGAGGGCAATTGAGCTCACGAGAACTGGAGGCACTTCCAGTTTATGAATCCTGTTTAAAAGCTAAAATGACCAAGAGGCCTTTCTCGGCCAAGGGATATGGAGACAAAGAACTTTTGGAATTAGTTCATTCTTATCTATGCGGACTGATGAAAACTCGAGCAAGAGGGGGATTTGAGTATTTTATGACTTTCATAGATGATTAGTCAAGGTATGGGTATGTTTACGTAATGCGCCATAAGTCCAAAGCCTTTGAGAAATTCAAAGTTTATAGTGAAGAATTGGAGAAGCATTAAGGTAAAAGTATTAAGACACTACGATCTGATCGTAGTGGTGAGTACCTCTTAGGGGAGTTTAGGCAATATCTAGAAGATCAAGGGATCACATATCAATTGTCTTCACCTAGTATACCTTAGCAAAATGGTGTAGCAGAAATGAGGAACATGACTCTTTTGGATATAATTAGGTCCATATTGAGTTATACAGATCTCCCAAATTCCTTTTTAGGACATGATTTGAAAAACCATTTATTTACTAAACTTGGTACCTTTCAAAGGCGATCTCTACTACACCTAAGGAATTCTAAATTGGGTGCAAGCCTAGTATGAAACATATTCATATCTGGGGTAGTCCAGTACATGTGACGATGAGAGATCCTAGTAGGTTGTGATCAAGATCAAAAGTTTGTTTCTTTATAGGATATCCTACGGAAACTAAAGGTTATTTATTCTATGATCCTAAGGATCAAAAGGTCATTGTTAGCACCAATGCCAGATTCATAGAAGATAATTATATTATGGATCATAAATCCAGAAGTAAAGTTGTTTTTGAATAGTTCAAGGGAACTAACGAGATTCTTCAACACCATCAATATATGATGAAATAACACATTGTGTATACATTAGTACACCAGCACATGGACTACTTCGTCGTAGTTAAATGTTTACATATCAAACTGAACAGTTTACATTCTTGGGAGAGTCTTAGCACAAGGTCCTCAATGACCTCGAAGCTGATCCCTATAACTAGAATGAGGCTATCCAAGACAAAGATACAGAACTTTGTCTTAAAGATATAAATTATGAGATGGAATCTAGTTATTCTATTCAGGTCTGGAATCTTGTAGATCCACCTAAAAGGATAAAACTTATATTATTGAAGGGGGTCTATAGGAGAAAAAAAAGGGTGGATGGGAAGGTCGAGACCTTTAAGGCACAACTTGTTGTGAAAGTATTTACTCAGAAAGAGGGCATCGAGTGTGAGGAAAACTTCTTGTCAAGAGCTATAATAGTGTACATTTGAATTCTCTTATCCATTGCGGCTCAGTTTGATCATGAAATTTGGGAAATGGATGTCAAGACTACATTTCTTAATGGCAATCTTGATGAGTGTATCTATATGGTGCAGCCAGATAGTTTTTATTGTGCAAGGCCAAACGCATAAATTATGTAAGCTTAAGAAATTCATTTATCTACTTAAGAAATCATCTAAACTTGGAACATTTGTTTTGATTAGGCAATAAATCTTTTGGTTTTGAACAAAGTCCAGATGACTCTTGTGTGTACAAGAAATGCAACAAAAACATAGTGGTGTTTTTCGTATTATAAGTGGATGACATTTTTCTCATTGGAAATGATGTTGGAGTGGTGTCTTCAGTTAGAATGTGGTTGTCCATCTAATTCGATATGAAAGACTTAGGAGAAGATAGTCACATCTTTGGGATCAAGCTTATATGTGATTACAAGAATAGGATATTGGGTTTATCACAAGAAACTTATATCGATTCCATTCTTGCCAGATTTAGCATAAAAAGATTACAAGAAAAGGTTTCTCCCTTTTAGATATGGAATGTCTTTTTCCAAGGATCAGTGTCCTAAGACACCTTAGGAGATAGAGAAGATGAAAGGCATCCCTTATGCTTCGAATGTTTGGAGCCTTATGTATGCTATGCTATGCAATATACCTGATATTTGCTTTGCTGTTGGCATGGGTAGTAGATATCAGTCTTACCCTGATAAGAATACTGGACTATGGTAAAGCATATACTTAGATACCTAAAAATAACATGAAACTATATGCTAATTTATCATGCAGAGAGTCTAGTACCTACTGGGTACCCCGATTCAAATTTTAAATCTGATAGAGGTTGTAGGAAGTCTACCTTTGGATATGTGTTTACCCTAGAAAGTGGAGCCATTAGTTGGAGGAGTATCAAACAATATTGCATTGATGATTCCACCATGGAAGCTGAATATACGGCAGCCTCTGAGGTAGCCAAGGAAGCAGTATGGCTTAAAAACTTCCTAATGGATCTAGGTGTGGTACCATTATTTCAATTGACTATTACACTTTAATGTGATAATAACAGAGCGGTTGCTAACTCGAAGGAACCCATTAGCCATAACAGAGGTAAACACATTGAGCGTAAGTATCATCTCATTGGAGAATTTTTACAGCAAGGTGATGTCACAGTTATGAAGATTGCATCAGAGACAACCTAGAAGACCCTTTCACGAAGGTCTTACCATCCAAGACTTTTAATAGTCATATAAAGGGGATGTGAGTGAGATGCATTGTAGCATGGCTTTGAGTCTAAGTGGGATATTGTTAGTAAAGTAAACTAAAACCATTCTTTATGTAATAGTTTTAATTATAGATTTATTATTAAAATAAAATAAGTTTTTCCTGTTTTAATGTGAATCATATATGGATCCTATGTTTGTATTATTTTATATATTGTCGATGTCTTTTAATCTGCTCAATAGGTATTCTGTTGTGTAGAGTATGATTTACACACATAGGATCAACTCACCAGTTCTTATAGAATATAAGTTTTATCATTCACAATCTTAGATGGAATTGTACGCACCATCAGTAGGGCTGTAGGACAATATTTTAGTACGTCTATCTTGATTATAAGAAACTATATAGTTTCCTCTTATTGTGCTAGTTTACTTTATATGTATTGAATGAGGCCACCTTGAGATCGTTATCTTTAAACTTATTTTATAAGACAATGTAAACCTCATGATTATTAGGTTTACTTAAGAATATTAATTTGGGTAGGATTGATGGACACATGCACTAGTTATTTATTGCCTTGACCTTTCCAGTGAGATTCATTATTGGATCAATAATCTTAATAGATTGGGTAATGGTGATTATTGTATAGAAAAAGTCTTTTATGGATGAAATCCACATCTCGGTATAGAGATTGGTGATACCCCTTTGAGATGCTTATAATTTTGTATGTGTCAAACCCTGCAGGTGGATTATGCTAATCCTACGCTACCAATAAGTTAAGTTGGATTGCTCAAGGACTTAAAGAAGTTAATTAAATAAATTATCAATAATTTATTTTATTAACGGGTATCTGTAACCTTAACCTGAAGAGAATTAGGTAATTAACAGGGAAGATCTTGAAATATAATTTTGATTAAGGAGTGGAGTTGCAATTATAATTTTTTAGTGGCATTAATTATAATTAATGGACTGATATTAGGAATCCAGGAAGTATTAGGTTTTCTCAGCCCCATTAGGAGCCACATCATTATCTCTCTTTAGGGTACCTACTGTGTCCTATATATGTGAAACTGAGGCTCATTCTTTCTTTAGTTATCCATCACTTATTGATACTCAAAAGACCTAAATTCAGACTTGTGAGAAAGAGAGACAACAAAGAGGAAAGAGGTGAAGAAGAGGCAGTCACGAAGAAAGAGCTAACAATATGCTCATGACTGTCCATATCACGAATACAATAGAAGACCATCAGGTGCATCAGGCCTGTGTTCTTGACCAACTGTCAGCACATATGGTTTGTGCTCTGTAAACCCGTGCGCCGACACTGTTCATGAATAGTAACTTATCGGGGAATATTTTAATCATTCGACACTGTTCATGAATAATAACATGTCGAGGAATATCTTTACTGTTTATGAATAGTAACTCATCATTAAATTTTAACCAAATATTATCTTGTAAAAATAAATTTTATTACAAACTGTAAGGGTCTTGGGCATCTCATAAAATAAGAGAAGTTCTGAGTAACACAAATGGACACATTGATTATAACAATCTTACATATGGAGACATAATAAGTACAATCCAGAAAGAGGGATTAAAAATGTGTATAGATATGAAAATAAGCAACCAGGCTAATAAAGAAAAATTAAAGGCAAAATATGAAATGGGAAATTTTTGTGAAACCTATTTTCTTTTTACGATTTTCATGTTTGTTTTCTCAAAATGTTTCAATACATACCCTCTCATACCTATCCGCTCAAGCCACTCTCTTGGGTCTTATTGTTTGGATACCGGATTTACTGTTCAGGTGATCTAACAAGTTGGGATGATAAAACACAAAAGGTGTAAGAATCAAATCGATCAGAACTTGGCTTTAAAGGAGAACTGGAAATATAGATCAAACACAATAACTGGGTAATTGGCTCTGATACCAAAAGGGGAAGCATCGCATATAATAAAACACAACAAATTAATATTGAAAACTGAAAACTGAAATTACAATAACTGAAAGTAAACTTACAAATATTACTGATTAATAAAGTTGGTTGAACCGGATGAACTTGAAAGCATAATGTTTAATACAAAATGAAAATGAAAACTGAGAGAATAATAGAGAGATGGAGATAGAGAGAGAGTTTGCAGTAGTGAGATAGGAAATCAGACTCTGCCTGGAATGGATGACTGAATGCTCTATTTATAGTTGAAACTCCTTTGCTTTTACTTCGGGTGAACTGCTTTAACCTTGGGTAAATGACTTTAACTTCAGATATGGATGACTGAATGGATGACTGAATGCTCTATTTATAGTTGTCAGTCATGTTTTTTACTAAGACAAACGGAGTTTTGTAACATACATTATTTTGACAAATATGTGCTTTGGGTAGTTTGTATTTGATTTGCATTTTACTTCCATTGGCTGAGTTTAATCGTTCAGATGTTTTATGATAATACCTGGTTGGAATTAATCCTTCTTGTAGACAATTTAAATCTGCACCGGAATCAATTAATGCTATGACTTTTATCTCATATTCTTTGTTAATAATTAAATTTACTTGTACATGCCATTTTTGTAAATTAATTTGGTTTATGATATTTATTTGATGATCAGGTTCTTTTGTTGTTACTATTTTAGGTTCTTGTTCAGCTTCTGGATCACTTTCTTCTGAGGAGATGGCTTGTTGCTTTTGGAAAGTTTGGTCTACTTTTAAAATAGTGATATCTTGTTTAATTCTTTACTTTCTATTTTGATGTGTTTGATATCTTGTTTAATTATGTTGACTTCTCGTTGGAGATCTTGTAATGTAACTTCCTTGTGAGTTTTAAATCGTTTTAAAGTATTATCAAGACTTATCTTGTTTTGTGTATTTATACCAATTTCTTCTTTGGATAATAATTTTTTAAATTTTGAAAGGTATTGTGATTTTAATTCTCTATTTTCTATTTTTCCAATTAAATCAATTAGTAATTCTTCCTGTTCTTCTTGTTTAGTGAGAACATTGATAGTTTTACAGCAGTTGTCTTTGCATCCTAATTTTATATCTGGAGCGAGATCAAATCAAAGAGATCTCGAAGGTAAATCCTTATTCCGCTTTATAAGGTCTTGCGTATATGTACTATTTTTTTGTAGTTCAATCTATATGCGCTTCAATAGACTCTTGGACTTTTTCTCCAACACTACTAATGTCCCACTTAACCATTCTGTATAAGTTATAAAAATCATTGAAAATAAAATTTATTTTTTTACACGCATTATATATGTCCATTGTCTCATTATTTGAATGAAAAAAAAAAGTATCTTCTCAGTGTTAACTGGGTTACACATAATTAGGCTGTCTCATTTAACCTGTTTCTTAGAATCTCTAGTCATTTAAGTTATGTTTACATGCCCTTTACGATTTTTACAATATTTAAAGTCATTCCCTTTGATGAAATCTTGTTTCCCTTTTGCAAATGGAACCGTAATGTTCCCGTTAGGTCTAATATTGTTTCTAAAAATAGAGCAATGTCTTTATGGTGTTATGTCAACAACTGACAAGTTGTTTCCATTTTATTCAATAGCATGGTTTAAATAATAATTTTCTATTAATATTCCATTTTATTCTATGACCTTTTCCTAATAATGATTTTTTTTATCAGTATAACAAATTAGAAATGCCAACTAGGAATCTCCTCTTTTGAAGTGTCAAAGCCACCATTGTACTTCATCACCTTTTGGGATTAATAAATTCACATTTTACAACCAACTTAATATATTTAATTATCTAGTGTTTCAGTACACTGACACTCCAAATGTGCGAACTTATGCAATCATGTAAGAAATGTTTTTGTAGGATTGTTCATAGCATAACTTTAGCCTAGTTTAGCATATCCCGTGACAAATCGTCACGCATCACCAAGAGGAACCGAACTGAAGCATCTTCATGTTTGAAGACTTCCCGACATCCCAAAAGGTATTAAACGATTTAGAGTTTGAATTAATTCACGGGAATAGTGTTTGGGATGTTTATTTTTGTGAAAAGACGAACATGATTGTTTTGGTTTCAAAAATATGTTTTCTAAGATACTTGTAGGCAGAGTTTTTTAAATGGGAAATTTTCCTTTTTGTTGTTCAAAGGACATCACAATGTCATTCAAACGACATGCATTTGTTGTTATAACAACATGAGATGTCGCTTCTAACGACATCTAATGTTGCTTGTAATGATATCCAATGTTGTTTCTAATAACATGTGACTGTCGTTCAAACAACATCAAAAAGTCATTCAAACTACCCACCGACTATGGTTTTTATAAATACCTATTTTGTAATTAGATTGTTTAAGAATTTTTCCAACTACGTTTCTGCTTATCAACAACAAAATTTCTTCAAGTTTTGTGTTCCTAAACACTATTTTAATTCACAATAAAACATCCTTGAATATTGTTCTTGTGAATTAGTTTAGAACCCTTGAAAGTTTTGTATCTTAGCATACACCTTTTGTGGAGAGTCACTCCATTGTTGACTTGTGATACCTGCAGGGATTCACTACTGAAGACGACGACCGAGGCTAATTTGGGGACTACGGTCAGGTGATTCTTGCGAGGATCATAATTGTTCCTTAGAGATTTTCAAAGAATAGTGCATTATCCTTGTGGGGGATCAAGTAGAGTGTAAGTCGGCACTCTTGTAAATTTCTAAGTGAATAAAAGGTTCTTCCCTTTGTTTTTTTTCCCGAAACCTGGCCTTCTTGTATTTGCATGGTTTGATTTATCTGTTATATAACATAGTTGTATACTTATGATAAACAAGTTAAAATCTCGTTAAAAGTCGCTTCCGCATATTTACAACTTGGTGTTGCAATTTTTGTAGAAATCACCCTTTGCAATTATTTTGCATTCTCTAATCAGAACTACTGGCCCAATTGTTTATCTAAGTTAAAAGGTATTTATGGGGTTTTTTAAAGTTATGTAATTTTGTATTATTATCTTAGTATCCATATTAATATACCCAACGAATTTATTATACTTTAGGTAAATAAATTCTCTATCTTCCTTTTAAAGATTCATGTACACACTAAACTATCTTCCAAAATTTACTTACAAATTAGTTTTGATTAAGCGAACTAAGTGTTTACACATATTAAGGAATTTGTGTGTTGAAAATAACCGATGATATTAAATTCACTCACACAAATAATGAATACATATTCAATTGTCACATTCCTACTTCGGATAAGAATGCTCTCATTTGTAATATTTCCTAGAAGATTTTTTACCTTTTTCTTATAAACATAAGGCATCTTGTCATGGGGACACATGTTGAAATATAAAATATGGAAGTTAACGTATCTCACCCACATGTTCTAGCATAAACCTAAACTTTCAACCAAGAGTTAAACACATTAATTTTTTATTAGCAATCTCATTATGTCTAAGGGTATATCATTGTGCAAAATTTCAATAAATTAATCATTGTAAAAAATTACAATTGAATGACTTGCATACTTAAAAACTATTTATCATTAGCTTAATATTGTTTTGTCCCAACACAAAAAGTAAGCAAAAATTTAGATTTTCATTTTCCACTTAGTATATATTGTAATATTTATTAAAGTTTCCCCAATTCGATGAACTATATTTTCATTGTTGTCTTAACTATTTAATCCATTAATACAATTGTGACAAATCTTAGAATAAATTCCATATATCGTTTGCCATCGAACATTTTAAATATATTATTTTTAGTAACTCGAGAATGTAATACCCTGCACTTTATAATATTTAATTAGTTGTTAAATTGATTAACCGTTTGTGATGAGTTGTTATTTCCATATGACATGCGAGATGTCATTTCATGAATTGAGATGTTGGTTTGTCGATATGTTATCTGCTAATTTGATATGTGACTTTGATATGTCACATATGTTGGTTATGTGTGATTGATTGTATTTCCATATATGTTAGTTACCTAAGAATAATTCATTAAGATATTTAATTAAGTGACTTAAAATTATGGGAGGCTATATAATGGCCAGGGGCTAGGTGTCAGAGGTTTTCTTGTTTGGATTATTCCATCAGCTTCGGGTCCCACCAATTGCAAAGTAAGTTCTTATAACACCGCATTGCAATTTAATTAATTAATATTTTAGATTTAACTTAAGTTATGTGTATTGGCTATTCAGTTATTTTGATAAGATATTTAATTAGCCTAATAAGATGATGGACTTGTAAACTATATTGACCTCTGAGTATGTTTATATGATGTCTAGAATGTCCAATTTGAGCCTATTATAGTGTAAATTTAGCTCCTTGGATTCTTATATTGATTGGGAAAAGTTTAGGCCATTTGGAGCATGTTTTGGGCCTTTTTAGCTGAGGCTATTTTAGGGTCCTAACCTAATTGAATGATTAGTTATTTAAGATAACCTTTTAGCTTAACCTAATTATCATAACACACATGTGGGGGAGACTTAGCTGCTAAGGAGGAGGTGGGGAAATCCTAGCTTGGGGATTGTGAGATTTAACTTGCAGGATTAGGGGAAATTGAGCTTGCAGGATTCAAGGAAAGTTTACTTTGATTAAAAATATGATTAGATTTGATGTAGAATAATAGTAGTCCATTGGAATCCACAATTAATTCATGAAATCGAAATTGAAATTATATTGTATCCAAATTTTGTAATTAGAGTTTTATAGATGCTGAAGTTTAGTTTTATAATGAAGAACTTTTGTAACTTTGTCATTGAAACCTTAAATTGAATAAAAAAAACCTTGTAATTAGAACCCATAAATACTATATATTATTCTTATTTATTTTAATTGGTAAAACCCCTTACCTTATAGTTGTTTGTAAAAATTATTCTCATAAATGGACGAATGATGAATGTACACCTGTCCTCCTACGTGGCTGACTAACCACCTTGATCAACTTAAGAGAGATTTAGTTGGCTAGGAGGCCGACTAACTCCAAAAGGCCAATCAATAGGAATACCAATAGTTATTTGGATGGGATGACAACCAACACTGAATTCCAAGAGTTTCATTTTTGTACACAGATGTAAATGCCTGTCAATATAAAGTCATTCCATCTAGGGCTTTACACTATTATAAGTACGAAGTAACCCTCAGTTGGATGGACAACTCGAATCACTCATATGCACACCAAAATTAGCTATTGTAAACCCTACAGAATAAAAACTAATGGTGGACATATGTTATTTTACAACAGAACTACTCTAAAGACATATTCTCTTATGTGTATGATTTATGTTTCTTATTTAATTTTATCTGTGATTATAATTATGGATTAGTCAATTTTTAGACATCAACAAATTGGCTCCGTCTGTGGAAATGTTAGTCTGTTATTGTTTTCTACCACTTGTCTCATTTATTTTTCTTTAAAGAAACGACTCACCAAAAAAACAACGCTAGAAAAGAAGGCAATGCCATCATTCCATATGCTCTTCCTAGTGCGACAGACCTATAGGGAATTCTTCTCAACCTTGCTAGAGGGCAAGAAGCCATACAAGAGTTTGTTAAACAATTGGCCCATACTATGAAAGCTAAGTGTTCCATTTCTAGAAGGGATATGCCACTTCCACCAACTAGAAATGAAAGGAGTTATCATTTTTGTTCTTCTCGTGATAGATCATACCTTCCTAGAGTAACTTCTTTATTCCAGTCAACGGATTACTATGATGGTACATCAAAGGGAGAAGTGGTAGAAAAAAAAACAAGTGTCTTAGAGAGGCTAAGTAAGGAATATTCTTTTGATCATCTAGGCCCCCGAGTAACTAAATGACATCAAAGGGAGAAGGAGCGTCATCATGAATATAGAGAAGGATCCATAAGATCTGGGGCTAGTATGATGGGCTCTATGCGTGCCGAGTAGACCTCTTAGTAGGAGAATTTAACACATATACATATTAAAGCCGTTAAATCTACCTTGAATAAGTCTAGGCCAGAATAACATTCTTAGAAGAGATCCATTGAGCGGTTGGAAGATCAACTGGGTGAAATGGTTAAAACTAATAATCCATTGCAAAGGAGTTTTGTTATAGGCTCACCTTTCATCTAGGCTAATGTGGAATACCCCATACCTTCGAAGTTCAAGCCACCAGCATTCACTTCCATGTATGATGGGAAAACTGATCCACTACTACACATAGAGTAATATCAAGATGCAATCGACATCTACTCACTGCCCAACGAGATGCGATGTAGATCTTTCCCCCGTTCTATTACAGGGCCAACCCAAATCTGGTATAATAATCTCCCAAGATGTGAAATCTCTAGTTTTCATCAGTTTTGCCATATTATCCATAGATTACTTTTGTTTTAGGGCTAAGTTGATCAAGAGTGTCACTCATCTCTTGACCGTGTGACAAAAATTGGGAGAAATCACTAGAGAATATATTACATGTTTTAACAATAAAAAACTAGAGGTTGTGGACTATGAGGAGAAAAAACTATTGCAACACTTATGAGTGGGTTGCTCACTAAAGATCTTTACTATGATTTAGAAAAGAATACACCCAAAACCATGACATAATTAATGGCTAAAGTTGAAAAAAAAATGAATGCTAAGGAAGCTATGGCAGCAAAAGAAGTTCTTGAGACCAAGGGTGAAGGTAAAAAAACAATTATGATTCTTTCAAGAAGGATCAGAAAGACAAGAAGCTGGATCAGATCAAGAAATAAGATGAATATACACCTCTTAACAAAGGTATTCACCATATCCTGGAGGATATCAAAGGGAAAGAAAATTAAATTGGCCTAGAAAGTTAAAGATACCTCCAACAAGAAGGATAAGTCTAGGTATTGTGATTTCCATAGGGATCATGGGCATAACACCAACAGTTGCATTGCAATAAAGAATGAGATTGAAAATATTATTTGATGGGGAACATTGAATAAGTTTATTGATCGAAATTGCAACCAAGATGATAAATGGAGTTCTCAATCTCCAGCCCGAGCAAGGGAAGACAACAAAAGGGCAAGAAATAATAATTTTGAAAAAGATACAGACTTGTCAAAGAAACTCGATGAGCCAGAGGTTGAGGTCAAAGTGATATGTTTTGGATGCCATTTTATCACATGAAGAGATGCCATTATGGAAAGGAAAACTTATTTAAATGAACCTAAGGCCTTCCCAATTGGCAGACAGACTAACATGGCTAAATCTAATGATAGTTGGCCAAGAAAGGTTAATAGAGACATGCTGGTGATTGAATTCTCAAAAAATAATCTGAGCGGAGTCCTTTTCCTTCACGACAATCCGTTATTTATCACATGTAGAGTTCACCATGGAAGAGTTACAAGGATCTTGGTTGATAATAGGAGTTAAACTAATGTAATTTTCTACAAATGTTTCCAAAGCTTAGGGCTGAAGGGCAGTAACCTAGAACCATATCGTAGACCTCTCATCAGATTTGTAGGAGAGAAAGTATTTATATTGGGAGAAATCAAGTTGGAAGTTTTAGTTGGAACCTAGCCGCTGAGAAGGAAAGAAATAATTTGTTTCTTTGTGTTAGAAAAAAAATATTCCATACTCTCACAATATCGTCCTAGGAAGAGTGGGAATAAATCATTTAAAGTGCATCAATGCATTAAATTTCCAAGAAATTATGGAGTCAGCATTGTAAATGGAAATCATAAAGAAGCTATATAATGTTATTATACTTCGGTCGACCAATAGGAAATTCAAATGAAGGGCGCAACCACATTGACACTCTGGATCCTTGGGAATAAGAGCAACTGGTAAAGGAGAAAGTCATGGAAGAAATAGAAACTATTGTACTGGACGATAAGAAGCCTGAAAGAACCATCTAGATTAGTTCTAGGTTATCTCCCTTTCTCAAACAGGAATTATTTACATTACTTAAAGAGAGGTAAAATGTGTTCGCTTGGAGCCACGAAGACACGCCGAGGATTGATCCAAACTTCCTTTTCCATGATCTCAATATATTCCACGACTCTAAGACGATTAAGCAAAAGTGAAGAGTCTTTACCCCCGAGAAGAATATGGAAATCTAAGAGGAAGTAGAAAAATTACAGCGAGCATGATTCATTGAAGATGTCAAGTATCTTAATTGGTTGGCTAATTTGGTCATGGTTAAGAAAAAGAACGATAAATGGCTCATGTGTATAGATTTCACATATCTTAATAAGGCATGTCCAAAAGATTATTTTCCTTTATGAAGGATTGTTCAATTGGTAATGATACAACAGACAATGAGTTATAATTTTATAGATGCTTATTCTGGTTATAATCTGATTAAGATGAAACTAGAACACAAGGAAAGTACTTCCTTTATTACAAGTCGAGGAACTTACTGTTATAATGTCATGTGCTTTGGATTGAAGAACGCTAGATCTACTTATCAAAGACTGGTGACTAAGGTTTTTGAAGAACAGATCGTCAGAAACATGGAGTTATACGTAGATGATACGCTCAGTAAGAGAAAACATGTTGCCGACCACATTTCGAACTTAGCTCAAACCTTTGAATAACTGGAAAAGCACCAGATGAAGCTCAACCTAACCAAATATATCTTCAGATTATAGGAAGAAATGTTCCTATGGTACATTGTCAATCAAAGGGGAATAAAATCAAACCCAACAAAAATTAAGGCCTTGCTTGAAATGCAGTCCCCGACCAACAAGAAAGACGTAAAAAAAATAATAGGAAGAGTAGCAACATTAAACCATTTTGCCTCCCGAGAAATTGACAAATGTCTTCCATTTTTTAAGGTGCTTCAAAAGACCTTTGAGTGGAATAACAAATGTGAGAAATCCTTCTTAGATTTGAAGAAGTACTTTGGCTCTCCCCTGCTCATTTCCTGACTAGTTCTAGGAGAAAAACTATATTTATACTTGGCTATTTAGAGTCAACTGTCAATTCAGCTTTGATCTGACTAGACAGAGGAATTCAAAGGCCAATATATTATATTAGCATTGCATTATAAGGAATGGAAATCATATATCCACGCCTGGAGAAATTATCCTTAGCTCTCATTGAAGCCTCTAGGACGATGAGGCCATACTTCCAAGCCCACACCGTTGTCATCTACACGGATTTTCCTTTGAGACAAGTACTGCATAAACTTGAGAAGTATGGAAGGTTAATGTCTTGGGCGATTTAATTAGGGAAATATGAAATTTTTGATGAACACGGAGTTGTAATGAATGTCCAAGTAGTGGCAGACTTTATAGCTGAATCCACATATGCAAAGAAGCAACATAATACACATTTACCAATCGATCAGACTTCTACGGAAAAGAGGTTAGCTCAAAGGAAAATAGAGATTGTGGATGATCAACCTGACCCATCAGCTTCTCAAGAAAGAAGGAAAAAGAGCAAGAAGATATTCAAATATGGTGTCCTGGTAGAAGAAGAGTTCTTCGATTATATTCCCACTTAGCAGTTATTTGTAGATGGATCCTCATGTGCCATTGGAAATGGAGAAGGACTCATAATCAACACTCCAGATAACTTGGATGTAAAATATGCTCTGAGATTTAAATTCAAGTCTTCTAACAATGAGGAAGAGTATCGAGGATTGATTATAGGATTGGAATTTCCCTCATCACTGGGCGCTGACCACGTATTAATATGTAGTGATTCTCAGTTGATTATTAATCAAATATAGCAAATTTATGGCGTCAAAGGGGAAACCATGATGAGATATCATAAAAAACCTATGGAGGTTATTTCTTTGTTCACTTAAGTCAAGATGGTGAGGATTCCCAAGTTAGAGAATGCCAGAGCAGATGATCTTATTTGGCTTGCTTCAACAACTCAAATAAAACTCAAGTGAATAATCCCAGTGGAGATTCTTGCCCATAGAAGAATTTATGGGATGGAATTCAATGCCATCTATACGGAATTAGGTCCCTAATGGATGGAACCAATCATGGAATACATTGAAAGTGGAATGCTGCCACACGACTAGAAAAAAGCTATAAAGATGAGGTATAAACCAATTAATTACGTGCTGGAAAAAGATGTTCAATATCAACGAGGATATACTGTCTTCCTGCTTCGTTGTGTTCATCTAAATAAAGTAAATGATTTGATCAAAGAGGTGCATGAAGGCTCATGTAGAGCTCATATAGTCAGGATATCTCTAAGATAACGTATAGTAATGCAAGGTTACTACTTACTGACGATGAAAGCAGACTGCGTTGCTTTCACCAAGAAGTGTGATAAATGCTATAGGTTTCTACCATCCAAAGAAGACCAGGAGCAAGTCTAACACCCATCAATTCTCCATATCTTTTCGTTGTTTGGGGAATTAGATTGGTCTGACCACTACCGACCACTAAAGGAAGATTCAAGTACCTGGTTGTAGCTATTGATTATTTCACTAAATGGGTAGAAGTTGAGCCCTTGGTTGATATGACATATCAAAGGGTTTTCTAGTTCATATGGAAGTAGATCATTTATAGGTATGGCATGCCATATGATTTCATCACTCACCATGGCACTCAATTTTATAATGAAGAATTTGAAGAGTACTATATTCGACCAAGCATCTAGAAACATGATTCAGCACCTGATCATCTACAATGCAATGGCTAAATAGAAATCACCAACAAGACCTTGCTATATGGGTTAAAGAAAAGGTCGGATGAGGCTAAAGGAAACTAAATCAATGAACTCCATAACAACCTTTGGGCATATAGGACTAGTCCTAGAACAACAATAGGGAACACCCCATACATGATAGCTTTTGGCACTTAGGCAGTTATACCAGTGGAAATAGGCCTGTCAACATACAGGGTATTGAACTTTGATTCACCCAAGAGTGACCTCATGAGGAAACTAGATTTGGACTTGATACAAGAAGTTTGAGAAGATGTTGCTATTCAGATGGTTGCTTACCAACAAAGGACAGTAAGGTTTTATAATCGAAGGGTCAAGTCGACCAACCTGAAGTAGGGATATATGGTACTTAACAAAGTAATCCAAAAGTGAAACAAGTTGGAGCCTAATTGGCATGGTCCATACCGTATCTTGATGGTTATTCGACTAGGAACTTATCGCTTGGAAAATCTGAAAGGGGAGGAATTCAAGAATCCTTGGAACGCAGACCATCTGCGCAAGTATTAACAGTAATTCAGTTTTTAAAATTTTTGTGCTCAATGTAATTGGTTATTTAAGTAATGAAATTTCATATTTTTCTCCATTGTACATCTTTTTCATGTTTTATTTTTCGAAGTATAGTGGCTACACCTCTCGTAAATTAATGAGCAATTTTAATTCAAACATTATAAAAAAAATTCAACTTTAGAAAAGTTTTTGAGGAATGTTTCCAAAAAAGTTCCTCGTCAAAGAGCATGGTTCAAACTTTTCCAAACTTTTCCAACTTCAGAAAAGTTCCTTATCAATGTTCTAACCATAGAAAAGTGCATGGTTCAAACTTTTCCAAATTCAAAAAAGTTAAGCTTCATGTATAATTTGTCCTCGGCAAGTCACGAACAAGAAGTTAATAAAATTTCTTATTTAGTGATTTTAATCGACCAGGTTAAAATACTAGAATAATTACACATTCCTAATACACTTCGTCGCCATTGATAATTAATGCTGCAACTTAGTACAATAAATTAATTTACAGTTTTATCTAAGTGCATTAGTAAAATCTAAGGATTTATACATGATTTAGACATGAATCAAATATTAAACATTTGAGCAGGTTATTTAGTCTATAAGCCAATTAACTAACCATTATATAGGTCACGTAGTCGAAAAAAAGAACATTGACTATAAGCTTGAATAAAGAGAACTCAATCAAAAATAACTTCATTTCAATGATAAAAATGTATTACAATAACAATCATTAATCAAAATATAGTACAATAAGTATAAATTTATTCTGCTGGATGCTTTCCTTGTGCCTTGTCCATCCTGGCAGGAGGATCATCAAGTGTATATGGAGAATTAATTGTGTTAAAATCTCTTAACATCTGCCCATTGCTGCTGCTCGGTCTATCAAGTAAGTGAGGAGGACAAGAAATATCACATTCATTGTTGAGGCCATAATCACCTAAATATTTACTTATTGATGAATGGCATTGGGAGGAACCCATCTTGTGTCCAATTTGAAGGGAGGTTTGTCAAATCCTAAGAAGCCTGGGTCATTCCAATGCCATATATCACTATTTTGATCATACTTCAACTGGATCAACAAGTTAGTCCACTCCCATTTGTAGCCTTCATGGTTGATTTCGACAAGATTGCCATCCGTGTGAATTAAGGCCTCATTATATCCATCCATCCCAACATTCCTTGGATGATTTTAAAATTGAAATGTTAGGCTATCAACTTGGTTATAAACATTCTTGACGAGTAGATATTTTTATTTCATCCGGGAATCTTGGTCGGCAAGAGTTTTCTTGGTCCTCTCTTCTTCAATGGTTAGCCAAACATCTATACTTTGTCTGGAAGTTTTCCCAGATTTGGTTTTCTTCTTCTGTAATATTTCTAGCTCCTCCAACAACCTTGCATTTTCAAACTCAAAAAATGAAAAACCCCCATCTAGACCAGTACTGGTTAATCACTTCAAGTTGTCAAGTTTATCCCTCATGGAATTATTTTCTTTCTCTAACATTACATCAATTGATGGGGCACTGTGACACCCCGCTTATTAAAATAAGAGGTGGCCAGCCCGCTACTCCAATAAAAATAGGAATCTAAAATGGTTCATTCTTAGCATCACTATCGTATAATAATAATAGGAGACAACCACCAAATATTTTTGAAAACAGATGCCATATAAAATTTTGCAAATAGGATAAAAACAAATTCCATCATCCAGTTTATAACAAAATGTTGATATGTATAAATATATAACAGTTTAACAATAATACTAGAAAGCATAACCGAATAAGCTATCGGTTAACAGACTAAATATAAAAGATTACAACAAGTATGACAGTATGTACAAATACTAAACTTGGGCAACACGCCCGAGTACATAGATGGATCATAGCTAGAGTATCAAAAGAAATGATGCATCTACTACAGAATTCCCACAACATCCGTAAAAATGTCGTAGCTCCTTAACACTGGGAAGGAAAGTCAAAGCGGGCACCCATGAGGCGGAGGACCTGAACATATATAAGAACCACACAAGAAGGATAAATATAAATGGGCCAGGGACCGGTTTGATATGATATACATGTGAATAAAATGCATGACAATTATGATTGCTACTTTCATAAACAATTAAAATTCTCTCTTCATTCAAGGAATCATCCTGACCTCTCTTCTAAGTGCACATTCTAGCGCGTCCAATTCATATTAAGTTAAACTACCCATCTACTTATTAGGAGTAACCTAACTATATTGCACATGCCATGTTTACCAATTGAAGATATATTTAAAAGTCAATAATCATTAGGGACCATGGGCAAATAAAGTTGATTCACAATTGTCTTAAATAAATTAATCATTCGGGTGAAATACCATTTCAGTGAGAACAACTACAATCATGATAATAATGGTTCTAAGACCATCCTTTAGGGAGTCACCCCACTGGATGCGCCCCTAAATACTATCATCTTCTAGGGCCTATAACCAAGACCACCTGGGCATCCTAAATCATAACGCGTGGTAAGCGGCCATATACCTTCGATAGTGAGTCATAAGCATACCCAAAATTACCTCACTTAGAATAATACAATCATACAATGTAACAACCAGTACCATGGCCTGAGGACTATACTCAGCTTGGACAATTAGCTAGGGGATTCACCTCTATCGCGTACCTACCTTATGATAGAATTTAGAGAGGTATGTGTAAATGTGCCAATCACAAAATATACCAATCATACGATCCTAAATTCTGAAACCATATGCACATACTAAATTGGTTACAAGGGATAATTGTTATCATACTAGCCCCCAAAGGTCCAACACACACTGCCCGACTCTATACTAGTCCTACTTTCATTTACTAGACGAAATGAGACATTATATCCATATAAAAAGTCCTTAAAATAAGCCCGGA
This sequence comes from Sambucus nigra, assembly GCA_949130495.1. Classification (NCBI taxonomy): domain Eukaryota; kingdom Viridiplantae; phylum Streptophyta; class Magnoliopsida; order Dipsacales; family Adoxaceae; genus Sambucus; species Sambucus nigra. Next base: position 508,273,021 of record OX422215.1, read on the forward strand.
CACTCCCATACTATCCTAGATTACCAACCTCCTTATGTGAGGTCATATTACTTCTCAATACATCCTAAGAGAAGGTTCCTAAGCCTTAACCCAAAAGAAAAGAGTACAAAGAAAATCCTATTCTTAGGTTGAAAATAGAGTACCGGTCGACCGACCCCTGACCCCCGATCGACTGCGTAGTTGGATATTTCCTTGCGAGACAACGAGTGGGCTTTTTGCCTTTGGCCCAGTCGACCGGCTTCCTATCCGCGGTTGACCAGTCGTACCAGATATTTCGACCATCCCCCATTTTCTACAAAACCTAAACTCCAACTCCTCTCCTCTTCTTCTCTCTTCAACCAACAACATTCATAAATTATCCATACATGATAACTAACTAGTATTAATTCCAAGAATCATATTTCTATCATCAACCTAAGGATCTATACCATAAATAAATAAAATTTCTAAATGGGTTAAACTCAAGATTACTAACCCTAAATAAAAATTATTCAACACAATCATACATATATGCAAGTTTAAAAACTTGACTTGTTGTTGGAGTCTCGGATTCTTCTTCGTTGCAATGATTCCAAGCTCAAATGGACAATCTCTTCTCTTTATCTTATTTCTCTTAAGCTCTCACTTCTCTCTAACTCTCTAGGTTTTGAAATATAAAAATGAGATATAAATGCTCTTGCAAGACTTAAATACCTAAATATAACTCAAATACATTAAGTCCAACATTGCATGCTACTACACACTTAAAATAACTCATAACATCATATTTAAGTCATAACTAGAGAAAAGTACCCCAGAACCCAAAACAACCCTGGCACTTATTTTGATTATATTGACCCTTACCAAGCTAACCGTGCCCTCTAAACTGATATCCGAGATATCATTCATTATACTCTATTCTAACGTCATATTAACATTCTAATAATAACCCAAATGGAATATAACTCATAATCGTCGCTTCAAAGCATAACGACTCAATATTAACATAATATTACACTATTTACATTTGTGAAATTTTAAATATGCAATACTCATAAATATTAACTCTTCAATTACTGAAATTAATTTTTACTTTAAAGTGCATCCTCGTACTCAGGGTCACATACCTCGGCCTGTCTCACAGCCGAGTTGACTAGAAGTTGATCATAGCCATCAGAAAGGTCGTCTTTTAGAAGGTCGATCCCTTATTTACCAACCTCAGCTGGCCGTCATCCGAGGTCAGTAGAGTCTCATGGGATAAAGCAGTGCCAACGTCATTATCTACCTCAGTCAATGTTACAGCTATACCTTATATCTAACCTCGACCGGTCTTCCAAGCTGAGGTTGTATTGGTGATCAACAGGACAAAACAACTATCAGACTCTTATAACCTCGTAGTCGGACAGGATGAGGCCACAACAAGTGATGTTACAGGGCCGAGCATACACAAGAACATGGAAGGTTTAGAACACATGAGCAAATCCGTTATAATTGAATCATCCCCCCCACGTGAGGGAATATTTTGGTTATCATTGCCCACATGAGAATAGCCAGGTGTCATTAGGATACTGGTTCGATCCTCACACACATGCTCATGGCATGCTTGGGGGGTAAATTACACCCCCTAAGTACTATATATAGAGGTCTTCATCTACCTTATAAAAGGATCAATAATTATAACCCTAGCTGAAACTCTATTTGTTTACACAATAGAGAGAGAGGGCTTGAGTGATTGTATCTATGGACATTAGTGCCTTCATTTAGTGAAATTACTCACACTCACGGTGGACGTAGGCCAGATTGGCTGAACCACTTATATACTAGTGTCCCTCCTCTTCTCTTCACCACCCTCTACTAGATATTTACTCTTTGTGCTGCCATTTATATTGTTAACTTGAGCTTATTAACACCTCTTACTGGTGGTGTTGTTTACAACATCATTATTTTGGTGCCGTCTGTGGGAATGAGAAGATTCATCTCTTCCTCTTTTGCTTCTTAACCTCATTGGAAACTCTGGGGGTGAATAAGGCCTCACCCTTAGCGTGGAGCTGTTTCACTAGTAAAAGAGGTCCCTTAAGGTTTCCAAGCTCTATAGTTCTTTCATCAAAAGCTCAAGCATATAGCACCGGAGTTACCACCGCCTCCTCAACCATCTGGTGTTGGAGGACCCAGTTCTATCCAGGAACCACCCTAATATGATATGGCTGAGGTGGCAGCAACCTTGAAGTCCTTGGCTGGAACTCAGCAAGTGATGCAGGAGAAATTTGCCCAGCTAAGCTAAAACATAATAATGAGACCACCTTGGGTCTCATCGAAGATGATTACTCTAGCTGTTGCTCAGCCACAGCATGAGGCTAGGGGACTACCCCGGGCACCACGAAAGGACCAACATACTCCTCAGTAGAGAAGGGATATTGCTGACCCTAGGAGTTTATGCCTGGGGAGGTAAGGAAACCCTTACTTTGAGGATAGGTACGATAACATTAAGGTAGAGGATGCCCCGATAGACTATTAGGAGCCATATGAGGTATCAAATAAAACTATACATCCTATACAGCAAAGCCGAGGCTAGTGTGAAAGACGAGATGGTGATGCATGACAGGGAGGGTTATATTTTGATCACTTAAGTAGAGGGTCGGCCTTTGAAAGGCTCAGCCCAGTTAATGATCTGAGGCAGAGGCTATCCAGGTCAAGAAGCATAGATGGAATATAAAGGGAAGGTGGTGATCATCGACCTCATCATGGTCGACCCCTATATAGCCCAAACCGTGGTCAGGGGGAAGTCAACAGCTGACGTTGTGCGGTAGCTGGGGAACCCTCAGTCCACCCTTTAGAGGTGACGGGGGATAACCTTGTCCAGGATGACGTTGCTAAACCATGGAACGATTCCATTCAAAGGCTTGAAGATAAGATAGGGGACCTCATAAAAAGCCGAGAACCATTACAGAGGGGGTACTCAGAGGGCTCACCATTTGTGGAAAGGATTGTTAACTTCCCAACACCTGCTAAATTTAAACCCCCGATGGTGTCTCCTAAGTAAGATGGTAGTACTAACCCAGTCCATCATATTAAAATGTATCAATCTGTACTAGAAATTTATTCAATCTTTGATGAGATGAGGTGCTGAGCTTTCTCAAGCACACTAACTGGGGCTTCACATATCTGGTTCACTTCTCTTCCTAAAAATTCAATCGAGAGTTTTAAAGGTTTGGCCGAGTGATTTATTCGCAACTTTTGTTTTGGGGTAAGACCTCAGAAGAAGACAACACACTTGCTTTATGTAAAGCAAGGGAAGAATGAACGCCTCAGAGGCTATATCGCGAGGTTCAATAAGGAAAAATTAGAGGTAGAAGATTATGAAGAGAGTATAGCCATGAAATGCCTTATTGGAGGACTTCAAAAGGGAAAGATACTCTGGAAGCTTGCTGAAGACCCTCCTAAGTCTTTGTCCGAGATGTTAGCAATAGCTAGAAAGGTCATGAACGCAGAAGAAGTAATGGCTGCGAAGTATGAGGACGAGAATGGGAGTAGCAGAGGGAAATTTCAAATGAAAAAAGATGGAAAAAAGAGGACTGCAGACGACAAGTTTACACACTATACTCCTTTAACTGTGAGCTGCGAACACATCCTCAATGAAATAAAGAATGATAGATCCTTGAGATGGTCCAAGAAGCTGAACGCTCCTCCATATAAGATAAATAAGAATCTATGGTGCGAGTTCCATCAAGATCACGACCATTTGACTGACAAGTGTTTCTCCCTGAAGGACGAGATTGAAAAGATGTTGAAGTATGGAAAGCTCAGAAAGTATATGGATGGTAGAGCTTCTAAGGGGGAAGAGACGACCCAAAAAGGAAAACAAATGATAAATGTTGAGAGGATGCCCCTACCAGAAGAGATGATGACTCAGATGATGATGACGATGACCCTGACCTCCCACCAAAAGATGACAATGTCCTAGTGAAGAGGGTCGGTATGATCTCTTTCGGTATGAACACTATTTGTGGAGAACTAGAAGGGAGTGGCTCAGAGGTAGCTAATCGTAAGGCTCATGTGGCAGAGGCCAAAGCAGTGACTAAAGCCAAGATTATGAACTTGGCATCTACAGAGGTTAAGCGTGAGAAGAGAAAGAAGGTAGATATGGATACCCTCGTGGTCGGATTCTCACGACTTGAATTTAAGGGTATCTTAGCTCCCCACGATGACCCTTTAGTCATCACCACAAGGGTGCATGGATGCGAAGTTCAGCGGATCCTAGTAGATGGGGGCAGCTCTATAGATGTTATGTTTTGGCCCTATTTCAAGAGCTTGGGCCTCAGTAGAGCTAGGCTTGTTCCTTATCATCATTCCTTGATTGGATTCAGTGGTGAAAAGGTTCATCCATTAGGTATGTATGAAATAGATGTGAGGATGGGAGATGATTGGCCTAAGAGGTTTACTAGAAAAATCAATTTCTTTGTGATGGATGAAAATATCTTCTCAACTTACAACCTCATCATGGGATGAGTAACCCTCAAGGAATTTGAGGTCGTGCCTTCAATTGTCCACCAGATGCTAAAATTCCTGACTCCCTATCGAGTAGGGGAAGTGCAAGGTGACCAGACGTCAATACGAGAATGCTACTTCAACTCTGCAAAAGAGAGAGAGGCTCTCAAGAGGACAATAACCACGTAAAACATCGATACACTTGATCCTAGAGATGAAATAAAACTCAAAAAAGGGAAGGCTATAGAGGAGGTAGAATCCATCGTCCTCAATGAGGATGAGCTGAAAAAAACCATCCAAGTCGGTAAAGCCATAAGACCTGAGATCAAGGAGGAACTAGTAAAGATGTTAAGGAAGAGATAAATTGTTTATACCTGGAGCCATGAAGACATGCTGGGTATTGATCCTGAGATTGTGTTCCATAAAATCAATGTTGTAGAAGATTCTGATCCCATCAAGAAGAGAAGAAGAGTATACTCAAGAGAAAAGTATGATGTCATCAGAGATGAGGTTAGAAAGCTTGAAGAGGACAAGTTCATCAGAGAGTTCATATACCCTGAGTGGTTATCTAACGCTATCATTGTGCCCAAAGCTAATGGGAAATAGAGGATGATTTCACTGATTTAAACAAATCTTGCCCAAAAGACAGTTTCCCCTTGCCTCGTATTGATCAGATGGTAGATGCCACAATAGGACATGAGCTCATGAGCTTCATGGATGCGTATTTTGGGTATAATCAGATCTTTATGAATTCGAAAGACTCAGAGAAGACAACATTCATCACAGATAAGGGGACATATTGCTACAAGGTCATGCCCTTCGCCCTAAAGAATTCAGGGGCGACCTAGCAACGTCATATAAATAAGATGTTCGAAGATCAGATAGGAAAATCCATGGAAGTTTATGTTGACGACATGCTGATGAAGAGTCTGAAGGTCGACACTCATGTGACCGACCTTAAAAGAACTTTTGACACCATGGACAAATATAGAATGAAGCTGAAACCAGCCAAATATGTCTTCAGGGTAGGAGAAGGAAAGTTTTTGGGATTTATTATCAACCAAAGGGGAATAGAGGCTAACCTCGAGAAAATCAAGGCTTTGATGGAAACAAAGACACCCCAAACTATCAAAGACATTCAGAGGCTAAGTGGATGAGTTACTTCACTTAACAGGTTCATCTCAAGAGCTACAAACAAATGTATTCCTTTTTTCAAAGTTCTTAGAAAAGCTTTCGAATGGAATGAGGAATGTGACAAAGCTTTCAAAGAGCTTAAGTCCTACCTCCGATCTCCTCTACTCTTATCTCGACTAGTTCAGGGAGAGAAGCTATACGTATATTTGGTTGTCTCTAAGTCAACCATCAGTGCTGCAATAGTAAGAGAAGAGGATGGACTGCAAAGACCATGGTAGTTCAATAGCAAGGCCCTCCAAAGGTTCGAGTAGAAGTACCCTCGGATTGAAAAATTAGCCTATGCTTCTAGGAAAATGAAGACATATTTTCAAGACCACTCCATGGTCATCCTCATTGATTCCCCACTCAGAGAGGTCCTCCATAAGCCTGAGAAGTCAGAATGGTTAATGACCTGGGCAATCAAGTTGGGAGAATACGACATTGTTTATCAACCAAGGGTTGCCATCAAGGGACAAGAACTACTAGATTTTGTGGCCGAGTTTACCTGGGATGAGGCCGAGGTTGAGATTAATCAATAGGTAGGACATGAGGCATAAGGGAGAAACATCGTCCGAACATCAAATGAGACCAAGACAGGTATAGCCAAGCAGAGAATAATTGAGAATGAGGAAGAGAGATACCTCTTCAAGAAGGGGGTTCTATCAAAGGGAAACTTCCCTTCAAATGCAACCATTCAGAACCTCTTCATTAATGGATCATCTTGTGAAAGTGGAAGTGGAGTAGGGATGATAGTGTTACCGGATGGTACCGATATTGAATATGCATTGAGGTTCAACTTCAAAGATTCCAATAATGAGTCAGAATATGAGGCATTAATAGTAGGTCTCTCTTTAGGAAAATCCCTCAATGTCGGTCAGTTCCTAGTCCATAGTGACTCAAGGTTAGTCGAGAACCAAATCTTGGGGGTGCATGAGGCCAAAGATGGAAGGACGACCAGATACCTGAAGAGGGTGATAACGAATACTAAAGATATTCAAGGAAGTTAAGATTAAGAGAATACCTTGGCTTGATAACATCCGAGTTGATGCGCTCGTAAGGTTGGCCTCAGTAACGAGGATAAACAGAAGGAGAAAAGTGCCAGTTGATATTCTTCTCAAACTGACCATCAAAGAGGGAGAGGTTCCTAGACCGTGCCTAAATCTGAATATGGGAGCCTCATGGATGGATCCTCTTATCAGATACATCAGAGAGGGAGAGTTGCCGGAGTCAAAGTTAAAAAGGAGAAAATTGAGGTTTAGAGGTGCTAAATTCTCAATTGTAGGAGATGTCCTCTATAAAAAGGGATTCCTGATCCCTCTCCTCAGTTGTGTCCACCCTTCAAAGGTTCCACACATCTTACATGATGTGCATGAGGTATCTTATTCCAGTCACATAGGAGGAAGGCCGTTGACTAAGAGGATGATCACTCAGGGGTACTGATGGCCGACCTTTGCCAAAGATGTAGTCACGTATGTGAAGAAATGTGATAAGTGCCAAGGGTTCTCTACCATCCCTTATCAGCCTCACCAACCTCTGACTTCAATCACCTCTCCTTGGCCATTTGCAATATGGAGCATTGATTTGGTAGGACCCCTGGCAAGGGCTCTAAATAACTATCGGTCCTTAATAGTGGCAATTGATTATTTCTCCAAATGGGTAGAAGCTGAGCCAATGATCACAATCATTGAGAAGAAGACCTTCAAGTTCATCTGGAAGAACATCATATGCAGGTATGGTCTTCTAAACACCCTCATCTAAGACAGTGGAACCCAATTTAAGAACATATCCTTAAAAAAATACTGCGAAAGAGTGGGGATCAAGCAGTTGTTCTCTTCTCCTAGCCGACCCTAGGTAAACGGCCAGACTGAGGTCACAAATCGAATAATCCTTGATGGGATAAAAAATTAGTTGGAAGAGGACAAAAAAAATGGATAGAGGAGGTATATGCTGTGCTTTGGGCCTACAGGACGACAACGAGGACACCAATGGGAGAAACTCCATTTATGTTAGCCCATGGATCAGAGGTTGTCATCCCCACAGAGGTAGGACTTTCCACTCATAGAGTTCAGATATATGACCCTCAAAGGAATGGGGAAGAAAGAAGACTCGATCTTGATTTGATTGAGGAAAGAAGAGAGGATGTAGAGATAAGGCAGGTAGCCTATCAGTAGAGAACTGCGAGATTCTACAATCAGAGGGTAAAGTCAAGGTCGATAGCTGTGGGGGACCTAGTCCTAAAGATGACATGGAAAAAAACAAACAAGCTCCACCCTAATTGGCATGCTCCTTATAGAGTAATTGATGAGGTTGTAATCGGTACCTACCAGCTAGAAAATCTGGAAGGAGAACCTTTCTCAAACCCTTGGAATGCCGATCACTTAAAAGAAATATTACTTATGAGGTTGCAATTGTTCTTATCTTTTGTAATACATGTATCAGTTTAAACAAAAGATGTTAATGAAAAGATATGAAGGTTATGCTGATACTTTTGTTGTAGTATATATGTTATTAACATCATTAATTTGGTGAATTATAAGGTGAAACATCACTAACTTGGTGACCTTAGACCTTAAAACAACAATAATTTGGTGAAAATATGAGGTAAAACATCATAATTTATTGACCTCGGACCTTAAACATCATTAAGTTGGCGAAAATATGAGGTGAAACATCAATTTGGTGACCTCAGACCTTAAAACATCATTAAGTTGGTGAAAATTGGAGGTGAAACATCATAATTTGGTGACCTCAGACTTTAAACATCATTATTTGGTGAAAATTGGAGGTTAAACATCATAATTAGGTGACCTCAGACCTTAAAATATCATTAAGTTGGTGAAAATATGAGGTTAAACATCAATTTGGTGACCTCAAACACTAAAACACCATTAAGTTGGTGAAAATATGAGGTGAAACATCAATTTGGTGACCTCAGACCTTAAAACATCATTAAGTTGGTGAAAATTGGAGGTGAAACATCATAATTTGGTGACCTCAAACTTTAAACATCATTATTTGGTGAAAATTGGAGGTTAAACATCATAATTTGGTGACCTCAGACCTTAAAACATCATTAAGTTGGTGAAAATATGAGGTTAAACATCAATTTAGTGACCTCAGACCTTAAAACACCATTAATTGGGTGAAAATTTGAGGTGAAACATCATAATTTAGTGACCTCAGACCTTAAACATCATTAAGTTGGTGAAAATATGAGGTGAGACATCGATTTGGTGACCTCAGACCTTAAAACACCATTAATTTGATGAAAATATGAGTGTGGACATCATAATTTGGTGACCTCAGACCTTAAACACCATTAATTTGGTGAAAATGTGAGGATAAACATCATAATTTGGTGACCTTAGACTTTAAAATATTATTTCGTTGGTGAAAATATGAGGGTAAAGCACCATGATTTGGTGACCTCAGACCTCAAACAACATTAGATTGGTGAAAATAAGAGGTAAAACATCGCAAATACATAGCAACACCAACATATAAATTTTAAACAAAACATTGTATGAAACAATATAATATGAAGAAGTTTATATACTTATGATTATCATAACAATGATTTAGAGTTACAAGACAGAGTGTCAAGAGGCCATTAGAGTTCATGAAAATAAGAATTACAGACAAAAGTTCATCAAAGTTATAAATATTTAAAAGCTTCACTAAGAAAAGAGCCTACGACTCGGCGGGAGCCGACCTAACAATAATATCAGTCGTCTGGACAAGGCTGAAATTTGTGACTTCAACTCCATCATCATGATGAGTAGCGTCCTTAGTCTCTGTAACCTCGCGAGGAGCAGTCTCGGCTGGAGAAGCATCACCCTCTTCAACTTTCTTCAAGGCCTGAAAGAATTGAGGGTCTCCAAAGCGGAGATCAATAAACTCCGATGCAGTCAAGCTCCCAGACTCATTCTCTTTCATGGATACCCATTTTCCAGTCGCTTTGATGCCCCTATCTAGGTACTCAAAGCCGAAGTTGACAAATTTGTCAGAGACCTTGTACTCCTCGATGGTCTTCTCAGCAGCATCTTCCAAAGCAACTCTGACTATAGCATCAACTTTTGATTGAATAACGTCATCCATGGCCTTTAGAGCTTTGTCATGATCCTTCTTGAGCTGAGGCATGTCGTTGTCCCTCTACTTGATGACTCTGTTCAACCTTACAACCTCTATATTGAGAGAGGCCTCAACCTTCTCAGCTTCCTTGCCCTTTTCTATAAGGGGCATCTTCTTCAAAGTCCAATCAACAGGACGATTAAAAGATAAGACACCCTGTAGAAGAAGATCAGATGTATGGACATATGAGTTATAATTTCTAAAAAGCCGATGTTACACTCATGAGAAAAAAACTAATACCTGGATTGACTTGTGGAGAGAAAACTCGGCCAATAAAGGGACATCCAATGCGCATAGGAAATGCTTGTCTTCCTTACTCATTATTGCTCTAATAGAATCGATAACTTTCAGACTGTGGACGATCAAGCTATATCCAATTATGAGCTGAGATAGATGAGCATCCAGGGCATCATTTGTAGAGATGGGTATGGCACGACCTTGGCCTGGCTCTTGCTCGGCCTCGTATGCACCGGGTCAGCCGTGGACATCCTCTTTTTGTTATCATAGGCCCTGGAGGTGCCGACGTTATTTTTTGATGTCGGTGGTGGTGCACTCTTTCCACCTCGCTTTTCCATAAGCTTCACTAAACTGGGTGCCGATATTTCCCAAAACTAGTTTGGTATGCCTGCTAGGCACTCTACAAAAGACAAGTCTCTGAGTTAGTCAGCTAGAGATAAAAAATATAAGAGGTACAACTTGGGTAAGAAAAATGAAGACTAACAAATCTCTTCCAGGGAACCACCCCCCAAACCTGTCTGAGAAAGGTAATGGGGGGTCATTGGATGTTCATATTTAACGAGACGACCTTTCTCACCCTGGTTGCGAAGGTCCTCAATGTTCTTGTAACTGTCCTGGCTAAGTGCAGGGTCGACTTTAATAGCAAGGGAGACATTCCCCCATCTCATAAGGGTCCTAGTAACCGAGGTTCTAGATGCCTCATCTGAACCAAATTCCCATGGCCCAGAAATAAAAAAGTATTGAGGTTTCTGATTATGATTTGAAGTTTGGGTAACCAAGAGCATTTTATTCTATGATTTCCTAGCTAAGAAGTGGTAGTAGCTGGGATTATTTTTGGCAAACGAGGGAACATAATAGCCTGTAAAAACTCTAACTGGAAGGTCTGAAAGGTGAACAACCCTCCAAAGGATGATGGCCCTAATCATAACCCTCTAGGCATTTGGGGACAGTTGGGAAGGGGCAAGATTTATGTGGGAAAGTATAGCTTTGATGGTTAGGTGAATATGAAGATGAAAGCCTAACTTAAACATATGCTCATAAACACAAATTTTTCCATATCGGCTATCGAAGTCCCTCTTATCCTTTAGAGGCTTCCTACGGATGATTGAAGAATCTATAGAATAGAGGTGCCTAAAAGAAATAAGGTCGTATTGGTTCACGGTGCTCTCAATGTTGACCACCTCAAAGGTGTCAAGTTCGCTCTCCTCACCGTCATCAACATCCACAGCAGCATCGTCCTGGGCAGTGGTAGGTACACCACTAGGAAACCTCATCATAAATTTAACCTTTGTGGCAGCCGATAGTGGTATGGCATCAATGGGAGGTGGAATTGCTATGCTGGGCCCTACGATCTTTATGGAAGGAGATCTACTCGAAGTACTAGCTTCCCTATGAGACTAGGCTCTACTCGAAACCTCGACGTCCTCTAAAACCTCTCCATGTCTAGGGGAATAATCCATAGCCTTTCGAAAAGATTCTACAGATTTTCCTGTCTCAAATGTTGACATTGGTTCTGAAGAAGCGTTATCCTCAGACATTGGTTCAGAAACCTCTGCAAGCTCAGGGTATATGACCTTTAAAAGAGGGGGAAAGATTGGTCTAAGGGGAAGGGCCTCATCCCTACGAGCTTCCTCCTAGGCTGGCTCTATTTTCCTAATATTCTCAAAGGTCTTATCACAAAGAGATGGGAATTCTTTAATAAGTTGGTACAAGGGTATGATCATATGGAAGATAACGCTACACTTAAGGGAAGGACTCAAACTACAACAAGTACACGACTTGTAGAACCCAAATTAAAGACCAAAGGGTGAAAGTTGAAAGGGTTCCCCACAAGAACACCAAGAACACCCTAAGCTAGTTACCGGAGAAGATGACCGGTGGGTCACCGAAAAACCTAAAAGATGGAGGTTCGTAGATGAAACAACCTCGGAGCAGCATAAGAATAGTCTCAAAACTACTTGACCGCTGCAAGCCTAACCTATTAACCACTTGACAGTGGTGGAAACCCTAACCGAAAAAAGGAAAAAGCCACAAAAAAATCTTAAACTCGGATATGAAAGTTAATAAAGCAAGAGAGAGAAGGAGAGCAATACCTGAGTGGGTATGAACGAGGGAAGAGAGGCCTAAGAACAAGGAACCTTGGATGCAAGGAGGTTGAGGAAATTTTTGAAGGAAAAGTTACGAAATTGATCTAGAACGGGAAGAAAAAGGAAGAAGGTGGAAAGAGGAGAGAGAAATTAATTAAAACCCTTGTGATGATTAGGCGCCAAAACCAACAGAACTCATCATTTCACCTCGAAACCCTAAAAGGCACCATCGCATTAGTTGCTATCTTAGGGAAGACACTAACCAGTCCTAAGCTTGACATTAGTCCAAATGACTACTCACACATATTATCAACCGAGCATAGGTACATATCCCTTAGCCCGATCATTGGCCATCTTCAAATCCTCCTCCCAAGATTTATGATTTGTCTCCAAAGCTTATCGAGAAGCCTCCAAAGATTGTTTTAGACCTTCAAAGGACTCTTTAACTTCACCAGGAGAGGACCTTAGTTGATCGTCATTCTCCATCATTTGGTTGAAGTTAACCAAAAACTATAAAAAGAGAAAAATACCAGATGTCACAAAGAGTTCATCAACACGAAAAAAAGAGCACATAATGAGATACTTACCAACACCAAGTTATGGCAAATCCTCTCAGTATGTCTGGAACTGGGCATGGGGGTTAACGCAGCCCAATCAGCCGAAAGGGTTCCAAATTTGATCAAAGCCCTGGCTAGTCTAGGGTTAACAACAACAGAGGCTGACACAATGTCCACATCAACCTAAATTCTTCTAACCAATTCTTGTTGGTCGCCTGTCTTCTTTGCAACCAACGCTTGTTGGTTGGCTGGAGTTTTCTTGACCTATTTTTGAGGATCAAGTAAACTTCTCCTTAGCTTCTTCAGTTGAGGCTCAATAGTTTGAGTCTTATCAGCTTCAATAGGTCACTGGCCTGAGACTTCTTTTTGGCTGGCTTCTTTCTGACATCAGCATTTTCTTGGGGGTGGGAGATAAGGGTCCACCCATCAAATTAGGCATCTTCCTCTTAGTCATGTCTGTTGAGTGACAAAGGGGGATCTCGAAGATATCAAATGATTCAAATGTGGAAGAAGTTCCCCCTTGTATGAATTCAACACCGGTAGACTCAGTAACTTAAGAGGTTGTACATGATCCTCCTCAAGGTTGACAATAACTTGGGAGAGAATGAGTGTAGGTGAGGCAACAAAAGAAGTGATGGAACTTATGTTCTCTAAAAATAAAGAAGCTGATCGAGGATGTTGATCTCCAATCTTATGAATTAATCCACACAAGAACTTATGTTCATCAATATTGATTTCCCCTCCCTTGGGGAAACCCTTTTTAATTTCCTCTGCATAAAAAAGAAATAACAAAGTTAGTCAGCAAACATAGAAAAATGAATAACAAAAGAGGAAAAACAATCAATAGAGTTATAACCTATGTCACGTCTTGTTTAAGGAGATCTAGGAGCAGTATAAGACACTTCATTAGGGAGGGGAGCATGTTACCAACTCTTAATAATTACCCCATATTCTCAATAGTCCTTATTTGAATATGGTAGATTCATTACTAAAGCCCTATTGGCTTTCCCACTCTTCAAGTAAAAAGTACTTTCTCCAACAGTGCCTTATTTGTAATAGAACATCAACTCCAAGACCCCAATATGGGTCCCATAAAGTTAATTAAACCTATGTACATAGTTTACAACCCTCCAAGTATTAAGTACTACTTTGGCAGGAACTACATCAAAATATTTGCAAAACTAAAGAAAAATGGGGTTTGGTGTAAAGGGGATGCCACACTCAGCTATGAATAAAGTTGGGATCGAGTGACCCTGAAGGAGGGAATAAACATCCGTAGGACCACGAGATATCTCTAAATCTACTCAATATGAGATTTTCCTTTTATCTTTAAATTCATCTTATGAACTCTCAACTATGATGTGAACCATGGTGGAAATAGAGAAAAAATATGATAAAACAGAGAAAAGGTAAATACGACATACATGGGATCTAAAGACGATTGTACAAAGTGATAGAAAGAAATGAAGAAAAGAAAGAAACAGCAACAAACAATTGCACAAAAAAAAAGCTTGGAGACAAAAGAAAACTTTTAAGTACAGAAGATTTCAAGTAAAAAGAAAGGAGGGAAATTTCTCTATATTTATAGGTTGCCTTAATAAATGGGAATTAAGTGATTAACCGAACAAACTGTATATTTACCACCGACTACACACTTTTTGAAGCATCAAAAGACTACTATATCCTTTGGTGGTTTAAAAAAGTCTGAATTATTTACAATGATGCCATTACCAAAAAGTGTTAGTGAAGTTTTTTACAAGTATGGAAAGTTGGTTGCCGACTAAACACTCAAAATAGTACGCCTAGGTACTTCCTGGGATAAATACTCAATACTTTCAATCAAACATTAAGCATGGAGCATTGGGGGCCTTTGTTGTATGTGAAAATTACTCTTCTACATGGACCAATGATGAATGTACACCTGTCCTACTACGTGCTTGACCATCACCTTGATAATATTCAGAGACACTTAGTCGGCTAGGAGGCCGACGAGCTCCAGAAGGCCAACAACTAGGAATACCAATAGTTACTCAGATGGGATGCAAACCAACACTGAATTCTAGGAGTTTCATTTACTATACATAGATGTACATGCTTGTTAGTATAAATGCGCTCCATATAGGGTTTTACACTATTATAAATACAAAGTACCCCTCACCTGGAGGGAAAACTCGACTCATTCATATTCACACCATAATGAGCTATTATAAACCCTTCTGAATAAAAACCAACAGTGGACGTAGGCTATTTTATAGCGAAACCACTATAAAAACCTCTTCTCTTATGTGTATGATTTTAGTTGATTATTTTATTTTATCTGTGATTATAAATCTTGATTAGTCCATTTTTAGACAACAACACTTGAATTGATTATTGAATTGTATTCCTAGGCTAATTTATTAAATCTTACTTAGATGATGAACATAGGGTTTGATACCACAATTTCTGTAATGTGATCTTTAAAGAAGTTGATAACCATCTAAAACTTATGCATTTTTTTGGGTAGAACTTTTATAATGTTTAGTTATGACATAGAGGGTTCAATTTGGGGGTATTAGAGGTTTTAGTTTTGGAGGATGTTTGGTTATGGCCACAAGTAATGGAAAGGAAGAAGAAGACAAGGCTGAGAAAGTCGACTTGAGATGGCATTGGACCCAGCTCAATCCAACACTATGACTTCACATAGTGTTAGTTAGGTTGGGGTTCATATGGGGTTTTCTATGTGGGTTTCATTCGGTGATCTTTTTAGTAATAATTTTCACTTATGACTAGTAGGTTGTAAGGATAAATCCTAAGTTTAGTCCACCCTAAATGATTTGGGAAATACTTACATGAGTTGTAATTATGTATCAGGGTGACAATGGTTAAACACTAGTAGTTGAGTGAAATTTGAGGTGGGTAATAATTGGGGATGAATTTTATTGTTTAGTTTATCTTAGCTTTGATTTCTTAGTTGGTTTAGAATTATTATGTGAGCAATAGGTTAGAGATGATACCTAGTTTAGGGGCCTTGGTCGGGGCGAGATTTATAATAAATGTTGATGCTTAACCATTATGCAAAATCTATGATAGACATGAACACATTTATAATGCATCGATTAGGGTAGTTGTTAATTTAGAATGATCCCTGTGAATGTTAGCTATGAGACGATACTTAGATTTTGGATCCTTAGGAGATCCGGATAGTATTGTATAAATTTAATTATAATTAATGTGCATATTAACTTGTAATGGAAGATATTTTTAGGTTCACTCAATTGAGTATGATTTATAATTTTTCTTAACTTATATGCAATCATATCGAGGGGGTGTATGTGTGCTTGTGGGTGAGGTATCATAAGGGATTTGATGGGGCGTATAACATTAACCACATGTGGTATTCCTGTTGATTGAGATGGTATCTACTTAGGTCATATTTATCCCAATCCTAATTGCCAACATACCTATCTCCTGAATGAGATAAACTACGGTATCCTTTAATATTGCCTTGGATGTGGGGTCGTACGACTAGTTGGGAAGCATGGTGATTTTCCTATATTGACACTTTTAGATTAGAATTTTGGGACACCCCATAACTATATCTAGTACGAAATGAGTTATCCCTAAAGGCATTAGCGATAGGAATTTTTACTTTTATACATGGTCTTGATCATAGACCATGTGATCGGAAGTGAGTGAACATAATAACACATATTATGGATTATGTGATTATATATTGTGGTGCTTTGAGATGATTGTGCTAATTTTGATTGCACTAGAGGTGTATATATTTGAGATATAACTTTACAAAAAATTTACAGAATATACTAGAGAATTATATGCCAAACCATGACTTGAGATTATTAAAGATGGTTTCACTAGAGATACTTATTTGGAGTCATAACTCGAGGCAGTTAATTTAAGAGAATAATGTTTAGTAATTGATATATTGTTCATATAAGAGATTATCATACAGTCGATATTCTTAATTCTGAAGACGATCTTAAATAAATAAAGTAAATATTTGTTACATAAAAGATGAAATTATATCACATGGTCTTTATATGGGTTTGTAGTAGAACTATATGCTTATTTAGTTATTTTGGGTTTGGGTAACTTAAATAACATAAACTCAACTTAAAACGAGAGGAAGATGTGTTATTTCCCAAATGTAGTTATATTCTCAATCATTGTAGACTTTGAATGTTTAATCCTCATTGTTGGTATATTTTTTTATAGGTCTGAGGCCATTATTGCAGCCGCGAACTTAAGCTATTCATTATAAGAGTTTCACCAATACCAATTATATTTATCAATCCTAGGATGTACGTGGTGTGCATTGTAGCTTCTTTATAGTTTCATATTTATTTACTTTTCAATTATTAGTAAGTTGTATTATTCATGATTTATCGAGTCAGATATTTATACAACATGTGTTTATTATTTAGAGTTGAACATTGTGATATTGAAATACATTTTGTATTCCAAAGTTGGACTTTAATTATATTGTCAATTGAGTGGTATCAGAAATGTTTTATTTTATTAAGTGTTTCATGATCTAATATCTTTTTACTTATATCATTTTTTTCTTTCATCATGATAATGCTAGTGATTGTTTTTTACTCTTGTGATTTTTGTATTAGAGGTTAATCTATTTATGGATTTTAGGTCGTGTCATAGTTTGCATCATAAGTTCTAGTGTTCTAGGGTCTTGAGTGTGTACATCATTTTTTTCATTGCATTCTTTGACTACTTTAAAGTTATGTCGTTTAGGATTTGTACTCATAATAATCATAATCACTAATGGAGTTTCATTCCATTGGTTCTGACGAACGAATTAGATAGGCCAAAGTCTATCCGGAGGGTCCATTTTTTGGATATCATTCGTGAGACATCCCACTTATGAGGTTTATTTTGGTCGTCATTTAGTGCCTATTAGTTGTGAGATTGTTAGTATGTGTTTATCGAATGATTTTTGGGATAATTTTTTCCACTCTCCATCCATAACAGCATGATGAGTAAGTTCTTGAAACCTTATCAGCGTGACTGCGCAGTAACAAAGTATGAGGTGGAGCTCAAATATCTTTCTCTTTTTCATCATAAGATATTGATACAAAAACAAAATATATGTTGTGTTAGGGGAAACCTTACGTGAAGGATTTGATAGGTATTATTGGGTAATCATTGTTCACCACATGCACTCAATAGGTGAAAATTCCCTTCCTAAATCGCCAAGATCATGAAAACTATCATAAGGACAAAATTCAAAGAAAATAAAAGAATGGGGTATGACTAAGCCCACAAGACTAGAGACGATGGAGGTGAACCTCGATTGAGGGGAGGCTCTCACCAGTAAAATGGAATGGTACAGGGGAAGTTGACTTTAAGAGGTTCCAAATAGGATACAATCATAGTTATTCCAGTAATTAGTGCCATGACCAACACGGACAGGGGCGATGACGCTAGATTCATTATTATCGATCTTAAAAACAGGGTCAATAAGGCCTCCAGTAGGGACTTTATTTCGATAGTGCCTCAAAGGAAATTGGTACACTTTTGGATAAAGGGACCACTTAGTTAGGAGATTCCACAAGGGCAACCAATATTTGTAGAGATAACTTAAGATAATGTTATGTTTACATTTATAGCTTAGAGCACCATTCTTTACTTGACATTAAGGGGTTCTCGTTATTTTTTTTGTAGTAATTTCGCCCTCATATTGGGACA
This sequence comes from Sambucus nigra, assembly GCA_949130495.1. Lineage (NCBI taxonomy): Eukaryota > Viridiplantae > Streptophyta > Magnoliopsida > Dipsacales > Adoxaceae > Sambucus > Sambucus nigra. The sequence goes on from OX422215.1 coordinate 508,291,376, forward strand.
TATATATTTTACTATCAAGTTTTATTTTTACATGGTTACCCTAGTAGGTATGGTTTTCTTTTCATTGTGATTATGGAGACATATCAGTTGTATTTGACTATAGTGGTTTTCATCCGTTTTATTAAATTTAGACATGAGGCCATCATTTTATTATTGAGAAATGATTAGTTTGTTATGTATAATGTTTAGGGCAACTACAACAAGTTATTATTTTTGCTATTTTTGGACAGATGGATGTCATGTATAGTTATGCCTAGGCTCGAGGGAGGGTCCATCACACACTTATACTATAGATTCAAGCACAATAGAAGAGGTTATGATTTCTTAAATATAAAATAATTGTGGGAGTAGGCATGGTGGATTTTAATCCAAGAGTTTATTTGGGGAATACGTCACCATCGGGAAGCTCCGATCATCTTCGTTAAGATATGGATAGATCACTAAGTTTATACATGGACCATCGAGAGCTTGGAAATGTTAGGATATTGAATAATTATTCATTATTGTGTAACAACGACTTATGTGAGATGTTTAGGGCAGATTTTTTGCTTTGAAGATTGAAATGTGCTCGAGTTATTTTCTAATTGTAGAATTCGAAATGAGGATATCATGAAAGCATTTTTCTTGACGTGATGTTGGGGTTACTAGACACCATTGATAGTCTACTCATGTGTGTGGAGTCACCAATAGGGGGTGGGTCCCTTATTCACTCTATTTGTAGGGGGTAGACATTGTGATTAGGTGTTTGAGTTTTGCGGCGGATCTTTTGGTATTGGATTTGGAGGGATATGTTGTGATCTTGGGTAGATATTAGTTAGCCGGTTATTGAGAGATTGTTTATTATTATTAGAGATCCATAGTGTTTAGTATCTCGGGGCAGTAAATGTTTTTAGTGGTGATGTCTCTTCCTGAAGGAGGATTGCACACTCACTTATATTACCTTGAGGAGGAGACCTCACAAGAGGTATTGGTTACAATACGCTCGATTCTGGTGGTGAGGGACTTTGAGCACATATTTCAGGACATATCGGGGTTATCACCCAGTCGGGAGATTGAGTTCGTCATTGACCTAGCGCCAGGTACTAGGCCGATAGCTCGAGCACCTTACCGTATGGCCCCTTTGGAGATGCGTGAATTAAGGAAACATATTCATCAACTCTTGGGTCAAGGATTTATTCGATGAATCACATCACCATGGGGTGCACCCGTGTTGTTTGTGAAGAAGAGGGATGGCTCACTCCGTTTATGTGTTGATTATCGGGAGTTAAATAAGGTCATGATTCGAAACAAGTATCCACTGCCTAGGATTGATGATCTTTTTGAACAGTTACTAGGGTCAACATTCTTCTCCAAAATTGATTTACGATCAGGGTGCCATCAGTTGAGGATTTGAGAGGAAGACATTCTGAAAGCCACTTTTCGGTCACGGTATGGCTCTTATGAGTTTCGGGTGATGCCATTCGAACTCACCAATGCATCGGCGGTATTCATGGACCTTAGGAATCTGATTTTTAGAGATTTTTGATAGCGTGTGAGAAGTTGTGCACGTGTAAAGTGCACAGTCGTTGTTTTATGTCTCGCCGTGACTATACAAACAAACCTAAGCTACGACTACACTTGCGATACAAGTATAATGGTAAGTCGAGTATCGAATCCACACAGAAAGTTTGATAGAACATAACTGATTATTAATCCAGGAATAAAAGTGTAAAAAGGTGATGGTTGGTTGTAAATAAAAGAAAAGAATAATTTAAGTCTAAATAAAGTAAAAGCGAGGATCGGGATATCATCCAACCATACGGACCGAAACAACTACTTATCAAGATTTTGGCTCAAAAGCAATTTAATCGAGCATTATTAATTAAACTTAAACTTCACACAATAAGGAATTTAAGCCAAAGTTGCGAGAATAAACAGTTAACCAAAAATTGGTCGCATGCGGATTAAACTCAGATTATCGCTATAAACACTAACGTTGCATGACAAAGAAAGTTAAACGCGTAATAATTCAACTTTAATTCACGCGGGTTCAATTAAACGCAATTTTGCACAAAACCTAATTTTTGGAGCACGGGGCACGTAAATGGTGAAATGACATCCCGACCCTATTTATCTAAGGGCACATAATGAACTAAGCTAGTTTATACTAATTAAACTAGGAAAGCAAGAAATAAAGCAATTAAACTAATTAAGGAAGCATGGAAACTAATTTACAAAGCCAGGTAAATGAAGAACAAAGTTATATTAAAGGAGATGATAGTGAATAGTTGAATCTTACAAAACCAAATGGTTGTCAACCCAAGAAGAGAAGAAGATGAGCTCTCAAAACCAAACCCTAACCTAAAATGTATTCTAAAACTAAGTATATCTGATATTACAAGAAAATTGGCTTATATAGTAAGTTGGGATAAAAGAAAAGAAGAAAGAAAAGGAAACAAAATATTTGCAGAAAACAGGGGATCGATCGATCGACCCCTTTGGTCGATCGATCGACCAAGGCCTAATTTCAGCATTACATAAGGATCGATCGATCGATCCTTTTTATTGATCGATCGATTAAGCAGGGCAGAGCCTTCTGCATTCCTTTCCTTCTCTTCTCCCCTCTTTTGGTTAATTATTTTTCCTCCCGCTAGAAACACCGTAACTTCTTCGTTATGAATTGGAATCGCGCTCCGTTCACGACCACGAGAAGCTTATGAGGAGGGCTAAAACTTTCGTGAGATGTTGGGCCAGATGCCCAAGCTGTGAAAAGACTAAAATTCCCTTGAATGTGCGATTGCGTAAGGAACATCACCGAAATGCGTCCGAACTCCATACTTAGTACCTAAATACCTACAAAAGCCCAATTATACCTCATATAGCATGTTAACAATATAAACCGAGTTTGTCTGGTTAACGGGCTTAAATATAGAGATTAAGGCACCCGAGGGGGCTAAAATGCATAGGTTCGACGAATGAAATACTTAATATTTGTGTATTATCAATTTTCTCGAACAATTTGTTATAGTGTTCATAGATGACATTTTGGTCTATTCACGCATGGAGGAGGAGGAGCATGTCGAGCATCTTAACATAAACTTGCAGACATTGCGGGATCACCAGCTTTACACAAAGTATGAGAAATGTGTGTTCTGGCTTCGGGAAGTGTAGTTCTTGGGCCATATTGTGTCGGATCAAGGGATTTCTGTAGACTCAATCAAGGTGTCGGTGGTGAGGGAGTGGGGTCAGCCCACAACATCGACTGAAATTAGGACCTCTCTGGGGTTAGCTGGGTACTATCGCCATTTCATTATAGGGTTCTCCAAGATAGCGAGACCGCTGACCAATTTGACTCGAAAGGTAGTATCCACTGTATGGAGCGATCAGTGTTAGTTAGCATTCGACGAGTTAAAAGATAATCTAACATCGACCCCCATTTTGGCACTACTGAGGACATGAGTGGATTGTCAGGTTTATACTGATGCATACTTATAAGGACTAGGCTGTGTGTTACAATAAGAAAAGCGGGCTATACCTTATGCATCTCGAAAGCTAAAGCCCCATGAGAGGAATTACCTAGCCCATGATTTGGAGTTGGTCGCAGTCGTCTTTGCCTTGTGGATTTGGAGGCAATACCTTTTAGAGGAGAGATTCACCTTGTTCATGAACCATAAATCACTTCAATATTTGTTTACTCAAAAGGATTTGAATATGACGCAAAGGAGGTGGTTGGAGTTCGTGAAGGATTATCAGTTTGATATTCAATATCATCTTGGTTAGGCCCATGTAGTTATAGATGCGTTGAGCCGACGGCCTAAGGGAGATTTGGCGATAATTTGTAAGGCAAAGTGGAGCAAACTTAGGCACGACAGTGAGGTCACCAGGGCATGTATGGCGGTTTTAGTAGTCACACCCGAAATTATTATGCGGGTCATGAGGGCTCAGGAGGATGATTCTTTTTTCCAGGACAGGGTGGAATAATTGCTAGTAGAGGGTGCAGATTCCTACTCAATTACTCCGAAGGTGGGTTATGCTTTAATGGATAATTAGTCGTGATGGAGGACGAAGATTTGAGACACGCCGTGTTAATGGAGGCTCATGGATCCAAGTTTTCGGTACATCCCAGTGGGGACAAAATTTACCAAGATATGCGAAGGCAATACTGGTGGATGGGGATGAAGCAGAACATTACGGAGTTTGTCTCGAAGTGTGCCACATGTCAACTGGTGAAGATAGATCACTAGAAACCATCCAGGATGTTGCAACCACTTGAGATTCCACAGTGGAACTGGGAGATCATATTTATGGATTTTATTACGGGGTTACATATTTCACAGAGAGGGCATGATTCCGTACGGGTCATTGTAGACCGTTGACGAAGGTGACCCACTTTCTGCTGATCCGTACGGATTTAAGACTGTACAGTATGTGAGATTGTTTATCATGAATAAAGTTAGATTACACGGGGTTTCGATCAATATAGTGTCTGATAGGGGTGAGATTTTTGTATCGCATTTCTGGCAGAGCCTCTAGGAGGCTATGGGCACTGAACTGAGGTTGAATACCGCCTATCATCCTGAGACGGATGGGCAAACAGAGAAGGTGAATCAGATGCTCAAAGATATTATACGATTGTGCATTCTTGATTTTGGGGGAGTGTGGGAGTAGTAAATTCCTTTGGTTGAATTCGCATAAAAAAATTCATTTCAATTTACCATAGGCATGGCCCCATGTGAGGCATTGTATGGTAGGCCTTGTCGCTCGTCGACTTGTTGGTTAGAGGTGGGGGGATAAAAAACTTTTGGGGCTGGAGATGATTCGGGATACTTCCACGAAGATTGAGAAAATTCGGGGGCGTATTCGCATAGCCGAAGACATACAAAAGAGCTACGCGAATGCGAATCGAAAGCATGTAAAGTTGGAGATCGGGGATCAGGTGGTAGTACGGATATTCCATATGAAAGGGGTGATGAGATTTGGCAAAAAGGGAAAGTTAGCGTCAAGGTATGTAGTCCATTTTACCATCATTGAAAGAGTTGGACCGGTGACGTACTATTTGGGTTTGCCCGATCATTTGGAGCGTATCCACAATGTGTTTCATGTTACGTCATTGAAGAAATATAAGAGTAGTTCACGAGCATTTTGGCATGTCCTACTTGAAGAAATAGATTTACATCCCGATATTTCTTATGAGGAGAGACCAGTGGAAATCCTAGATCACAGTGAGCACAAGTTACGTTCCAAGGTAGTACCACTTGTTTGGCTTCAGTGGGGTCATCATAGTGCGAACGAAGCCACTTGGAAGCGTGAGGAGGACATGGAAAACCGTATCCAGAGCTATTTACTTTAGGCATGTTCTAATTTCGAGGATGAAATTCCCTTGTAAGGGGGGGAGTATGTAACACCTCGTAATTTCTGGGTAATTATTTTAATCAACTAATTCAGTAATTAGTGATCCTTAATTAATGAGAATTAATTAATGGGAATAATTAAAGTGAATATATTTAATAAAGTTATCAATTGAGGAGTTAATTTTAGAAATATAATCTTGATGGAAATTTTAAGTGCACGGTTGAGTCTGGTAAAAAGGAAGTGGGTACATATATATTGGGTATTGGGGTCCAAATACACATGTGTGAACTTAATAAAGAGAGTTTGGGACATTTTAATTGGGGCCCATAGGCCCAAAATGTGAATATTGTTTTTCTCCTAAGATATGTAAGGGGTTAGGCATCATTAAGTCATAATATAAGACTAAAGGGAGAGAAGAAATGGAGAGCCAAAGGAAAAGTGAATTTAGGGATCTTGAAGAGTCAATTGCAATCCAACTTCATCTTTCAAAGCCCTAGATCATCTTGGTTAAGGCAAGTGGTTTAAATTTTTAGCATTAAATTGTATCAATCTGTTCATATCAAAATAGGTGTAATAAAATTGAATGTTAGGGTTAGTTCTTGCACGAATTGGGGTTTTGTCCTTATAACTATTATAAATCTGTAGATGATTTGATAAATGTTGCATTTGATGATTGAGGATTTGAAAATTGATGAGACTATTAGGTCTAGGATTGTTGTAATGGAGAAAGGGGCCTAGGATGAATTGGGGAAAACATTTTTGCATAAACCTGTTCAAAATAGGGGTTTTAAATTCATCAATGTCGGACTGGGTTTATGCAGAAATAAGAGAGAGGAGAAATTACAACCCTCATTTGAACGACATGGTAATTCGTTTGAACGACACCCACTGTCGTTCAAATGACTGGGATCTTCGTTCGAACGAGATCTGATGATTGTCATATTTCAGAAATCCCCTGATTCAGACATGCTATGTTAGAAGTTTATAGTTTCCGCCCTAACTAAAATTGTGAAATTTAATATTGAAATAGGGTTAATTTGGAATTTCTTAACCTTGGGATTATTTGACTAAATTGCATGATATGAGAGATATAAGCTCATGAGTTAGTATATTATAATCTTGTTTTTTAAAGGGATTATACTTGATTGTAGAAAATTAAATGGTGGACTAGAAGCACTTAACTTCGGGCCACGTTATGGGGAGTCCGGTTTTACTTAAAAAAGGATTACATTAAAATATGGGAAAAATTAATGTGTAAATAATAACAATAAGGAAGTCGGGGCATAGACTTAAATATTGTAGGCTTGGGTATGGGCATAATACTCCAATAGCCAGGATTTCTATATGTGTCGGTGTGTAGTACATATATGAGTAATTTATATATTTGTGTGAATTATATATATAGTAAAGCTATACCAATGAATGCTATCATAAGAGGTTGAGCGATGTGGGTGAATCCCCTGGCTTGAGGAGCAGGGAGAGTAAAGTCCCCATGACATATCGTTTGGGTTCAGGAGTAAGACGAATGGTGCCTAATTCGAATTCAAATCATTGGGAAAATATGGCCTCCTCCACAGTGATTGTATGTTTTATTAAAAGTATCAGGGTTTAGGGTGGATGAGAATACCCGGTTATGATGGCATCTAGCGAATACCCTATGAGTGACTACTCGGGGAAATAGTATTTACATATCTACGACGTATACATGTGAATGTTATAGTATGATTTCGTATATATGGTATAAATATATACGGGTTAGTACATAATGGTAGTTGTGTTAATTACATAGCTTGTGAAACGGTTATATGGTATAAAATGGGAAATGATGCTTTTTATAAGTTAATGTGTATAATAACTTAATAAGTAAAATACTATACTCACTTTGGGTGTATTAGTGGGATAATTAGTATAGTATTTGGGAAAGGCTAGTTACGAGGGAAGTGGCTAGGGATATTAGGTTTAATCCATTAGGCGTGCACATTAGTTTAGGGGTGAGGTGAACTCAAGGGAGTGCGCGACAATAATTTAAATATTAAGAGCATTTACATATTTATTTCTTGCATTTAAATTCACTTGATAAATTTTTTTAAATGTTTTTGGGTACTAATCCATGCTAAAAAATATTTTCGAAAACCTTTTAGGTGTCCTCCCACAAGGGCGTCCGACATGATTCCATCCTACAGGGTACGTGGCTGCAGCTATGTGGAGTGTTGTGGTTTCTTTGATGTAGTCGTTTATCTCATTCTATCTTAGATAGGGATCCTTTCAGTTGTACTTTTAGGACTTGTACCTCTATATTCAGATTTGGCATGTGTTACTACTCTTTTATATTCGCATTTGTGGATGGCTTGTAGTCGACGTGGTTTGACAGACTAATGTACTTACTTTGTGGCATGTTTCAGTTTTATTCTCGTATTATATTGGTTGTTGTTTTGTCATATGGGTTTGGATGGATTAATAAAGATAAAATTTGGCATCTGCTTAATCAAACACTTGGTGGTTAGTAATTAATGAATGAACAACAGTGATGCTAAGAACGACCCATATGAGATTCCTATTTAATTTGATATAGGACTAATCACCCGGTATTCAATTAGGCATGGTGTCACAATCACTTTAATAGATCCTATCTTTAGGGCAAGAGTGGTTGGGACTGGCTGACGACATTAAACTTAGTGCTATCGGGAAGAAGCCCGTGATTTCTTGTATGAGCCTCATCCTGTTTGGGGGTGGTGTTTAACACCACCCAATGCTTTACCATGTTATAGACTTGTACAAAGTTTTATCTTATTATTTATTAATGTTCATTTTGGATACATCTATCCACTTCATTAGCGGTCGATTTATGTAATCTATTTCCTCTCTTCTGCTCTCAATTTTAAATATCATTTTACTTAACATCGAGGACGATGTTCCTTTTTGTTTGGGGGTGGGCAATTTTATCAAAATCGTACCTCTTTTGATTTTTTTAATTTTTAAACCCGATTTTTAAAATTTCATGTTGTTTCTTTCATCTCATTCATTTATGTGAATTTTCTATCATGCATCTTGTAAGTCTAGGAATCAAGCTAGAGAATTTATTTTCTAAATATCTTATGTAATACATAACAAGGCATTTTGCACCATGAATTTCTAGACTCAACAAAATATGCGAACTTATCACGTCAATATGGTTTAGACTTTAAGAGTACTATAATTCTCAAGAGAACCTTAAAGATCACTAGTAGAGACTTTAGCTTGTGAGATTTGTGCCTTTAATCCTTTTTAGAGTGTTTTATGCAATATTCGAGTCACGATTTGATTCAACTTCTTTTGGGTCCACATTAAATGGTTGTATGATCCCATTATTCTTCATTAAAAAAATTTAGTTGATCATTGAGAACGACATCGCTTTCGAGTTATAAGAAACACGTGTCTTGATGTTTGTCCCCATCACCAAACTTTCACCCATACATTAACAAAATTCCATTTTATCATACATTTATTCTCATCCATACACCTTCCATTTTCCGTATCATCACCATATATCATACCACCCATTTCCATATCAATTTCATTTTCCACCCACCAATAGAGGAAGAGTGTTGAAAGTAAAAGGAGAAGATCCGTCATAGAGAGTGTTTGGATTTGTAGTGAATATGTTTCCCAAAGTTCGATTTAGATGGAGAAAAATTAAATACTAGTCTATGATTGGTGTTATTTATATTTTTAGCAGAATTATCTCAGACATTAATGTGTATTTGAAAAAAAAAAGAAAAAAAAGTATCAAGGAGAAGATCCGTCACAGAGAGTATTTGCATTTTTAGAAAATATCTCTCCCAAAGTTGATTCAGATGGAGAAAAATTAAATACAAGTCTAGGTTGGGTTTATTTGTATTTTTAGCATATTTATCTCATACATTGATCAGTATTTGTAAAAGAAGAAAAAGAGAAGTTCTCGTCAAGAAATAAAGGCATTTGTTCGTCAAAGTGTAATAAACTCTTCTAAAACATACACCATCCATCCATCCATCATATCACCATCCTACCTCATCTCATTCCATCCTTCCCATTCCATTTTCCCCTCACCCATAATCATCTATATTTTTCCTAGGTGTTCGAGCAAATGAAAGTCAACATGGTGAATAACTCGATGTTCTCACTATAGTGATTAGCATTCTTTCATGAGATCAATTTTCTTTCTAAATGTTCGTTCATTCTTATGTGTGTGTAAAACGTTTGACCTTGCTTACATTTACTCACCTCCTCACACACAAGAGTGATACACTGACCCAAATCTTGTGGGTTCATTTGAGAGGGATATATCCATGAGATTTTGAAGTTGAGGCGTTTATTCCAAAAAGGTTATCTAGGAATTACTCTTATGATGCTAGACCCATTTTAACTGATTCACATCACACACGTTGATTTCTAGGAAGGATGTGCCTTGAGTATTTACTTAACTTACCTTTATGCACTTCTAGCTTGTGTTTCTCAAAATATTTATCTCGTGATGGATTATGCCATTATTTTATGTCTAATAAGAGATAGACTGCTGTTTGCAAATAATAAATTTTACGGGTATATTCCCTCCAAACCCTCACGAGGCAAAACTTTTCCTTTAAGGCAACCTATAGGTTTAAAGGCTTTTTGCACATGCTAAGTGCAATCGCAAGTGCCTACGAAAGTGGCACACTTTTGGCTTCTTATCTCTATTTCTCTATCATTTGCTCGAGGACTAGCAATGTTATGTTTGGGGTGGGGTGATAAACACCCAAAAGTTTACATTTTATACCCTGAATAGACGTATTTTACTTGCTAATTCTCGACAATTTTGGTCTTTATGCTTAAATGTTTAATGTACAGGCTCGATTGCCTTTTGCAGAAGTTCGATGCTTATTTCAAGGAAAATGTGCGATTTATGGATCTAATTCCCCTATCCTGTAACCTTAACCGAGCCCAAACCTTCACCCGAGTTCGTGTATATTTAGTTTGTGACTTTTAGATTTTTTTTATTTTTTTAGTTTAAGTTGTCTTTATTTTTAAGATTTATTTTAGATTTATTTAGAATTTTCTAGAATTTATTTTCTATTTCTATTTCTTTTTATTTTCTATTTTTATTAGTTTTTAATTTTCATCTTTATTTTTAGTTTTGATAGATTTTATATTTTTAGGACTTTAGGTTTTATTTTTACTTCTTTTGTAGTTTTTATTTTTATTATTTGAGTTTTATTTTTAATAGATTTTATTTATTTTTAGAGGATTTATTTATTTTTACGTTTTATTTTAGTGCGTCGAGTATTTGTTTTCCTTTATTCTTGTTTTTTTTAGTTTTTAGTTAGATTATTTTTATTTTTATCTTGTTTTATTTTATTAGTTCTTATTTGAATCGTGTTTAGTTTTTGGAGTTTGTATTATTTGTCGTGTTATGGTTATTTTTTTGTGGGTTTTTATGTTTTTAGTTGATTTTTATTTTTAGTTTAGATGATTTTTTTTTTATTTTACCTATTCTTATTTTATTAGGTTTATTTTTATTATTTTCTTATTTTATTTTAGTTGGGTACAAAATAACACACACACACACACACACACACATACGCACACACACTCTTATCCTATACACTCTCTCACATAAACCTAAACAACACACTCATTCACACCCAATTACCACATACCTAACATACACACAAACACCTCACTCACCCACACCCAACTCATCTATACCCTCACCACACCTTATCCACCCCACTCCTTCTTCAACTTCCAACATCTTTTCTCTCATCCCTTAACCCATCTTTCCACTCATCCTACTCCATCATAACCAAACACCGCACTATCATACACCCATATACACCCAAACACACCATACACAATATCCTACCCTCTCACACACACCCTAACACCCACACCCTCACCCTCACCCAACTTCTCCTACACCTCACTACACCTAATCAAACCCTCCATCACTATTCATCTTCTTCTCACCAACTTTTTCTCTCTCTATAGCACTATAATCAACCATCTCCTAACTACCCAATAACCCGCCTTATTTCTTCTACCTAAGATCAATCCGTAGCCACAACCCAAATCCCCCATCTCCGGACCAAATGCCACCTGCCCCCTCGGATCTACCCATTCTAACTTACCCAAATCCTTAAAATCGGACCAACCCGACCTCCATCTCCGGATGTGCACATCTGAAACACCAACCCAGATCCCCAACAACCATTTGTGACCCCTTACCACCTACACGTAACCCATTAACCCATTTCAAAACCATAACCCAATTCCAATACCCATTTTCCATTCCACCTCCAAGCCATTTTCACGATTTTTTCCATCTGCTCAAAACCAAAGTTTCCAAGCCAAACAAAACCAAAAAATAAAATAAACCCACATATTTTAAACCCCTTTTCAATCCTTTTCCCAATATACCCCCAACTTGCCACCACATTCTCCTTACCTCACCCAACACACATGCACATGTGTGTATTTTCCTAAATTAACCCTCACCCAACACCTCATACACCCTCTTACACCATTAACCTCCCCAATTTACCCCTAGCTCAATGGCCACACTATTTAATGAAGAAGAAGACCAATTTAATAAGGATCTCCAAATTAGTTTTTAAGCTTTGTGTGATAAAATTCTCCCCACCCCTCTATAGAAAGTATTTGCATTTTTAGCAAATATCTCAATATATAGGTGTGTAGTAAAATTTATCTCTAGGATGAATTCCACTCCATCCCTCTATAGTGGGTTTTTGCATTTTTAGCGACTATTTCAAAAAAAATGGATGTGGTTGAATTCATCCTTTATGGGAGGTAAATTCAAATCCATTCCTTTATGTTGAGTATTTGCATTTTTAGCAAATATCTCGACATAAAGTGATGTTGTAGAACTTATTTCCTTGGATGGCCTCTAATGTACAATTTTATAATATTCGGATTTGCATTTTTAGCAAATATCTTTTATTATTTAAGTGTACATTATGAATTCATCCATTATCTTGTCATTTGTTTTCTTATTTTTGTTTTTATTTTAGAGTTAATAAATATATTAGTGAGTGTTTGTAATTGAGTGATTGTTGATGTAATTGAAGATTCCATTCCAATTCAAGGCTTAAATGGGTTTGATCTATTCCTCTTTAATTACTCTAATGCTCACGTGCTTTCATTTCCTTACTTTTATTTTTATTTTTGGATGATGATTATTGAGGGCTAATCTCTCATTCATGGCATGAATTGTGAAGCCCTCATGAGTCCAATTTAGTTAGTTTACTTATTAGCACAATTTTTATTATCTCACTTTTTAAAATTAATTTTTACATCTCAGTTACTTTAAAAATTAGTATAGTTAGTTAATTAATAAATCCTTGGCAAATTCATTAAAAATAGAAAAATTCACAAATAGAAAAATCATAAAAAATACTAACATGCAAATGATTTCACACTTTTTTCTTCTCATATTTTTTGTTTCACACTTAGATTTGGATTGATTCCCTTACTTACCATCTACACAAGTTTTTTTTTATATTTTTGTAGGTTCAAGAGAATTTTGATGGAAAAGAAGTTGCAACAATGATAAATACAAATACACAAGAGACACTTATTTTTTATCAGCCGTGACCAGGCTTACAAATAAGATCTGGGCTATGGGCTGTGACCATGTCTGTGACTATGGGAAATCTGTGACCATGCTGGGGGTTAGGGACTTGGGCCGTGACCACCGAGATTGGTCACGCTCGATTTGGTCACGGACCAAATCTGTGATCCACACTGCTTGGTGAGGGATAAAGTCCGTGACCATTAAACCAGTTTTGGTGTAGCGTGTATTTTGATTGAAATACTCTTTGTTTTAATATCTTTAAATTACATGAGTTCATCTATGAACTATAATAGAGGATAATATTAACTATTTATCATGCAATAGGTATGGAACTATCTATGTGTGTAAGAATAGAACCCAAGTACTAACCCTGTAATCTTTCACATAAGGAGATAAAATTAAAACATATAATCTATTTAGCATGACACGGGGTTCATTATCAATTGTCCTTATAAGACTATATTAAATTCTTCTCATTATTTACTACACCAAATGAAGGTCACTACCTTCGGTTTCAAGCTCATGACTCCATCAGTAACTTCATAAGAATCCATCACCTAATAGTCTTAAGAAAAACACACAAATATATAAAGGGGATATCACTATGTAATAACCCCACTAGAAGGCCCATACTTAATCCGTGGTGATGGATTAAGTCATCCTACCTCCTCTCATCATAAAGGGTTGACCATTAACCATATGATCAAACATGATGACCTCCATTACATTATGTTTATTTCAGTCAAGCGCATGGTACATGGTAATGATATCGAAGCAAATCCCTATCTGATAGATTCACCTCGATTAAAGGTATGTTCATATAATAAACACAATATATATATATATATACTTGATAATACATATAATCAAGCAAACACAAATCGCCTAAGTACTTAGACAACACATTATTCATCACATTCTTACTTTATCAACCTTTAACCTCATTAGATTCAACTCCAAGTTTATTATGTCTCTAAACTATAAGTACTAGATATATGTCTTGTTATTTAATTACTATATTAATTTCATAAACTATAACTCCTAAAGACCAAAACTATCCACCTAAACTCTCTAGCTAAATACTATCACAACTCAAAGCCTACGTACGACCATAGAATAGCCCTTACTTACTCATTTACCCTAAGCTGAACTGTTTCCCACTTTGCAGGGTTTTAAACACACTAAGGTTTTCATGTTCATAAACATATAATCTCAAAAAACACAGGCCTCCCACTTCAGTATAAAACCAAATTGTCACTAATAAACCTCCAGAAAAAATTATATCTGAAAACCCAACTAAACAATCAAACCCCTGTACTAGACTAAACTAGAAGCATTACTTGATGGAAATACAAGAATTTAATGATGGACCATGTATGCATAATGTCTTCTCTCTCATTAGATTACCTTCCCTAAACCTCCTTAATTACTTTTTGCATTGCGTCACTTTTTGTGCCATTTGGCATAATTCTTTTACATATTTATTCCTCAAATTTTCCTTTAAATAAAATATTTTGATTATCATTAAATACTTATTCTTCTATGGAGGGGTATTACTTTTTCTCTCCTTAAGAAATTTTGTCCTCGAAATTCATGCTCATCAACCTTAGAATCCAGTTACCTACAACCAGTTTTCAATCCTAGGGCATCCTCAACACTATGGTCTAAAATCAATAGATTTTATTTTCATCAATAACATTTCTAACCCAATCATGATGGACATTAAGGTCTTACTACTAATCCCAAGAATGTCTGACTCGTCCATCTAAATAATCCCTCAAAATAAACAGTACTCAGAAAATATCACACCATGTTCAATGAACTCGTCATCATGAATCCTTCCGACATTAGGATTTATAAGTCTATGTTTCCCCAATAATATTGGATCATGCCGAGCCTAGGTTGATACAACCTCAACATTTCTAATCATACACATCAATGATCATAAAACAATTATCATATCACATTGGTCTACCCAATAGATATCTCTTACGATATCCTTAACTAACCTAGAGTTACCTTAGGTATCATAACCCAAATACACACAAGAGATCACATCCTCAATTTGTACAATTTCAAGAAAAGTGTAACATTAACATCTAATGTTTCATCAAATTATGATACCCACAATATCCTTGAGTCATAACCTCGAAAACTATGATCAAGTTGTGACTAATTATATCGGTTAACTAACGAAATTTGTTAACCTAAAGCAATCAAGTAACATATGAAAACTACATGCAACAAATGCGAGACCACTCATACACACAAACTAGGGTAGATCATGGCTGCTTTCGAAGAAGAGTGCACTCATATACCGTGACACATCAGCCACAATTGGACTAACTTGCATCACTAATTAGTTTATGCAGCGCTACACCATAATCACAAATGAACAAAAACTTCCCATTATTGGTATCATAAATAACATAAGGAAATGCAATGAATCAGGTGACTGCCTTGCCCTAAGAAAACAATCAAATTTTGACAAAGAATCATGCCACACGAAGCAGGAACGGACAACGTACACTTAAAATCTATGACTCTCACTAATGTTTGATATTGTCTTAGCCTTTCCACATATCCTGTCATGACCCATTAACCCTGATGGTTCCTAACCATAAATCATCCATTCTTTCTAAACGAACAAAATACAAAACCAATTTTTTTGGGACGCGAAAATGCTAGGCTTCCCTCCTTAGGGCCAATGCTACTTGTCACGTCATTGGTAAGTATAACTATCCCAATTCAATGCGAAGTTACATCTCTTGGATCTTATCATTAGTCACCAACCTATCATACCCAAGCCTCCACAATTTTAACACGTGACAGCTAACCTTGGTTTTCGAGATCACTCTCATCAAGTGAAATACAACCCTCATATTGTTTCAAACATTCAACTCCTGAAAGACTACTATGACTCTTAGAAACTCCTACATGACCCCAGATCATAACTATTATAATGGCATCTCAAACTTTCAAGAATTACCCATGCCAAAAACGTCATGATTTCCTCATTAGAGTCATACCAAACCATACATATTGCACACGCAGGTGCTATAATCAATCTTAACACTCCATTCCAAGTGCTATCTCTAAAACCATAATGAACATCATTTTGGTCTGAGTCTCCCAGGTGTATACCTAGAACTTATTAACCAATTTTTGATATTATCCTCAAAGTAATATCATAAAACAAGTTCACAACGGAAGCCATGGTACTACCCATAAAGTATTAATACAAATGATATGAATAAACCGTATTACAATCATAAGTAACTTATCCTAACACAATAAATTCCCTAACTCAATCATCTCCAAGGAAAATACATTTACTTGTCTATCAGTTATCATGACAATCTCCTATCATGTATAACAACTAATTATGGACACTATTTTATTTCCTTAATGGGCCAAACATTAATCCCAATGATATACGTTTCACCATCTGTAAATCTATATCCTTGACGTCATAAGGAATCCAACAATATCAAGGAGAGATGCCCACACTACCATACTACGCGGTACACAACCTTAAATTCACCATTAATAGGGAATGTCTATTACATTTACTAACACTCCATTAGTTAAACCTTGGTACACATCTCCAAAGAAAAATTAATATGGATTTATATGACTATCCAAAAGGCTAATTGATGCGAGGGAAACCGAGTGTTCGTGTAGGGACACTATCGTTGATTTCGGCTCCCGCTCGACATACAAAAGAACCTAAGCTACAACTACACTTGACAAGCAAGTAGAGCGGTAAGTCGGGTATCGAGAATCCACAGGGAGATATTAAATTTTATATGTTAATTGTTTAATTACTTCAGGGATAAAAGTGTAAAAGGTGATAGGTGGTTATGGTGACAAAAGAAAATAATAAGTTAATGCTAAATTAAAGGAAAGCGAGGATCGGGATCGCATTCTACCAAACGGTTCGAAACAAATAATAACTAGGGTTAAGCCTCGAAAGCAATCTAATCGAGCATTTACAATTAAGCATAAACATCACGCAAGAAGGAATTTAACCCAAAGTTGCGAGATAAAACATTTAACTGAAAAATGATCACACGCGGATTAAATTCGGATTGTCGCTATAAACTCTAACGTTACGTGACAAAGAAAGATAAACGCTTAGCAATCCAACTTTGATACGCGCGGTTTCAATTAAACGCGATTTTTGCACTAAACCTAGTTTTCGGAGCTCGGGGCCCAAAAATGGCGGAAATGAAATCCCGACCCTATTTATCTAAGGGTGCATGGTGAGTTAAACTGAATTATGCTAATTAGACTAAGAAAGCAAGAATTAAAACATGTAAACTAGTTAGAAAGCATTGAAACTAAATTACAAGGCAAGAGGAGAAGAAGAACAAACTAGATTAATGGAGAGGAAGTGAATAGTTCAATCTTACAAACCCATGGGTTGTCAATCCAAGAAGAAAAGAAAGGAAATCTCCACACCAAACCCTAACTAAACTATCTAATTCAGAATATCTCTAAGTATATCCTTTTTTCTATTACAACAAAAACCAACTTATATAGTAAGTTGGAATAAAAGAAAGAAAATATCTGCAGGGGAAAAACAGGGGATGGATCGATCGACCCCTGGTGTCGATCGATCGACAGTGGAAAACGTGGAAAAAATAATAATGCTCGATCGATCGACCCCCAGGCTCGATCGATCGATCGATCAAGCAGGGGCAGGCTGCATTTTCCCTTGCATTGGCATACAATCCAACGTCGCTCAAATCACCGTAACTTTGTCGTTATGCATCGTAATCGCGCACCGTTCACGGCCACGCGAAGCTAGCGAGGAGAGCTACAACTTCCGTGTAGATGTCGGGCCAGGTGCCCAAACTGTCAAAAGACTAAAATGCCCCTTGTGCGTGCGATAGTGTACGGAAATCGAGCGAAACGCATCCGAAGTTCACACTAAGCATCCAAACACCTACAAAAGCTCAATTAACCCCTGCAAAACATGTTAACATAGAAATCCGAGGGTTGTCTGGTTAACGAGCATAAATATAGGGAATAAGATACCCGAGGGGGCTAATAACGCGTATGTTAACGGGTGAAATACGCAATATTTCCGCCGAATCACTAATCCCAAACCAAATTCAGTAGACCACATTGTTTAATACACAGTGAGTGTTCAACCACAACAACTAAATGGACTAACTATGTAAACATCAAACTATGTGATAATCTATAAGATAACATAGCTATA
This sequence comes from Sambucus nigra, assembly GCA_949130495.1. Classification (NCBI taxonomy): domain Eukaryota; kingdom Viridiplantae; phylum Streptophyta; class Magnoliopsida; order Dipsacales; family Adoxaceae; genus Sambucus; species Sambucus nigra. The sequence continues at coordinate 508,309,525 of OX422215.1, forward strand.
TATTTTTGTAGGAGATGGGACGTCAGGTATTACCAATAAATGCCAAGGCACATACCACAGACGTCACAGGGTATCTTATTCCTCAATACCACATTGTAATCTCTAAGAATATAAATTATTACCACCAGCGTTTTTGTAGGACACATGACGTTGGGTATTGCCTAAGAGGCGGCACACCATAGTGGCACTATAAGAGGTCATATTCTTAGAACATTACAATCCCAATCCTTAACACTAAATCTTTAAGATATTTTATGTTCACTCCAAGGTTACTTCATATCATCGTGATTATGTAGACCCACATTATAATCAAGATCCACTAAATCCAAGTACTCAACCAAGGGACCCAATACGTTGTCACCATAGAATGAATACTTATGAACCCTACTCAGTCACCTAACCTCCATAGATGAAATATACAACCTTTATAGACAGGTCTCAATGGATACTACACGACCTTTCTACTACTACTATGGCTACCATCGTCAAGTTTTCACCCAATACATCTCACACGGTATATCATAGTGTTGTCACTATTGGCATACACCAACAACATGACTTGCCAACACAACTACATCAGAAATGCCATGAAACATGAAATACAACTACTTAGTTCTTTACCATCTCATAAAGAGTTTCATAACCCGCTAATGTCCTTGACTTCACCGTTCAAGATACGAATCGAGAAGGTCACTAATCCAATGTGATCAACCTAAACCAACATCGTCATTGGGAAGATCCACTACTGACCTCACCATGTCACACCTGAAAGGAACATTTAACCTAAAGTTCTGATACCAAGTTGTAATGCCCTGACTAAGATTTAAGGCTTAATAAAGGATCAATCTGATCCATCTCGAGCGATAATTATGCACTAAAATAGAAAATGTAAATAATGTTTCTAATCCAATTTTATCATTATTTAATGTTATACTTATTAACATTTGATTCCAATTTGAATCAACTACATGATAGGACCCAAGGGAAGTGTCCCAAATTCCAAGTAAACGGAGTTACTAATCGTAAATGCAAACAATTACTTACTTGTACAATGCTCTCAAAATACGAGACAACATACAACCTGCCGTAACAAAAAGGAGGGAGTGAGATGAATGCTCAATGGGAACTTCTACATATGCAGTATAAAAGCAAACGACAGAAATATTACTCATATGCTACAACCACATGCATGTGAAAATACGTATATATCTATATATATACTAATAAAAATACATGTCCCAATGTTTTAAACCATTTTATCCCCAAAATTCTATTTGATATCGTTTATTCTCATATTTATAAAATAATCATTTGTTATCTTTAGTCTTAAAACTAGCATATTCTTCCCTTTAACTCACCCAGTTAAACAATTTACAATTATTGGGAAAACGTTTCATTTACTTTCAAAACATTTATTACTCAAAATTTGTTAACTCACACGAGAGATGCTTAATCATTACTTAAGACTTTCTTTCAACACACGAACACGTCGAGTTTAGAAATTATTTGTTAATGTTGAAGGTCTTATATAACACGCACACTTTTGTTATTTTAAATCTCGTTATGTAGCTTAATTACTCATTAAGTCACCTTGCTTACTCATTTCGCTTTTCTTATGGACATTAATCATTATTCTCTTGTCCACATTATATTAACTAAAACCTTAAACATTTACACAGGTAAAGTTATTTCCATCTTAAAACCCGTTTCTTATCATGTTCCAATTAATACCATTATCTTTGGGGTTTATCCAATAACCACGATCTTCGTGGCCTCTCACAACCGGTATCCGACGCGTTATGCTACTGCAGTTACTTTGGGGTGTTTCACCACTAGGGATGTCATGCACTGCTTAACTATTTATCTGCATCATCCAAACATTCTATTATCTTTTCCATATGTCAACATTTCTACAATGTTCACATTAACCAACATTTACGGGCCGAAGCCAAAAGTCTGGACTAAACCAGCCATTTCTCCATGAAGTCCTTTATTCATACACACGATAAGTTTATACCAACAATCCTTCGCTCTTTAAGACTTAATTCATTTTCAGCCACACCAGTGTATTAAAATTCATCAACATTTTTAACTCATAAAAAATGTTCCACTTAAAGTAAATTTAGTAATTTATCATTTTATTGCCAAAACATGCAATTTATTCCTTTAACAAGTGCTATTTTCCAAAAATGATAACTTAATTCTCCAACTCCACATTTAAACTCCGTTGGCCATTTTTAGCACTTATTCAATACTTCATTTTACTAAACTTTCATACTTAACACTCCAAAACCTTAAATTATAATTCACAAATTTTACATATTAGCGTCCCATTTGGCACATATTTGATATATATACTTTCTTCTTGGGTTTTTAAGCCTCAATACCCATTTAACCATTATTTACATATTTGGCCTTATTTACATCTTTCACTTTGATTTAGTCACAACTTCATGTAAAAATCTTACTTTACACATTTACATATTAAACCCATTTTATTTTACACATAAGTTTCGCCAACTTTAATTAACCCATTAAAGTGAATGTTTCATTTTTATCATTTTCTTGATTACTTTCATGTAGGAAGACATACCTTATTCTCATAAAATGGATTAATCTAGCCTAATACATTTCTTAAATCTAGAATCACATTATTTGCCTTCAAAACATCCTTTTAACACATTTTATTTCATAAAATATTTAAGACATACATTATAAAATTTATTCATTTTGAAAAATCATTTTAAAACCTTTCTTTGAAATCTATTTTCACCCAAAATGATGAGAATGCAAGTTGTTAAACCACATGTGCAAAATAACTCATATCTTCCACATATTAAGCCTGATTTACGTAAATAAACATGTTAAAATTCTACTGAACTTACAACCCATATCAAGTTTGTTTTTTATCACCTAAAATGTCTTAAAAATGGTGGAGTAAGTAGAGAATATTGTCGACTCCACCAGCTCCAAAGGTGGCCTTAAAAACAGTCACAATAGATCATCGCTCCAAGCTCAAAAGGTTTCTCCATCAAGCTCTGCAAAAATGCTCTTCTTCCTTCTTCAAACACTCTTCAAACTCCATCAATATTCACTTTGGTTAGTGAGATGATGAAATGTAAAGGCGAAAATGATGTAGATGATGAAGATCATGAACTCCTATATTCACACCAAAATGCTCCAAAGACCTTATTCTAGCTCCCAAAAATCCTTCTCAAAAGCTCCTACAAGCTGTGACACATTGGACTGAAGCTTTAATGGAGGTTGTAGGCTACATTAATGGAGTTTGGGTGGAAAAATATAAGGGTCAAGGTGGAGATACAAATTTGAGAAGTTTTCTGACTATGTAAGAGGTCATGAGATGGAGAGGAAATTGAGAAATCGGATATCTCAAAGAAAGCACAAACATGGAGCTCTTCTCTCTCTCTCTCTCTCTCTCTCTCTCTCTCTCTCTCTCTCTCACACACACACACACACACACACACACACACACACACACACACATAATCTATACAAGGTAAATGGAAGTCTTGACCCAGCAAATAATATTTTAGATGATTTAAAAGGGTGAAAACTCTAACCAAGGTGTGCATATATGATTTGAAAAGTGACCCTACAGAACCACAACTTAGACTCGTCCAAAACTTAAAATTTGCGCCTTAACAACCCACCAAAATGGTGTGTGTGTGTGGGGTGGGGGGGAGGGGGTGTCCTCTAAAACAAAAGTATTTTATTTTTATTTTTTCTTCACATGGCATTTTTCTATATGTTTTTAAGGTATCATATATATGGTAATATTATTTTTTTAACCTCCCAATTGTCCAAATAAATTTGCGCAAAATGTTGAGTTTTCGCAGTGTCGTGCGCCTGCAAAAAGTGCTAGATTATACATTTTTCTTAACTACATGGAATTCTTCTTTATATTTTTGGGGCCCCAAATCTATGCTCACACTATTTTTATCCCTCTCCAATTGTCCCATAAAAATCGCGCAAGTTTGCTTCCTACGTGGCGTGAACTGACAAAAATTTACCTGAAAAGAGTCTAAATAATTGTTTTCAAAGTTGTCGAAAAATAAAAAGTTTCTCGAAATTAAATTTTACATTTTTTGGTTGATCTTCAAATTTTTCTATGTGGTTTCATATTTTGACAAAATATATATATATATATATATATATATATTTATTTTTTTACATTTTCCCCAATGGTATTTTTATATGTATTTTTGGGATCCTACAAAAGTGGTTATTTTGATATTCGGGACAGTGATGCATCCAACAAAAATCACACAAAGTTACCTATCCTTAACATTGATTACCGCCCAAATTATTGCATTGTTAACCGTGACTGTGTCACAATCATTCCATAGTATTTTCGCGTCAAACTTAAACAACATACTTACTAGGACTATGTGACACCCTTCCTAATAAAATACCGGGTAATCAATTCTCTATCAAATTAAACAGGAATCTCAAATTGTTACATTCTCAGCATTAGTGTCAAAAAATAAAGTTATTACTAATAACCTATTAGGCTTGGCATCAAATTTTAAACTTTTTAATCTTTTTATACTTAATGCACAATTAAGGCCATTCACGCGGGAATATAATCAACACATGGATTATATAGTTAAATAACCGATAACTCTTGGTAAACATTTATACAACCATATCGAATGCGCGTAAAATGAAATCGCTGAAAATAAAATAAATGACATCAGTTGGGCAACATGCTCGATCATAAATTTCAATACCTCCTGTCTAGATCTCAAAGAAGAAAGCATCTAAAACAATCCCTTCCAACATCCACAAATGCGACACCTATGACAGAAACGAAAGAATAGTCATCTGGGTGTCCCCGTATTTGGACCCCTAAAAAGTATACAAAGAGGACCAACAAGGAAAATAGATATGGTTCAGAGCTCGGGTTTTAAAAAATGATTTTAGCAACTTCTTAATTTACTTTAATATTTAAAATATGGTACTCTCCATTGTTAACCCGGTGTGACACTCACATGACATACCCCTCACCTCTCATCTAATAGTTCACACCTGACACATGTATTTTAAAACACCCTAGTCCCCGCCTAACTAATCTCTCACACCAACTAAATCATCACACGCTATCTAACTCCCCGCGTATATAAATATGATAAGTTCTCACATTAGCTTACTTTTTGTACTTTCTCACATATAATTTATCCATTCGTAATTAATAACTTTCAATAGTTATTTGCACTATTCACATTTTATGGTTATCATCTCGTATATAATAGTCTTATCATTATATACATATATTACATTTTATAGTCCGAATTTTATACTACAGGATATCAGAAATTAACTCACATTTTTTCCTTGTTTTAGTCCATACGTATATGTTTATCTATAGATTCTTGTCTCATATATATATATATATATATATATATATATATATATATATATATATATATATAATATACTATACACATCTAGTGTATATATATTACATTCTTTATCTTAGTCCATGTATATAAATGTTTTCACATCTCATATATATATATATATATAGGGAGAGGTTCACAAGTGGACCAAAAGAATGGACTTTTTAATGGACCTTAACAAAAAACACATAATAACACATTAATTTTAATTTCTATAGTGTAATTGGTCCGCTCCAGCGGCACCCGAGACCACACCTTCACCCCACTAACCCCCCACCCCCACTGCCCCCACCCCCCAACCACCACCATCATCATAGAAGCCCTTGTGGCAGCCCTTATGACAGCATGGCTGCCATCGGGGTGGGGGTGGGAGGGTGGGGGGTGGGGTGGGGTGGGTGGGGGGCATGTGGGGGGTGGGGGATCGATCGACACGAGTATTTGGTGCCGCTGGCGCGGACCAATTACACTATAGGAATTAAAATTAATGTGTTATTATGTGTTTTTTGTTAAGGTCCATTAAAAAGTCCATTCTTTTGGTCCACTTGTGAACCTCTCCCTATATATATATATATATATATATATATATATATATATATATATATATATATATATATATATATATATATATATATATATATGTATATATGTATATATATAATATACTATGCACATCAAGTATATGCATACTTATGTATCACACAAATAAGTATAACACCCATCCCTCGGAGCTATAACTTAATGGATCCAGTCTCTCAGTGCTATTATCTTCCAGGGCATACTCACACCTCATCCCGGGTACAAGCGATCGGACTCTCACAACGACTTGGTAAAAAGCAAAGCACAACATATGGGAACTATCCATAGTTCCTCACTGGAAATAAGACAAATTATACCCAAGATGTCTTACCTTCGAACCTCACACACGGTTAATACTGGACGCTATGACTTGGGGACTATAAGCTCCTGCTCCTCAACCCAGGGCACCACCCATATTGAGCAACTTTCCATGATAGCACTAGATGGGAATGATTCACATAAATATATCATTCACACATAGATATATTTAAAATCACATCATATATATACTGTCTCTTTACCTATATATATATATATATATTCGGCTATCCATGCCTATCTCTCCTGGCATTAGCCTATAATCCCGAATATATGAATTCGTATAGATTAATAAGTACACACACAGCTTATTTTAATCCCATAAGTATTCACTCACTTATGATACAATTCTCACATTTTTTATTTTTGAATAGTAGCTTATCACATCTAGCTAGTATTCTTATATCATCCTATTCGCACCTTAGGATATTACTCATATATTTTTATTCGGCATATGTATATTCTACTTATATATAATCGGCATATATATTCTAAACGCATAAATATATATGAACGAACCCGTCGAATAATTCCTCGAATGTCGTTCATCCTAAATATTCCTAAATTTAAACCTCAAATATTTCCCACGAACCCGCGATTTACATCCCCCAATTACTCTTTTAGAGGTCCTCGCACTCTATTTAGGATCCCCTAACATTTATCACCAAAAGGAATTCGTCTCCAATCCTTTTTAGGCAAAGAAAAACTTTTCTGATTTTCTATCAAAGCCGAACCGATACAGTAGCCAAGAAAAATGAACCGGTCCGGTGATAAACGAAATAATCCGGTAACCCCCAAAATGAATCAAAATAGTCATAAACGAACCGATCCGTAACCCCAATTCGGACCGATCCGGTCTGTCCAGATTTTTGCTTTCTACGAACTTCACTCCAACTCTCATCCAATCCAAGATTTAAGGTTCCTAATATCCCAAACCAATCAATATAAACATCTACACACTTATGTACCACCAACGCAACCATTTAATTTCATGGGATTCATCAATTTCTAAGAATTTAAACCCTAATTCTTATTAAACCCACCATTTTGATTTCTTCCAATTTTCTCACCAAAGATTATACCATTAACATGGATTTTAGCTCAGATTTCACGTAAGATTATCATCTCATTAAAATCATATGAAATCATTTTCCAAAACCCCCTTTTGTGCAAGAATCCCGAACCCAAAATCTTATAGTTTTTCATCACCAATTATAATATGAAAAATAAACACACTTACATTATTAAAGCAAGTTAAACACTTGCCTGGTTGGATAAATTCAACTATCTCGTGCCGGAATCCGCGTGAGCTTGGACAAAAATCTTCTCTTTTCTACCTTTTATTCCTCCTTTCTACTCTTTCTTATTTCTTTCTCTTTTCTCTCTTTTCTTATTTTATGCCATGCTCTTATAATAAAGAAATAATATTTATCCATTATTAAACCCCAAATTGACTCGTATACACAAATGTGAGTCCCTACTAATCCAAAAAGTCCCCGAAAACCAAACGCTACCCCTGGCTACTTTAATTTGACTATCTCGGCCCTTCCGAGACAAATCTTGCACTCGAAATTCTTATTCGAGTCACTTAACAAACATTAACGTCTTAAACCCAACACATCTCCACACGTATTTTTCGTATAAAAATAACATTACCTGTCGCTTTTATTCACATGCGATAGTAAAAATATAATTAGTCGATCGCATTTACTTTAGATTCTCAAATTGGTAAATTAAACCCACTAATGTAATTTAATTATCCATAAAAGTACGTGGTATTACATTCTCCCCCCCCCCCCCCCCCCCACAAGAGAATTTTGTTCTCAAAATTCGTAGAAAACCGGTACCAAAGACTTGGATCACAACACACCAGCTGCTCTATTACCCAAACTCAAATCATATTAAAATAAGGGTCACTCCACTATATGTTCGCTAGTGGTACCCACTTGTCTAGAGGCTTACTCACTATAGCCCCAACTTTACAACAAGCCTCTTTAATTCTCTTCGTAGCGATATAATCCATCAATCATAAGCTCTTCACCTTAATAACATCATATTACACATTGCGCTTCTACCAACGAGATCCAAATAACCCGAGCTTATAAATCACTAGCTCTATTACCTTAATATTATTGGAAAGATGCACATCACTAAGTTCTAGCTTCCCGTGTCCAAGCCCAAGAAAAATCTCCCATCTTGAGAGAAACCACAAGGACATCTGATCATTTGGGTCAGTCCTTTAAATATCCGTTCATGGCGATGTAACTCTTACGATGCTTAATAGTAACCCTAAAACAGTTTGTGGTTAATGTCCCTCTTGACAATGACATCTAAATCATGTCTGGTCCAAAAGTATAATTATTCGCTCATCTCTAAACAACCAGAGGCAGAATGACTAGGCTTTTCCTCACAAAACCTTAATGGGAACCTTGTCCACATCAAGTAGGTACGAGTGACCACACACAACTTCACCAATCGGTAATTTCCCTCCCAATTATCGTACTATATTTTACTTTAATTTCAAGTTAAGTCAGTTTCTAAAGTAAGCTAACCTCAATAACTCCAAAATCGCATTCATATAACTTTACTAGTCGCCAGTCACCTCTCGACTACTCATTGGGCCATAGATGTCACGAGTTGAACTAAACAAAATGTCATCCTGATTTACAAAAATATTGGGTGGCACCTCGCACTAGTGCACTCCTCCTTTACTAGCATGTCAGTCCGTTCCATCACTGGAATTATCGGCTTGATACAAAATTTATGGTTGGCCATTCCGAACCAACATATTTCCATTTATGAGTGGTGAACTCGGATACAATCTCACTATGTCTCACCTAACACCAATTTCCACTTATAATGTCTCACATTAAATGGTACTAATACTCGCCTTCTTCCTAGGGATAAACTAAGAGTTTCGGCTAGTGCATTTTTTTGCCATAACGTGCACGTTTGGGATCTTTAAACGATATTGGTATCACCATTCTATATACACTGAAGTCACTTTCAACATTCAACTAGGTTATACTCCGCTCCAAATTTCAAAATATTTAGACTTTTCCTCTTCTCAAGAGATATCCTTGTAAATGGATTCTCACAGCCTTTCAACCCATCTCGGGTGTGCTAACTCTCATTGCACACCTATACTTGGATTATCGTCATTCTCACATGCCGTTTAATCCATCCATGCCATTCTAACTTGTTTATAACTTCCCCACAGGCATACATTACTCACATTTATTCCCATGTCCTCATATCTTAGATAGTTTTAAAATCAGTTAACCAGGGTGCCCATAGACCCTATAATCCTCTCATATTAACGTAAACATCACATACATTTCACACGTCATACAAAAAATCATGTTTCCCTCGCATTCACAGCATGGCTATCATACTTGGGTATTCTCAATTGCCTCATAAATCAAAATTTTAATTCTCATTAACATCGTTCCACCCTTTAACTTGAGGTGAAAAGAAGAAAGTTTTTCAATGCTCTCTCATGGCACTACCAGCTTCACTGGCCTTAAATTAGAATATGACTTTCAACTCACAGTTATAAATAGATACTTATATAATAATCGAGGTACCAAACTCGTGGACTAAAGACCAAACATCTCCCCACTTCCAGCGATGAGGTAAGTTTCATGCATGGGATGTATCATAAAGAGAAATCCAAACAAGTATCCTCTCGATACACTAATACGTAGCTTTGTCGGTTATTGAGATCTGTCGGTCCAGGACCTAGGTCTAATAATGTGTTTAAATCCATTTATATGGCTCCGCAGGTCTCCTTACTAAAAACTATACCTAGAAATATAAATCATAACCAGGATAACATCATACTCCTATAACACATCACTAAACAACAGGAATTACATACATGTAATAATGTTACCGATATAGCCACTACACTCGTCTCACATGCGAATCTAGCGCTAATAAAAATACTGTGACTCACTAGTGTGACATAAAGCACACCTCATTCACCCGAGAATCAAACTCATATTTATACCTTGCTAATCACCCTGGCTGCTCAAATGGTTCTCAGACATGACACGCTTGTCTGAACTGAACCAAAAACTATCTCAATCATTGCCCCGACTAGGTAACATACTCGTATCACTTTACTCACTTTGGGAAAAATCAATGCATGTGGTCTTACCCCCGCATAAGATATCTCTCTAGATAATCCATTTATCATCGGCCACGCTGATTGTATTAGGGTTGTCATCATCTCTGACCTTGGTAGACTCGACATTGACGGCCATCCTCATTGTTCCCTTAGCTCCGCTGGCCCTAAGGAACACACTACTGGCTTTACCAATCTCAACTGAATCCGTCTTTACTTAGTAGGAATTCAGCTATCTGAATTATTTAGATGGGTCCCCTAATGGTGCTTCACTAACACCATTTCATCTAGTCTTACTCTCAGACTAAATCTTTCGATTCCTTTAGCTCCCCACCAAAGAAGCGTTAACATCTCTACCGACAAAATGCGACATTGTCACCATCTCCATCGACCGTTCAAGTATAATTTCCCATAAGTGCTAGCGACTATTCTCGCGAGTCCATCACCCACTTAAATACTCTCTTCTCCATTATACCTACCTCATCTCATACACAATTCGCTAGATCATTAAAATTCATTTATAAAAATGGACCCCTATTCGGCCCTCCTGCGATGAGTTCTGAACAACATTCACATCTCCTCCTGAACATCTGATGAAGAAACTTGCGGTCAAATCGTACCTAAGATCCTTTCATTAACACATCATTTCACTTTTCAAATGTGGGGGTCTACTCCCACCAATATAGCTTTGTTCTTACGAGCCAAGAAAATTTACCCCAATTCACTTCTAGGTGTACTATTTCTTGTTATATGCCAAAGCCTCTGGGTATCTTACATCCATTGTCTAACACACACAATCTCCACATTTTCTAGAATTCCCACGGATGGTCCTCCTCAAAGACCACTCTGACTCTTTCCCATCTTAACAACACTGGGTGAGTTTAGTTTGGCACCGCTTTCTACTATAGCGGTACTTGAAAATATATATTGCACCCTAGCAGTCCTTAAAACTCCTAACTTCCCGAGCAACAATAGGGGTGACCTCAACTACGGTCATCGTCCCCAGAAAATTCTTCAACTTTAATTGGGCCCTTCCTCCTACTGTCTCCCAACGACCATCATCTGACTTCCCTTCATGGTTTGGCACACGAACACACCTGAGCACAAATAAGATTCACTAATATATATACATTATATAGGGAGAGCGAAATATCACAATAAAAATAAATAATGCTAAACATAGGGCTCTATATCAAATAGAAGGCAACACTGAAAGCGTGGTACGTTAGCACATATTCCTAAGGACTCTAGAACCTGACGCTCCGATACCACTGTGACACCCCGCCTAATAAAATACCAGGTGATCAGTCCTATATCAAATTAAACAGTAATGTCAAATGGTTCCATTGTCAACATCACTGTCAAAAAATCAATTAATTACTGATAACCTATTAGGCCTCGCATCAAATTTTAAAGTTTTTAATATTTTTAAACTTAATGCACAATAAAAAACTATCACGTAGGAATATAATCAATAAATGGAATAAATAATTAAATAACCTATAACTCTCGGTAAACATTTATACAACCATATCGAATGCGCGTAAAATGAAATCGCTAAAATAAAATAAATGACATCAGTTGGGCAACATGATCGCTCATCAATTTCAACAAATCCTATCTAGATATCAAAGAAGAAAGTGTCTAAAACAATCCCTGCCAACATCCACAGATGCGACAGCTACGTCAGACATGAAAGAATAGTCATCTAGGCATCCCTGTGTCTGGACACCTAAAAAGTATACAAAGAGGAAGAAAAAGGAAAATAGATAAGGGTCAGAGCCCAGGTTTTAAAAAAATCATTTGAGCAAGTTTTTAATTTACTTTAATATTTGAAATATGGTACTCTCCATATTTAAATTGGTGTCGCACTCGCATGAGATACCCCTCACCTCTCATCTAATAGTGCACACCTAACGCATGTATTTTAAAATACCCTAGTTAAGTTACCTCGCCTAACTAATCTCTCACACCCACTAAATCATTATATGCTATCTAACGCCCCACGTATTTAAATATGCTAAGTTATTGCATTATCTTACTTTTAATATTATCCCACGTATAATTTATCCATTCGTAATTAGTAACTTTCACTAGTTATTATACATTATTCACATCTTAGTCTTATCATCTCGTATGTAATATTCTCATCATTATAAACGTATATTACATATTATATTCCGGATTTTATACTCCCTGATAAACCAGAAATTAACTCACATTTGTATCCTTGTTTTAGTCCATATGTATATATATTCTCATCTTATATATATATATATATATATATCTGTGTGTGTGTGTATTTTCACATCTCAATCTCAAAAGGTTGCTCCATCAAGCTCTACAAAATTGCTCTTCTTCCTCCTTCAAACACTCTTCAAAACCCATCAATAACCACTTTGGTTAGTGAGATGATGAAATTTAGAAATGAAAATGATGAAGATGATGAACTCCTAAATTCACACCAAAATGGTCCAAAGACCTTCTTCTAGCTCCCAAAAATCCTTCTAAAAAGCTCCTACAAGTTGTGCCACATTAGACTGAAGCTTTAATAGAGGTTGTAGGCTACATTAATGGAGTTTCGGTGGAAAAATATAAGATTCAAGGTGGACCTACGAATTTGAGAAGTTTTCTGACTAGGCAAGAGCTCATGAGATGTAGAGGAAAGTGAGATATCCGATGTCTCAAAAAAAGCACAAACATTGAGCTCTTCTCTCTCTCTCTCTCTCTCTCTCTCTCTCTCTCTCTCTCTCTCTTTCTCATAATCTATACAAGGTAAATGTAAGTCTTGACCCAACAAATCATATTTTAGAAGATCTAAAAGGGTGAAAACTCTAACCAAGGTGTGCATATTTGATTTGGAAAGTGACCATACACAACCACCACTTAGACCCGTCCAAAACTTAAAATTTGCGCTTTAACAACCCACCAAAATGGTGTGTGTGTGTGTGGGGAGGGGGGCGTCCACTGAAACAAAAGTATTTTATTTTCACTTTTTCTTCACATAGTATTTTTCTATATGCTTTTAGGTTCTCATATATATGGTAATATTATTTTTTGACCTCCCTATTGACAAAAACAATTTACGCAAAGTTGAGTTTTCACAGTGTCGCGCGCCTGCAAAAAGTGTTAGATTAAACTTTTTTCTTAACTACATGGCATTCTTATTTATATTTTTAGCGCCCCAAATATGTTCTCACACTATTTTTATCCCTCTCCAATTGTCCCATAAAAATCGCGCAAGTTTGCTTCTTACGTGGTGCGTGTTAACAAAAATTTACCTAAAATGAGTTTAAATAATTATTTTCGAAGTTGTCAAAGATGAAAAAGTTGCTCGGAATTATATTTTACATTTTTTGGTTGATCTTCAAATTTTTCTGAGCACTTTCATATTTTGACAAAAAATAAATTTTTTATTCACTTTTTGACTTTTTCCCCAATGGTATTTTTATATGTACTTTTTGGACCCTATAAAAGTGGTCATTTCGATATTTGGGACAATGATGCATCCAACAAAAATCACACAAAGTTACATATCCTTAACATTGATTACCATGACCTAGTCGAAATCATTCCATGGTATTTTCGCGTCAAACTTAACCAACATACTAACTAGAACTATGTTCCGCCTAATAAAATACCGGGTGATCAGTCCTATATCAAATTAAACAGGAATCTCAAATTGTTTCATTCTTAGCATCACTGTTGAAAAATAAATTAATTACTAATAACCTATTAGGCTTGGCGTCAAATTTTAAACTTCCTAATCTTTTTAAACTTAGTGCACAATTAAAACCATTCACGCAGGAATATAATCAACAAATGGAATAAATAGTTAAATAATAAAAAACTCTCGATAAACATTTATACAACCAGATCGAATTTGCGTAAAATGAAATCGCAGAAAATAAAATAAATGAAATTAGTTGGGCAACATGCCCGATCATTAATTTCAATACCTCCTATTTAGATCTCAAAGAAGGAAGCGCGTAAAACAATCCCTGCGAACATCCACAAATGCGGCAACTACGTCATACACGAAAGAATACTCAATCGGGCATCCTAATGTCTGGACAACTAAAAAGTGTACAAAGAGGAAGAAAAAGGAAAATAGATACGGGTCAGAGCCCGGGTTTCTAAAAAATCATTTTAGCAAGTGCTTAATTTACTTTAATATTTAAAATATTTTACTCTCCATATTTAAAGTGGTGTCACACTCACATGAGATACCCCTCTCCTCTCATCTAATAGTGCACACCTAACGCATGTATTTTCAAACACACTAACTAATCTCTCAAACCAACTAAATCATCATACGCTACCTAACGCCCCACGTATATAAATATGCTATGTTCTCCAATTAGCTTACTTTTTATACTTTCTCACGTATAATTTTTCCATTCGTAATTAATAACTTTCAATCGTTATTTACACTATTCACATTTTAGGGTCATCATCTCGTATATAATAGTCTTATCATTACATACGTATATTACATTTTAAATTCTGGATTTTATACTACCGGATATCAGAAATTAACTCACATTTCTGTACTTGTTTTAGTCCATATTCTCATATCATATATATATATATATATATATATATATATATATATATATATATTAAAATATATTACACACATCTAGTGTATATACACGACATTCTTTATCTTAGTCCATGAATATATATGTTTTCACATCTTTTATATATAAACAATGGTATGCCCGTGCCTGAAGGCACGATGATAATTTTCAAAATGACAAATATTTCTAAAGCACCTAATTGCAAAACGGAAAAAATGTCATTACCCGACAAAACAGAGTGTAATGTTAAAGTGTATAAAAGTATAAATAAAAGTGAGTTTTACATACCTTAAGCTTTGTAGCATATGTGGTACAAACATACCTCACATACAATAGTTCTTAAACTTTGTAGCCAAAAGGACAACATGACAGATGTAAATGCCATAGATTAACAGTAATTAGTACAATGACTAGAATGTGAATTCTACCCATAACACTAAATATAACTCCCTAATATATCAAACCTAAAAGAGCGTCGTATTTCCATCTCTCTCTCTCTCTCTCTCTCTCTCTCGGATTGAAAAACACGAGTCTAAAAAATTATTCCAATAATATTCAAATAAGTTGTGAATAATCACACTATACAATAGTTGTAAATAATTTAAAAAATTTGGGCAAAAATTCCTTTGTTTATAAGACTATCCACCCTATTAAAGAAATACAAAATACACCAACACATCGTATATATAAAATCAACGATTCAATTCAAATCATGGAAATAGCACCAACACGTCAATAAATAAATAAATGACACCAATTTATGAATACTTCAATAAAGTATTCTAACTGAAAGTATCTTGTTCAATGGAAGATTTCTCCTTGTAATATGAAAATATCTTAGTCCTTATTGACGTTATTCCATTCTCAATTCTTTGTTTAGACAACCACCCAAATGTCCATTCTTTTCAATATGAATGTATAACATTTAAACTTTTAAAAACTATAAAAAATGGAATGTTCAGATACTTTGATAGACAAATTGTAAAATAACATAGTAAACCCCCAATCTTGAAAATTTGAATCAATTTCCCATTTTCAAAAAACCTTAAAATCCCATCTTAAAATTTTGAATAAACCTCAATGGTTATAGTGGCTTACGTTTATAATGTCAGGTAGTGTTGTCACATGAAGAGAACAATATTTTGTCTGGGTGATGATAGTCACATGAGGTTTACTATTGTCATAGTGCCCTGCTAATTAAGTGCCACAGTTTACTACATAAGCCATTACGGGGCCTCTTGTTGGATACGATATTAGAGAACGAATCAACCAACTGCCCTGCTGTACAATCCACACATCAAAATAAAAAGATTAATCTCCAAATTAGGGACAAAATACTATAAAATACATAAAGCTAGAGTCACAGATATGCGAGTGGGTCTAGAGTCACAGAATCTCTAGAGAAGAAAAATAAAACATATATAAGCACAAAGATTTCTCCAACAAAATGATTTCTCCAACAGATATAAGACAAAATACTAAACTGATTTCTTACTAAAATCGCTAAAAACTAGACATAAAATGAAACCGAACCCATTAAAGCAGAAAAAGTTTTCGTGTGCAATAAAGACCATAAGCACGATCATGATTCATAGAAAGGAACATCTAAATAAATATGGAATATTCATTAAAAAGTAAAACTAAAACTAAAATGTGAAGCAATGTCAGACCCTGCCAAATGAAAACTTTTGATATGGCTATTTTTGTCCATTATGCGGCTTTTGATTGGCAACTAAATTCTCCATTTCACGTTTCCACAACAACATCATCCCCACGCACCCTGTATGGAATCTGCAGCCACTACTTGACATGAGTTACAAATAATCCTAAATATATTTTTTAATTTTTCTATACTAATAGGCGAACAAATTGTGGTAGGAAGTAAATAGCAGCGTATAACAAATTATGGCAGTATGGGAACTCTCCTCGGTGGCTACTGCCTACCTGCTACTGTTTGGCAGTATGCAAACTCTCCTCTTCTCTTTTGCTGGATGAAAATAATTATGCATATCTATCATATGACCTCTACAGACACGACAACACACCAAATAAAAGTTTAAGCATAATGATGTATAAATAGAAGTTTATGCATAATGATGTATCTAATAGCTTTAATAAATACTCAAAACATAATAAATCATACCTAAAAGTTCGTCTCAAAGGGAATATAGAACATGGAGGCCACTACTGCTGTAAAAATGCAGATTTCTCAGATGTAAAAACATAGATTTTTCAGATTTAATAACGCTGTAAAAATGCAAATTTCTCAGACGCATCATCTAAATGGGATGGAACATCGCTTGTAGACCACTACTGCACGGACAAAGAGAAAATAGTAAAACTTTATATAGAACATTAACAAACGCAAAATAAAAATGAACTATTAACACTCAAAATGAACTATATAAAGGATAATAAAAATATTGTTGTGATGAATAATAAAGGTTGTGTATCATAGGGTCAATTAGTTAAATCAGAAAACAAATTAAGGAAAATTTTGTGAGCTAAAGTGGCAAAAGGGTAGTGTCGTCTCAGGTTAATGTTAATGGTACATGGAGTCATGTATAGCTAGTTTCCTATATAAGATAACTTGAGATCAAATCCAGTATATGATTCCAAAGAATTAAAATCATGTTTTGAATGCCTGAGAAAAGAAGGATGCCCGAACCTATTTACATTCACAGTAAACAGAAAAAAAAAAAATCAATTTCAATAAAAATGCAACTTATCAAGGTAATATACAAAATTGAAGCCATTTAATTATGTAATTAGAGTAAATAAGTAAGATAGTAACCTTTTAAGTAAAAATATACCTGATTATGCTTTTAGAAAGATGATTAATGGTACGTGGGATACAAAAAGGACAACTTATAATATTTGAAAAAATAGTGATTAATAGTTTGAGACAGGTATAGATATGTAATCTTGTGGATAAAATACTACAAAAATTTGTATAAAATAAACAGTTAGTAAACTAAAGGCAAACCTAGATTTAACAAAATATATATTGTGTTCAATCAACATTCATGTGTATATGCTACAAAAATGTAACAATTTCAAATGTTCAACGAATAACTAACGATTCTCGAACAACAAACACATACCATTACATACGCATTTCTCAAACATTTAGATATTACAACAACTAAAGATTACATATGTATACATTTTGCATCAGCATACATATAAGGGTTCATCACATACGTACGCATTTCTCAAACATGTGTATTTATTTTGAATAAGCATACAACTAACAATTATATCTGTATAGCCTACGAAAAATAATAAACCCTAGATTTCCCCCGAAATCTATCGATTTCGACATAGCCAAAAAGGCCATGAGAACAAAAAACTAATAATTACCTTACTCCAAACCAATCTACAATAGCCAAATGTTGATTATGGTTGAAAAATACCAAATATTATGTTGGCCAGTTAGACATTCCGTGATCAAGTAAGTCACAAATAACAGTTTACCTCAATTTCACCAACCATTATGTTGTATCCAATGAAAGTTGAAGAATGAAAACACCATTGATAAACTGATACAGAATAAAGAATAGCAATTAAAACCAAACATAAGACGAACATCATAATGGAATGCTTCATCTTACCAGTGAAATTGACACAAAAGGTACCAAACTCAAATCAACATCAAATAATAATGCATCTCATCCAATGGCATAACCACTGATGAGAAAATTCGATAGACAAACAGTGACAGATCCGAACATCTAGTATTCAATTGACAAACTCTCACGCATCAATAAAATATCAAAGATTTAAATATATAAATTAAAATAATAAAACAACTCAAAAAATAGAGGAACGGACCTACAAAACAACTAAGAAAACTTAAGAGCATGCCTATAAATTAGAAACAAAATAACAGACCTAACAAAATATTGAAGATGTAAATTTTGAGTCATTTCTCATTCTGCCATTACTTCGGTGACATGGAAAGACGAAAATTCAATGATCGAAGTGATCAAACACTAAATTTCACAACTTCGGGAAAATAATTTCTTAAACACATAACTGTGTACCTTAACTTTAATAAAAACCTCCATTATTAATATGAACAACAAAATTTCTAATTAACACGGTACTAAGAGAAAATTACTGCCCGTTTGGATCTGTATTCAGAAAACTCGATTTAAACGCTATTTTTAAATATAGTTTTAACTTTTAGTTTTTTGTTTTTATAATTATTGGTGTGGATTTGGTAAATTTATTGATTGCACCATTAAACTCAATATAATAAGGAATAAGAAAAATACACTTCTTATGTGACGAGATTATCACTAAATAATAAGAAAGACCATGCTTGAGGAATCTCTCAACTTCATTACAACCATGTTATTTGAAATCAATCAACCTTATTATCAATCTAAATATAACAAAAATTTGAGAACCATAGATCAGAAGCTCTCGATCCAATCAATGCTCAATCAAGGGGCTATTCAACTTTTATTTGTGAGAAGTCATCAACAAATATAAAGATCAACCCCATGCTAAGTAAAAATAATTGAGGAAATAGACAAAGTTACGTAAAGATTGCATCTTCCAAACTATAATCATAAACATTTGAAAAAAAATACTGAACTAAAAAAATACCTATTTATTTCCTTAACGACAGTTATAACCGGATGAATATTTTCCATAACTTCATTGTTCCTTTGCCTCTAGAGCCGTCACCAGATCACCGCCATCTCTAGTTGTTAATCATTAATACTACTCAGGCTGTGTTCTCCTAGAATAACTTCGAAATATCTATGGAAGGCCTCAATTATTAAATAAATGCAAAAACACTTGTACCAAGAATCAAAATTGATAAAGAGGTTATACAAAAATGAAAAACCTAATAGATGAGAATGCTTATTCTTCTGGATACTAATTTAAGATTATGTTGTTAGTTTTCTAAGTTTCTAACAAAATCTTTACTTTTCAAAGTTGTCCACTCTCAACCCCCATCACTGCACTGCACCACCATCAATAAAAACACTAAAAACAAACAACGAACATTGCCACCAACATTAACCCTCTGCTCCCAACATCATCCACATGAAAAAAAATTTAAGAAAAGTATCTTCAATAGTTAATTTATTTGATCGAAGAAAATTAAATGCACAGTTACCTTTGATGAAAAAAGCTCCCCTATCTTATGTTGGTTTGGCGTAATGGGGTCCCAAATGCGACGTGACCTAAAGAAGAGACAATTTGATGGGTTAAATATATTAAACCACGGTATGTAAACCATGTTCTACTATTCAAAAAACCCTAAAATTAGTATAAAAACTATAAAAAAATTATCTGAAGAATACAGGGGTGGGGTGAAGGAAAAAAATTAAGAAGAATAAAAAGCCAAAGTGATCCGTAAATATGAATACAACTAATCATTATTTGATTGTCTTGTGGGATGTATTATTGCCTATAAAATCGTACAAAGGAGAAAAGTTAGAGAAGAACAAAATTAAATAAAAAGTAAAAGTCCAAATGGTTAAAATCTGAAATGAAGTATTACAAAATAATTATTTACCATCCTATAAGATGACGAGGTCGGTGCCTTTCGTTGTGCTTAGAAAAAACTCAAATGAACCTTGAATAAAATTGGGAAACTAAGAACGATACAAATCTAAGAAAATTAGGAAACTAAGAACATTTGTTATATATTTGAGTACCTAATAAATGAATCCTATGCACCAAAATATCATTAAGAAATCAATATGAATATGTCAATCCGTTTAGCAAGTCAATAATCAAGTACAATTACGAACCCCACTCCCCATTTTCCAACCTGAACTTACATGAGCACCATACTTTACTTCAGTAGTTAGTCTGAACCCCACTCCCTAAAGAATTTCACAAAGGAAAAAAAATAACACAGACCAATATATACCTTAGAACAAAAGCATCACCCAAAGAAACCATTCCCTATTTTTTTAAATAAATATCCAGTAGTTAGTCTTTAAAACAAAAAACTCATTCTCTATGATTCCTCACTCTACATATATGTCCTAGATCATAAATTAAATTCATATTTCGAAGGAACAAAATCTTAAGATAAAAAGCCTATGAGCGCGTCCATGATATATTCCTGTAAAACTTCTGTCTGTGTGCATCCTATATTCTAATATCAACATCGTCATTTGAGGCAAAAAAAACCATACAAATATTTTACTAAAAGGTTCATATCCCAAAAGAGCTAAACCAAAAGGCTATAAATAAGAAACCCTTGTTTTGAACACAACTAAAGTTCGTAACAAATTACACTGAAAATTAAAAATAGAAGAGGAACACCGAAAAAAGGATAAATTACATTAAAATATGAAAACTCAAGTTTTGAAACCCTCACTTAAAGCTGAAATAATATCCTCTAAAAATCTAATTTTCTCCCCCCATGAACTGATAAACTCACCATGAATGTCATTTTGCAGTGTTGTTTTAAGGGAGAGACCGAAAAAAATGCTCCCTGCTGGAGCTTAAGAGAAGCATATGAGCGAGGAGTTGAGATTACAGAGATGCATCTATGATATTTAAATAGACAAATAGAATATTCATCGTGATCTGAACAAAATATATAAAAAAACCACCTCTCCAAAGAAGCGTGTATTTGGGGAAACATTCAAGAAAGTAGAAAACACACATTGTTCCTCATGATTTTAGCGGGTATACATTAGACCCCTAATCTTAAAATGAAAAATTAAATTTTAGGTATACCTATCACTGGAAGAGAAAATCGTAGATAAAGTGAAGATTACACCTGGTTTTGCAAATCCTAATGTCTGCAAAATGAATAAAAACACTCAATTATACACATATTAGTGAACTCAGCTAAATCATTAGCTGTAAAAAAAATGCTAGAAAGAAATAGAAAACATAAATAGATAGATTTGATCATATAAGAATATCGCAAAACCTCCTAAATAGCCAAAACCTTATCTTGATATAGGAGCACCGAGAAAGAGACAAAGAACGATTGAACGTGAGAAAGAATAGGAGGTGAGAAGGTAAGGGGAAATGTTAGTGAGTATGCATGTGTAAGAGGGTGAGTGGGTGTGTGTGAGTGAGTATGCATGTGTAAGAGGGTGAGAAAGACTGCCTGAATGTGGCAACGAAGGTTAGCGACGGCTAGGGTTTGTGGTTTGTGTTGAAAGGGGAAAGAGCTGAAAGGAGTGAGAGGGAGAGTGAGAGACTAAGATAGACGGGGGTGGGTTTGGGGTTTGGAGCGAGAGAATGAGGAAGACATATGAGGGAGACAAATGTGGGTTTGGGGTTTGTTTTCTTTTCTCTTTTTCCATTTAAGAGAAAATGGGGGAGATTTTTTAGGCTTCTTAGACATTCTTGCTATATTCTCAACTAAAAAGCTTGATCTTAGTTATCTCATTTTCTGGAATCAGTACGTTCATTTATATCAAAATTTTGATAGGGTATTGGTCTGTAATTACTTGAGTTATGTAATTTTCTTTTTCTAGGATATTGGGTAGATAAAAATTTTGTATAGGAATAGGTTTTTCTTATTTCTTTTGTACCCCTACGAGTCCTCGATGACTTAAAGGAGATTTTGTCTCATATTTGCAAAGGGGAAGATTGAATCACACAATATATTTGACTCATTTGAGTCTATATTATATAGGTGGTCATCTAGTTTGGAAATAGTGACAAAATTGAGTCATATCCTAGTTTGACCAAAAAGCCTTCAGACTCTTCACTTTGAATTCCTCAAATTGTTCCAAAAGGTAGAACACCAACACCTCACCTAGGATTGCATTCATGTGTTGCATTCTTCATAATATGGGGGTGTGTGAGTTAAATCCCATTAAATGATTTTTCCACAATTTTTGGGATATTTTAAATAATTTCTGAGATTTTTTATACATTTTTTTGAAATTTAAAATTTTCTTTTACAAAGGTTGTGGGCTGTTTTGTAATTAACAAAAATCTATTGAAACTTGGCTTGGGTAGAAACCGAAAGCGCTAGATAATATTTTGGGTAAATTTATATTTCTATAAGACCAAAAACAAACATTTTTTACGTCATCACAACCTTACACGTGTTGGACTTATAAGAGTTGGATATGTGTTTCTTTACACTCACATACCTGAGAGTGATTGAGAATCCTTGGATCATTTTAATCTATGTCCTGCATACGTTCTTACATGATCCTTGTGTTTACATTTAAACCAATCAAATCTTTTATAATTACGGTGCGTTAGTAGTCATTAGATTGCTTTCGATCAAATCCTGATCGTCCATTTGCTTGAGACGTTCCAGATTCTTCTATTCCTTGTATAAAAGGAGACTTTATCCTTTCAATTCTAAATTTTGGTTCAACTTATTTTTAAGAGAAGAAAAAAGAGAGAATAAAGAATAGAGAAGAGAGGAGAGAGAGAGAGAGAGAGAGAGAGAGAGAGGGAGAGAGAGAGAGAGAGAGAGAAGAAAAAGGGAGAGAAAATTACAAACCCTAACCTAACTATAGCCAAATCTCGCATGAAAATAGTTTGGAGAGTTGAGTTAGTTCTAGATTTGAGAAGATCCATCGTCTCTTGTCCAACCAAGTCACGTTTTCCAGATCTCATTTTCTTTCATAGAAACATGAGATTTGTGATTCTGTGATACTTCTCACGTTTATCTTACTAATTTTAATTTCTTATTTTCTCAATTTTGTTGGTTGTTTTAAACCGTTATGTTTTGTTCAAAATCATTTCTGATTTCAGTTTTTGACAATATTTGGACTTAGATCTAGTTAAGATCTTGATTGGGGATTTACACTTTCAATTATTTCACATTTTGTGAAATATTTGTAAATATTTTTGAATAAACAAAGAGTTTAGGATCTTGGCTCTTATGTATAGCAAGATTCCCTTTTGATCTGTGGACAAAATTGAAAGGTTCAAAGTCTTGAGTTTTAATAAAACTGATTTTAGAAATCTTCTTTACATTTTAGAATCTGTTTGTAATTTGATAATCAAATGGGTTTAGTAAGTGTGTGTGGGTTTCATGCATGTGATTTAGATCACATCACCACTTACACTTTACACTACAACAATAAATGGTGCTGGTAGAGAGATTCTGAACATTTGAGTCGAGGCAAAGCTAAAAGGAGTGCAGTTACAAAGCTGAGAGAACATCATCAAAGCCTTGGGAGAAGTTAGAAAATGCCAGAGGAGTTGGTATAATTTTTGAACTTAGATAAGGCTTGCTTGTGTGTCTTGCTTGTTAAATAGTTTGAAACATGTTACTCTATTTTAGTGGATTTTTACTTTTGAGTTGTAAAGACCTTCGGGGATCTTTCCCCAATTGGGTGGGGTTTTACCACGTTAAAAATTATACTTGTAAATTTCCTCTTCCTCTCATCCCTTTCTTGAGGCTATGGTGATTTGATTTCTTTAAATGTTTTGATTTTTAAAATAGGTAAACCTATAGCTTAAATAATTTGTTCATAATGTTTTACACATCTTCTGTTAGGAAATTTGTTTTAAGAAAAGAGTTTCTTCAACAAACTGTTCGGAGCCATTTAGATAGTTTAATCTTGAATTAAATGACTTAAATGGTACTATTTCAATTGGTGTCAGAGCTTTTGTTTTTTTAAGTTCTCTAGATCTTTATTTTCTTAAATTGTTTTCTCAAAACAAATTATAGACGAGAAATTTGAGAGACTAGGTAACCTATCTTGGCCCCCTCTCTTTAATCAAACTTCCCTTACTGGAAAGTAAGGATGGTTGCTGTCATCCAAGCGACCTTGGGAGATGATGTCTGGGATGCTATTGAAAATGGTTATACTTTTCCTACTAAACCATCCGCTGAAGGAAATAGTGAAAGGATTAGAAAGTTACTAAGTGAATTCACTAAAGAAGAGTAACAAACTTCCCTTAACAATAACAAAGGCAGAAATGACATATTCATATCTATCAATGAACATGAATTTAATAAGATAACATTCTGTACTACCTCTAAGGAAGCATGGGACACCCTAGTGACTGCACATGAGGGTGAGACCAGAGTTAAAGTTGCTAAACCACAAATGTTAATCCAGTAATACAACTCCTTAATCATGATTGAGACTGAGTCATTTGATGACTTTTTTTATTAGATTGACAGACATTGTGACCAAATTGCAAGCGAATGGGATTGTATAAGATAGAAAGGAATTTGTATCTAAAATACTAAGATCACTTCCACATAAATTTGATAATAAGAGATATGCAATTGAGGAGATAGATGATCAAAATCTCACACCTGAACTCCTCAGTAGCAAATTGTGAACTGTGGAAATGGAATTAGAATTTAAGAAATAATAAACCTAGTCCCAAAAGAGTCAGTTTAGTTCTAATCATTTTTTTCATCTAACTTGACCACACCTGAACTTAGTATACCTGACATTGGCTTAGACTCTGATGAGGACTGTAATTTAGATAGTCTGGATAATCATCTTGCCTTAATATCTAAACAGTTTACGAAAATTGTGAATTTTTGAAATAAAATAGAAAAATGATAAGGCAAACCTACTTATCCAAACCAATCTAACAATAGGCCTCATGAGAAAATACAAGACAAACACCACTTGAGAGAGACCTTAAAAATGTTTAATGTTATAGATGTGGGAAGTTAGGACATATGGATAGTGGCTATAGAGTTAACTTAGACAAAATTCACAAACATAGTAGGGCTCATATATGCAAAACTTGGGATGACTCAAGTGAATCTGAAAATGATGAACCAGAGTCATCTAACACTTTTGACCCTTGTATATCATTATTTGCAAAGATAATCTACACTGGTGATGAGGAATGTAATCATACTATGTGAACTGATACTATGCCTACTAGTTTATCTGCCTTACTTCTTGTGAATGTTGATAATGCTTCAAATGTTGTGTGTGTGAGTCAAAAGGGAACGCTCTATTGTTGATGACAATGGGTGTGTGAGTCCTAAAAATGAACCGCTAGGGGACACTGCACACTTAGTGACTCCGACAATGAAGACCTTCCTAACATTCACACACTGTACACAAAAACTCTAAAGAAAATCACTAGAGTTGAAAATATTGTCAAAGATCTAACCCAAAAGATAAAAACACTATGTCATATGATCAAACAGCATGCTGAAGAGTATACTACTCAATGTCTAACTTATGAGAATTAAACAAAAAAATTTTAACAAAGAATAAAAGAATTGTCTGACTCAAATGAAATTATGGAAAAGAAATACAAAGTAACATTGTTAGAATTGGAACAAACAAAAGAAAAGACATCAACGGTCTTTAAAAAGTTTGAAAAATTTGAAAATAGTTCTAACTGTTTTGAAGACATTGTTGCTGAAGGAAAAACTAATTCTCATGACAGAATTGGAATAGGATTTTGTCCCAACTCTAAGACCCAAACTAAAAACTTTAAAATAATAAGGTTTGTGTCTGCTGGTAAAACACCTATTGAAACATGTCCAGACATTCAAGGTTTGAAAAATGAGTTTGATATAAAACAACAATAGTTAGACATTAGTGAATCAAGTAACTCTAAGCATAATGTTGAACATAAGGCTAAATAGGTCTACCGCCCCTATTCGACAAGATGATTCGACATTTCATCATGTACCAGCTAGGAACAAGTGTAGAGCTCAAAACCTAGACAAGCCTTCGAATAACAATTTTCCTAAGGTTATGAGTTCTACGAGCCATCTTTATTGCTCCTATTTTGATGTCTATGGACATTCCCTTGATGGTTGCTATTACAAACATATATGTAATCCAGTCTATAACTCTAATGTTTACCATAACTTTAACTATTATAGGAGAAGACAAAACAACTATGTCCTTTCGAGTCAGCTAGATAAGAATTCTAACTATTGAAATAGAAAGAGAAGGACTAATACTAAAAGACCATCGACAAGAAGGAATCCTAGATTATTTTCTAAATCAATTGCTCAAATGGTCTATAATACTAATAAATTTGTGCAAAAATGTTTTACACAAAAATCCAAAGCTCGCAAGTTTTATCAAGTACGAGGTAATAAGCGCAAATTAAAAACTAGAGCAATTTGGGTGGGAAAAGATGATCTATTACCCTAGTTGAAAAGAAATATTGTGATCAGTGCTTTTAAAGCTGAACACACAACATCTGGATGGTATTTAGACTCTGGATGTTCCAAACATATGACCGGGGATGATTCCAAACTTTCAAACAAAAATAACTTCTCCGGAGGAAATGTATTGTTTGAAGATGGGGTATAAGCCCAGATCATTGGTAAAGGAACACTCCATGAAGAAGAATTACCCATTCTTGAGGATGTTCTCTTGGTAAAAGGTCTTAAAGCTAATTTTCTAAGTATATCACAGTTTTGTGACTCCAACCATACTGTCACCTTCTTAAAGAACAATTGCAAAATTTTAAATAAAAAAGGTGATTGCATTATTATAGGACTCCGTACTCCAGATAACTGTTACACAGTTAATCCAAGTATAGAGGTTTGTAACATTGCTAGAATAGATGACCATGAGATATATTATAACAGGTTGGGTCACATTAATTATGATAGCCTTAGAAAATTGTGCTCCCAAGAGATAGTGAGAGCTCTTCCAAAGATCAAACCAAGTTTAAACATCATATGTGGTCCCTCTCAAGAAGGAAAAACTGTTACGACTCCCCACAAGAAAGATAAAAAATTTCTATCCACTAAACCTCTATAACTCATCAATATGGACCTAATGGGTCCTTCTCGTATTGTTAGTCTTTGTGGAAACAATTATATCTTAGTTATGGTTGATGACTTCACTCGATTTAGCTGGGTTTCTTTTTCAAAACACAATTCAGAAACTTTCTCTAAGTTTTTGAAAATATTAGTTTGTATAAAAAATGAAAAGGATTCCCAAGTAGATAGAATTTATAGTGATAGAGGAGGAGAATTCATAGATTTAGGTGTCATCAAATACTGTGACTGTAATGGTTACAATCATGAATTTAGTGCCCCTAAGACACCTCAACAAAATGGAATTATTGAGCATAAAAATTGCACTCTTCAAGAAATGTCCCGTGTGATGATTTACACGAAGAACCTACCTAAATATATGTGGGTAGAATCCATTCGTACAGCCTGTTATATAATCAATCGAGTTTACTTATGGAAAAATACCAAAAAAATATCCTATGAGCTTTGGTACGGGAAGAAACCTAACCTAAAATACTTTAAAACCTTTGGTAACACCTGTTATGTCTGTAAGGATAGAGAACATCTGTATAAATTTGAAACTAGAGGAGATAAAGCCATTTTCTTAGGATATTCTCCAAATAGCAGAGCCTACTGTGTCTACAATTTTTGTACTAAAACCATGATGGAATCCATTAATGTGGTTGTAAGTGACACTAATGTAGAAAGTAAGATCAAAGAACAAACTACTATGGATGAGTCCGAAAATATTTTAAAATATGACTCTCCAGAAATAGCTGAGTCCTTACTAATTGAGACCCCTAAAGTACCTAACTGGGTTTCCAAAGATCATCCTTTAGATAGTGTAGTTGGTAATCCTACTGAGCCAGTTCGTACAAGATCTCAACTTTGTAACATTTCTCATTTTGCATGATTTATGCCCCTTATTGAGCCAAAGACTGTAAATGAGGCCTTGAATAACACTTTGTGGATAAGTGCTATGCAGGAGGGACTTCTTCAATTTGTCATTCATGGTGTACGGTATCTTGTACCCGGCCAAAAAATAAAAGGGTTATCGGCACACGTTGGATTTTTAAAAATAAAACAGATGAATGTGGGATGATTATTCAAAATAAAGCTAGATTAGTTGCCCGAGGCTACTCTCAAATTGAAGGAATAGACTTCGAAAACTTTTGCACCCCTCACTCGCCTCAAGCCTGTTCACGTACTTTTTGTAATATCTTGTCATTTTCATTTCACACAATATCAAATGGATGTTAAATCTTTTTTCCTTAATGGTAACTTGACTGAGGAGACCTACATAGAACAACCAAAAGGGTCCATTGACCCCCATCATACAAATTATATCTATCATCTTAAAAATCTATTTATATGTTAAAATTAGCTCCTAAAGCTTGGTATGAGCTTCTATCCACCTTTCTTTCAGACAACAGTTTTAGTAAAGGAGGTAAAGACCAAACCTTATTTGTCAAACATTTTGATAACAATATTACTATAGCCCAAGTTTATGTTGACGATATCATTTTTGGATCCACCTCCCATTTAGAAGTTAAGACCTTCTCGGACATTGTGCACAAATAATTTCAAATGTCACTTATGGGGGAGTTACAATTCTTTTTAGGGCTCCAAGTTAAATAAAATTCGGATGGATTATTTGTATCGCAATCTAAATACGCTACAAAGATTGTCAAGAAGTTTGGACTGAAAATAACTAAAGAAGTTGGGACTCCTATGAGTACATCTGTCAAACTTTCAAAAGATTAGAATGGTAACTCAATTGATTCTAACTTACACCGTAGTATGATAGGAAGATTACTTTACCTTACTACCTCCCGTCCTGATATCATGTAGTCTGTTTACGTTTGTGCCCGATATCAAAATAATCCTAAAGAGAGTCATCTATTATGCATTAAAAAAATTATCAAATAAATTAAAGGCGCTCTAAACATAGTACTTTGATACCATAAAGACAGTTTTAGTACTCTAGTAGGTTACACCGATGCTGATTGGGCCGGTTGTTCCGATGATAGTAAGAGTACTTCACGAGCATGTTACTACATTGGTAACAATTTGGAAGTCTGTAGTAGTAAGAAACAAAACTGCACTTCCTTGTCTACTGCCGAATCTGAATATATATTACCGCAAGAAGTTGTTGTTCTCAATTACTTTGGCAAAAAAATGCTGAAAGATTACAGTATAACTGAAGATAAGTTACATCTTTATTGTGACAATCAAAGCATGATTAATATTTCTTAAAATCCAGTTCCGCACTCTCGTACAAAACATATTAAAATCGGAAATCATTTCATACGCGAGTTAGTTGAATCTAAGGAGTTATAAATTAATTACCTACTTACTGAATTGCAATTAGATGACTTGTTTACTAAACCATTTGATTATCTTCGATTTGAATCTTTGCGCAAATCTATTGGTGTGTTTATGGCAGAATAATGATTTATTGTTTCATACTTTTTTTCTTTACCCTTTGTCCATTTGAGACAAAATGGGGGAGAAATTTGAGTCTTTTGAGATGTTCTTGTATGTTCTCAACTAAAAATCTTCATCTTAGTTATCACATTTTTAGGAGGTTAGTACCTTTATTTACATCAGAATTTTGATAGGGTATTGGTCCGTAATTAGTTGAGTTATGAATTTTTTTTTTCTAGGATATTGGGTATATAGAATTTTTGTATAGGAATATATTTTCTTATTTCTTTTGTACCCCTACGAGTCCTCGATGACTCAAAGGATATTTTGTCTCATATTTTTGAAGGGTGAGATTGAATCATCCTATATCTTTGATTCACTTGAGTCTATATTATATATGTGCTCATCTAGTTTGGAAATAGTGACAAAATTGAGTAATATCCTAGTTTGACCAAAAAGCCTTTAGACTCTTCATTTTGAATTCCTCAAATTGTTCCTAAAGGTAGACCACCAACACATCACCTAGGATTGCATTCATGTGTTGCATTCTTCATAATATTGGTTTGTGTTCATTAAATCCCATTAAAATAATTTTTCCATAATTTTTGGGATATTTTAAATAATATCTAAGATTTTTTAAACATTTTTTTTTAAATTTAAAATTGTCTTTTACAAATGTTCTGGGCTGGTTTCTAATTAATAAAAGCTGTTAAAACATGGATTCAGTAGAAACCAAAAGGGCTAGATAATATTGTAGGTAAAATTGATATTTTTATAAGACCAAAAACACGCATTTTTTAAGTCATCACAACCTTACACGCGCTGGACTTATAACGGTTTGATATGTGTTTCTTTACACTCACTTACCTGAGAGTGATTGATAACCCTTGGATAGTTTTAATCTATGACATGCATGCGTTCTTACCTGATTCTTGTGTTTACATTTACAACAATCAAAGCTTTTATAATTACGGTGTGTTACTAGACATTAGATTTCCTTTGATCATATCATGATCGTTCATTTGCTTGAAACGTTACAAATTCTTCTCTTCCTTATATAAAAGGAGACTTAGTCCTTTTAATTCTAACTTTTGGTTCATCTCAGTTTTTAGAAAAGAAAAAAGAGAGAAGAGAGAGTGAGAGAGAGAGAGAGAAAAGAAAAAAGGGAGAGAAAATACATACCCTAACCTAACTCTAGACAAATCTCGCCTAAAAATAGTTATGAGAGTTGAGTTAGTTCTACATTTGGGAAGATCCATCCTCTCTTATTCTTAATCTCTTGTCCAACCAAGCCACGTTCTTCAAATCTCATTTTCTTTCATAGAAACCTAAGGTTGTTTTAAACCGTTATGTTTTGTTCAAACCCTAAACCAACAAAATCATTTCTGATTTAAGTTTTTGAGAATACTTGGACTTAGATCTAGTCAAGATCTTGATTAGGAGTTTACACTTTCAATTATTTCACATTTTGTTAAACATTTGTAAATATTTTCGAATAAACAAAGTGTTTAGTATCTTGGATCTTTTGTATACCAAGATTCCCTCTTGATCTGTGGATAAATTGAAAGGTTCAAAGTCTTGAGTTTAAATCAAACTGATTTTAGAAATCTTCTTTGCATTTTTGAATCTGTTTGTAATTTGATAATGATTTGGTCGGTAATAAGTGTGTGTAGGTAGCATGCATGTGATTTAGAGCACATCACAACTTACACTTTCGCACTACAAAACTAAAAGGTGTTGGTAGAGATATTCTGAATATTTGAGTGGATGTAAAAATAAAAGGAGTGGAGTTACAAAGCTAAGAGAACATCAACAACATCAGAGCATTGAGAGAACTTAGAAAACTCCGGAGGAGTTGGTATAATTTCTGAACTTAGATTAGGCTTGATTGTGCGTCTTGATTTTTATATAGTTTGTAACTTGTTACTCTATTTTAGTGAATTTTTACTTTTGTGGTGTAGAGACCTCCGTGGATGTTTCCCCAATTGGGCGGCGTGTTACCATGTTAAAATTTGTACTTGTATACTTCCTCTTCCTCTCATCCCTTTCTTGAGGCTGTGCTGATTTGATTTCTTTAAAAATTTTAGTTTTCAAAACTGGTAAACCTATACCTTAAATAACTCATTCATACTATTTTACATATCTTGTGCTAAGAAATTTGTTTTAAGAAAATATTTGCTTCAATAAATTGTTCGGAGTCATTTAGATAGTTTAATCTTGAATTAAATGACTTAAGTGGTACTTTTTCAAACCATATATATATATATATATATATATAAGATACTATGTATATCAAGTATATCCACACTTTTATATCACACACTTTATTAGTATAACAGTCATCCCTCAGAGCTATAACTCAATGGATGCTGTCTCTCAGTGCTATCATCTTCCAGGGCATACTCACACCTCATCCTAGATACCAGCAGTAGGACTCTCACACCGACTAAGTAAAAACCAAATCACAACGTACGGGAAGCGGACATAGTTCCTCACTGGAAATAAGATGAATCATGCCCAAGATGTCTTACCCCTGAACCTCATACACGGTTAATACTGGACGCTATGACCTAAGGACTACACACTCCTGCTCCTCAAGCTAGGGACTCACCTCCCATGATATCACTACAGGGGTATGCTTCACATAAATATATCATTCACGTACAGATATATTTAAAATTCATCATATATATACTGTCTCTATACCCGTATATATATATATATATATATATACGGCTATCCATCCCTATCTCTCGTGGCATTAGCCTATAATCCCGAATATATCAATTAGTATAGATTAATAAGTATACACATAACTTATTGTAATACCAAAAGTATTCACTCATTTATGATACAATTCTCACATTTTTTTTATTTCCATATAGCAGTGTATCACGTCTAGCTAGTATTCTTATATCATCATATTCACACCATAGGATATTACACATACATTTCTATTCGGCATATGTATATTCTACTCATATATGATCGACATATATATTCTACACACATAAATAAATAGGAACAAACCCGCCGAATAATTCCTCGTATGTCGTTCGTCCCAAATATTCCTAAATTTAAACCCCGAATCTTTCCCACTAACCCGAGACTAATACATCCCCCAATTACTCTTTAATAGGTCCTCACACACTATTTAGGATCCCCTAACATTTATCTGCAAAATAAATTCATCCCCAATCCTTTTTAGGACAAGAAAACCCTTTTTGATTTTCTGTCAAAGACGGACCGATTCAGTAGCCAAGAAAACTGAATCGGTCCGGTGATAAACTAACTAATCCGGTAACCCCCAAAAATGAACCGATCCAGTGATAAACGAACAGATTTGAAACCCCAATTCAGACCGATCCGTTCCGTCCAGATTTATGTATTCTACGAATTTCACTCCAACTCTCATCGAATCTAAGATTTAAGGTTCCTAATCTCTCAAACCAATATAAACATCTACACACTTATGTACCATAGACACAACCATTTAATTTCATATGATTCATCCATTTCTAAGAATTTAAACCCCAATTCTTATTAAACCCACCATTTCCATTTCTTCCAATTTTCTCACCAAAGAATATACCATTAACATGGATTTTAGCTCAGATTTCATGTAAGATTATCATCTCATCAAAATCACATGAAATCATTTTCCAAAATGCAAGAATCCAACCAAATATCTTATAGTTTTTCATCACCAACTATAATATGAAAAATAAACACACTTAAATCATTAAAGCATGTTAAACACTTACCTGGTTGGATAAATTTGACGATCTCGTGCGGGACACCGTCGGAGCTGGCTAGAAATCTTCTCTTTTCTCCTTTTTATTCCTTATTTATATTTTTTCTTCTTTATTTTTCTTTTCTAGCTTTTATTCCTTTCCCTCGTGCTCTTATAAGAGGGAAATAAGGGTTATCCCTTATTAAACCCAAAATTGACTTGTATACACAAATGTGAGTTCGTACTGATCCGAAAAGTCCCCAAAACCCAAACACTACCCCCGAATACTCTATTCTAACTATCTCATCCCTTACGAGACCAACTATGCACTTGAAATTCCCATCTGAGTCACTCAACAAAAATTCACGCCTTAAACCCAACACATCTCCCCACGTGTTTTTTGCATAAAAATAACATAACCTATCGCTTTTAGTCACCGGCGACATGGAATATAATTAGTCCATCACATTTACTTTAAATTATGAAATTATTAGATTTCACCCGTTCATGTAATTTAATTATCCATAAAAGTACGGGGTATTACAAACTATTTGGACTTAAATATGCATAAATATAGACAATGCGACATGGAGATTTTTGTCCTTTATTACTTTTCGCAACTTATCACTTTTCGTGCCATTTGGCATAATTTCTTTTTGCATTTATTGCTCAAATTTTTCTTCAAGTAAAACATTTCGATTATGATTAAATACTTATTCTTCTATAGCGGGGTATTACAGTACTAAAACCTGGAACAATCAACTATGATCCGATAATTAAATATATTGCCTCATATCCCCCTTATAACTTAGTCAAATTCAAAAACACCCTAATAAAGTTAAAACTACACATAAAACTCTACAACTTTTATTATTACCTAATTACTCCCTGAGGTTATAAAATTAATGAACTACCCCTATAAACTTTGAAAAATTATAAATTAACCTCTATTTCAATCGAAGACCCAAACTTTTATATCAAAATGAACCTTTTAACCTCAATTAATTTAATTTTATAATCCTTGCCCTTTAACATTCATAAAATTGCACAAATTCTTTTAAAATAGGAAAATTCATCGTACTAAATAAAAAATAAATGTAAAACTTTCTTTTTAAGGATCAAAACCAAAATGAAACATTATCGACTTTCCACCCCTGCCAACAAAGCATCCCAATCAACATAAAATAACAAAAATCACATGCATTTTCTATCTTCTTCAAATTAGGGAGAATCTACCTCCTGGAAGCACCAATCAACTAGCCTTATCTTAGGCTACGAATACTCCCACGAAATCTGGCCTTTATAACCCACTAGTTTAGTATAACTAAATTTTAGTTTTCTCCCTCCAAATTGGTAACGTATGATTTTATACATCATTTCTCATTTTTATTACTCAAAATGTTTTCTTCCCCATCACAATATAATACCTAAAAAAATCAATATTTTACGTGTGAAATAGCTTGTATAGGAAGAAACCTTCAAAACCTCCATTAACACTTGAGGTTTATTCGTGAAACTTCTTTCCTTGATTCTGAACATGTTTTAAAGTGGGAATCAGTTTCTTATGAGCCTAGGATCTCGAGTGCAATGCCCATTTTCAAAAGTTCATAAGTTTTGAAATTCATTTCACAAATATATTTTTGAATTTCAGGAACTGAAATTCCAAAATTCTCTTCAACCAGGATACCTCATTCCTTCAAACCAAAGAGAAAATCTTCGTTAGGATATTAAAGACCAAGTTGTGACACTCCACTTATTTTAATCCTGGGTGATCAGTCCCTTGTTAAATTAAGTAGGAATAATTAATGTTTTCATTCTTAGCATCCCTGTTGAAAACCTTTTCAATTACTAATCACCTACATCGTATTAAGATGGTGTCAAATTTTATCTTTTATTATGAACACATGCGAAAATAAAATCAATTGAACAAATCCATTCATCATAAATATTTTCTTAACAATCACATGGCAGATATATAAAATGTGAACGAATTAATCATAGGTTTTCCTAGTACATAAACCAACCATAATAAGTCAAACTAAAATCGAAATACAATCGGATGCTTAACGAAATAAAATAAATAATCTTAAGGCAACATGCTTAAATGAACTACTTCGAAAATCTCCTATGTCGAATGAAATAACTGAAGCATCTAAAGTAATATCCTGCATGTAACAACCCTCGCTTTTAAGGAGACTTATTTTATCGTAATACACTCCATGGAGTAATTATATAAAATGTTGCAAATGGAGTAAATATGAATTAAATGTGTTAATAGAGAATATTTACTGAGATTGTTGCATATTTACGGTATGTGTACGTAAATATCACCATGTGCGATTTATAGTGTCATATGTTCTAAAATGACATTTATGGTTTAAATGAAATCGGAATTTGAAATAAATTATAAGATTGCTGGATACCAATTTAGAGGGCGTAGTTAGTCCCGAAATGTGTGAGATAGTCGAAATGAGTGCCATATTATATTTTTGTGTTTCGGACACTTTTGACTCGTTTTGACTTAAATGCGTAGTTGTGAGTCATTTTAATGCGGTATTAACCATTTAAGTTAGGAATTTGGACTAATGCCACGATTTAAGTCTTTCACCTCATTTCATTTCTTATTTGTGTATTACTAAACCTAGACAGAAAGCGAGAGGAAGAGAAATTGTAGAGAAAAGAGAGGAGAAAGAAGAGATTGAAGATTGAAGATTGGAGAGTGTTGCTAGCAAAGGAAAATCTGATATTTCTACCTCAAGGAAAGTTTTCTACTTGCTAATATGTGATTTAAGATGAGTAAATTGTGTGATAGTGGTGTATTAGCAATTATGGGTCAAAAATAGAATTTATGGTATTTGAACCTAAATCATGGTTTATGTTGATGAAATTGTGGATTATAGTAGTTGATAATCATGTAGGATGATTTTGGGTAGATGAATGCTGTTGGATGTGTGTAAAAATGGATAAGAATTAGGTTGGGGGAAAATCTAGGGTTCTTAACCCATAACCCATTCTTGGCAAATTCGCAGGGGCGAATCGATTCGGCCCTTGGGCGAATCGATTCGCTTAGGGTCAGCTTACAGGTCTGTTCGAACCAATTTGATTCGACCAAGCAGAATCGATTCGGCAAGTTGTAGAATTTCCAGTTTCTTGGTCCG
The DNA here is from genome assembly GCA_949130495.1 of Sambucus nigra. Taxonomy (NCBI): domain Eukaryota; kingdom Viridiplantae; phylum Streptophyta; class Magnoliopsida; order Dipsacales; family Adoxaceae; genus Sambucus; species Sambucus nigra. Next base: position 508,346,533 of record OX422215.1, read on the forward strand.
AATCAATTCGCTTTTTGGGCGAATCGATTCGGCCCTTGGGCGAATCGATTTGATTTCCTGCTGTTTTGAGTTAGTTTTATAACTCAATTCCGACCCATTTTCTTTAGGCTTAGGACCTACGAAACTTCTTGTATGAAGAAAACTTAGCGTCCTAGAGTTTTAGATGGGTTAGTTTACTACTATAGACTAAACAGGGATTAAATGGGACTTATTTATGGGGGTGTACAAATCAATGTTGGGGGATTTCTTTCTTTTAGTTAATTATTAGGAGTCTAGGAGTTATAAGGTCATATATGGAGACTTTAGAGGCTAATTTGAGATATGATAGTTCTGATAGTTTATAATAATACCAAAAAAGAAGGCTTGGAGAATAAATTAAGAGATTATTCAATCATTGAGGTTATTAGGATGATGCGAATTACGTATGGCTCCGGACAACTGTAATGCATTTATTAAAATGGAAATGGAATCGGAAATGAATAGAGTAAATGATAATTTACTTAATCATGATATGGTAAATGATAATTTGCTTAAACACACCTCTATAAATGCCATCATAAGGGAAGCTCGCGCATGAGGTGATGCCCCCTGGCTAATGAATGCAAGGTGGATATAGTCCTAGGCCATATGAGTGCTTATTATATATTTTCGGCGATGGTGAGATAGTTCCGGGTGTGGTTATGACTCTCCCGCAAGCATATGGACGCTTTCCGACGTCTTGCGTTATAGGTGCCCAGGTTGTCTTGGTTGGTAGTCCCTGGAAGATGATGGTTATTTAGGGGCGCGCACAGTGGGGAAACCCGAACGACCGGTATTAGAATCGTTATATGTATATGATTACAACTATTCTTAATCAAGTGGGACTTGATGGATTCTTAATGCCATAAAAGGCATAATGAAATGCCATAAAGAGCTTATAATTGAGATAAGTCCCATAAAGATCATATAATTTTGATTATGCTTCCTGGTAAGGAACGGAACGATTAATGAACAGAATAAAAAGGATGAAAGCTTTTAATAATGTTATTTATTCATATCATCCTACATAACTAAATTTAATTTATGATCATTTAAATTTTCTTAGCTTATGCATTGAATTATATAGGTAGATTCTTATTCTCATCGATCATGATTATCTATTCATAATTGTCATACTCTTTATTCAGCTGGTGATCATATAAAATCCGGCCCTGACCCGTTCATATTTCTTGTTGTGCATGAATCTTGCATTCGCACAGGTGCTCCGCCGCAAGGACGCCCGTACTAATTTTTCCAATTTCGGTGAACTTTTGGGGATCTATGATACTTTGCGGTTATTACGGGATATTTTGTATAGACGCTTTCATTTTAGGACTCTAGTTATGATCGGGTCATTTACTCGGGCGTGTGGACCAAGCTTTTGTATTTGCTTATTTTAATATACTATGTAACTTAAATTAAACTTGTTGAATACATTGTATGTACCTGTTGACCGACAGCATATTCGGTCCTCTTATTGTATACTTGTTGTGGATGTAATATATGTTCTTGGGGGTCTCCACTTTCTTTTCAAATTAGGTTGTTTAAAATGATTTCTTTAAATTATAAAACAAAATTTTTGGCAACCCGTTTTCTGAATTATAGAGTGGTTATCCCGTATACTTATTATATTATTGCGATGCTGAGAATGATTCCATCCATGAATCCTGTTATATTAGAGTATCGGGATGGCCACCCCTTTTTTTGGTGAGCGGGTTGTCACAGATGGTATCAGAGCATCAGGTTCTAGAGTTCTTAGGATCTATGCGGACTTGTCATGTTCTACCGTAGTGTTCATTGATATAGAGCTTATTTATAGGACTACTTTGTTGCCTATGTTTGCGATCTTCTGCAAGATAGATTGTTTTATGTAGTATTCTAACTCTATTGCTTCTTTATTTCAGATGCCGCCTAAGAGAGGCCGCCCCGCTAGAAGGAATAGAGTATTAAAAGGGGATGATGGTCCTTCGTCGCCCCCACAGGGGAATATTAATGATGCGGATGTAGAAAATATCATGGCCCAAGACGTCAACGCAGCGATGACTGCTGTGGTGCAGCAAATGCCATAAGCTCAACTACAACGAGCCCAGGATGTACAAGGTCCTACGAGACGTTCTCCATGGGAGAGAGTCAGAGAGTCCTTTTTAAAGGGCCATCCCCTGGAATTTGATGGAGGCTCTGATGTTATTAGAGCTAATGAGTGGAAGAAGGATATGCAACGCCATCTTCGAATGGTGGAATGTAGTGAGGAGAATAAACAGGTACTTTCTACTTTCATGCTCGTCGGATCGCGGTACATTGGTGGGAGTCGATGACTACACCAGAGCAGAGGCATACTATGACTATCAATGATTTCTGGGCTTTATTTGACCGGAAGTACTTCCCTCCCGCTGTTCAAAGGGAAATGAGAAGGAAGATTTAGGATGTGGTGCAAGGTGAGAGGTCAGTTGCAAAATATGAAGAGGAGTTCACCCGGTTGGCAAGTTTTGTACCGGATGAGGTGACTCCAGAAGAGAGGAAAATCTCTAAGTTTGTGGGAGGATTACATTGGTGGATAAGATAACATTTTTTGGGTAATCTAGCTTTACAGACCTTTGGGGATGTGATGAATGCGGCATCTCTTTGTTGCCAAGAACATCGATTATATGTCCAGAGTAGCAAGAAGGCTACAGTAATGGGGCAAGCGGGAAAACCTAGAGGTAATGGGATCGGAGGAGGAGCATTTCCTTCATCCCAATCTTCGTGAAATAAGCAGAAGGAAACGGACCCCCAGCAAGGGGATTTGTCTAAACAACAACGTTTTGGTGGGTTTATTGAGGGTGGAAATAACAATAGGCAGGGTCAAGGTGGACCGTAACCGCAATAAGCTGCTAGAGGTGGAAATGGAGGTAGAGGCCATCAGGGCCAAGGCAATGGGCAGTTTCAAAATAACCGAGGGTGAAACTAAGAGAATGTGACAAACCGATGCTTTCAATGCGGAGAGTTGGGTCACTACAAGAGGTCGTGCCCTCATTTGATTGGGGGACATCTTCCTAGGGCTCCACAATAGCCACATGTTCAGTTTTTGCCACAGGTACATTACTCGGTTGTTCCTCCACAGCAGGGACAACTACAGTATTGACGAGGTTATCACATTCAGGACGCTATGCTTCCTCCGGCCCCTCCAGCACCGCCAACGATTGAGGGTAAGTTTCTCATTTAGGGGCACATGGGTTGGGTATTATTTGATACGAGTGCGATGCACACATTCATTTATAGAAGTTTTGCTCAGTCTACAGAGTTAATTAAATCTGCAGGGAGTACATTTACGAGTGTTGAATCTTCGATGGGAGATGGATCACTGATTTTCTTTGTTTGTAAACAAATAGGAATAAATCTTGGTAACTTGTGCTTTCAGGCCGATTTGCTCGTCCTTGACATGGTCGGGTATGATGTAATCCTAGGAATGGATTCGCTAGTAAAGTATCGTAAGATAGTTAATTGCTATGGGAAAAGTATAGTTTTTGCCATTCCGGGGCAGGAAATGTTCTTAGTGGTTATGCCTCGCTTAGAAGGAGGTACTAGCACTTACTTGTATTATATCGCGGAGGAGACTTCTCGGGATGTATTTGTTTCCCTAGATTCTATTTCCGTTGTTAGAGACTTTGAAGATGTTTTTCGGGAAATATCGAGTTTGCCTCCTAGTAGGGAAATTGAGTTTATAATCGATTTAGCACCGGGAACTCGATCGATCGCGAGAGCTCCTTATCGTATGACTCCTTTTGAGATGAGGGAGTTGAGAGACCAAATTCAGCAGTTGTTGGAACAGGGATTCATTCGGCATAGCACATCATCGTGGGGTGATCCGGTGTTGTTTGTGAAGAATAGGGACGGTTCTCTCTGGTTGTGTGTTGATTACAGAGAGTTGAATAAAGTCACCATATGGAACAAATACCCTTTGTCTCGTATTGGCAATTTATTTGATCAACTTAGGGAGCGTCGTACTTCTCTAAAATCGATTTGAGGATGGGGTATCACCAGTTGCGGATACAGGAGCAAGATGTGTCCAAAATTGCTTTCCTAACGAGATATGGGTCCTATGAATTTTTGGTTATGCCTTTCGGACTAACCAATGCCCCCGCCGTGTTTATGGATCTCATGAATAGGGTATTTCGGGACTTCCTGGACCTGTTTTTTATTGTATTCATCGATGACATCCTAGTTTATTCTCGAACAAAATCTGACCATGTTACTCATTTGCGATTGGTCCTTCAAAGGTTGAGGGATCACCAATTGTATGCCAAGTTCGAGAAGTGTGGCTTTTGGTTGCAGGAAGTTCAGTTTTTAGGCCATATTGTGACATCCCAGAGTATTTTGGTGGACCCAAGCAAAGTTGTTGGGGTGATGGAGTGGGGTCAGCCCACGACACCTATCGAAATTCGTAGTTTTCTGGGTTTGGCGAGTTATTACTACCAGTTTATCAAGGGTTTCTCCAAAATTACTAGTCCTTTGATAAACTTAACCCGGAAAGGGGTGAGGTTTGTGTGGGATGATTCTTGTCAGTCTGCTTTTGATGAGCTGAAGGAGAGGTTGACTTCTACTCCAGTCCTTGCGTTACCAAAGCTGGGATTGGAATATTTAGTCTTTACCGATGCATCTCTACAAGGTTTGGGAGGTGTACTTCAATAAGAGCGACGGGCTATTGCTTATGCTTCTCGCAAGCTAAAGCCCCACGAAAAGAATTATCTGGTACATGATTTGAAACTTACAGCAGTTGTTTTTGCCTTGAAGATTTGGAGGCATTATATCCTAGGGGAGAAATTTAGTCTTTTCACAGACCATAAATCGTTGCAGTATTTATTTTCACAGAAGGATTTAAATATGCGACGAAGCCGGTGGTTGGAGTTTGTGAAAGACTATAAATTTGACATCCACTATCACCCGAGCAAGGCAAACGTGACGGTGGATGCTTTGAGTAAAAAACTCGAAGGAGAGTTAGTGGGGGTATGGAAGGCTAAATGGAAGGAGCTTAGTCAGGAGGATACGGTTTCTAGGGCATTCATGTCAGTGATGACCCTTACGCCTACCATTGTGGCAAGGGTTGTAGAAGCTCAATGAAGGGATAAAGGTTATCAGGACCATATATGCCAATTATTGATCGAGGTATAGGAATCCCCCTCAATAATTTCGGAGGGTGGATTATGTTTCCACGAGAGACTCATTGTCCCGGATGAAGGGGATTTGAGATGGGACATGATAACAGAATGTGATGGGTCTAAATTTTCAGTGCATCCTAGTGGGGACAAGATGTATCAAGACATGAGACGTCAGTATTGGTGGCCAGGCATAAAGCTGGATATTTCTGAGTTCGTATCCCAATGCATGACTTGTCAATTGGTCAAGATAGATCATCAGCGACCGACAGGTTTATTGCAACTATTGGAGATTCTGGAGTGGAAGTGGGGGAGTATATCGATGGACTTTATTACGGGCTTACCAAGGTCACAGAGTGGTCATGATTCTATTTGGGTGATTGTTGACTGCTTGACTAAGTCGACGCACCTCCTACCCGTGCGCACAGATTATGGTACTGCTCGTTATGCCCAGATGTTCATCCCGGAGGTTGTTAGACTCCATGGGGGTGCCCTTAAATATGGTTTCCGACCAAGATAAGATTTTTATTTCCCACTTTTGGCAAAGTTTCCAAGAGGCTAAGGGAACCGAATTGAAGTTAAGCACTTCTTATCACCCTCAAACAGATGGGCAGACAGAGAGATTCAACAAAATGTTGGAGGATATGCTCCGAATGAGTATGCTTGATTTCAAAGATGGTTGGGAACAATATCTCCCTTTGGTCAAATTTTCTTATAATAATCCGTACCAATTTACTATTGGGATAGCGCCCTATGAAGCTTTGTATGGTTGACTGTGTAGATCACCCACTTGTTGGATGAAGGTGGGAGATAATAAGTTTCTTGGACCAGAAATGATCTAGGATAATTATTCTAAGATTGAACTCATCTGGATTCGCATTCGGATAGCTCAAGATCGCCAGAAGAGTCATGCCGATGCGAATAGAAGGCATATATAGTTGGAAGTGGGAGATCAAGTCTTGGTGCGTGTATCACCAATGAAAGGTATAAAGCGATTCGGGAAGAAAGGAAAGCTTACGCCGCGTTATGTTGGACCTTTTCTTATTATTGCCAAGGTAGGTCCAGTGGCGTATCAACTTGCCTTACCGAAACATTTACAACAAATCCATGATGTGTTCCATGTTTCCTCTTAGAAGAAGTATAAGAGGTGTGAAGGTGCCCTTTGGCATATTCCTTTTGAGGATATTGATTTGCAACCTTCTATTTCATATGAAGAACAACTGGTTGCAATTTTAGAGCAAGGGGGACGTAAATTGAGGTCTCGAGTGGTGCCCTTGGTATGAGTCCAATGGAGTCATCACAACGCCAAGGAATCAACGTGGGAACATGAAGATGATATGCTGGAAAAGTATCCGCATCTCTTCTTGCAAGGTACGCTTGAATTTTGGGGGAAAAATTCCCTCATAATGGGGGGAGTATGTAATAACCCTCGCTTTTAAGGATACTTATTTTATCATAATTCACTGCATGAAGTAATTATAAAAAATGTTGGAAATGGAGTAAATATGAATTAAATGTGTTAATAGAGCATATTTACTGAGATTGTTGCATATTTACGGTATGTGTATGTAAATATCACCACGTGCGATTTATAGTGTCATATGTTCTAAAATGACATTTATGGTTTAAATGAAACTGGAATTGAAATAAATTATAAGATTGTCGAATGTCAATTTAGAGGGCGTAGTTAGTCCCGAAATGTGCGAGATAGTCGAAATGAGTGCCACATTGTATTTTTATGTTTCGGGCACTTTTGATTGGTTTTGACTTAAATGCGTAGTTGTGAGTCATTTTAATGCGGTATTAACCATTTAAGTTAGGAATATAGACTAATGCCATGATTTAAGTCTTGCACCTCATTTCATTTCTTATTTGTGTATTACTAAACCTAGAGAGAAAGAGAGAGGAAGAGAAATTGTAGAGAAAAGAGAGGAGAAAGAAGAGATTGAAGATTGAAGATTGAAGATTGAAGATTGGAGAGTGTTGCTAGCAAAGTAAAATCTGAGATTTCTACCTCAAGGCAAGTTTTCTACTTGCGAATATGTGATTTAAGATGAGTAAATTGTGTGATAGTTGTGTATTAGCAATTATGGATCCAAAATGGAATTTATGGTATTTGAACCTAAATCATGGTTTATGTTGATGAAATTGTGGATTATAGTAGTTAATGATCATGTAGGATGATTTTGGGTAGATGAATGTTGTTGGATGTGTGTAAAAATGGATAAGAATTAGGTTGGGGGAAAATCTAGGGTTCTTAACCCATAACCCATTCTTGGAAAATTCGCAGGGGCGAATCGATTCGGCCCTTGGTTGAATAGATTCGCTTAGAGTCAGCTTACAGGTCTATTTGGACCAAATCGATTCAGCCAAGCCGAATCGATTCGGCAAGTTGCAGGATGTCCAGTTTCTTGGTCCGAATCGATTCGCTTTTTGGGCGAATCGATTCGATTTCCTGCTGTTTTTGAGTTAGTTTTATAACTCAATTCCGACCCATTTTCTTTAGGCTTAGGACCTAGGAACCTTCTTGTATGAAGTAAACTTAGCGTCCTAGAGTTTTAGATGGGTTAGTTTACTAATATAGACTAGACAGGGATTAAATGGGACTTATTTCAGGGGGTGTACAAATCAATGTTAGGGCATTTCTTTCTTTTAGTTAATTATTAGGAGTCTAGGAGTTATAAGGTCATATATGGAGACTTTAGAGGCTAATTTGAGATATGATAGTCTTGATAGTTTATAATAATACCACAAAAGAAGGCTTGGAGAATAAATTAAGAGCTTATTCATTCATTGAGGTTATTAGGATGATGCGAATTACGTATGGCTCCGGACAACTATAATGCATTCATTAAAATGGAAATGAAATCGGAAATGAATAGAGTAAATGATAATTTACTTAATCATGATATTGTAAATGATAATTTGCTTAAACACACCTCTCTAAATACCATCACAAGGGAAGTTCGCACGTGAGGTGAAGCCCCCTGGCTAATGAATGCAGGGTGGATATAGTCCTAGGCCATATGAGCGCTTATTATATGTTTTCTGCGATGGTGAGGTAATTCCGGGGGTGGTTATGACTCTCCCGCGGGAATATGGCCTCTTCCCAACGTCTTGCGTTGTAGGTGCCCAGGTTGTCTTGGTTGGTAGGCCCTGGAAGATGATGGTTATTTAGGGGCGCACACAGTGGGGAAACCCGAACGGGCGGTATTAGAATCGTTATATGTATATGATTACAACTATTCTTAATCAAGTGGGACTTGATGGATTCTCAATGCCATAAAGGGCGTAATGAAATGCCATAAAGAGCATATAATTGAGATAAATGCCATAAAGAGCATATAATTATGATTATGTTTCCTGGTAAGGAATGGAACGATGAATGAACAGAATAAAAAGGATGAAAGCTTTTAATAATGTTATTTATTCATATCATCCTCCATAACTAAATTTAATTTATGATCATTTAAATTGTCTTAGCTTATGCATTGAATTGTATAGGTAGATTCTTATTCTCATCGATCATGATTATCTATTCATAACTGTCACACTTTTTATTCATCTGGTGATTATATAAAGCTGGGCCCTGACCCATTCATATTTCTTGTTGTGCATGAATTTTGTATCCGCTCAGGTGCTCCGCCGCAAGGACACCCGGACTGATTTTTCCAATTCCGATGGACTTTTAGGGAGCGATGATACTTTGCGGATATTACAGGATATTTTGTATAGACGCTTTCATTTTAGGACTCTAGTTATGATCGGTTCATTTACTCGGGCGTGTGGCCCAAGCTTTTGTATTTTCTTATTATAATGTACTATGAAACTTAAATTAAACTTGTTTAATACATTGTATTTACCTGTTGATCGACAGCATATTCGGTCCTCTTATTGTATACTTGTTGTGGATGTAATATATGTTCTTGGGGGTTTCCACTTTCTTTTCAAATTGGGTTGTTTAAAGTGATTTCTTTAAATTATAAAATAAAATTTTTGGCAACTCATTTTCTGAATTATTGAGTGGTTATCCCGTATACTTATTATATTATTGCGATGCTGAGAATGATTCCATCCATGATTCCTATTATATTAGAGTATCGGGATGGCCACCCCTTATTTTGGTGACCGAGTTGTCACACTGCAGGCCTCCACTGCTAGAAGTACACGTATCTGGATAGGATCCCTAATCTTGATGTCCCTATAGTCGCACACCTCAAAGGTTTTAAATTATTTTTGACACGGGTCAGAGCCCAATTAAAACATTTTGAAAATATTTTGCAAGTATTTAAATCACAATTTATATTAGTTATTTATTACACATGTAAATTACACGTACACTCTCTTGAGATTCATACCTCTCAATTAATGTGCACGCCTAATGTATTCTATCTAACCGTATTACCTTTAAAACTAGACAAGGAATTTAACAACTATTGATAGGTCTAATTCCCTCGTATTCCCCAGAATAATACAGTCTCAATGATAATTTATTTATTCTCATTTTATTATTGAGACAATCATTTAAGTTTCATTACTTAAAGTCTTTTAGATATACATCTTTTATCAATTCTACGGTCTCACATAAGTAGATATATCACATCAGTATATATTCAATACACATACAATATATACACAACTACAGTCTCACCGAAATGGCCCCTCGTGATGCTAGCATACTCTATTATCAAGTCTATGTATCTCTCGTACTCAATTAAGGAATATTGGTTCGGCATGTCTCCTCGAACCCAAAATAAATCAACACAACAATGGAGGCAAACATGGTTCAAACACTTTGGGATACACACATACCTAACATACCAAAATGACCTGCCAGTCCCAGTAATACATTGCACATAGTAGACCACCCTAAGTTCCATGTTCAGGGGCACAATTCCAAACCTTACTAGAATTGTCAAAGTGGGATCAGCCTCTGTGCGGAAACCTCCTGATAGTAGGCAGCATAGGTATATATCACACACATAATCAAATCATATCAATAGGTATTAACAGAACCTATTTACGTACTTTATTTAGTAGGTATTGCACACAACCCAATATCATAAATTCGTATATAGTATATATCAATCACATATTCGATGTACCATTAATTTGAATTAAAATTCAAATTCTTATAATTTTGAGAATCGCTTATTACTCTAAGAGTCTTAATTATACATTATTTAATACTTGGTTATTCCCATCGTATACTACGGGTCGTAAACATAGGTTCACTCATCACACCATGACCCTTCTCGAATTTCATTCATTCATCAATTATGGATATTTCGTCAATATCCCAATACTTAAATCATCTCAATTTATGTAAACCGAATCTCCACTTTAGGCATACTGTCATTTTTATATTCCTCTCTATATTTTAAAAATATCCCAAAAGTCCTCTCACGAATTATCCCTAAATTCAGGGTTTAAAAAGGAAAATTTTAAGTTCTAGGAAAAATCAAATCGATTCGCCCAATTATCGAATCGATTCAAAAAGTGTCAGGGTTCTCCTTCTTCATTTCTCTATTACGAATGATCATACTATCAAATTCCTCAAACTTTTCTTCTATAGTCCCAAACTCCCAATTATCATAACTAAACATCAAATATACATGTAAGGATGATTTTTAACTTAAATCATGTAAAAAATCCACACACTTTCACCCAGTATTAGATTAAAATCTCACTACAATTTTGTGTTCATCACATGAATTCATCAAAAACAAAAATTTATCCCATGATCTTAATCTGAGAACTCTTTATTTCATTTTATCTATATAATTGGATTATTTCTATATGCAATCCTATTCCAAATCACAAGGGTAACATTAGTTATCTTTCATTCACAAACCTTACTCTACATGGGTTTTATAACTCATAAAAATTTGCAAGATAAATACTAGCATTGTATGGGAGTGATCTAATTTGGTGTTCTTGATGACAATTCCCTTATAATCCACCCTCTAAATGTGATGGTGATGCAAGAACGAGGTTGAAATCTCTCATAAGCTCTAAGAATGCTCTCCCTTTCTACTTTAATGGCCTCTAAGTGTTTTCTATTCCTATTACCCTAGCCTCTAACAACTATAAGTTAGTATAACCTTGGGAAATTCGTATCTACCTTAACCCTAGGTTGCCAAATGACCAAAATGCCCTGTAGTAGTGACGTTTGATCTAAAATTGTCTCGGGACCCAAACTATACACCCGTGTATACTATTTTGACTATTTCGACCCTTCCAGACTCAATGTTACTCATAAATAATTTCCTATCATGACCTCATTTAGTCCAAACACGATGCTCGGTTGAGATAAAATACTATCACGTCACTATCACTTGTCAAATACGTAGTTACTATTCACTTAGTAATTTTATTTGATAAACAATAACCATTTCTCTCCGCTTAATAATTTAATCAATCCCTATTATATAATTTCCATTAAATTATGTCACGTGTGTAATTTAATTTAACTCAATTAATTAAATTTTAATTTCTCAAAAATATGAGTTCTTACATACTTCCCCCATTAGAAGGAAATTTTACCCTCGAAATTGGGAGGTACCTGAGGTAAATCACTCTGGATACTGCTCACGCATGTCATCCTTTCTCTCGCATGTCGACTCATCCACATTATGGTGCTCCATTTAACTCTAACCAAGGGTACCACCTTTGACCGCAATTTATGCTCACTGCGTTCTGGTATCGCCACCAGTTTCTCCTCGTATGAGATATTGAGATGCAAGTCGATCTCCTCTAATTAAACAAACCAAAAATCTCTCTTACTCCTTCAATACCTCTTCAGCGATGACACTTGAAACACGTCGTGAATCCGCTGTGGGTGCTCGCATAATCAGAGTCTATAAGCCATTGTACCACTCTCTCAATGATCAGAAATGGTCCCATATATCTCAACACCAATTTCCCTTTCTTATCCAATCTCATCACTCCTTTCATATGAGACACTATCACCAACACCCGATCACCCACCTCAAGCTCTATGTGCCTTCGATCTGCATCGGCATTATAATGGAAAATTTCCAATCAAGTATATTTGTAGCATTTACTTAATTGTGGACAAAACTAAGAGTCATAGGATAGTAGTTCGTTATATCCTTTACTGCCTATGGCGTTTGATTTGAAGATCTAGCGGCCAAAAGATTAAAGTTTACTTCATTGTCGATTTTCGTGCCAAGCTTTTATGTCAACAACATTTCATCATTTACATGGTCTCCAAAGGCATGAATGAATTAATATACATATGGACTTGGAATTTATTTTGGGTGTTTTATTTTACTAAAATATGTTGAAAATGAGTTTTTATTTTTTCAAGAAAAATAATTTTTTTTTTCTGAAATGTCGTTAGAAGACATTGGGATCTTATTATAATGAAATGCCCAGGTCATTCAAACTACATTGTTCAAGAGAGATATCAAACGAAATTTTATTATTCTTTTCTATTTTCTCGTTAGATAGGTTGTTAAAACGACATCGTTAAAAAAAATATCTAATGAGACATCTAACGAGACTTGGGTTTTTAACTCAGTTTTCTTCTTAGTAAACTCGTTTGAACAAGTTGATCGAACACCATTCAAAAGTCGTTCAAATGACCTGGGTGATTTTGTTTTAGTTTTTAAATTTAATATCCAACTTCCCCACTATATTTTTACCAGATTTAATATGTACGGGAACACAATTTTTTATAAGACTTTTGAGAGATTTCTAACACTTTGAGAGCAAAAACCTTTCATCCAAAAGTCCCATTTTTGTGTTGGTATTTTCATGCTTTAATTTCTACCAAAACATAAAGTTTATACCCATAGTTTTGTATGATCCAAGTTTCTTAATATATTATAAATTTAGATCATCAAGATGGCATCGATTTTTATTCTCATTGCAAAATAAAAGGTTTCCTACGGAGGAGTCTGTGTTTGCTGTGAGTCATTGTGTGCATACGGAGGAGAGGCCTTCTTATATTTGAGGTAGCCCCATTGGTGGATTTGGAGACTGCAATGGATTCCTGAGTTATCAACTAGGAGGAGGTAGAATCAAGAATAAGTGTCAAGGCTTGAAAGGGAGTCAAATCGAGTAAGTAAGTTTTTTGTCTTGTTTATGTAAAACCATACTTAGTTGATTTGTTGGTTGGGGCGTCCGAGGTTTTTCCCATTGTGGGTATTCCTTGTATATCGCAATCTTATGTTGTTATTTCTTATTTTATATTGAAAAACACTTAGATTCATGCTAAGGACTAAAAAGATAAAAATTGGTTAAATCACAACAATGGTGTAAGTTTGGTGCTAATTATATTTGGGTAATTTTAAATTAATTCAAGTCAAGAAATTTAATTTGAAAAAATGTATCCTTAATTTGTTTGGCATATTAAGAACTTGAATTGATTTTATTTAATTTTTGTTTGAAAGAAAATTAAATATTTGTATAGTTAAGTTTATTTTCAAATTTGTGGAAATTATAATTTGGGAACCTTATTTGTTAAATTTGAAAGAAATTTATAGTTTGGTATAATGTGTGAACCATCTCGTATTTAGGGTTTTAAATTGGGGTATCAAAGCATATACTTTAATAAATTGCATTCTTCAAGTGGTATCAGAGCAGTTTTACCCTCATAAGTGGTATCCGAGAGGGAGCGCTAAAGTATTATGTTAAGATCCCTTTGTTTTGGTTTAAATATGGAAAATTTATCTTTTACAAAATTTCTTATTTTTTATAGTTCCAACTACGCATATTGGAAAGCATGTATGAGGTCACCACTAAAAATCCCTAGGTGAGTAGATTTGGCTATCCGTATTTAAAGCGTGGACCCCACCAACATGTTAAGAAGGAGAGGTTCTTGTACCTAAACCCATAGAAAGATGCAGTGAAACAGAGCATAAGTTAGCTAATTTCAATTCTTGTGGTTTAAATGCCCTTTTTAGTGCGGTCACACCGGAGTAATTTTGCCGAATTATGATGTGTGAAACATCTAAGGAGGCATAGGATATACTCCAACTCACCCATAAGGTAAAAAGTGTTATTAAAGCTTCGAAACTCCAAAACCTCACCACTCAATTTGAAACCATTAAAATGTTAGAAAGTAAAACATCTAATGAGTTCTATGCAAAATTAGCAGATATTGTGAATACATGTTTTAATTTAGGAGAAAAGATACCCTACAACCATGTCATAAAGAAACTTTTTAGGTCTTTACCAAATAGATTTATTCCAAAGGTGACCATTTTAAATTCTTTAGGCACTTTAAACTCTACGAAACATAGAGAGCTTGTAGGCGACCTTAAAACATATGAACTTGATATGTTTCCCTCCGAGGATGAGAATAAAAAAGACAAGGGAATAGCTTTGATAGGCCGAAAGGAGGAAACATCGGTTTCAAATGATGAGTTTGATATTGACTCAGAAGATGTGGCTTTATTTGCTAGGAAGTTTAGAAAATTTATCAAGACTAATAAAGAAAAATGTAAAAATAATTTTAAGAAGTATGAAAAGTCTAAGCATAGTAAAGCCGAGAGATTCCTTAAAAATCATAATGCATATCTTAATAGGGACGAGTCAAATAGGTGTTATGGTTGTGAGGGTTATGGCCATAGGGAATTCGAGTATCCCACTAAACTATGGAAGGAGGAAAAGTCCCCAATTTCATATAATGCCACCCTTAGTGATAGTGAACTAGAAGAGCGACCCAATTCCCCCATTGAGCGCAACTTCACCGCATTCTTGGCAAGTCATGTGAGCATTGACAATGAATATTCCCATGAAGATATTCCTTTACATGATACTTTCAAGCCCATTATTTATGAATTCCAAGATTTTAATGGTAAAGAGAGTGGAGAAGAGAGTGATAATAAAGAAGAGGTAGAGGAGAATGAACTTAAAGTTTCCTTTCGTGACTTGTATGTGGAATCATTGAAATTAAAAAAGGCTAACTTCAAGTTAGAGGCTAAAATGATTAAACTTATCGTGGGTAATGATAAGGGTTTTTTAGTTGAAGATCTTAAGGCATGAGAGAGAATTCTTCGTGAGAAGCTAGATATTATAGAAGGTGAAAGAGGTGGCCTTAGAGGTTTAATGGAGACTATGAAGAAAAATCTTCTCGAGTTTGAATAGAAAAGGTGTTTACTTCTGTCTCGAATAATGGAACTTAAAGAAAAATTAAAAGACTCAAGTCGGGTCAAATTTGATTTTGAGTGTAGTTAGGAGAAATCTGATAAAATCTTAGGGACCATCCAAATTAAAGATGACAAGTGTTGTATTGGCTTCTCAAGATACTTCTGCTAATAAAGCCCAAACAATTGTTTTGAGAGAATCGTCTAGGAGCAATAGAAAAGATCAATAATTAGGTAATACGTCTCGCCTTGTTTTCACTTGAACACATTGTGGTGGGAAGGGTAACCTTAGGAAATTTTGTTTTGATCTTAAACATGATCTTAGAAAGCCAAAGGTAACAGTCGCCAAGCTCACCAAATCTCGAGAGCGTCGCGTTTCACTTATGTGGGTTAGGAGATCCGATTTGGAGACTTTACATAACTGAGTTTATGATTCTCATTTACTTTCATATGTATCATCCCTTGCAAAATCTAAAGTCTAGGTGTGTTTGTTTTGTTTACATACATAGCTTTTATGCCTCATGCTATATTCTTGCTAGTTGTATACGTTGCTAGAATTATGACTTGTCTTTCTTTTGTATTTAATTTCTATTTATTGTGTCTTAGTTAAAAAAAAATACAAAATGATTTTTATTTTGTCTTTTGGGTTATCCTTGTGTTTGGTAAAAAATAATTAAAAAACTCCAAAATATTTTCCATTTTTATGTAATTTTGGTTTTAGACATTTTATGTGGCATATACATGTGTTTAAATCCAATACCATCCCCGCTTCCATGTGTCTAGAACTTTTGGTTAAGATTTTCAATCCTTAAAGTATTCTTTATCATGATTGTATGGAGTAGTTTGGCTTTGACTTTCTTAATGGTTTCTCTTTTTATATGCCTCGATTCACACATGTACAACCTCATTTGATCTTTAACTTCAAATATATATTTAAGCTAAATGAGATGTTCTCCTATCAATTTAGTCATTTACATGTTGCTATGACTATGGAGGATTTGTTCATGTACGAACTGTTGCCCGAATTTAAAAAACTATTGAAAAACTATATTTATCTGGTGTGGTTGTTTATCAATGGAATCGGGTTGCGAAAGATAAAATTAATTTGCGTGAATATCCACCATTAAAATACGGCCTAAACAAATGATGCATTGTTAGATTTAGCAAAGGACAAAGTTATTGTGTTTGATATGAACATTCAATAAAAAAGAAAAGAATTATTATATTTGAAATAGTTTGGATGGATATATCAACGGGTTTGCACAATGGCAATGTATCATAGTTATGATATTTTTGTCATGGGTCTATTGGTTTGTAGAATCATCAAAATTCTAGGCTTGTATGCATTGTGCTTGTTTGTTCCTTGACTTCACTTTATCTTCTCACATGAGGCTACATTTAAGTTTGATAAAAAATTTCAATCAAATAAGAACTCCGTGAACATGTTTGAGTGATTGGGTCTTAATTCTTTTATTGCTAGTTCACATCCCTTCACTTTTGTTTACCACATGTTATTTAGACACATTTTTTCCATATGAGTGTGGAAAGATTAATATATTTTACATTGTGTGTGGTCTTTATACCTATGTATATGTGTGTGTGCATCATTGCTATCGTCTACACACACACACACACACACACACACACACACATAATATTCCTTTTGTTTTTGAGTCTTTTTATTGCTATCTACTCCATGTATGATTCATGTTGAAATAAATATTCTTCTTGTTATGATTGATATCTCTTGCTTATATTAGATTACTCAATTTGGTATTGTTTTTCTATCGCATTGTTGGATTAGTTACTTCTCATGCCATGTGCTTTATTATACTAGTCACCTTATTCACCATTGGATGATATACTTGTTTTTCCGTTATTTCTATCCTTTGTTTCATTTAGGCGGAGTATTTGACTTAATTGAGTAAAAATAGGTTATTTAATGCATTTTAATCTTTGTATATTCCGAACAAAAAGGGGAAGAAATGGTATCTAAACCTTTTACTTTGGGAAAATCAACTCAGCGGGAGACATATTTCTTAGGTAGATTATGTTAGACAAAGGGGGAGAATTTATTTATGCACTTTATATTGTTATATTCCCTATGCACTTGATGGTGTGTTTAAGTGTGAAGGTTTTCATCTTCAGTTGCAAACTTTTAAAGAGAAAAAGCGTTTTCATCTTCTGTGGCAACCTTTTAAAGAGAAAAAGCATTTCATCCCTTGCGTCAAGTCAAGCGTATGTAATTTTTTTTGGGAGGGTTGTATCCTTTTAGAAGGGCTTGATGGTCCATATAGTTTTTATTTTGGGCTTTGTCCCGGAATAGCCAAAGGGGGAGATTTGTATGGGTAAAATTCCAATCGTGTGTATTTGTAGTGTAGACTTAATTTCGGAGAAAACTTGTTGAGTAATAGGATAGTAGTTTGTTATATCCTTTCCAACCTATGACGTTTGAGTTAAAGACGTAGCGGCTAAAAGTTTGGATATTACTTCATTTTCAGTTTATGTGCCAAGCTTTTACGTCATCAACATTTCATTACTTCGAAGGTCTCTAAAGGTATGAATGAACTAATATATATAGGGACTTGGAATTTATTTTGGGTGTTTTATCTTTACTTAAATTATGTTGAAAATGAGTTTTTATTTTTTAAAGAAAAATAATTTCTTTTCCTGAAATGTCATTAGAAGACACTGGGATCTCATTCGAAAGAGATTGCCACGTCATTCAAACGACGTTGTTTAGACGAGATATCGAACAAAAATTTATTATTCTTTTTTGTTTTCTCGTTAGATAGGTTATTGGAACGACATCATTCGAATGAAATACCTAATGATACAACTAATAATATTTGGTTTTTTACCTCTATTTTCTCATTAGTAAACTCGTTCGAACTAAGTCATTCGAACGACATTCAAAAGTCATTTGAATGACATGGGTAGTTTTTGTCAGTTTTTGCCAGTTTTGAAATTTAACATCCCAGTTCCCCACTAGATTTTTACCAGCTTTAATATGTGGGGGAACACAATTTTTTACAAGACTTTGCGATATTTTATTAAACTTTGAGAGAAAAAACTTTTAATCAAAAGTCCCATTTTTGTGTTCGTATTTTCATGGTTTAATTTCTACCAAAACACGAAGTTTATACCCATTGTTTTGTATGATCCAAGTTTCTTAATATATTATGTTTTGAGATCATCAAGTTGGCACCAGGTTGTGTTCTCATCCCAAAAGAGAAGGTTTCGTAAGAAGGAGTCTGTCTTTGTTATGATTTGTGGTACGAATACGGAGGAAAGGCCTTCGTATGTTTAACGGTAGCTGAGTTCTATCGCTGGATTTTGAGACTGTAGTGGATTTCAGTGTTATCAACTAGACGAAGGTAGAATTAAGAAGAAGCGTCAAGGCTTGGAAGGGATTCGAGTCAAGGAAGTTAGTCCTTTTTCTTGTTTATGTAAAACCATACCTAGTGGATTTGTTGGCTAGGTCATCCTAGGTTTTTCCCGTTGTGGGTTTTCCTTGTACATAGCGATCTTGTGTTGGGATTGTTTATTTTATCTTGAACAACACTTAGATGCATGCTTAGGACTAAAGAGATAAAAGTTAGTTAAAGCACAACAATGGTGTAAGTTTGGTTGTAATTATGTTGGGGTAATTTTAGTTTAATTCAAGTCAAGAAATTTAATATTAAAATATTCATGCTTAGTTTGTTTGGAATGTAAAGAGATTGAATTGAGTTTATTTAATTTTGTTTGAAATAAAATTAAATATTATTTTAGTTAAGTTAAATTTTAATTTTGTGAAAATTAAAATTTGGGAACCTTGTTTGTTAAATTTGAAGGAAATTTATAGTTTTGCATGTTGTGTGAACCATCTCCTATTTAGGATTTTAAAATTAGGGTATCAAAGCATATATTATAATAAATCACATGCTACAAGTGCTATCAGAGCATTTGTAGCCTCATAGAAATAACTCTTTTGCCTATCTTTAGCTATCTCGATGAACCCTTGAATTAGCACAATCTTAGCATTGGTATCCCGAATCATCTATGGAACCAATAACTTATTATCCCTTACCTATAACAAGCAAGCATTCGAATGACAAGGTCGATCGTACAGTGCCTCAAATGGTACCATGCCGATTATGAATTGGTAGGAGTTATTATACACAAATTCCACCAAAGGAAGGTACTACTTCCATCCTCCCCAAAATTATGTATGTGCATACGTATCATATCCTCAAGCATCTGATTAACCCACTATGTCTACCCATCTATTTATAGGTGATACGCTGTACTTAATCATAAATCCATGCCCATCACCTCCTGAAAACTTGGTCAGAAATGGGACACAAAGATATTATCCTCATTAGACATAATATTATTAGAAACACCATGTAATCGTATTATCTTAGCAATGAGAAACTGTGCATACTACTTTGTCTTAAAATCCATACAAACTAGAAGAAAATAACCCACCTTGGTTAACCGATCCACTATCACCCATATGGAGTCAAGGCCCTGCTGTGATAATAGTAACCGCGTGATAAAATTCTTGCAGATACTTTTCCCTTTCCACACGAGAATGTCTAGTGGCAGTAACATCCATGTCTATCTCTGGTCGTCTAGCTTCACTAGTTGTCAAGTAGCACACTTTGAGACAATCTCTCCTATGTCACGCTTCATTCCTAACCACCAATATTGTCTGCGCATATCCTGGTACATCTTGTCCCCACTAAGATGTATAGAAAATTGAGACCCGTGAGCCTCAAACATCACGACATGTCTCAAATCATCACCCTCTGGAACCACAAGTCTCCCGCTAAAACATAGACCACCATCTGAACTGTTTATTTACCCCTCTACCCCATCAGCTAATAACTGCTGAACTTTGTCCTGGCACTACTTATCCTCTACCTGTGTTTTCAACACCCTCATCACAATATCTGGAGTGACAGCTAATACAGACAAACAAGCCATGGAAATCTTACCATCGTGTCAAAGCTCTCTCTACTTCTCTTTACAAACCTCTGATATCTCTCCGGTAGGCCTTTGGCTTAATGCGTTTGCCACCTCGTTAGCCTTCCTAGGATGAGACTGAATATCAAACTAGTAATGTTTCACAAAATCCAACGACCTCCTCTATTTCATTCCAGATATTTCTGTGTGAACAGATACTAAAGCGACTTATAGTCTATGAATAAGGTAAATTACTCTCCTAATAAATATGCCTCCAGATCCTCAAGGAAAATACTACTGCAACTAACTACAAGTCATTTGTGGGGTAATTATTATCATTGGGCCTAAGCTTGCGAGATGCATACTCTATAGCCCTTTTCTCCTACTGCAATACACCCTCAAGTCCATGTAAGGATGCATTAGTGTAGACGCAGTACGCCACTCCTCATTTAGGCTATGCAAGTACATGTGTTGATGTCAATTTTTCCTTTACATCATCAAAATATAGATGACAACGGTAATCCCAAATAAACGGTACCCCTTTGCTACTTAAGTTTGTTAATGAACCTGCAATCTTTGAGAAACCCTTAACGAACCTCCGATAATATCCTACTAATCCCTAAAGATTACAAACCTCGATCAGTGTCATGGGCTGGCCCCACACCCTCATCGTCGATACCTTACTCGAATCAATAGCGATACCCTTCTCAGACACAATGTGGCCTAAAAACTTCCCCTCTTGAAGCCAGAACTCAAATTTACTAAACTTTGTATTCAATTGGTGTTATCTAAGTGTTTGTAAAACATGTCGTAGGTGCTCAACATGCTCATCCTCAGAGTGAGAGTACACTAGGATATCGTCGATAAATACAATCACAAATTGGCCAAGAAACTCTCGAAAAACTAGTTCATCAGATCGATGAAATTGTTGGTACTTTGGTGAGTCCGAATGGCATCACCCTAAACCTATAAAACTAATATCGTTCCAAAAAAGTAGTCTTAGGAATGTCCTCCTCCATGACTTATAACTGATGATAGTTGGACCTCAAATCTATTATAGAAAAGTAATATGATCCCCTCAGTTGGTCGAATAGATCATCGATATGAGGAAGTGGATACTTATTTCGGATATGACCTTATTCAACTCTCTATAGTCAATACAGAACCTAAGAGACACATCCTTATTCTTGGAAAATAACACCGGTGCTCCGTACAGTGAAGTACTCTGTCAAATTAACCCCTTTCCCAAGGAGATGATGAATTTTCTCCCTCAGTTATCAAATTCTAGATATGGACATAAAATAAGGCAATTGCATCATAGGTCTCGTACCCAACACTAGGTCAATAATAAACTCAATGTATCGGCTAGGTG
The DNA here is from genome assembly GCA_949130495.1 of Sambucus nigra. NCBI lineage: Eukaryota > Viridiplantae > Streptophyta > Magnoliopsida > Dipsacales > Adoxaceae > Sambucus > Sambucus nigra. The sequence goes on from OX422215.1 coordinate 508,368,126, forward strand.
GCAGCCCGAGTATGTCTTGAAATACATCCTTGAACTCCCTCACGACTAAAAATGAGTATAACGAAACAACCACCTCCTGTGAGGTCTCCTCCCTATTGTAATAAAAATGTGTGCTAGACCCCTCTCAGGCAGATGCATCACCACTAAGAACATCTCTTGTCCAGGAATAGAGAATACAATAGTCCTCCAGAAATAATCCACCATCGAACGATATCTAGCTAACCAATCAATCCCCAAGATAACATCATGCCTTTCCATGTCTATCATAGGAAGATGGTAGGCTAAACATAATCTACCCATATCGATATCTATACCCCTATATATATAGTGTATGAACGACCCACTACCCATCGGTGATTCCACATACATAAGGAGAGTACCAGTTGTCTCTAATAGGCCAACAACTCATGCAAATCTAGTCGACATGAATGTGATGCTTTAGTATAAAATAAAATCCTAACCACAAGCCCGTGAATAGGAAATGTACCCACTACTAATAGTGGTGCATATGGGGCCTTCTGTATGGTGGTATCTCGAACGTTATAGACACGCTCGTACGGTAAGTGTTCCAACTGAAGTGGGGCGGGTGGTGCTGAGGCCACATGCGTCCTCTGTTCCTGTTTATCTCGTGGGGCACCCTACTACTTAGGTTCTCTCCCCTATTATGGGTAGTCCCTGCTCTTGTGGCCCATCTATCCATAAATAAAGTACTGGCCTGAAAAGTCTCTTTGTCACTGGCCCTGATTTCCCAAATGATACTAACCCTTCTATCCTTAACCCTACTAACCTCCCTTATTGTTCCCTTGGCCCTTGTGGCACTGGGGAACCTGCTTCTACGGAGTACCCTGCTATCCCTGCCTGTAACTTCTCTCGGGTCGATAGCCCCAAGACCTGAACCTCTTGGGTTGATCTCCTTATAAAAAATCTTACCCCTGGTGTCTACCCATCTTCTGTTGTTGTGGTGCTCCACTAGCACTGCTACCTCTTGTCTTGCCCTATTGACTGGGCTCACCTCCTCTTTTGCCTCCCTTAACATTGAAGCGATGATCCTAGCAGTGTAACAATGCAATATTGATAATATCTGTACAAGTCACCAATAATGGATTGCTGATAAAATGTTGTCTTATCCTCTAGGCCAAACTATCCTTGAAATTTCCCTTCTTTCTTTCTTTATTGTTCACCTCGTCTGGTATAAAATTAGACAAACGAGTGAACTCCTCCTTATATTCGACCACAAAATTCTCACCCTGCGTCACCTCAATGAACTTATTTCGTATCTCAGCCTCTACGAATGGTGGAAAGTATTTGCAGTCAAAACACACCCAGAAATCAGCATTAGTCAAAGTATCTCTCTTCGTTGTGGTGGTAATTGACTACCACCACTATCTGCTCCAACCGACCTGAAAGTAGCAAGTATCTGATTCTATACCTCACTACAGTCAACCATATTCAGGGGGTGCTGGATGTCTTTCTTCCACTAACTCATCGTAATCACTTCAGAACTCCCCTGAAACTCTAGTTATAGGCCCTTCTATAAGGCCTCCCTAACCTTATGCCACACTAATAGTCCTCGGTGTGCCTGAACAACAGGTGACACGGGCTGCGGTGGCGGCTAGACCCGAGGGAGATGTTGATCCATGGAATTCATTATTGTATTAACTTCCTATACCACAATTGCTCCCACCACAACTACAGACACTGACCCATGTGGTGGCTATGGCTGTGGTGCCTGTGGCTCTAGTTAAGCCTCCCCCACATTAGCCCTAGTCGCTGCTCTCGCCGACTATCTTCTCCTGGGTGGCATCTAAAAATAGATTCGAATTTTATGAGTTCACATCCAATACAATTATAATCGAAGAAGAATGAAACTCACATGTGTAATTATGAATACAATAATATTGATTATAGGGATCTAAGTCAAAGAACCCAATGTTGAAATCGTAGTAAACCATAAAGATTTCGATGGATCCTAGAAACTGATGCTCTAATACAATCTGTGACACCCCACCTATTCTAATACTGAGTGATCAGTCCATTATTAAATTAAACATGAATCATTAATGGTTTCATTCATAGCATCACTATCGATATTTTATTATTATTAATCACCTATGTAAAATTAAGCTGGTGTCAAGATGTATCTTTTATTATGAACATATGTGGAAATAAAATTAAAATGAACTAAACCATTCATCATAAGTATCCTATGAACAATCACATGACAGATATATAAAATGAGGCCGAATAAATCATCAGTTTTCCAAGTACATAAACCAACCATAATAAGTAAAACTAAAATCGGTATATAGTCTGATGCATAACTAAATAAAATAAATAATCTGAAGGCAACATACCCAAATGAACTACTCAAGAAATCTCATAACTAGAATGACATAGCTGAAGCATTTAAAGTAATCTCATGCAAGCCTCCACAGTGTTGTAGCTATGCATCTCTAGATAGGATCTCTAAGCTTGGCGTCCCTGTGCCTGGAGACCAAAAAGTTTTTGAAAATATTTTTGACACCGGTCTGAGCCAATTAATGCATTTAGAAATTATTTTGCAAGTATTTAAATCACAATTTAAATTATTTATTGCACATGGAACTTACACGTACACTCTCTTTAGATTATCACCTCTCAACTAATGTGCACGCCTAACGTATTATATCTAGTCATATCACCCTTTCCAAATAGATAAGGCATTTAACTACTCTCGATAGGTCTAATTCCCTCGTATTTCCCCACAATAATACAGTCTCAATGATTATTTATTTATTCTCATTTTATTATTGAGTCAATCATTTAAGTTTCACTACTTAGAGTCTTTTTGATATACATCTTTTGTCTTTTCTACTGTCTCACATATGTAAATAGATCACACTAGTATATATTCATCACACATATACTATATACACAACTATAGCATCCCTGAAATGGCCCCTTATTATGCTAACATACTCTGCTATGAAGTCCATGTACCACTCATACTCAATTAAGGACTATTGGTTCAGCATGTCTCCTCGAACCTAAAATAAATCAGCACAACAATGAAGAGAGTAGAGTTATAAGATGTGAGGATATGCACGTACCTAACGTACCCAAATGACCTGCATGTCCCACTAATAAAATTCTCATAGTGTACCACCCTACGTTCCATTTTCGGGGCCACAAATTCAGACTTTACCATAATCGTCAAGGTGGGACCACCCTTTGTGCGAAAACCTCCTAATAGAAAGAAGTGTAGGTTTCCTCACACACATAATCACATCATATCTATAAGTATTCAGACAATCTATTTACCTATTTTATTCAGTAGGTATTGCACACAACCTAATTTCACAAATTTGTATGTTGTATATATCACTTGCATATTTGATGTACCGTTAATTTCAATTAAAATTCCAGTTCATATAATTTCGATTATCGCTCACAACTCTAAGGGTCCTAATTATGAATTATTTAATAATTAGTTATTCCCATCATATACTTCTAGTCATATACATAAGTTTACTCATCATTCAATGACTCGTCTCGAATTTCATTCATTCATCAATTATGGATATCTTCTCAATTATCCCAATACTTAACTCGTCTTAATTTATGTAAACTTAATATCCACTATAGTGATACTGTCATTTTTATATTCCCGTCTATAGCTTAAAAATATCCCCAAGGTCATCTCATCAATTACCCCTAAATTCAGGGTTTAAAAAGGAAAATTCTCAATTATGGGAAAATCAATTCTCCCAATGGCCGAATCGATTCGAAAAGTGTCAGGAGTCTTCCTCTTCATTTCAATGGTACGAATTTTCATCCTATCAAATTCCTCCAACTTTTATTCTGCAATCCTAAACTCCCTGTTATCATAACAAAAAATCAAATATACATGTAGGGATTATTTTTAATGTAAATCATGTATAAAATCCATACATTTTCACCCAATATTAAATTAAAATCCCCATAAATCATTAAATCCAAAAATGTTGTGTTCTTCACATGAATTCATAAAAAAACCTGATTTATCACATGATCTTAATCCCAGAACCCTTGATTTCATTTTATCTATGTAATTGGATTTATTCTACATGCAATCCTATTTTAAATTATGAGTTCTATTGATAAAATAACAAGGTTAACATCAATTATCCTTAATTAAAATACCCTACTCTACATGGGTATTATAACTCATAAAAAATTTCAAGATAAATACTTGCCTTGCATGAGAGTGATCTGATTTCATTTTCTTGGTGACGATTCCCTTTTAATCAATCCCCCAAATGTGATGGTGATGAAAGAACAAGGTTTAAATCTCTCCTAAGATCTAAGAATGACCTCCCTTTCTTCTCTAATGGCCTCCAATTGTTTTCTATTCCTATTACCCTAGCCTCTCACAACTAAAAGTTAATATAACCTTCGGAAATTCATACCTCCCTTAATCGTAGGTTGAAAAATGACCAAAATTCCCTCTCCTAGTGCTGGTTTGGTCTAAAAATATCCTAAGACCCAAACTATACAACCGGGTATACTATTTGGACTTTTTTTACCCTTCCGGACACAACCGTAACCTCAAAATCAACATTTGAGTTGTTCACAAATAATTTCCTATCTCGACCTCATTTAGTCCACATGCGATGCCCAGTTGAGATAAAATACTGCTATATCACTATCGCACCTCAAATACGTAGTTCCTATTCACACAGTAATTTTATTTGATAAACATTAATCATTTATCTCCGATTAATAATTTAATCCACGCATAAAATTTAATTCCCATTAAATTACGTCACGCATAAAATTCAATTTAAATCAATTAATTAAATTTTAATGTCTAAAAAATATGGGTTGTTACACTAGCCATAATCTTAAAAGCCATTGAATACTCTATAAACCCACGAATGTTTGGTCAAATTTTCTGAAAAACACACAGTAGTTGCAAGTAGATGAAAACTGAACCTCATTCCATGAAACTTATATATTTGGATTCCTTACGAAATACTAGATTGTATTAGTTTACGAATCATCTGAAAAGTTTTAGGAAATTAGAAGTTTTTCTAGGTCAAAGTTTTTTTAATACCTAGGTCAACTATCGAGAGGTTGAAGATGAGGTTTTCAATAAGAGACATTGACCAAGAGCGTGAGGGCGCGTGACAAGTAAAAAATTCCCAATGTTCTTCCAATATTTTTATTAAACTTTTCTGGGTAAAATGGTTTAAGGTGAGATAGTGTTATGAGAACCCTAGCCCAAATTATAGGGAAAAATAAGTTAAATGTATTTTCAAAAAATAAAAAATTGGCCCTTCCTTATTTTTTTAAGTTATGAATTTTCACCCCCAACATTTTTCTACACGCTCTTTGATAAATTCATGTAAAAAAGTCTTATACTATTTTTAAAATATGACTTTAACCATTACATTTGAAACTTTTAAAAATAATAGCAAATTAGTCCCTAAACTGTAAAAGATACAATTTTTTCACTTATTTTTCTAATTTAATCCTATTACCGACAACATACACTTACATTTATGTTGTCGGATAGATAATCAAGAATTTCACCAATCCCAACTTCAATCGAATCTAATCACGTTCTTAAAAAACAAGTAGGTTTTGCCTTTTTGAAAGTAATTTCAGCACATTTGATATAACAACTATTGATGTCACACCGTGATAACCATAATTTATTTTTAATATGTGCGCGTTATGATACTTCCATATTACATATGATGTTAAATATCATTGATATTCGAATATGGATCATTTGGATGGGTTTAATCCCCTTTCATCTAATAACTGATTTCATGAGGTTATTTTGGATCAGTTAACCCATGCACCTATACGCTAAATATCTTTCTTATAAGCATTAGTGTTAACTATGTAATAGACTGCCATGTTAACCCATGGATGTTTTATATTTGGACTTAGGTCTCAGATGTTTGAGATCCTTGAATTATCGCAATATACGTGTGAGTGTCTCTTTGGTTAGTGAGCCTTCCTGTTCATTTATTTTCCCCAAGAATTTTCGGTTGACATTATTATTTTGGTATACTGATCATGCTCAGTTATTTCTATACCAATTAGTAAACTGGCAAGTATATTATCAGTTTAAAAATCCATAATCTTCTGTATAAGAGCTTTTGTTTATGCTTAATTTAGCAAATAGTTTACTCCATACACAATCAAACTTCTATATACATATAATTGCTATAGAATTGGTTAGAATCTACTAGCATACTCGCACTAATTCCTTTTTCTCAAGATATTCGAGGATAAGGAAGTCGTACCCCCTGCCTTTTTGTGATACGCACTGATCATATGTATGCATATACAGCTCTATGGAAGGAGATTCAAAAATATTTAAGCAATGAATGGTGTTTCTCATTGACGTACATCATTTTTCAGTTTTTGGATAAAAATGTAACATGGATAATTCACCCCTCTGGTGGTAGTACAATATATGTAATACAATATGGATGGATAAAGTTTTGTTTTTCCGCCGTAAATTTAGTTTCATTATATGGTTCTATCTTGTACATTCATCCCAAAAATAGCGCATGACAAGGTCGTTCTCAAAATTAAATCCATGTTATCCGTAAAATAGGAATTCCTAGTCAATCCAATTAGAACACCAAATTATGGTACATAATGAAAAAGCGACATACTAGAAAATAATTGCAAGATAAATAGATGGAAGTAAAATCCATTTCCACCATAGCTAACACAATAAGATGAAACAAAAGTTTTCATGTAGAAAAATCCGTGTTGTAGAACACTACCATGTGGCTAAATGTCCACCTTGATGTATGACACTTCTTAAGGGTTTTGAACACTAAAAATTGATGCTTCGTGTTCTGGAAACATTCTGGGGGAAAATCACCATAAACCACCACTAGAAAACTTCCAAGAGCCAAAACTACAAATTTACTTGCAGCATTTCGGATTGACCTAGCCCAGATGATCGTCTATTTGAATTATGGATCGATCCAGTCTTATTTTGAATTTTTTAGGAAGACCCATTGATTAGGCATAAATTCTTCAAAATTTACCCCTTAATTTAGAGGCTTTTATTACCTCGAACAACGTAAAATAAATTAGTTTATCTCATATATGTGCTAACGGTTTTGTCTAACAAGTATCCCGAGTTTCGAGTATTTCTTATTAATTTTACAGGTATTTAACACAAGAAAGAAAGAAAGAAATCGGAAGAAGCAAGAGAAAAGAAAAAGGACAAAGAAAAATGGGAAAAGAGTAATTTCTTCCAGGAATCCGGTTGAGGACCCAAAAGAAAAGTCGAAGATCTCACATTTATGAGCACGTCAGAAGAAACGGCGTCCCAATCTGAGTTCTGGATTAGATGTTATGAAGACCCAAGGATGTGAGAAAATCATGAGATTTTAAAGAGATATTGAAGAGAAGTTGAGAAGCCAACCCGGACCAATTCGGTATCCCAAAAAAGTGGATCAGTCCGGCCCTTAAAATCACTGCATAAGAAATCGTCTAGCGAACCAATCCAGTATCTAAAAAAAACGAATCAGTCCGGCCCTTAAAATCACTCCAGAGCGACCTGTTTAGCGGACCAATCCGGTTTGTTTGGAAAACGGATCAATCCGGTTGTCAACCAGACCAGTCTGGTATGTCCCGATTGGATCGATCCGGTGTTCAAGATTTGAGTTGATCTTCTTCTTGATAGAGTTTTGCATTAATCCAACTCTTTTAAGTTTCGTAGGATATAAATTTAAAATAACTCCCAGATAATGGTGGGAGGCTTCTAATTTGTTTTTAGAGAAGCTTTGTAATTAGCTTAGAGAACAAACAACAAAAACCCTAGTTTGATTCCAGTTTTGCAATCCAAGTAAATTCATTCCAATCCTTGCTTTCATTATTGCAGTAGTTAATGCTTTAGTAGTAATTTTCTTATTCGTCATCTTCAATTGTTAGTAAAAAATATTTTCTTTCATTCAAAACATGATTGCCTCTAGTTTTAGTATGTCCGACTAAGTTTTCAAGGGTTGGGGTGCATGAAGCCCACCCAATGTAATTCATGATAGTGGAAATAGAAGTTGGAATTAAAATTTTAGATGAATTGTATCATAGTTAATACGATACTTCTTTAATTCATCCTTTGGTTACATACTGTGCGAGCTTCGATCCCTCATATATATAATACTTAGGTGAAATAAAGACCGAATTTTAATCCATTCTTTTCTTACATACTGTGCGGGCTACGATCCCTCATATATGTAATACGTAGGATCATTAAAAATTCGGGTTCATTCAAAGCTTTAATTCTGAATCTAGTATCCTACGAAGAGAATTACTAGGGTGTGGGGGATTGTAACCCGCCCTATCTTTATCATTTCATAAGTAAATTTTTAGTTAAATCGTCATTCATCTTTAGGCTAATTAGAATTAGTTAAGTCATTTTCAAATTGCATCTAGTTGTTGTCATTTCATAATCCAAATCACCTTTTCGTTCTTTTTTAGAAGTCAAAGTTAGGTTACCTTCGTCTTTCCAATGTCGTTATGGCTCTGTTCATCTTATTTCCCCGAGGATCGATACCCGACTTATCGGATTATTACTTGACCTAAAGGCTTGCACTTGAGCCTAAATAGCACGCACACTAGACACATTTGTGGTTGTGTCAAGTTTTTGCCCGTCTTTAACAATTTCTTTTTTCCCTCAGTTTTTTCATGCAAGAACATCCATAGCTCATCCAAACCTTCATGAATCTCCATGAAACTTTGACAAACACACACCCGTATATATACCTAATTCTAATACTAAAAAAACATTAAAGCCCTCTTTTAAAGCATCCAATTACATCGAATCTAGTTGAAAAATTAACTACGGATAAACCATGTTAGGATCAAATATCAAAGAATTAATATATGTTACTATCATGGAAAGTTCATAAACTTATAATCTCTATAAACCATGAAGAATGAATACATACACCATTCCAAAACTAGGATTTCTACTTGCACAACATGTAGTGTTTCAATACATAATTAATATCAATTAGGGCTCTGATCCGAATTGTTGGGAAAAATAAAATAGGATTTACATTTAAAATGTTGAACAATTTCATCCTTAAAGATCTTTGATTAATCTTTCTTAAAAAATAAGAAATTTGTTTTATAATTAAACCTAGGGTTTCATTAATTCATAACATAGAGACTCTTAGTTGTATTTGTATGATGAGAAATTATTGGACGATGAAGATGATTTCGCTATCCATCCATTATCTCCAAAACCTATCCAAAACTTATTTAAATCTTATATATGGTGGTGTATGATCCTCATCACAGTCATGTAGGTGGGTGAACACCGTTTGAAATAAAAAAAAACTTCCTTATGAGTGAGACATGGTCCTCGCTCAAATCATCTTCACGAAAATATAAATAGTGTTTTTCACCTCTATCAAACCCTAATGACAAATTATTATCATTAAAACCACTATCCACACCTTTATATACAATTACAAAAGGTGGCCTTGGGCCAAACTAGGTTTCGCGAGAGTTTGGGTCTAACCACTTGTGTATTGGACTTGACTAGGGACCCAAGACAATTGATTAATTTGGCTTAAAATAAATACTTACAATTAAAATAATTGTTTTATTTCTATATTAGTAATCCCACTAACTAATCATGATTGAACTCCTATTTAATTATCTCAAAAAATACTTAACAATAATAAGACATTTTTTAAAAGTTGATTATGGTAATCTGATTCCTAAAGTTTAGTGTCTGATACTCGCTTGGAAAAATCAATTTTTTGTTAATCCAGTTTTAGCCAACATCTAATAAAATTTCTTGATTATCATCTTAAGTTATTTGTTACTATACTAGTACAATAAAATAATCCACTAATTGATTTTTTCTAGGTAGAGACAAAGCATATATGTCAATGAACGAGGTATCACAATCCACTATATCCACTTGGACATAGATTCTTTAATTTGTGATCTGAGAGATACAAATATGACTATCATCCAATATGCGGGGATCATTTGATTCAATCCAGAACTCAATAACACCCATAGAAATCAATGGAAAACTATATACGCATCCTAATCCTTAAAATTATTGATTTTAAGAATCTATCCACCATATGGACATTCGGATTAGATTCCTCTAGAGAGGGACGACCTCGAAATTTGAGGGGGGTGGGGGAAACTGAACAAGTACCCTCTCCCACGCATGTGGGGATTCGAGGATATGGGGGTCATCTTTCCTCCACTCGTGGTGATCTTTGCGGGCTGCCTCAGATATAAATTATCGTCAAAAGGGGAGAAACACGAAGAAATGGAGTCGCTATCCAATTTTTCTCAAAACATGAAAAGAAAATGAAGTTTTCCTGAGAGAACATCATCATAGACATGTTGATACATATAAATCCAAATGAATCAAGGGTTTATGAACTAAGTTAGGGAATGGGAAGGTGTTAGGCACCCATCTCGCCCTTTTGATATCTCATGGGATATGGTAATATTATTCTTTTCTCCGAAATATAATACATGTCTACATGTGTACGATGTGAATAACGAGAGAAAGAAATCATTTAACTCACGTAATGGGAAAGACTAAGTAGAATCGTAATATGAGTGTCCACTGAATCACAAATCACTATGAAGAAGTGAGTGAATATGTCGAGCAGGACATAAATATGTAGAATTATGAGCATTCATAATACTATTAAACATAAAAATGCATAAAATGGATAAATAAGAGAATAGGATTTGAATCCCAATATTGGTTCGAGACGCCTACGTATCCCAAAGGGAGTCAAAGTCCTCGTAATTTGATAACATGCGAGGATGGGGTTTAACCATAAATCCTAATTTAGAACTTCAATTTGTTTATTTTATTGAAAATCTGCGCAAGTTTAGAAAGTGTGAAGATAAGGAGATTCCAATTTATGGTTTATAAGAGAACCCACTTTTTGGCTTTTTTTTATGTTTTTGAAAATAAGATTTATGTGTACTAAATAATAGAAAGTGATATTAGTTTGATGTTAGAGCATGAAATAAAATATGCATCAAATGGGAAAAGGAAATTAAACAACTAGTACTAATTAAGTGACTTGTAAATGGATAAGGGTAAAGCTTTTAGATAACATTAAATCTGATTTTTAAGTGGTATGAGGATGATTTTAGTATGGTTTGATGGTGGTGAGGTAAAGATGGAGACTAGGGGTGGAAAATAGAGGAGAAAAATGCAAGGAGTTGAAGAGAATGTCTGAAAAAATAGAGTTCTAGTGCACTAGTTTCGAAGGGATTGTTCTAAATGTAAAAAAGGACCCTTGAGAATGAGGTCATAATCTCCTTAAATAGTAAAATTCAGTGTTTCAGTGGATGCTGATTGGCATGGACCATGGATTTCCTATCAAAAAAGTTCCAACCTTACTAGCCAAGGAAAGTACACCCTGCTTATAGGCAAGGGGTCCAGGGTGCTTATAGGCAGTCCGGAACATACTTTTTCATAAAAATAGTAGTTATGCATACCTTCAGTCTGAATCGCACATGGATGGGACCATTAGAAACTTTATTCAGAGTCCATCAAGAATCCATTTAGCAGCTTCCAGGTTCAAGGGTTACCCAAAGTCAAGCGAGGCTTACGGTCCCCAGATGGTCTCTAGATTGGGGGTTCTTGGATCAAAAAGGCATGTACGCGTGAATTGTAAGGCCTTTTTGTGAACAATATGTATCATTTGAAAGGGAATTCAGATACCAATAAAATTTCATTAATATTCACTCAAGTTAGGGATTTGGCAGGGGTCAAATGGGGCCTGGGAGCTCCCGATGGCCTCCAGATTAGGTCCTACAGTAAAAAGATGAGTACGCATGAAACGTGAGGCCTATTTGCACATGGTATGTATCGTTGGAAAGGGTATTCAGATCCCTATGAGGTTTCATTAAATTGTATTCATGTTGAATAGTTAACCGATGTCCAATGGGCCTCGAAAGTGCTCGGTGGCCTCTATATCAGGTCTTAGAATAAGAAGGTGAGTACATGCAAACTATAAGGCCGATTTGCACAAATTATGGACCGTTATAAAGGGGATTGAGAGCCCTATGAGGTTTCATCTAGATTCTCTTTGGTTTAATCGTTGACCGAGGTCAAATGGGTATAGGGAATGTCTGGTCGCATCTAGATTAGGTCATGGAGTAGGATCTAGGGGTGTAGGGGACCTAAGAAGGTATATAGGGGTAATAAGATGAGGTGTTTATAGAGCGACTCGACGGTCAAGCTCAAAACATGAAGAGGTCATCAAAATATAGATATCTCATCGACATTCAAGGATTGAGGACCCTGATAGAGTTTAAAAAATGGTTTGTTAAAGGGTTGAAGTCGACCTTGTATACTGAAGGGGTGGGTATGACCGATTCTAGTCGTCAAAGTAGATTCTTTGGTCCTAAAGAGTTAAGGTGATTGATTCAGCAGGTCGAGGTTAAGTATGAAAAAGTAAAGAGTTGAGATGATCTATTCAGTGGGTCGAGGTCAATTATATGGACCTAAAGAGTTGATATGACCATTTTAGTGGGTCATGGTTGATTCTGCTGAACTAAGGAGTTCAAATAACCGATTCAGAGGGTCGGGGTCAATTTTGTGGACATAATAAGTTAAGACAATAGATTCAGAGGATCAAGGTAAGTTATGTGGACCTATGTCAATTCTGTGGTCCTAAAGAGTTTGACATGATTGATTCAGAGGATCGAGGCCAATTTTGCTAACCTATATCAATTCCACAAACCTAATCATTTGTTAGTGAGGAGTGTTTTCCAATTCTAGATTTATTGGTGAGGGTGTTGGTTTACGAGTGTTGGTACCCTTGAATTTTGGTTATGTTTGGAGCATCCTACTGACGAGAGCTCTGTAGGTGCCAATGGATCTACTTATGATCCTACTGGGGATTAATGACAACTTTGTAGTGGTTTAGTACTCCTTATTGATTTATTTCTCAAAGTAGTGACATGCTTGATTTTGCGGAGATTTTTTGTGAAGTTTTGTGAATTTTTTTGGCATATTTGGAATTTTCTAAAATTTTTGCAAAATTTTTTGAGGGAGGTGCCTATGGTCATAGGGCCTAGACTCCTAGTTTTCTTAGGATAGGGTGAAAGCTTATTGTTGATTTTCATTTTTCTATAGTTTTAATACTTTGGTTGCACTTGGTAGATTACTGACTCTTCCTTGGGAAATAGGTAACAATCTACCCTCGACATTTGTCTTCAATTTTGGCAGGGATTATTTGCATGCATGTCCAGATGAGGAGGCTACTAGCCCATGTGTTTAGGCACATCTGGTACGTGGTAGTTGGTGGAGGGTGAGGTGTCATCCATTTCTGGTTCTTTCCTCTCAGAATTATCTTGCAAATCAGTCATTGTGACTAGAGGAGCTTGCATTGACCATAGTTTATGCTAAATTTAATGGCTTTTCTATGTACCTGAAAAGAGACTCAAAGTAAAACAATATGATCTCTTTATTATATTGATTTAGTGTTGTAATCTACATGAACTTTAATTTTCCACTAAGGTTTTATTTAGAGAAAAAGTATGGAAAATATGTTTTTTGAAATTTTTGAATATGTTTTTGGCATGTTTGAATAGAGAATGACCTTTTAGTGTTGGTTGCAAAGATATTCCCTTTGATAGGAATTATTTTGGAATAAAAGGATTTAGAAGAGCAAAATGAGGGTTTCCTAAAATGGGGTGTGACCGATATATCCTTGGCCTACTTGTCTTCTTGTTAGTTGAGGTACACCACTCTTAAATATTTTGGGGCACCTTTCTTTCATCATTGGTATTTATATTTTTACAAAACCATTATTGGTTTGGTTGGTCTATGGATGATGGGATAGAAAGCTTCATGCCAAGTGGATCTAGTCACCTTTGTTTATATGTGCTGAACTGGGTATATAGAAGAAACTATACTGATAATGGATTCACTAGTGTTGTGGACATCCTACCACTATAGTGTAACTCCTGTGAACTAGAGGAAGCTCTGAATGGACTGGACTCCTAAAATGAGGGTTGGGCTATTTTTTTACGGGGAGCCCTATTATGTTGTGTATGTTGTTATTTGCGCTCACAATCTCTCTTGAGTACCCTCTATCAGGTGCTATGAACCTTTTTTCCTAGCCTTTCTTCAGCTTCGACTCACTGATAGAAGACTAGGTAAACTGGATTATAGAGAATGAGGCCCAAAGTATTCGTTGGTCAGTACCATGATAGGGGAACTTGCAAATTATTTTGAAATTCGAAAAGTATCAATACATACGATTGATGGATCTTTATCAGGCCTCTTTTTACTTTCCATAGTTGTTTCTGCACCAAGTAGGATAGGAGCAAATCATTCCCACCTGCCTAACCAACTTATTTCAAGTAGAGGACTTAACTAAGTCTTTAAGGATTATATTGGGGCCTCTATGGAAGCGTCATCGACCGTCTACCCATATATCAAAAGATGTTGGAGAGGCAGGGTTAATAATTAGGGACTATCTGAGGTGGTTATTGAAGTTGGTGGGTGAGATGATTCTGAGGATACTTGGAAGAGATGGCTTGTAATGTTTGACACTTTATAAGAAGGTCTGTGGTTTCATCCAAACTGATAAAGGCCTAAAATTGCATGGAATGAATTCGAAGCCGTAACTACGAGTATAGTTCTCGAGGTCCTCCAAGGATAAGCAATGACGATGAAGTAGGTTCATCGGGTAGTTAAAGGCAAGGTCTTAGGGGGATCAGAATCTGGTGTAGCATTTGAAAGGTTTGTGAAAAGGTTGTGTTTATTTGGTAGGTGTTTGATTTTTTTGTGAAGCTAATAATTATGAGGTTTTGGGGTTTTAAGGTTTAATGGGGGTTTGTAAGGGATTTGCTTTTATTTCATTCTCATCACTGATATATCATGTAATAGTTTAATTACTTATTTTTAAAAAAAGAACAATGATTTTGACGTATTTAATTATGTCTTTGATGATTTTTTTATTGGAACTATCTATATTTATTGCTAATGCATACATAATCCTTTTGTTCATTTAAATGACGAGAGAGACCATCATTCTCAAAGTGAGAAAAGAATACCATTTTGGATGACACAAAGGGTTGTTCCCGTGTATGTCTTATGGATTGCCTACGTACCTCTACGGCTTTGAAAGTCTATGAGCTTCTCATTTTTCGAAAGGGGTTTGTGAGAGGACTATGTCCTAGGTGGTTCTGAGTAGAGAGGCAAGAAGAGAGATTTTTTTCAAAATAGAATGGTGATCAAAAGGGTCATAACGCGACGAGGGTTTGGACTATGTGTAAAACTTTTTGAGACAATCAAAGTTGATGGAATGTGATATTTCTTCTTCATCCAGGTATGTGACCTTAGCGGCATCACCAGACAATATTCTCTTCATATTGTAAAGGCCACTCTAATTACATTTGAACTTTCCTCTTAGATCCCCAATGGGTTCTACAATTTCTTTGAGGTCAATATCTCCTTCTTGGACATTGTGGTCTTTGACCTTTCCATTGAATGATTGCATAATTCGGTGATGGTACACTTATTTACGGTATTGCTCTTTCAGCCTCTTTTCGTCTAGGAGTGGGAGTTCATTATAATGGCTTTAATTAAAATCTTCTTCACTAACCTTAATTTTGAGCATAACCTATTTATAAATTACTTCCAGTTCAACTCGAGGAACTACTTCCATGTCATACACCAGAGAATAGGGAGTAGCCCCACTGGGTGTTCTGATGAAGGTATGGTATCCTTAGAGGCCATATGGGATATGTTCATCCTATTATCTATAGCTTGATGATGATGGCTGTGAGGCTTTTATTGGAGGCTTCGATAGTGACATTGGTTTACAATCGGTAAGGAGAGAAAATATCCCTATGAATTCAATATTTTTCAACTACTTATGTGGCCTCATCCTCGAAATGGAGATCATTGTCTGACACCAACTCATGGGGAACTTCGTAGTGAAAAATGATATTCTTTTTCATGAATCTAGATACTTTCTTTGCATACGGCGTATAACTCAACTTTTACTCATTTTATGAAGTTGCCAATGGTATCAGCATGAGTTCATGCTCATTTGAAGATTTATGAGTGACCTTCATGATGATGTTCATTCCTTAAGTAAAGAAGTTATAGGGAGAGGTCGTGTTGTACAACTCTCAAGGAGGTAAGTGATAAAAGGTTAGGGAACTGGTGGTGTGGCCATCCGGGGTCAGATTCCTTCATGCGGATCGAGATCCCTCAATTGTCAGGATGGTGTGGAGGAAGGAGGTAGGAAATAAGTTTCCCTCCAACTATCTCTCTCTATATCTATTTTCCCTTTTTCATGATCCAGCCTTGGATATAGAAGTAGTCGTTGTCAAATGGGGGGAATATGAAGAGATAGAGTCGGTGACCTATTTTACTCAAAACAGGCAAAAGAATTTTCTTCCTCGAGAGAAAGACATCAAGGTCAAACTGATGCATGCGAAACCAAATAGTTCGGTGGCCCGAGGACTAATTTGCATAATGGGAAGGTTTTATGCACCCATTCTGCCCATTCATTCTCTTATGGATAATGTTAATCATTTCCTTTTTAACTCTGTGATGTGTGTGTACATATGTATAATATAAGTGATAGGATAATGGAATCATCCACTTTCATCATGGAAAGGATGGAGGAATCATGCGTAGGAGTGTACCCAAGAATAATGATAAAAATATGATGTAAGTGTTCGCAGAATCATAAATCACTATGAATATAATTCATAAATAGTTATAATAGGATATCGAAGATATGAAGAAGGGAGGACTTAAATCTCAGGATTGACCCAAGAAGTCTTTGTAGACCAAGAGGCATCAAAGTCCACGTAGTTTGAAAATTGTATAGGGATGGAATTTAACCAATAAATGCAAATGTGATACTCCACTTATGTGTATGTGAAGAAAATGTGTTTTAAGAGTGAAGACATAATAATGGAAGTCCCGCATTTGGTGTTTACAGATAAACCACCTTTTTTGTCTTTTTTTATGAAAATAGGTATTGTGCAATACTATTAATAAAGAGTAGATATTATTGGATGTGCTATAATCCAACAAAAGCACAAAAAATAAATAAGATGAATAACACTAAAATAGATAAATTAGAGAAATGGTTTGAGAAATAAACCTCCTTAGGGATGATTGTTACTAACTTTGGAATCCAAGTCTCCTGGTTTTGAAATGGTATAGAAGTGATGTAGAGAAGTGGGGTGAATTAGCATCTGGGGTGAGTAGGTGAGGTAACAAAATGTGGGAAACTGACTTTTTGGGAAAGGGAAAGGCTATCATTATGAGGAGAATGTTCCTTGATTTTCACAGAGGGGTCCTAGGTCTTGTGGTAGGGTGAGGTCATGGCCATTTTTATAGGGACCAAGGGGGCACCTATCGACGTAGTGATTGTCCCGATTATCGGCATAATACATGCCTTGGTGCACAAGTAAAATTACACACTACCGGTTGGCAGATCATTTGAGGTGTTTATAGGAAGTCGATAATGGACGTTTCAAAAAATGGGCATAAAATGAAAATCATAGGCCCAAATCCAGCACAACACAGATCATTGGAAATGTAATACAAAGACCTTTAAGAATATATTGATCCACTCCTAAGTTTGAGAGATGATTAAATTCACATACAATTCGGAAGCACCTGATGGTCTCTTGGCCGAGAGGTTTTCGTGGGGAAATGAACCATTCGTCCGAATCATAAGACTGATTCATGCATGAGATGGATTGTTGGGAAGGTAATTTATTGATCTTTAAAATTTCATTGATCTTTGCTTGGTTTAGAGATTTGACCAAGGTAAACTGGGGCCTGAAAGCACCAGATTACTTTTCAGATTAAAATAGATAATTTTGTCTGAACTGTAAGGGCGCTTTACGCACGTGATGTACCGCTAGAATGGAGATTCAGAGCCTTTTGAAGATTCATTGAACATTGCTTAAGTTAGAGAGTTGACCAAAGTTAAACGGGGATCGAGAGCTCCCAGTGGACTCAAGATCAATACTTAGATTAAAACGAATCATTCGTCCAAACTGTGAGGTTGATTCACACACAAGATCGACTGTTGGTAAGCAAGTTTGGAGACCTTTGATGATTTATTGAGGTTCACTCAAGTTAGAGAGTTGATCGGAGTCAATTGGGGCTCGAGAGTACCCGATGGCCTCCTAATTAGTACTCGGAGTATGAGCTAGGATTTAGGGTCAACGGATGAGTTATAGGGACCTGATGAGGTGCTTAGAGGGGTCCTAGGATGGGGTGTTTACAGAGCCCCTCGACATGCAATCTTGGAATAAGTGAAGATCCCAAAATATAGACACCACATCAAAGATAAAAAATGGATTGATTTCAGTTATGCAGACTCTCAGGGATCAGTGTGATTAATTCAGAGGGTTGAGGACAAATCTGAGGATCGTAAGAAGATGACCGATTCAGCGGGTCGAGGTCAACTATTAGGACTAAAGGGGTGTACCAATAGGTTGAGCAAGTCGAGGTAAATTTTTTGAACCTAGCGAATGTGGAGGTCGATTATGCGGACCGAGGAGTGTAGAGGTTAATTCAACAGGTCGAGGTTAATTATATGAACCTTAAGTTGTGGTGATCGATTCTCCGAACCAAGGTAAATTCTATGGACCTAAGAAGTGTAGCGACCGATTTAGTGGGTCGAGGTTAATTAGGTGAACCTAAAGAGGGACGACCAATTATGTGGGTCGAGGTCATTTTTGAATACCTAATGTGTATAGCGACCGATTCAGCGGGTCGAGGTCAATTCTTAGAACTTTAGAAGTATTGAGGTCGATTATGTGGTGCGAGGAGTATAGCGACCAATTCATAGAGTCGAGGTTAATTCTACGAACCTTAAGTTGTGTCGACTGATTCCCCAAGTTGAGGTCATTTTTGCATATCTAAGGAGTGTAGAGACCGATTCAGTTGGTCGAGGTTAATTCTGCTAATCTCGAGAGGGACAACCAATTTTCTTGGTCGAGGTCAATTTCGCGGACCTAAAGTTTGGATGACCGATTTTACGGATTAAGGTCAATTTTGCAGACCCAAATTTAGGATGACCAATTATGTGGGTTGGGGTCAATTATGAGGATCTTGAGTCATGAGGACAATTTTTTAGGATTTTGAGGACCTAAAGTTTTGATGACCATTTCTATGGGTCAAGGTCATTTATGAGGACTGTAATGGTGTTGTGACTGCTTCAATGGGTCGAGATCAATTATGAGCACCTTTAAGAGGAATGACAAATTTTGTAGGTCGGGGTATATTCTATGAACCTTTAGGAGGGATGACTAATTCTTTGGGTAAAGGTCAATTTAGCGGAACCATAAGAAGGATGACCAATTTTACGGATCGAGGTCAATTCTGACCTTAAATTGTAGTTTGTGGAAAATAACTTCGTTGGGGAAATGTGTTGTCTGCCCATTCTTGTCGGGGAAGGTGTAGAAGGATTGGGTGCAGGCGTACCTTTGGTTCTGCTGAGGAGTACGTTGATAATAAAAGTGTGCGATTGATCCAGTTGCGGATTTTGAGAGTATGTAAGGGGCTAAGTGGTCCAAAAGTAGTTTTCTTTGGGGGAAATAATGTTCTTTTTTTTATGGATTTTTTGGGAAATTTTGAGATTGTTTTGGTATTTCTGGTACGAAATTTGGAAGGAACTATCGATAGGAAGGTCTGGGGAGGTTCTTATCGGCATAGGGCACGAACTTCTGAGCTTCTCAGGGAAGGGAAAAGGGCACTACTGGCTGACATTGTCAAGGGGTGTCGATCTGCATGCCCCTTACCCTTATATAAAAGGGAATAGCCCCTACTCATTTTTCATACCTTCAAGTGATTGAATTTCTAATTTCTCTCTCTAAGAGTATTTTCTATGTCCTTCTTTCTTCAATACATCAAATAGTACATACTTCTGGAAATGTTAACAGCGAGTGGTGGTCTGTTGACAATTAGGCAGGCTTAGAATGGCAGATTCTGGTGTTTCTTGAATTGAGCAATGAGAATGCATATGACTCTTTTGAGTCGGTTAATGATGAAAGGTTTTTGTTGCGTGATCCTATGCACCACCTTTTGGTAAGGGTGAAGAACCCTAATGGCTATGAGATTATCCTGACCTTTGGTTTTCCATTTCATTTTCGCCTTTTCTTCTTGGGATATGTAAGGGTTTGAGTTTTTTTTATATGCTGACATTTCTTCTTCAAGCATCCGGTCCCGAGGGACGACTAGTTTAAAAGACATTTGGGACATATTCTTGACGTGACACGTTGGATGGTGTCATTTATCAGGTTTAATCATTCGGCGGGTAAACTGGATGAGATGCCACGCTCTTCTACAGTTTTGTGTGCACTTGGTGAGTGGTGATGAGACATGACCCTCACATTTTTTTAGGACCATGGAGATAACAGTTACTCCCTTGGATAGCTAGCAGCTGACGGGACCTAATTGCGAGAGGCATGAGATTGTGTTGGATGGACCTTCCAGGTAACAAAGGAGGCGGTGTGGGTTGCCTGGGGGATGTAGGTAGAATTGTATCATGAGATTCTATCCATCTTACTATGCTAAAAGGGATTCTGCTGAAGAGGCAGGTGAATGAGACAGATGGGAGGTAGGTGAAACATGCAAACTTCTCATTTATTTTTCTTTTGCTTGAAGAATTTATGGTGGTGACGAGTGGTGACATCATCCATCTCTTATTTTTTCCATTCTTGAAGATTATTTTTAACCTACACTTGTACGATTGGGGGAGATTTCCTCATGCATCCCTTTAAGATTCATCGGATGCATTCAGTCGGTTCTACCGACAGACATTTATAGGACCCATAGACCTTCTGGAGGTAATCGTTAAGTTTATTTTCCTTTTTATTTCTTTGCAGTTCTTTTATTTCTTTTATCGTCCTTTTTTGTTTCTTTTTTTATTTTTTGTCTTCATGCAGACATGGTTTTATGAAGTGATTGGGCTAACACGAGGCTGGTGTCCCTAAAGGATAATGAGCTAGGAGACTTCTGCGAGATGTTCTGGTGGCGAAAGTTGAATAGGCGGTTGAACCAATCCTTGTCTTTGAAGGGCTTTTAGAAGGTGTTGAATGGCCCGACGAGTGATAATGTTAGGTTTTTTGGATTTTAATTTATGAGGTTTTAGAATCTTTATGATGGGTTGATACTAACTCTTTACTAGGGATGTACGTGACCTGTTACTCTGTAGTCTTTCTTTGCAGGCCACAAGGATTGAGAGTGTGCACGCATAGATTAGACTACTACTACCACATGAGTTTGTGTATGTCTGGTACCATATAGAGAGAGAGTTGTGAGGCATATTGTGGAGGAGGAGGTGGATTTCCCACTGTCGGTGTCCTCAGAGTGCATGAAGTGGGTGAGAAATATGATGGGTGATGCGAGGGCGATGGTGACGATGGGCGAGCCTTACACTCTCTACACTAATATGGCAGAATGTTACGATTAACAAGAATTTTTTACCCGTTGGTTGACGAATTCTAGTATATATGATGTGACGAATTCAAGTATTTTTTACCCGTTGTTGGGGATGGGTGCTAGCACATCGGTGGCTTTGTCCCAAAGCACCAGAGGTGATACGAAAGAAGCAACAGAGGAGGCGTCCCTTATTCGGGCCACTCTTCCTTCTTATCACATCAATTTGAGTAGTGGGGCGATATTGAGAGTCCCACATTATCCTCATGCGACGATTGATGAGTTTATAGGCCTTACTAATGAGGGGCTCCGGCCTGTGGTATACTTCTCTTCTTTCTCTTTTTAACTTCTTATCTCCCGCTTTATTTTTCCTTGATCTTTACTGACTTGTTCGACTTTTTTTTACTATTTTCTTCCTTTTTGTAGATTGTACGGGTGTTGACCAATTAGATGTGGGATATAAAATAATGGATGGTGTCTATGTCTGCCTATGTGAAGAAGTCAGTTGTGTGGACCAATTATATTCTCAGCCCATGAGAGTAGCCGACCTGACCCAACAAATATAGAAAGTTGCCCGAACAAAATCATGGAAATAAGCTACGAGTATGTGCTGTCCACACCGCCCTAAAACCAAGTCAATCCCCTATAATCTTGTGGAGATATTCAAGGGATTTCTGTTTCATCATAGATGTTGTGGAGTTACTTGAAACAACTGAAATTCTACATCTATAAATTGTAACCCCTGGACCGAGGCATAGGGGAATGTAACAAAGCATATTGACAGATACTTAATAAAATAGTATACCTCTCCGTGGATATAGGCAAGTTGTCGAAGAACCTATATAGTTGTGTTGTGTGTGTGATTATATGTTTTCTTATTTGATTGTGATTGTTCTTCGTAAATCCTTTATTGCGATATTGTTTTGTACCACAATTGGCGCCATATATTGGAAACGACGGTTATTCCTACGAGAACACTAACTAAATGAAAGCCCTCAATGTCTCACCATACCAGTATCATCCCTCAAGCTGGAGATGTTCAGGAAGAACCTTCCCCTCCCAGGGTGAGGTCTAAAATTCGCCAACCAAATCAAAGGCTTCTCCAACAAAGGTAGCCTTCTGAAGAGAGTCATCGACCACCAAGGTCTAGGAAGATTTCTAGGTTGGTCGGTGCCTATGAGGCCAGACTTCGAGAGAAATAAGAAGCCATGATTTGCCAAGAAGAAGAGAACGCTCACGTAAAAAGGCGATTGGAAAGAATAGAGAGAGATCTCAAAAGAAATACAATACAAAGCCATGATCGAACTCTTATCCCCCAGGTGAGTGAATCTCACAGCCGAGGAAGGAGCCCTAGAAGAGACCAAGGGAGAATTGAGAGGAACGGGTCAGAGGATGGTTGATCATAATGACTACATCCATCTCGGCCCCGTGGGAGCCCTGGTTGACATAATGATGAAATTAGGAGCTTGGTCCATAGGGAGATGGATCATCACCCAACCCACCAAGGATCTACATCCACATCAGAGCTATCCAGAAGATCTCCTAACACTTAGATGAAGTTCCCTTTTTTTAGGCAAATAGAAGAAGAGGCCCCCCCAAGAAATTCGCAATCCCTAGACTCAACATCTATGATGGGAATATTGACCCTATCAATCATGTTCGAAAGTACAGGCATTCCATGACCTTATGGAGCCACAATGACGTGTTGATGTGTCACATTTCCGTTCTAGTCTGTACAATGTGGCGCAAAAGAGGTTTGAGAGGCTATCACATAGGTCTATCAGGAGCTTTAAAGCTCTAGCTGAATTATTCACAGCTCACTTTATAACCAGATGCTCCCACTCCAAGTGGATGGATTCTATGATCATAATGAAGGCAAAAACATAGGAGAACCTCAGGGAGTATGACAAAAGGTACTGGGAGATTTTTAACAAAATTGAGGACTGCTTGGAGCTGGTTTCCGTAACATCCTTCAAGATGAGACTGCCAAGCACTTCTTTATTGCATCATTCCCTAACTAACAAGGAGGTTAACTCCATTGATGACATCATGGCCCATATTGAAAAATATCACAAAGTCAAAGATGTAACCCATTTTAATACCAGGGACAATGGTCGCACGAAGACAAACAAGGGGATAGAAAGGAATGATTCCCAGAAGAAAGGAAAATAATTATGGGGGCAGGATGGCTCAAAAAAGGGCAACACGAGTGACCCCTCAAAAGAGTTCCAGTCTGTTAACACAATCTTAACGGAAGTGATATACAAAATCCGCGCTAAGATCAAGGAAGAGCCATTTGCCAAATGGCCCAAGAAGATGGGAGGAGATCCAATGAAGCTTAATAACGCTCTGAGCTGTGCATTCCACAAAGAAGGTGGTCACAGAACTGAACACTGCAAAGCACTCAAGTCTCATCTCGAAGAGTTGGCCTCGGCTGGTCATCTCAATGAGTTCATGGACATAAAGGCAGATAAGGTCACACCCAATAGCGACCAAAAAATTCATAGGTCATTAGACATCAAGCAAGTACAAGGAAACACTATTCGGATG
This sequence comes from Sambucus nigra, assembly GCA_949130495.1. Taxonomy (NCBI): domain Eukaryota; kingdom Viridiplantae; phylum Streptophyta; class Magnoliopsida; order Dipsacales; family Adoxaceae; genus Sambucus; species Sambucus nigra. Next base: position 508,392,118 of record OX422215.1, read on the forward strand.
GAAGTTAAGAAACTTACTGCCATTATGCAAGCTTTTAAAATAGACCCCGCCAAGACTCAGGCCAGGAAGCATAGGAGACCAAAGGATGATGACTAAAGCCATCACATTGTGTTTATCGAAGACTACTCAGTTGGGGTAAGAACCCCACGTCATGATGCATTGGTCATCACACTCAGGATAGCTAATTGGGATATCAAAAAGTTTCTCGTTGACCAAGGTAGATCTTACGAAGTGATGTACCTAAACTTGTTCCATAAATTGAAATTGAAATTGAATATCGTCGACCTCAAATAGGCCACCGTTCCAATGGTAGGCTTTGCAGGAAAGATAACCATATCGCTGGGAAATATAGTCAAGACAGTCATGGCGAGAAGTATTTCAAAGATGATCAAGTTTTTGGTAGTAGATATCGAATCCCACTATCACGCCATCTTGGGCAGAGTTTGGATGAATGCTATGAAGGTCGTACCATCCTCATATCGTCAGAAACTCAAGTGCATTACAAATCAGGGGTGGTCGAGATTTATAGCGACCAGGATATGGATAGATAATTCTTTATTATAGCCATACGCCCAAAGCACGAGAAGAGGAAAGACGATCAAAAAGTCCACGAGGAAGCCCAAGAAGGAGTATTGCCTTCAAAATAAAAATTATGGTATGGCCGATCAGAGGTGGAGGAAACCAGGGTCCACCCCATAAGTAGGGTCATTGAAGACCTGGAAGAAGTTAAAGATAAAGGAAACTCACCTGAAAGGAAATTTTTTATCAATACCTCTCTCACCGACCGAGAAAAGAAGGAGCTAAACACATTCCTCTAGAGCAATCTGGATGATTTTTGGGAACCATATGAGATGCCTGGGATAGATCCCATAATTTCATGCCATCGACTGCACGTTAGTACATCTTTCAAACCAGTCACTTAGAAGGATCACCGAATAGACATAGAAAAGGTGAAGGCAGTAGAGAAAGAGGTAGAAAAATTACTATATGCAAGTTCTATTTGGGAAGTTCCATTCCCCAATGGCTATCTAACTCATTCGTTGTACCCAAAATCAATGGGAAATGGAGAGTATGTATTGACTTTACTAACCTTAATAAGGATTGTTCAAAAAATAGTTTTCCTTTCCCAAAGATAGATTAGCTAGTCGATGCCACTGCAATGCATGAGAGAATGAGCTTTCTGGATGCTTACTCTTGATACCAACAGATCCCACTTTATGAGCTAGACCAAGATAATACCTCCTTCATAACTCCTATTGGGTTATATTATTACAAAGTCATGTCGTTCAGCCACAATAATGCAGGAGCGACTTATTAGCGACTGGTCACCAGTATATTCAATAAGAAAATGGGAGACACAATAGAGGTATACATGGATAACATGCTCATCAAAAGTAAATTCAAGGGTGACTATCTCTCTGACCTATCAAGAGCCTTTGAGATCCTTAAGAAATACCAGATGAAACTTAATGCTAACAAGTGTTCATTCGATGTCCAATCAGGAAAGTCCATACGATATCTGGTTAGATAAAAAGGGATTGAAGAAAACCCTAATCAGATCGACACCATCAGAAAAGTCCAGCCCCCTCAGATGATAAAAGATGTCCAGAAGCTTATCGATATGCTCACCGCATTCAACCGCTTCATCTCTAAGTCTTCGGAGCAATGTCGATCGTTCTTCCAACTATTGAAAAAAGATAAAGTCCTAGTATGGAATGAAGATTGCTTTAAAGCCCTGGAAGAATGCAAGTCTTACCTTAACAAGCCACCCTTGTTGGTGATTCCAAGAAAAGGTGACCCCTTGTAATTTTTTCTTATCGTGTCTAACCATATCGTAAGCTCCGCTTTAATATACAAAAAGGAGGGAGGCGATCACCCAGTCTACTACATAAGTAAGATGCTTCTTGATGTCGGTCAACGTTGTTTTCCCGTAGATAATCTCGCTTATGCCTTAGTGGTAGCCTTGAGAAAATTGAAGCATTACTTTGAGGCTCATTATATTATCGCGATTACCTCACATCCCCTCAAAGTTATTCTAAGGAAAGCTGAACTCTTCGATCGACTATCAAAATGGTCGATCAAGCTTGGAAACTGGATATCCATTTTTAGCCAAGAACAACAATTAAGGGGGAAATTCCAACAGATTTTATCGCTGAGTTCATGGGGGACCAGCCTACTGCCCACTTAGAAATTGAGCAACTAACAGAAGAAGAAGAAAAATCTTTTGACTGGAACCTTTACATTAATCGAGTCTCCAACTCTAGGGTTAAGAATAGGCATCATATTAGTTACCCTAAAGAAGACTATGCTCAAATAAGGGATTAGGCTGGGATTTGAATCCTCTAATAATAAAGCGCAATATGAAGTGCTGATCCCTGGGATGCGCAAAGTGCAAAGCACAATTGCTAGGGGAAAATGCCTTTGGGTGTTGGGAAATTCAAAGCTAGTGTCTAAGAAGATAACTGGAGACTTCAGTGCTAAGGTTGATAGGATGGCATCTTACCTCATTGTTGTGAGGGGAATTGTGGCAAAGTTTGATAGAGTTAATGTTCATCATTTCCCCATTGCGTAGAATAGTCACGCCGATGCCTTAGCAGATCGAAGCTCCTCCATTGACTCTAATTTAAGAAGAACCATTCAAATATAATACCTCACAAAACCAAGCATCAACCAGTCAGTCACAGCCGAGCAAGTCCTCCACATAGAAAGGGCACCCAGTTGGATGGATCTCATCACAACTTATCTATGGAGCGATATACTGCCAGGAAGTAAAAGATCAGCGCACTAGTTAAGAGTTAAGGATGCTTTCTTTTACTCTATAGAAAGTATTTCACTGGCCCCTACCTCCACTGCGTTCACCCTAAATATGTCGATCAGGTTCTTAGTGAACTTCATGAAGGCATTTGTGGGAGTCATGCAGGAGGAGGATCATTGGCTTTTCGAGCGATTAAGGAAGGATATTGGTGGATGTACATGTAGAAGGATGCTAGATTTTATGTGAGCATGTGTGAAAAGTTCCAGAAGCACTCCCCTATGGTCCACCAATCAGCTAGTGACCCCAAGTCATTGAGCATCCCGTGGCCTTTTGCCTAGTGGGGCTTGGATATTATAAGGCATTTACCTACCACATCAGGAAATTACAAGTATTTATTGGTCGACATTGACTACTTCACCAAATGGGTAAAGGCAGAACCACTCGTAAACATTTGGTACTTTGATATAATGACATTCATATAGAAGAACATCATCACTCGCTTTCAGACACCAAGAACAATCCTTACTGAAAATGGCATGTAGTTCAAAAGTGGTTTCTTTCAAGGTTTTTGCGATAAGAATGGCATTAATCACCTCTTTAGTTCTGTAGCATATCCACAGACCAATGGGAAAGCTTAAGCTATCAACAAGATAATGATTGATGGACTGAAAAAACGGATGGAAAGAGCCAAAAGTGCGTAGGTAGACGAACTACCCCACATTTTAAAGTCTTATTATACAACTCCCAGGAGAGAAACGGGAGAAAACCCATTCACGTACGCCTATGGAATGGAGGAAGTCATCCCATTAGAAGAAGGAATCCATACTATGAGGGCCACCTTGGTTAACCAAGGCCTCAATGATGAAGCATTACTCATTGAACTTGACTTAGCTGATGAGCGATGAGAATTGGCACTAGTTAGGTTGGCATCCTACCAACTGCAACTCGACAAGTAACATAACCAAAAAGTGAATCCCAGGAAATTTTTAATAGGAGATTACATCCTGAGGAATATCCTCGGCAGTGTTATAAGACCATTAGATGGCAAAGTAGGACCGAATTTGGAGGGCCTTTCAAGATAATAAGGGACGACCTACAAGGAGAATATCATTTGGCAACTCTAGAGGGAAGGGAGATACCAAGGGCTTATAATGCAGAAAACCTTAAGAAGTTCTATTTTTAGACTTCTATATATCTTATTTTTCAGCATCGTTATTCTAGGCGAATTTTCATTTACCATTTAATGTTGCATTTTATTTATCATTTTAATCAATAAAGAATGATTGGCCCGCACATTATAAACATATTGGTTTTCTAATATCCCTTGATCGAACCTCAATACGCATCTTTTTTAAGCAGTATGCTCCCTTCAAAACATAACAAAGTTTTGGGATTGCAGCAAAGTGATCAACTTGCTCCAGTTATGGAATAAATCTCGTATGGTTATAATAGTGTGCTAAACTTTTGCCATTCAAAGCTAAAATATATAAAGCAAGGTTTATAATTAAGCTTACTTAGATCTTTGTTAAAAACAAAATTGGCCTCTTGAGTTTCTTTGTCAACAATAAAAAACCTACATGGGATCCTTAGGAAATAAAGCCAACTAAAGTTTGGTCGCCAACTTAGGTTGCTTGAAAAATCGTCTTCGGGAGGATGTCCCATTAATAGGTAGATTCTCTCCATCGCCCTACTTAGGCCTAAGGAAGTGTGACGACACAACCTAAAAGGTAAAGTGGATGGAATGATACAGTTAAGGGATATTGGACTGGGAGAATGTTCAAAGACAAGATAACAAAAACTTAACATTTAGTCGGTTAAAAAGCCCAAAATGATTAAAGATTTTTGTACTAATCATTCATACTATGATCAGATCCATCAAGTACTTTTTTGGTCAAACACTGATGTCAAGTAATCAACAAATAAGGTTAACACATGCTTAGTCGGCATATGTTTAAGACATAAATAATTAGTATATGTCATTAAGAATCATATGATCTTAAAATACCAATAAGTACTTAAAGACCTACGATGGCCCAAAACGACGAGAAAAGGTAGTCCTCTACTCGAGCTCTACGATCGTCATCAGGATGAGGGACTATGTCTTCTTCAATTACCCTTGGGAGTGGCTCTAGAAGTTATGCATGAATAACATCTATTGGGATCCAACGGTTGTCCCTCGAGAAGGGATTCCGCATATCAGATGAGATAACGGTGTGATACTTATACCACAGGGAGGATTCATTTTGAAATTTCAATTCCTTAAGAACATTCCCCTAGAAAAAGCAAGGTCTTTAGCCTCCTCCAGTCTTGTTAGGGCATAGGTCCAACCTTGTTCATAACCATCAACTAAGACCTATCGAGGAACCTTTTGGAATAAATGTCTTAATCGAGTAACATCTCTTTAGAGACCCGCGATGATCACATAACCTCACCTAATATATCCTTTTAGCTCGGCAATTACCCTCCTGAAGGTTGATTGTCAGTTTGAGCAACTATAGAAGATGATGATGAGGATCCTCATATTACCAAAGGAGTACTAGATGGAGTGATTTCTTTGAGATTTACAATTTCTCTTCTCAAATCATCATTTCCTCTCCCTAATAACTCCCCGACTTGATTAATTTAGATGCATCGAGAATTTTTGCTTTTAAGACGTCCATCTCCTCCTGCACAGAGCCACTAATTACCTCCATCCCTTCCAGCCTATCATTGAGCTTAGAGACTACCTCAGATTGATCTTTATAATCTTGGTTTCTCACCCAGAGGGATTCACAAATACTTAAAAAATCTTAATGTACTTGAGCGCTTATGTTCGGATGAAGAATCTAGCCTAGACGGGAGTTAGAAGGAATATAATCATCTAAATCAATGAGCTACAACCAACCGAATAAGCAACAAAGGTAGAACTAATTATTAATGAAAGAAAATATTTTCTTTTCATTTAATCAAAAGGCATAGGCCAGTATAAATGAAGGGACAAAGAAAAAATACAACAAATGAACAAAACAAGAACAGAGCCTAAATTCCTAGGAGGCCTTAACCTCTCCAGACTTAGAGGGACCCATCCCCTTATCAGCAGCTTAGTCGATAGTGACCTCACCTTCACTAGCACCCGAGGTAGCTTCTCTAATTGAAACAATGACCCCTTCTAGATTGACCAATGCAACTCCCATTATAGGAGTAATATGATCCATGCCATCCTGAGCATCAGGTTGAGAAGACAGAGATACCTCAACAAGATTATGGTCGGGATGATTCTAGGAGAAAACAGGGGAATTAGCATCAACCCCTGTAGTAGTAAAGTCTTGATCCCGACCTTTTTTGAAGCATGATGGCCAATGAAAAGAAATCTAGTGCTCGGGGTCATTATACGTCGCCTGCCAACCTTATTTATACCCGATCTCTCGAGCGGTCGATTTTCCCCCTCCAGCTGCTGCACCTTTATGACCAACCCCTTATTCGCCTATGCCACTACTAGTTTGTATGCGATCATGATATGGTAGGCTTCTCAGAGGCCAAATAGCTCCCCAACCAAATTTTCCCTCTCCTTGTCAAAAGTAGCCTTCGCGTCAGCCAAAGCCTTCTAGAAAGACTTTAAAGCTTCGTCCAGCTCTAAGTTTCTCCTCGACATATCTACTCGACCATGGAGCAACACAGTATAGTCAAAGACAAACTCCAAAATAGAAGAAACATATGTTTAAAACGAGATATTATAAGAAAATAAAGAATAATGAAGTATAGAGAAAGGAGTACTCACCGAAGCAAGTCCTTGGGAAGATTTAAGGGATAAGTGGGTTCCCCCCATGCCCAATGAGCGCTCCTGGTCGGCTGCTTGCATTTTTTCTTTAGCAACAAAGGAGCAAGTTGAGGAGTAGCAGCCACTGAGGCCCCCTCAATAGCAACAATAGAATGAACCATCGAGGACTTTGAGGCATGTACCCTTCTCTTTTCTCCCTCTATATTTCTCTCATCTTCTCTCTCTCTCTCTCTCTCTCTCTCTCTCTCGCTTCTCCTCCTTTTCTCTCTTCTTTCCCTCCACCTCCTTATCCTGAACCACCACCTTAGAAGACCAATAGAGTCTCCAGCCTTCTGTTTAAGGATGTTCATCCTGTTAGACAATATATCATAATCATCATCTTGAATCAACCTTCTTCTCCTCAAAGGGGCCATCTCTTCCTCGCTGGACTCCTCTTCACTGGAATCTTCCTAGCCGCTCTCATATTCACCACTTCTTTCATCGTTTCCTTCTACCACATCCACTCCTGTGCTACTTCCTTCCTCATCTTCTACCTTAATAAGTTCAGAAGCACGACCAACGCCTTATTATGGAACGTCTAGATGATGGATTGTGTCTACTGGATGAGTGATAAAGCTAGAAGTAGTATTCTTCTATTCCAATAAGAAAGTAGTAGACCGAGGATATTCCCATTTAGTAATAGTTTCTCTTGTCCTCCAATCTTTCAAAAGTTCAGTAGCTCGGATATCATGAGGAGTAGGTTCTTGATTCTGGGCTTTTCCTATTTAAAAAAAAGAGAGAAATATCATAAGGACAGTACACAAAAGTAGGCAAATAAATAATAAAGAAGAGATGGTGATAATAACCTATGTATTCCTCCTCAAAGGTAGGGATCCAAGGTCCCCTGTACCTTATGCCCCCTGACTGGGGAGGATATTACCAATTTCTGGCAATAAAACCTTCAGACCAACAGTCTTTATGGGAATCAACTAGCTTTACTACCAACACCCTTTCAGGACTTGTTCCTTTCAAGTACAAACACCCCCCACTGGTGCGAGAGAATGTATAATAATAGAAAATCTCACCTAATCTTAAGTTGGTACCATAGAGCTTGTTTATCCTATGAACTTCATTAACAATCTTCCACACATTTGGAGAACATTGGGCAGGAAATATGTTGAAGTATTGGAAAAAAATGTAAAAACAAAGGGGGAAACATTAAACCCCCTTGGGAAAGAAACATAAAGTGAATCCAGTGGCCATCTTCTAGATCGTGAACATTTCTGAGGACTAAAGTACACTCTATGTCTACCCAATAAGGAATATTGTAACATTTTATAGACTCGAGAAAAGACTTATTATCAAGCATCGCCATGAGAAAAACACAAAAACCTTAGCTACAGTAGAAGAAAAATTCACATAAGATGAAAACTAAAAGAAGAAGAAAGCTGAAACTTACTTGACAGATAGGAGGCTTGGAAAGCTAAGAGAGTCTTGATTTTGAAGAGAGAGAGTAAGGAATGAAGCATGAGAACACAGTATGCGCAAATATGATCAAAGATGATGAATTGACGGTTAAGTTGTTGGAAAACCAATTTCAAACACTCAAATGATGTCTTACACTTCTCGAGAAAGATTTGGTGCTTTAATATCTTACAGAAAGACGAGCGCACCCCTACTGTTTTGATAAATTACGAGTATACCACTATAGACATTGTTGCATCCTTAGTCTCATTTAAACTCCATCGGCCCAAGAAATGGCCCAAAGATCTTAGGAGCAATTGTGGGGGCCAATTATATTCTCATCCCACAAGAGTAGCCGACCTAGCCCAATAAATTTAGAAAGTTGCCCGACCCAAATCATGGAAATAATCTACGAGTATGTCTTATCCACAGCGCCCCATAATCAAGTCAATCCCTTATAATCTCGTGGAGATATTCAACGAATTCATGGTTCATCATGGACATTGTGGAGTTACTTAAACAACTGAAATTCTACATCTATAAATTATAACCTCTGGCTCGGGGCATAGGGGAATGTAACAAATCATATTGAGAGATACTTAATAAAATAGTAGACCTCTCCATGAATATAGGCAAGTTGTCGAACCATGTACATAGTTGTGTTGTGTGTGTGATTATATGTTTTCTTTTTTTATTGTGATTGTTCTTCATAAATCCTTTATTATGATATTATTTGATACAACATCAGCCAATTCTATATGGTATCGTCAGCTACTTTTGATAAGGGTTATGGCTCCGGGAGTGGAAGGTCTACCGCCCGACGTAGGGGGAAGCTTGTGCACCTTGGGGGTTGAGGGTTATCTTCAGAAGGTTTTTGGATGGTTTGATAAGTGTCCCATTGTAATTATTTTTGTATCTACAAAAAATGTAATAATGCTAGACAGGGATGATATACGAGAAATGCATTTCTTTTAATATTTTTCTTGATTTAGTGACTTATTCTACATGAACATTAATTTTCTGCTGTCATTTCTTATTCATTTGCAAAGACAGAGATATGTATGAAAATGGTTTTGAAGTAAAATGTTTAATTTATTAAAAAAGGAGTAATAAAAGGGCTAACATGGGGATTAACTTTTTTGAAAGTAAGAACTTTTGGAATTTTATTTTGGACAAAAATGGAAAAATGAATTTTCCCAGAAAAGGGGGTTGCTAATCGTTATAACACTTGTCCTACCTATCGGCATAAGGGTCAATTAAAATCACTCATTTGTCTTTGATTGGACTTTCTTCTTACCTAGAGTATTATGGGAGTATAGGTATTAATGAGGTTTCGAATGGTTTGTCCTTTATGAGGACCTTAGGGTATAAAGGGGGGGGGGGGGGGGGTGAATTCTTCACCACTATCCACATTTTCTATTTTGTGTCTTTCTTCTCTTCCAAAAATGGCTCTCCCGATGTCTGAGGTCTTTTCTTTCTACCTTGAAGTCTTATAGGCCTTGTGCCTTAATAATGTGAACTATGGCACCTTTATTTTTTTGGGTCTACTTATGGCGTAACCGTGGTATAGAGTGGAATCTAGTGGAGGCGGCGGTATAATTTGGTACCCTAAAGATCACATTTTCCAGTTTGTCATAGATGATGAGTGCCCTATTTATGAGAAGTTTTCAATGATGTTGGGTATTCTCCCTAGTGCAATGGCAGTTATGCCCAAGTTGTCTCATTCTCCATGGGTGTCTTTTGATAAGCAACTTCATATCTCTCCCTCGGCAGCTCGACCATTAGTCCACAGAGGGAATATCCCCTTCTCGACCGCTATGAACTCGATGTGCCAGATGGATTTATTTGATGCTCCTTTTTCCTGAGCTATTTCCTTAGACCTAACTACTAGGTTATTATTGGTAACGGGTGACCTAACAACCAAGCTTTGGGTGTAAACGCTAGTGGATTGGATGTCTTACCACTGTAGCCCTGCGGTGGTGGTTTTAGTGAAGGCTTTGAATGGTCTTGATGTTTGGAAGGAGGCTCGTTCTAAATTTTTTCGAGGAAGCCCTATCATGCTATTCATGTGTATTTTTGAGAGATTTCTCGTAGAGTACCATCCTGAGTATCCCCTGTCGTGTGTCCCTAGCTTTTACATCTAGCCATTCTTCAATTTCAGCCCTTCAACAGAGAAATGGGTTAATTAGTTCATGTATCATGGAGATCGATGTCTTCAGTAGTTTGTACCCTGGTGGGGGGATTTATATCCCATTTTGTAGTTAATAGACTATCGGTATGTGCGGTCTATTGGAGTTTTAAGACTTCCTTTAATTTCCCTTAGCGGCTTCTGCGCTAAGTAGGGTAGGAGAAGATAGTGCTCCTTATATAACCAATTTATTCCCACTATAAGATTTGACTGAGCCTCTAACGACGATACTGGGAGCTTCGTTGCAGTGCAGCCGACAATCTACTAATTTGCCACAATCTATTGGAGGGGATTGGTATGTGTCTGGGGATTATATGAAATGATTATGAAAACTAGTAGTTCGAAAGATTTTTGAAGCATAGGTTCGGCAAAGGTGGCTTGTTGCCTTCGACACCATGGAGGAGGGTATTATGGTTTGGTCAAAGCTTGTCATGCCGAACTTCTAGATGGAGTGCATGAAAAACATTAATCAGGAGTGGGAGACCTGGGGACCTTCGGGAGAAGGCAATGATGATGAGGCAGGGTTTTCTAGCAGTTGAGGGTAGTATTTTGTAAAGATGTGGAATTTTATTTTTAGGTGATTTAGTGAGGAGTTTTGTGGTGGTATAAGTGTAGGATTTTTGGGATCTTTTTATGACACTAGTTATTTGGCGAGAACCATATAGGTTATTTGTAGGATAGCAAGGGATGGTCTTGTTTGACTCCATCTACTGATATTTCATGTAACGGCTATGTTCCTTAATTTAAAAATAAAAATGATTTTGATTATATTTTGTTGTGCCTTTTGATGAATTTTTCATTTTGAATTATCTACACCAATCTCTCACCCATACATAATCATTTGTTCATGTATATGATAAGATGGACCCCCATTCTTGAGGATTGGTAAAGAATAGCATTTTTTTAAAAAGAAAGGACTTCACCCGTGTGTGTCATATGGGGTGCCTATGTACCCCACTAAGTTTTGAAAATTTCACGAGAGTCCTTTTGAAAGAATTTTTTTTTAGAGGATCAGGTCCCACAAAGTTCTTAGTAGGGGAAATGGAGAAAAATTTATTTTTTATTTTTTAATGAAAGGAAGATGATATGGGTTGTAGCGAGGTGAGAGGTCGAATTAAGGGTAGAATTTATTGAGATGGCCCATATTGATAGGACGAGCCATTTCTTCTCCAATGAGGACTGTAAGCATAATGACACCACCTAAATGGTTATACAAGTTCTTTGATGGCAAGGCCTCTTTACTAGACACAGCAGTCCTAGACTTTCCTATTGAATGATCACTCTATCTAGGGATGGTAACCCTATATGTGGTATAGAGATTTAAGTCTCTTTTTGTCTAAGAGTGAGAGTTCGTTATAGCGGCTATGATGCTATAGTTTTCTTCATTGACCCTTCTTTTAAGCATGACATGCAGTGAAGGCACTTCTAGTTCCATGAGGAGAATTTCTTCCATCCCATATACTAGAGAATGATGGGTAGCACCAGTAGGTGTTCTGATAGAAGTTTGGTAGCCCTGGAGAGCCTATGGGATATGATCAGACTAGCATCCATAGCTTTCGGTCAACTTGATGATGATGGTTTTTAGGCTCTTATCAGTGGCATTGACATCGCTATTGGTTTGAGGTCAGTAAGATGAAGACTTTTTCCTCTGAATTTTATACTCGTTAACCAGTTTTATGACCTCAACTTTGAATTGTAGTCCATTATCTGTTACCAATAAGTGGGGAACCCGTATTGTCAAATGATATTCTTTATTATAAACATGGCTACTTTATTTGCATTGAACACCGCCTATGACTCAACTTTGACCCATTTTGTGAAGTAGTTAATGGAGACCACGATGACATCGTTCCTATTATAATCCATGGGAGTGATCTTCCCCATGATATATATTCCCCAGGTGGAAAAAGTCCAGATAGAGTTCATATTGTACACTTCCTACGGAGGCCAGTTTTAGAGGTTAACGAACTGTTGACATTTGAGGCATCTTCGAATATAGGCAGTGAAGTATTGAACCATAGTAGTCCAGTAGTACATTGACGGATGTTCTTTTTGGAAAGCATATGACCGTTCATGTGAGGCCCATATTCCTCGCTGGGTATTTTTTTGCATCATTCCTTCAATATCATCCCTGTTATGCAATGTAAATGAGTTCTATTGAAGTTTATGTTAAAAAGTGATTTGTCGTTTATGATGTATTGGGCAGTTAGTTTGAAAATCTTGGCATGGTCTATCTTATCAGCATCCCAGGGATACCCACCATGTTTGAGAAGTCACTAAATATCATAGTACCATAACCCAGCCATATCAAAGTTTTCTTCCATGACGAGCTCAATGTTATAATAGTGGGTAGGTGGAACTTATTTCTAAACCAGGAAAGGGGTCATTGTTATTCGCTAAGGCACGTTGACAATGGAGGCTAGAGTTGCAAGGGCATCAGTTAGGTTGTTCTTTGAGAGATTAAGGAAATGGAAGGTCACCTCTTTTAGGTGGGATGGAATAGAAGGAGCTTCCCATCATTGACTTTCCATTTTCTAAGAATGTAAGGCCCCCAAACATGATTAGGAATGTTAGATTCATTATTAATTGTAAGTTATGATTGGTAAGTTTGGTGATGGGTATTAAACATTTTAATTATCATGTTTATGGGATGCATACTCAAGTGATATATATATTGTTTGCATAGGATTCTAATTGAGCTTATGATCAGTGATAACATGTTTAGATAATATGATTTTAATATATAATTGTGTTTATAAAAGTAAACTGGTTGTTGGTGTGAAATTAGGGATGTTTGGTTGCCAAATGTGAAAGTTTTGAGATTTTTGGTACATTGTTACTCTCATGTTAGAGCCGAAATTAGGCATATTAGCTTTATGATTTTGGGAAGGAATAAAATATGAAAGTTATATATATATATATAAGTTATCAAAGTGTAGACACAAAGGGGGAATACATTTGGGTCTGAAATAGTCTATTATGGTGATTTTACCATTGTTGGACTAATATGTTATTGGTGGAATTGTCTGATCGGACCTTTTGTCTAACAAATCACACACAAAAACCTTGAAAATGGTCACATAACCACATGAACATGTTTTTATGGTTATAGAGCAGGCATTATCATCTTGTTCAATTCGTAAGATAATATTGGGAAGAAATATGCCTAAATAGAGAGCAAAAGAGAAGTTTATGAAGACATTACTTTTAAAAATTATAATAAATCAAGGAGTTCCTATAAGGTAATTATCTCTTTGTAAAAGTTGGTCACATGAATGAATTTTTATATTTTTATATCTTTGTTTCTGATTTTGATAAAGATTTTAATGATACCCATATAATCTACTGGTTTTGAAACGAGGATGGTTAAATAACATTTATAAGGACTTGCACTAGGATAGTAAAGGTTTACTTTAAAATCCTGGATTTTAATCACCTTATTATGAAGATTTTTAATTTAGGATATTTATGTATATGATGTTCATATATGTTAAAACATGTTTAGTATATGTTTCCATGAATTAAAATCAATAGTAGAGATTAGGTGGGGTTATACTTTAATGTTCTATTCTAAACTAGTTGTGTTAAAATGGCATAACTCATTTGGTACTTACTGAAATCAAGTGTTTCCAGTTAAAGATGTTAGATGGCATATATGAGTATGATAATAGACGATGAGAATTAAATACCTTTTGGTTTGGCTTCATAACTATTTTGACATTGAAGTTTGGTTGTTATTTTTCTGTAGCAACTACTTTTAAAATGTTGTAGAAACATTAGCATAACTTTCTCTGATATAATCGGAATTTCCATTCGAAAATTGTGTTAGAACCCTAATGCATAGGGTGTTACAGAAATGTGAAGTAGAATATCAAATTTTGTTCCAGTTATCTCAAATGACCAACTAATGTGATGTGTTAGTAGGTTTAATCTTATTTGGTGTATTAAAACACAAATTATGTTGAATTTATAGGTGGGGAAGTGGCTAATACTACCATACCAGTAAAATAGTTTTGGTAATAATCTTATTAATTAATTTGAGGTGAGTGACCTTCCTTAGGAAATATAGATGCTTATATTTTCATATGGAAATGTGTAGTTTAAATACATGTGTTGGGATACTTGTGTAGTGATGTGGTGTTTATGTGAAATATGCATATGATGAAAAACTATAAGTAAAAAATAGTGGAGGTTTTTACTCTCTCTCTCTCTCTCTCTCACACACACACACACACACACATAAACCCTACTAGGGTTTGCATGGCGGCACAAAATCTTGGAAGCTCCATCACACCCAAACCTCCAGATCTAAATAACATTTGGTCAAGGTCTTTTGCTTCTGTAGTTGCTAATAAACCACTTCTAGAAGTGAAAGTCAAGATTCTTTCGATGTTTAAAGGAGAACATGCAGTAATTTTTTCTCAAGAAGATGTCGAGGTATTAGCTTAACCTTTTAAGTTTTCGATAATAGGAAAATTTTCACATGGCAGGCCTAGTATGGAAGAGATTCGTAAGAAAATTCTTTTATTTGATCTGAAATAAGAATGTACGGTTGGTTTGATAGATAACAAACATGTCTTGTTTAGATTAAACTGTGAAGAAGATTGTGTTACACTGTGGACAAAAGAGGTATGATTTCTTGGTAGATTCCTTATGAGAACTTTCAAATGGTCTCTATTGTGGAAGGTAGAAGAAGAAAGTTCCATGGTTCCTACATGGATCAACTTCCCTAACCGTCCTATGCACTTTTTTGCTAAATCTTCTTTATTCTCTATTGCTCAGTTAATTGGTAAGACCCTAAAGATGGATTCTTCAACTATATCTCATATGAGACCTAGTTTAGCAAGAGTGTGCATAGAGTTGGATCTGATCCAAGATAAGCCAAGAAGTATGGATAGGGGTAGGTGACACTGGTTTTTGGCAAGATGCTGTTTATGAAAATCTCCCTCAATATTGTAAACACTGCATAAAGAAAGGTAATCTGGAAAAAGCTTGTATTTTCTTAAATAAGATCAAAGAAATGAATAAATATAGGACCAATGACACCACCAAAACCAATAAAATCGTACCAAAAAAATTCTCAAGCCATTCCCAACAAACCCATAAGACCTTCAAATTTTGCTAATCAAGCCTAAAAAAGAATCCTCCACCAGTAGAACTCTCTTTCAAAGACAATTACGAATCCTCTTACAGACCTCCCTTCAATCCAAAGAACAAAAACAATTGAACTACAAACATGTCCTATCAATAGCTCTCCTCAAACTTTACAAAGACCTTCTAGTCCTCTGACTCATAGCCAAGACCAAAGACCTCAACCTATAAAAAAGTTTCCTATATCTAAAACATCAGCCCTTATTTCTCATCATATCCAAAAAATTCACCATTATGAGATTTCTCATCAAGAAGCCTTCATTGTTGATGAATTGAACCTTTCCCCTAAAGCCACAGCAGCCAAAAAAAAGGATTATAATTCAGACTCTGAGTGCAAGAAGAAAGGAACTTATGTGATGAAGGAGGAATTCCAAATTTTCTCTGATCGTTTTGACAGAAAATGGCAAGCCTATTAAGAGAAGCAAAGACTTAGTAAAAAGAAGGTTGAAGAGTTTAATCAAGGGTATACAAGGGTTGTAGTAGAAAGACAATTGAAGATAACTCTAAAAGATCCTATGTTTAGGAGAATTACAAGATCTCAGGGGAAAAGCATGAGGAGGAATTCCTTTCAATTGTCTCAATGATTAACTTTTTAAGTTGGAATGCTCATGGGGTGGCTCACAAGCCAACAAATAGAATAATTAAAAAGTTAATTAAGGAATTTAATCTGCCAGTTATGTCTATTATAGAGCCAAAGGTGGACAATCTCAAAATTAATAAGTTTCTATTGAAGTGGAAGTTTGATGAAGTTGTTGTCAATATAACCAATAAAATTTGGTTCTTTTGGAAGAATTTAATGAAAGTTCAGGTCATTCTTAATAGAAGAACAATTTATGTCCTTGAAAATTTCATATGATAATATGGGGAGTGATGTGATTGTTACTCTAGTATATGCTAAACATACTGCTGATGAGAGAAGAATTTTGTGGAGTGAGTTAGAGTTTATTTCATTTAATTATGGAGACTTGCCTCAAATAATTATTTGTGATTTTAATGTGGTGTCTTGTCAAGAAGAAAAAATAGGGGGTAATTCTGTTGATTTCCAATCTATGGAATATTTCAAAAATTGTGTTAATTATTATGGGCTATTTGATTTGGGCTACCATGGATATCATTACACTTGGTCAAATTATAGAGTTGATGAAGATACAATCAGTGCAAGGCCTGATAGGGATCTGGTCAATCTCAAATGGTCATCCACATTTCAGAATCGCTTAATCAATCATTTTTCAAAGAGGTGTAGTGATCACTCTCCTCTTATCCTTTCCATTAGAAGTCATTTGGATCTTGTGCCTAGGCCTTTTTTCTTTCAGAAGAAATGGATTTCCCATAATTCTTTTTTTTCCTTTTATTAGCTAGGCTAGGTCAGTTCAGTCATACGGCAACCCTATGTCCTAATTTTTTGCGAACCTAAAGAGATTGAAGGCTGCCCTCAAGGTGTGGAATAAAGAGATTTTCAAAAACTTATCGCAGAACATTCATGATCTGGAGGATGAGGTGTTAGCTACGGAGAATTCTTTCGAGATTAATCCAACTCAATCAAATAGAGTGCAAATGAGAAACTCTAGAATCAAGCTTTAAGAAGTCTTGAAGCAGGAAGAGGTTTTCTGGAGGCCAAAATCTGAAATCAAATGGCTTAAGGAATGTGATAAAAACACTAAGTTTTTCCATGATGTTGTTAAAGCCTCAAAAAGTAAATTGGCAATCCTAAAAATTAAAGATGAGAATCTTTGTTTGAAGGAGAACCCTTCTGAAATTGATGATATTTTTTTCCATCATTTCTCTGATAGATGGTCTGCTGACTTGGTAAATATTGATGAATATGTATTGGATGTTATTCCAATGGTCATTAATGATAAGATGAATGGAAATCTTTCTCAAATTCCCGAAGAAGAGGACATCTTTACTGCCATTAATCAGTTAAATGAGGATAATTGCCCTAGTCCTGATGGCTTCAGTGGAGCTTTTTATATCTCCTGTTGGGGGATTATCAATAATGACTTAATTAGAGTTGTGCAATCCTTATTTGTTGGTAATACCATTCCAAAAAGTTAGTCTGCAACAAATGTGGTGCTTATCCCCAAAGTTAAGAATCCTTTGAAATGCTCTCATTTTAGACCTATTAGTCTTGGGAATTTATCTCAAAAACTTATTTCTAAAATCCTCAATTCTAGAATTAGTCGTATTCTTCCTCTCATCATACCTAAAAATCAAAGTGGTTTTATCAAGGGTACAAATATCCAAGATAATATTCTCTTAGCTCATGAGATGGCTAGCTTGCTCAATAGAAAAAGTCATTGATCTAATGTGATAATTAAATTAGACATGGAGAAAGCTTATGATAGAGTGTCATGGATTTTCCTCCTTAAAGTGCTTAGAAGATTTGGTTTTAATGAAACCTTCATTGATTTCATTTGGAGATTGCTATCAAATAACTGGTTCTCTATTCTTATAAATGGCAAGCCTTCAGGATTCTTTCAATCTTCGAGAGGATTAAAACAAGGAGATCCACTATCTCCCTCTCTTTATAATCATGGCAGAAGTTCTTTCTGGAGGATTAAATCAATTAATTGAGGCTAAGAAGATTGGTCCTTTTTCTCATCCTCCTAGAAGCCCCTTAATATATTATCTAAGCTCTACTGATGATGTTATTATTTTTGTAAATGGGGGGAAAAGAAGTTTGCAAAATCCTATGAATTTTTCGGTCAAATATGAAAATTCAATAGGTCAATCTCTAAACAGGCTTAAAAGTAGTTTTATAGTTTCCGAAGGTCTCTCTTTGGTAAGGAAAATCTGTAATTTAAGAAGTTGCCTTTAGTCTATCTGGGTTGTCCCATTTTTGCTGGCATGAATAAGGCTAAATTTTATTCTGATTTGATTGAAAAGATCAGAGTCAAATTCATGGGTTGGAAAACTAAGTTTTTATCAAATGTAGGTACGATGGTTTTGATCAAACATGTTCTAGATTCCATTCCCATCTATACGCTTATAGCTTTGAATCCCCCTATAACTGTTATAAATAAAATTCACTCTATTTTTAGCAAATGTTTTTTAGGGAACATATGCTGTTAGAGGTAAAAAAAAAAAAAAGCTTGGATCAAGTGGGGAAATTATTCCTAATCAACAGAAGAAGGAGGAATTGGTATGTGAGATGTTAATGATGTGAATAAATATTTCTCTTTCAAGCTAGCTCGGAGGGTAAACCATTCTCAAGGGCTGCGGGGCACGTTCATGAGGAATAAATATAAGAATTCATTACATCATGGTGTTGCTGGCTCTCATGTCATTAAAAGAATTATAAGAGTTCCAGAAGAGGTTGCTAATCATTCAAAGCCTATTGATGATTAGGTTATTTGGAAACCTTCTACTGATGGTCTCTTATCCATTAAATTTGCTTTCCAAGTGTGTATAAGATCTGCAATGAGCTCTCATAGTTGGAAACTTCTATGGTCTCTTATCATTCCCATTAAAATATCTATCTTTGGCTAGAAATTGATTAGGAAAGCCATCCCTACTGATGATAATATTCAAAGAGTTGGAATCAGATTGAGTTCGAGATACTAGTGCTGTAAGGACAATATCGAATCTCTGAAGCATTTGTTCCTATAAGGGAAGATTGCCAAAGAAGTTTGGAAGTATTTTATCAACTTAACTAATGTGTTTCCATATTATCAGTCTATAAAAGCCATGCTGATGGCTTGGTGATTATCAAAAGCTAGGGGAATTTTTTAAAAAGATCTTTTTCATACCATCCCTCTAGTGATATTATGCGAAGTTTGAAAATATAGATGTCAAAGTTTATTCGAAAATGAGGAGATCAAAGAAGGCAAAATCATTTCCCAAATTATAAACACTATATCAAATGTTTTCACTAACAATTATTTTGCAGATCCTTTGAGATTATCTTCCAAAATTCAAGACACCTTCAATTATAGAATTAAAGTTAAGCAGCAGCAGTTTAAGATTGTTAGATGGGAAAAGCCTTCAGAGGGGTTCATTAAGCTTAATGTGGATGGTTCAAGCATTGGTAATCCAAGAGTCAGTGGAATTGGGGGCATCTTCAGAGGTCACAATGGAGAATTATTATTTGCTTTTGCTAGTCCCATTGGTCAATCTTCTTCATTAAAGGCTGAGTTTAAATCTATTCAGACTGGTCTTCAATGGTTGGTTAAAAAAGGATTCTCAAATGTTTCTATTGAATCGGATTCCAAAGCAGCAATCATGATGATTTCAGAGCAGTGGAAACCTCCTTGGGAAGTGAAAGAAATAATAAAAGAGATAAAAGGTTTAATTAAAGACAATGACATTCAATTACATCACATTTGGAGGGAAAAAATAATATAGCAGATGCCTTAAAAAAAATTTCTTCCTCTTCACAAGAATCCAAGTGCTTTCATAAGTTTAGTGATCTTCCTCTTCTTGCTAAAGGATCTTTTGACATGCATAGAATAGGTTTCCCTAGTATTAGATCCTCTTAATAATTGTATTCTAAGATTGTAAAGACACCTAGGAGAGGCTCTTTCTCCTATTAATAAAATTTAGGGGATTAATATCCTCTTTTGAAAAAAAAAACTATAAGTGAAGTTATCTAATGTTATGGACTGTGGTGGTTCCTTCGGGATGTGGTTATCCCGTTAATCCAAATTAATTTTTGTGTACTCGAGCCAAAACAAAGGGATGTGGTGGTCCCTATTAACTTTGGTGGATTAATTGGACTGTGGTGGGTCCAGGCGTGCGAGAGTTCACACAATTCCTAGTTGGGTTATATAATTTAAAATGCTTATTCAAATTTGTTATATGTGTGGTGTGTGGGTATATGGTAATTCCATAAGCTTTTATATCTTACAATTTTATATTTTTTTCTTTTAGGCATGCCTATCATTTGGAGTTCACTGCCAAGTTAGGACCTTAAAACGGGAGAGTGGAGGATACATAATATGGGTTTAATATCGAAAACCTTTTTGTATAAATGATAAACTAAGAAACTTTTGTACGTAAAGTTGTTTAGTAGTTGTAATTTGTATGTAAAGGTAGCTATGTTTTCATCTAAACATGCCCTTGAAAAAAAAAAGAAAAAAAAAACTTGTGCTATTTTTCGAGAGATTTAAAGTAAAGTATTGTTTAAGGGAATTTATCTCTATATAAAATTACGATTTTAACATAATTATGTCAGGGTACGACAACTTGGTATCAGCATGGCTATTAGGTTCTAGACATGGTGTCAGGGTCTACATTAGCGGTGGACAATAGAAAGTGAGTTTGTTATGGGTCAGGATTTTGACTAACAATATTACTGTGAAGCTTGTGATATTGTATTTTGTTTAAGTTATGTGTATTGAAATAAGTGACGGATCCATATGAGCCGCGTGATAGAGAAAAGGGTGAGGCATCCTATGGTCCTAATAGTCAGGAAGGATATGGATATATTGAAGTGAATGAACCAGAGGTGCAACAACAGCCTATTGATGACATGGGAAGAATATTAGGTGTTGTGTCATAACTAGTGGAACAAGAAAGATATGGAGCACATGGTGGAGATAGGGATAAATTGCATGAGTGGTTCATGAAGTTTTATCCTCCAGCATTTATTTGGACTACTGATCCATTACTGGTAAAAGGGTGGATTAGAAAAATGGAAACAATATTCAAGGTGATGGAAGTGAAAGATGAACAAAAGGTTTTGTATGAAACATTTTTATTAAAGGATAAGGCAAAATTATGGTGGAATGTTATAGACATATTACTTACTACAATTTGGGTAGTCGTTCTAGAAAATCCTCCATAAATTACTTGGGAGAAGTTTATGAATGTTTTTAAAAAAATATATATTTTCTAAGGCTTTATAGGAAGGAGAAAGAGGAAGAATTTATCATGCTAAAAAACGAACCAAAAAGTGGCAGAATATAAAAACCATGGTTGCTAATATGAAGATCACGGGTCCCGTGGACTTGGTGTCTAGAGCCATGGTGTCACAGAATTTAATGAAACAAATTCGAGTTGAAGATTCAAATAAAGATAGACACAATTGTATAAAATCATATGGATGGTTGACGTGAACCTCAATTCAAAATGTAACACGAGGGGTATCCAAAGGTCAAGGATTTAAAAATTACATAAGTGCGTATGAAAGATTTCAAGCTCGTGGTGGAAGGGCTAAGATGAGTCGATCAGAAAATATATATCTGTTAGGACCGAGGACCATTTTTTGTCACATATGTGGTGGTCATGGATATATGTCTCGAGATTTTTCCATAAACTAGACAACACCTTTATGTTTACAGTGTCATTAACCAATGCATAGACGGAAGAGTTATTCGGTAATGGGGTCTACAACATCAGTTGGGAGTGTGATGGTAGGAGGTAAGAGTTATGAATAGAATGTACATAGGGAAGGAAGAGGAGGTATATCTCAAAGGCAAGGTCAAGGAAGATTATTTTCACTGATACGACAAGATGCACAAGGTACATCGAATGTAGTGACATATGCACTTCCTATTTATGACAAATATGATTATGTGTTAACAGATCCTAGTTCTACACATTCTTTTATGTCTTTACTTTATTTGTTGCATCTTAGTAAACCATTATCATCGTTTGAACCTATTTAAGCTATTGTTACTCCAGTAGCGGGATTACGTTTTATTGATAGGGTGTGTAGGAAGTGCATGGTGAGAGTAGGTGAAAAGGAGTTATTGGTTGGCTTATTACCTCTCGATATGCCTAACTTTGATGTGATACTGGGTATGTATTGGTTGGATTCATATCATGTATGTATAGACTTCTTTAGAAATGAGGAAGTGTTTCTGTTACCTGTTGAACCAGAATTTAGATTTATAGGAGACCAAAATGTCACTCCAACATATTTTATTTCTGCTATAATATCATATGAACCACTAAGTAAAGGATGTTTTGGTTATATTGCTCATGCGGTGGACACACGAAAAGAGGGTGGAAAACTGTCAGATATACTAGTAATTAATGAATTTACAAATGTCTTTCCAAAAGAACTTCTAGGATTAACACCAGATCGTGAGGTAAAATTTGTGATTGAGTTGGTACCAGGCACCGTACCGATATCTATTGCACCACATCCATGGTACCTGCAGAATTAAAAGAGCTAAAAACATTATTGCAAGATTTGTTAAATCGTGATTTATAAGGCCTAGTCCGTCATCATGGGGAGCCCTAGTATAGTTTGTAAAGAAGAATGATGGAACCATGAGATTGTAAATCAATTATCATCGGGTGAATAAGGTGATGATTTGTAACAAATACTTACTATTCCGCATTGATGACTTATTTGATCAGTGGAAAGGAGACAAAGTATTTTCCAAGATCAATCTCAAATCTGGGTATAATTAGTTAAAAGTAAAAGACTGTGACATTTCTAAAACCGCTTATTGTTCGAGGTATGGACATTATGAATTTCTTGTCATTCCATTTGGGTTAACAAATGCAATAGCTGTATTCATGGACTTGATGAACCGCATATTTCACCCATACATGGATTCATTTGTTATTGTCTTCATTGGTGATATTTTGATATATTCTCATAGTAGGAGTAGCTTGAACACCATATGCGTATTATTTTACAAACCTTACGACAGAAGCAGTTATATGCTAAATTTACTAAATGTGAATTTTGGCTAAACAAGGTAGAATTTTTTGGGCATGTTATTTCTGCTGATGGCATTTGTTTTGATCCTAAGAAGGTGGAAGCAGTAATAAATTGGGAAAGACCAACTAATGTGACAGAGATACGTAGTTTTTTAGGATTGGTTGGATATTATAGGAGATTTATATGAGGGTTCTCTTCTATTGCACTGCCATTGACTAATCTTACTAAAAGGATAAACATATTTGAGTAGGATGATGATTATGAGAAAAGCTTTGAAAATATAAAGGGTAAGTTGACATCAACTCCAGTATTGATTATTCCAATGGGAACTGAAGGTTTAATCATTTATAATGATGCCTCATACCAAGGACTTGGATGTGTATTAATACAGCATGGAAAGATAATTGCTTTTGCTTCTCAACAATTAAGGATACCTAAACACAAATTCCGTATACATGATATTGAGTTGGCCAAAGTAGTTTTTGCACTAAAGATCTAGAGACATTACTTATATGGTGTTACTATTGAAATTTTTACTTACCATCAAAGTTTAAAATATTTTTTTACTCAAAAGTACTTGAACTTGAGCTAAAAAAGGTGGATGGAACTGATACTAGATTGTGACTTCACAACTCATCACCATTCGGGTAAGGATAATGTTGTTTCTGATGCTTTGAGTAGAAAATTTCTAGGTAGAGTGTCTTATATTTATTGTATTCTAGTTGACCTGCTGAGAATGTTATCTTTAATGGGGGTGGAATTAACTTTAAATGAGTTTTGTTGGATATCAGCACATTTAAATTTTAGACCGACGTTAATAGAATTGATAAGACAAGCACATGTAGGAGATATAGAATTGGAGAAAGTGGGAAATAATATGAAAAAGTGTAAGGCAAATGAATTTTCTATTTGTGATGATGACATTGTTATGTATGATAATCATTTGTATGTACCTAATGTGTGTCATTTAAAGAGAATAACTTTAGAGGAATCCCATTGTTCTTTACATTCTATTAATCTAGGAAGAACAAAACTTTTTAAAGATTTGAAACAATGTTATTGGTATCCGGGAATGAAAGATGACATTGCAAATATTGTTACTAGATGTATCTTTTGCCAACAAGTAAAGGCGGAGCATCAGAAGCCTAGCGGTTTAATACAATCCTTACCTATTACTAAGTGGAAATGGGAACATGTTAGCATCGATTTCATTATAGATTTTCAAAAATTATCAGGAGGGTTTGAATCTATATGGGTTGTCATTGATAGATTGACTAAGTCTGGACATTTTCTTCCTATTAAAATTACTTACTCCTGGGATAGATATGACAAAAAATATGTGCATGAGATAATTAGATTACACGGTGTTCCTAAATCTATTATTTATAACCGAGATCCTAAGTTTGCTTCTCACTTTTTCCCGAGTTTACAACAAATTTTGGGGATTAAATTGAATTTCAGTGCAATTTTTCATCCTCGGATTGATAGGCAGTAAGAAAGGATGATCAAGACACTTGAAGACATGTTACGAATTTGTGTATTATATTTTAAAGGCAGTTGGGATGAACACTTTCCACTAATAGAGTTTAATTATTATAACAGTTATCATTCGAGTATTATATGACTCTGTATGAAGCTTTGTATGGGAGAAAGTGCAGGACTCTAGTGTGTTGGACTAAAATATGAGAACAAAAACTACTTGGGTAAGATATTGTGTAGAGGTATACTAAGAAGATAGATATTATTCATAATAACTTGAAGGTGGCACAGAGTAGATAAAAAAAGTATGCTGACAATCGAAGGAAATAATTGAAATTTGAGGAAGGTGATCGAGTATTCTTATGTGTTTATCCTTGGAGAGGGGCTATGATATTTGGCAAGAAGGGAAAATTAAGTCCTGGGTACATTGGAAATAATGAGACAATGAAACTAGTTGGAGATGCAACTTATAAATTGGCATTACTATCAGAATTTTCTCGGATACACGACATTTTTCATGTATCAGTGTTGCAAAATTATGTACCCAATCCTTCACATGTGTTTATTTTACAATCGATAGAGCTTCAGGATGACTTGACCGATGTGGAAGAACCAATTGGTATTTTAGATCAAAATGAGAAAGTATTACGTAATAGAACCATTCCATTAGTTAAGGTAATGTGGAACCATTCCATTAGTTAAGGTAATGTGGAGAAGTCAGAATGTGGAGTATGCCACCTAAAAAGGAGAGGATAACATGAAGAAGCAATATGATCATTTGTTTGGTAAGTTTATCATTTGTTAAATTTTGGGGACAAAAGTTTTTAACAGGGACAGAATTATAAGGCCCTAAAACATGATTAGGAATTTTAGTTATATGATTAAGTATAAGTTATGATTGATAACTTTAGTGATGGGTATTAAACATTTGAATTATCATGTTTAGGGTACGCATACTCATGTGATATGTATGTCGTTTGCATTAGATTCTAAAGTGTGTTTTTAAGGCATCATTATATTTATAAAAGGAAACTAGGGTGTTGGTGCAAAATTGGGGATGTTTGTTCGCTAAATGTAAAAGTTTTGAGATTTTCGCTACATTACTACTCTCCTGTTTGAGCCCAAAAAAGACATCTTAGCTTTAAGATTTTGGGAAAACATAACATATTAAAGTTTTAGTTATATAGATGGAAAGGGGGAATAAATTGTTGTTCGAAATAGTGAGTTATTTTAACTTTACCAATGCGGGACAAATTTGTCATTGGTGGAATTGTTTGATTGGACCTTTTGTTCAACCAATCACACATAACTACCTTGAAAATGGTTATGTGGACACATGACCATATTTTTATGGTTATAGAATAGACCTTATCATCCTTTTCATTTCATAGTATAATCTTGGGAAGAAATATGTCTAAGGAGAGAGAAAAAGGGATGTTAATGTAGAAATTTCTTTGAAAATTACAATAAATCAAGGAGTTCTTAAAAGTTAAATATCTCTTTTTTTAAATTTAGTCACATGAAATTTTTTTAAAATTTGCATATTTTTTTTTTCTGACTTTGATAAAGATTTGAATGATACCCATATTTCCTAATGGCATTGAAACTAGGATGGCTTAGGAACATAAATAAAAACTTATGTTAGGGTAGTAAATGCTAACTTTGAAATTAGAGATTTGAATCAACTTTTTGTGAATCATTTTAATTCGGGAGATTTATTTATATGTTGTTTGTATGTGTTAAAAAATTTAGTATATGTTTTTATGAATTAAAACACAAAGTAGTTGTGTTAAAAATGGCAAAATTCATTTGATACTTACTGAAATCAAGTGATTCCAATGGGAGATGTTAGATTACATATATGAGTATAATGTATTAGAATATGAGAATAAAATACCTTTTGATTTGTCTTGGTAACTATTTTTAAGTTGAAGTTTTGTTGCAAAAACTATAAAACCCACTTTTAAAATATTATAGAAAAATGGGCAAAACATTCTCTAGTAAAATTGTAGTTTCCTTCCCTAAATTGTTTTAGAACCCCAATTCATAGGGTGTTACAAAGATGTTAAGTATATTATCAAATTATTTTCCAGTTATTTCAGATTGACCAACTAATGTGATGTGTTACTAGGTTTAATGTTATTTGGTGCATTGAAATACTAATGATGTTGAAATTAAAGGTGTGGATGCGACTAATACTACCATACCAAGGAAATGATTTTGATACTAATCTTATTACTTACTTTAAGTTGAGTGACCTACCCTATGAAATATAGATTCTTATATTGATATGGAAATGCATAGTTTAAATACATGTGGTTGGATATGGTGGTGAAGTTATCTATTGTTATGGAGTGTGGTGGGTCATACGGTATGTGGTGGTCCCGTTAATCTAATTTAAGGTTTGTGTACTCATTAGAAAATAAAGGGTAACGATTGTCTCTATTAACTTCGGTGGGTTAATTGGACTCTGGTGGGTCCAAGCTTACGAGAGCACAATTTCAATTTGGGTTATACAATTTAAATCTTTTATTCGAAGTTGTTATATGTGTGGTGTGCATGTATATGATCATTCACTAAGATTTTATAGCTTACACTCTTATATTGTTTTGTTTTAGGGATGCTTTGACTATCGGGAGATTGGAGGATAAATAACATGGGTATAATGTCAAGAAGCATTTTGTGTAAATGTTAAATTAAGAAACTTGTGTACATAAAGTTGTTTAAAACGTGTAAATTATATGTAAAGGTAGTTGTGTCTTCATCTAAACATGCCTTCAAAACAAAATATTGCGCCATTTTTAGAGATATTTAAATTAAAGTATTCTTTATGGGTGTTATCATTATATTAAATGATGATTTTAACTTAATTAAGTCAGGGTGTGACAGATAATTTTTTTGAAAATGATGGTAGAGTCCCAATATACCTCTAGACACTTGATTCCTTTCTCGAGGGATATGATGAGGTTGAAACCCAAACACTAAAATGCATGAATCGGCCTCCTGATTGAAACCCAAACAAAAGACTAAAATAGAAATAAGAATATTAACACTAAAATTGATAAACTATAGAAATGGGTTGAAAGGGTATGGAAGTGATGTAGATAGATGGAAGTGAGAAATAGACTTCGTTATGAATGCTTGTTGCTTATTTTGGAATGCAAGTGTGATCGTTTTGAAAGGGTATGGAAGTGATGTAGATAGATGGGGTGAATTACCAAATGGGGTAAGGTGGTGAGGTAAGAGAATATGGCAAAATGGAATTTTAGGGAAAGGGAAACGCGCTAAATATGAAGAGAATTTTTGTGATTTTCGAGAGGGTTCTATGTCTTATTGTAACACCCCGCCTAATTAAATACCGGGTGGCCAGTCCCTTACCAAATTAAAACAGAATATACAGTTGGCTCATTCTTAGCATCACTGTCGAAAAACATTTACAACTCACCCAATACTTAATTAAGCTCGTGTTAAAAAACTTTCCAAATTTTAATTTAACAAAATCCATTTCCAGCACATTTTATTCTATAACACTGATAACCAAATAGATAACACAAAAGAATTTAGATACAATTGGAATAAACATTCCCAAATAATATTAATCCATTACAATAATCCCAACAATGTCAAATGTTTTAAAAAGACCCGAATACAATAGTATTTGACTCCGATAGAACATGATGACTGAAATCCTTTGGGCGACATGCCCTACTAAGAATACTGTGAATCAAAAAGATGATAGGCGCCTAAGAAAAACTCCATAGCTCCATAGCTCGTCAAAATCAACTAAGCTTGGCATCCCTGTTGCTGGACACCTGATATAGAAGATGAAATAGAAAAGAGAATATGCAACAAAACGGGTCAGAGCCCGATTGTGTAAATGATTTTTAAAATAGCAAGTATTTAACAAGTGCAATAAAGCATTTATTGTGTACATGTTAGATCCAACTCTCACTTGCTATTCTCGCCTCTCAACTAGAGTGCACGCTTAACGTTTCCTATTAACCTCCTAGTTAATGGTTCCTCTTTTCCAGTTTCCAAATTATAATTCCATTCCCATATCATAATCCCCGTATGTCCCATACCATACGTCACATTATTATTCATTTACATTTCTCCTTTATATGAATCATTTCTCATTAACATGAATCATTTCTCATAAATATAAATTAAGTTGTTCAATTCTATAAGAATAAACATTCATTAACTAAATTCCATTATCTTTCTCTACTCACCGTTATCTACAATTATCACTGTAGATAGATTTAACCACAATATATATCCATTCAATCATTTAATTCATTATAGATATATTCATATATAATACGGCACCCCGAGTCACAGCTGCGGTGCAATGCATTACTCTGCTATCATGTCCCATCATCGCTGGTCTCCGAATAGGAGACAAAAGGTTCGGTAAGGATACCTCGAACCACAAACAACAACACAATCATTGGAGGCAAACATAGTTCTCATACCCATGGGTTACGCACATACCTACGTTCCCACAATCAGCGGACTTATCAACTCCCCGATAAGTCTCTCATAGACCTATGTTCTCGAGCGACAAATCAAAGATCCCATGGATTCATCAGGATATAACTGCTCTCACGTGCAAACCTCCCACCGATAGCAAGTAAGCTAAGTATGTCAAGTAAGCTAGGTATGTCATACACATAAATCATCAATCAATCAAATAGGCATTATCATACCTATAATATAATATCAATAAGGTAATATCACAACCCTAAGATAATTCACATACGTAGCATTATATCTCTTTTAAATTCCACTTATTAAAATATCATATCTTTACTTCATAATTTAATTATCCTCACATCCTATAACATCTCTCCACTCCCAACGTCGTTAAGGTTCATGCGCGGAGCGTCTCGCAAAGCGAAATCCAGACAAGGAACCCCTCCAATACACTACTACTTAACTTTGTCGATCGAGGAGGTTCGTCAACTTCAAATACGCGATCGGGATAACCTCATACCCTCTTTCAACCAAATGTGTTCCAAACTCCCATCTCTATCCAGGAGCCATACCACTACGCTCTTGTACTACACTCAGCCTTTGCGAAATCAATAATGAGCTTAAACTCAGTCCTTGATGTTCAAATTGTAACCCTAAGGCTACCCTCACTCAATACACAAGGTTCCAATATGTTTTTCCTCAATATATATTCAGTACGAAGTCACTTTTACCCTACTGGTCCATATCGCCATATCTCCCTAATTACTACGAATTAAATTCTCCCTTTAATTAAGGTTTAAAACCGATAGTTTCAAATCTCTTATAAACACATCTTCTTTCACTTAGGATTAAACCCTCTTGTAAACTTAAGGATACCTAGGTGTTATATTCAATCACCCCTACTGATCCTATATTTAATCCTCATGCATACCAATTAGAATTCAACAATTGAATCTAGCAATCGAAATTCCTTTAAATTAATTATCATTATACTAATCAATTGAAATCCCAATCAAACTAATTTAAATCTTACCTAGGGCTTACTGATCTTCTTTAAGTCCCATCATATCAAATTAACA
Source organism: Sambucus nigra (assembly GCA_949130495.1). Lineage (NCBI taxonomy): Eukaryota > Viridiplantae > Streptophyta > Magnoliopsida > Dipsacales > Adoxaceae > Sambucus > Sambucus nigra. The sequence continues at coordinate 508,422,064 of OX422215.1, forward strand.
ATCACTAAAGATCTACCAAAGATTTGGTATAAGAACGAATATTTAAAAGAAACAATTATAAGAATTCTGGGGAGGTCGATCTATCGAAGGCAGGGGGTCGATCGATCGATCCCTCAGGTCACAGCCTGGTTTTTCTGCAATTCAGCAAATACGGGTTTCACCATTTTTATTCATTCTATCCTTCATATTAACATCCAAAATAACTTATAATCCTTACTACATGATGTATCAATATATACAAATGATTTCCAATGATCTAAACATAAGTATGTAATACCCCGTAATTTTAAATGACTTTTAAAATGGGTTATATTTTAAATTAATGGATTAATTGGATTTTTATTATTAATTAATTAATTTGGGTTTTATCCGAATTGGGGATATTAAAATGGATGATTCTGAATATTACTTAAAGATATTTAGGTAATATATGAATGTGATGTCATTGATATGACGGTGTGATATAAAATCGGTAATTTAACTTTTTAGTCAAACGCGATATGGAACGTGTCGGAACTAATTTATTAAATTAAAAAGGAAATTTATTTTCTATCGACCTTATAGTCATTTCGACTGCGTCGTTGCGTCCGGAAGGTTCAAAATAGTCAGAAAAGTCTATTTGGATGTTAATTTTGAGTCTCGGGTCATTTGGAAATGAATAGACAACCCAAAAGGGTACTTTGGTCATTTTTACAAGGGGCTGAATAGTGATTTCGGGTTTTGTCCTATTATAAGTATTGGTAGATTAAGTGTACGTGGGTTATTCATCTCCTCTACACAAAATAGAGAAGTCATCTTCCTAGAGAGAGTGAAAGGGTGCTTGGGAAGGGAAAAGTCTACTTGGGAAGGAGAAGAACAAGAACCAAGGTTCACCACCACCAACCACCACCGGAGGTTGACCGGAGAAGGGACAACCAACTTAGATATACTACACCAAAGGATAAGACCTTCAGTAAAGGCAAGTGTTTGATAATGGCAATTTAAGTTTGTATATTGTCCATGTTAGAATAGTTATGAAAAGAGAAGATTATTCATGTTTGGAAGAAATAATGGAGTTATTAAATGAATTTCTGGAAACTGAAATGATATAGGAATTAAAATCATGTTGTAGGTTGATAATAATCCAAGAAATAGTCATGAATCTGATGAAGAAATTATGAAAACCATTTATGTGTTCTTGAAGATGATATGCTGATAATTTTCTAGAAATAAGGATATAAACATGCTTTTTAATACAATCTCTTGATGATTCTAGGATGTTTAGATCATTGGAAATCATTTGTATATGTTGATACATCATGTAGTAAGGATTATAAGTCATTTTGGATGTTAATATGAAGGATAGAATGAATAAAAATGGTGAAACCCGTACTTGCTGAATTGCAGAAAAACCAGGCTGTGACCTGAGGGATCGATCGATCGACCCCCTGCCTTCGATCGATCGATCGACCTCCCCAGAATTCTTATAGTTGTTTATTTTAAATGTTGGTTCTTATCCCAAATCTTTGGTAGATCTTTGGTGATTGTTAATTGGATATTATGGGACTTAAAGAAGATCAGTAAGCCCTAGGTAAGATTTAAATTAGTTTGATTGGGATTTCAATTGATTAGTATAATGATAATTAATTTAAAGGAATTTCGATTGCTAGATTCAATTGTTGAATTATACTTGGTATGCATGAGGATTAAATATAGGATCAGTAGGGGTGATTGAATATAACACCTAGGTATCCTTAAGTTTACAAGAGGGTTTAATCCTAAGTGAAAGAAGATGTGTTTATAAGAGATTTGAAACTATCGATTTTAAACCTTAATTAAACGGAGAATTTAATTCTTAGTAATTCGAGAGATATGGCGATATGGACCAGTAGGGTAAAAGTGACTTCCTACTGAATATATGTTGAGGAAAAACATATTGGAACCTTGTGTATTGAGTGAGGGTAGCCTTAGGGTTACAATTTGAACATCAAGGACTGAGTTTAAGCTCATTATTGATTTCGCAAAGGCTGAGTGTAGTACAAGAGCGTAGTGGTATGGCTCCTGGATAGAGATGGGAGTTTGGAACACATTTGGTTGAAAAAGGGTATGAGGTTATCCCGATCGCGTATTTGAAGTTGACGAACCTCCTCGATCGACAAAGTTAAGTAGTAGTGTATTGGAGGGGTTCCTTGTCTGGATTTCGCTTTGCGAGACGCTCCGCGCATGAACCTTAACGACGTTGGGAGTGGAGAGATGTTATAGGATGCGAGGATAATTAAATTATGAAGTAAAGATATGATATTTTAATAAGTGGAATTTAAAAGAGATATAATGCTACGTATGTGAATTATCTTAGGGTTGTGATATTACCTTATTGATATTATATTATAGGTATGATAATGCCTATTTGATTGATTGATGATTTATGTGTATGACATACCTAGCTTACTTGCTATCGGTGGAAGGTTTGCGCGTGAGGGCAGTCATATCCTGATGAATCCATGGGATCTTTGATTTATCGCTCGAGAACATAGGTCTATGAAAGACTTATCGGGGAGTTGATAAGTCCGCTGATTGTGGGAATGTAGGTATGTACGTGACCCATGGGTATGAGAACTATGTTTGCCTCTAATGATTGTATTTTTGTTTGTGGTTCGAGGTATCCTTACCGAACCTTTTGTCTCCTATTCGGCGACTAGCGATGATGGGACATGATAGCAGAGTAATGCATTGCACCGCAGCTGTGACTTGGGGTGCCGTATTATATATGAATATATATATAATGAATTAAATGATTGAATGGATATATATTATGGTTAAATCTATCTACGGTGATAATTGTAGATAACGGTGAGCAGAGAAAGATAATGGAATTTAGTTAATGAATGTTTATTTTTATAGAATTGAACAACTTAATTTATATTTATGAGAAATGATTCATATAAAGGAGAAATGTAAATGAATAATAATGTGACGTATGGTATGGGACATACGGGGATTATGATATGGGAATGGATTTATAATATGGAAACTGGAAAAGAGGAACCATTAACTAGGAGGTTAATAGGAAACGTTAAGCGTGCATTCTAGTTGAGAGGTGAGAATAGCAAGTGAGAGTTGGATCTAACATGTACATAATAGATGCTTTATTTCACTTGCTAAATACTTGCTGTTTTAAAAATCATTTACACAATCGGGCTCTGACCCGTTTCCTTGCATATTCTCTTTTCTATTGCATTTTCTATATCAGGTGTCCAGCAACAGGGATGCCAACCTTAGTTGATTTTGACGAGCTATGGAGCTATGGAGTTTTGCTTAGACGCCTATCATCTTTTTTATTCACAGTATTCTTAGTAGGGCATGTCGCCCAAAGGATTTCAGTCATCATGTTCTATCGGAGTCAAATACTATTGTATTCGGGTCTTTTTAATACATTTGACATTGTTGGGATTATTGTAATGGATTAATATTATTTGGGAATGTTTATTCCAATTGCATCTAAATTCTTTTGTGTTATCTATTTGGTTATCAGTGTTGTAGAATAAAATGTGTTGTGTTATTCTTAAACTGGAAATGGATTTTGTTAAATTAAAATTTGGAAAGTTTTTTAACACCAGCTTAATTGAGTATTGGGTGAGTTGTAAATGTTTTTCGACAGTGATGCTAAGAATGAGCCAACTGTATATTTTTTTTTTAATTTGGTATGGGACTGGCCACCCGGTATTTAATTAGACGGGGTGTTACACTTATCATAGGTGAGGTCATGTCCTTTTTTGTAGGGTCCAAGGGCGTGTCGATCAAAGTAGTTCTTGGCCTCCCTATTGGCATAAGTCATTCCTTTCTAGGAAAGGAAAAGTACATCCTACCGATAGGCAAGGTTTTTTATGTCCCTACTAGCAGTCGATAACAAACTTTTCGAGAAAATGGGCATAAAATGAAAATTATAGGTCTGAATTATACATGGGGTGGATTGTTGGAATGTAATTTAGAGACCTTTAAGAATCCAATAAGCCACACCCTGCTCCAGTATTTTACCGAAGTCAAAATGGTTTCAGAATCTCCTGATGGTCTCTTAGATGGGAGGTTTTCGGAGGGAAATGAATCATTTGTCTTAACCGTAAGGCTGAGTCACACATGAGAGGGACTTTTGAAAAGGGAATTCAGCACCCTTTGAGATTTCATAAAGCTTCACTCGATTTAGAGAATTTACTCTGGTCATATGGGGTCCAAAATGCCCGATGACCCATCGGAGTAATACCGATTGTTCTTTCAAACCGTGAGGCTAGTTCGTACATAGAACGTTCCATTAGAAAGGGGATTCAGGTAAATTTAAAGATTCATTGTGTTTCAATCAAGCTAAGGGCTTGATCGGAGTCCAACGGGGATCGGGATGCCTAGTGGCCTCCAAATCAATACTCTGAGTAAAATGGATGGTTCATTCAAATTGTGAAGCTAATTCATGCACGGGATGGACAATTGGAAAGGGGGTTAAGATACTTTCTAAGATTCATTGAAGCTTCACTCAATGTGGATAGTTGATTGAAGTTAAATTAGGCTCGAGAAAGCCCACTGTCCTCCAAATCATCACTCGGAGTATGACTTAGGGTTTATAGTGAATAGATGAGTGTTAGAGATCTAAAAAGGTTCTTAGGGAGGTCCTAGGATGAGGTCTACAGCTAGAATTTGAGGCATCTTTGAAAATAATTAGTGCAGTATTGGACCATGGTGGTCCGCTACTACACTTGACGAATGATGTTATTGGAAAGCGTGTCATCGTTTATGTGGGGGACAAATTACCCAGTATGGATATTATGCATCATATCTTCGATCCTAGCCCCAGATATTTTAGTATCACAATCCTTCCATGTTTGAATCTTCTGCTGTAACGCTCACAATGTGGTAGCAGTGGGTGGGTGCACCTTGCTCCTGAACCTAAAAGGGGGGCATTTTAGTTTTCTTAAGCATTTCGACCATGGAGGCCAAGGTTGGTAGTGCATTGTCTAGGATATTATTTGAGTGAAGAAGGTAATGGAAGGTGATATCATTGAATTTTGAGACGATATCTTCTAGGTGAGTGTGAAAGGGTAGGAGATTCTCCTCCTTGACCTTCCATTTCTTGAGGATTTTCCCTACAATGAGGGACGATCCTCCTTAGACTTCCATGCATTTGATTCATTTTTCAAGGGAAATCTTAATTTTTATGGTGCATGCCTCATATTCTATCACGTTTTTGGTGCAAGAGAAATCCAAATTAATGGCAATGGGAATGTGAGAGTCATCGGAGAACACGAGGAGTATCCCAACACCATTCCATTTCTTGTTGGCATATCCATCGAAGAACATTTTCCACTTGAGGTCCTCATGAGAGGTTTAGAGGATATATTCATTTGGGAATTCAAAGATACAAATCTCAGTACCTTCCATGGTATTGTCATGAAGGTAATTGGATATAGCTCTCCCTTTTCATACATTTCTGCATGACATAAATAATGTTGAACTAGGACAATAACATGAGCCATCAAGCTATGAATCTAGACCCAATGGGATTTCTAATAGTTATTTAATGGGATCCATTCGGAACACCAGTTTGATGGGGAATGCAAGCATGTAATGGCGGAACTTCTATGTGACCCATACCAAGGCGACACGTGCCTTTTTTAATACGATGTAGTTTACCTTATACCCGACTAGCTTTTGACTTATGTAATATATTACTCTACCCTTATGATATTCCTCAATGTATTGGATCAGCATAGCCCCTTCAGTAGCATCGATTACAGTAAAGTATACGAGGATGGGGAGACCTTACTGAAGTGGCATGAGCACTAGAGGTTAGGTGAGGTATTATTTGATCTGATTAAAAGCTTCTCAGCATGCCTCATTCTAAACTTTGGTTGAATCCTTAAACAAAAGTTTAAAAATGGTCTTACAGATATAGTCCAGTTGGTAGTTGAGCCGACTAATGTATTATAGCTTACCTAAGAATTCGCACATTTTTTCTCCATACGGGGTCATATAATTTTGAGTACATCTTTCAATTTAGAAAGGCCTACCTCAATTCCTTTTTTCTAACAATGAATATGAGAATATTACCTTTGGAGACACTGGATATGCATTTGTGTGGTTGAGTCGCATTTGGTATTATCGTAACTACCTAAAGAACTTCCTTCAGGCATGAATGTCACCTTCTCGAGTCATGGATTTGATAATCATATCATTGACATAGACCTGGACTTATTTTTGGATAAGGTTATGCAAGATGGTTGTAGCCACCATCTTGTAAGTAGCCCTGAAATTCTTGAGACCAAATGGCATTACCGTGTAACAAAAGGCTCCCCGTGCAAAAGTGAAGGTAGTCATCTTCTAGTGGTCGGGGTCCATTTTAATCTAATTATACCTGGAAAACTATTGAAAATTATTTGAGAGTGTGACTATCAGTGTTGTCTATGATCATATCTATGTTAGCAAGAGGGTAATTTCCCTTTGGGGATGCCTAGTTCAGATCTCGATAGTAGAAGAACATGCAAAGTTTTCTCTCAATTTCATCATAAGGATGATGTTCGCAAATGACATAGGGTATTTAACCACCCAAATAAAGCACACATTTAACTCTTTCACCACTTCATCATTGACCTTGAGGGACCATTGTATTTGGAGATTTCTCAGTCTCTGCTTGATATGTTTGCTCTGCGAAAAGGTGGGGATCTTATGTTGTATTATCTCTCGATTAATATTGGAAATGTCGTTGGAGGACCATTAAAGGAAATCCATGTTCTCTTTCAGAATCTCTTGAAATTGTGACAGCTCATGCCCATTGAGGGTGGACCTTATCGTAATCTCGCACAGATGGCTACTAGAACTGAGAAAAATTATAATAGTATAATCATCATTAGCTTGAACATAGTTATGTTATTTATTTTTTTCTTATCAATATCGGTTAAGAATTGTTCATTTAATAAGCCATCATCATCAAAATTTTGATTATAATCAAGTCAATTACTGTAAGTCACAAGAAGATACACAAAATCCTTATTTATTTCATTAAAAGAGTTTGTAGGAAATACAATAGTGAAGTTCGCATCAAAGGAGGCCTCGTTTACAATTATATTAGAAACGGGACAAAAAATAATAGACTCGAGCATATCTTGGAGAGAACGGATGGCAAGGTCTAAGTTGACTTGAGCGGGTTGAATAGGAATGGCATGCCATTTGAGGAGGAGTGTTTCAGTAGTGGTGATCTTCTTATACGGGTAAGACATCATGGCTTCTTTGTGGATCATGTATAGGTCCATCCTAATGTGTGCATGTCGCACAATAACCCTTTGTCTGTTGGAGGCTCTGCCTTATGTTTTTGCCCTTCGTTCCAGGTGATGTCATCATAAAAAAAGATATCGATCACCCATTTCAACTTCTTATTAGCAGGGTCATATTGAGATCAAGAGAACCCATAAAAGGGGAAATCCTCACCCTCCTTGACAAGACTCTCATTCAGGGCATCTCCTAAGATCGTCTTTACACTTTCTAAGATTCTTTTCTAATATGGTCAGTGTAGTGCCTTAAATTCAGTCGGTGATGGTTAGTAGCAAGGCTTCATAGGGGAAAGGATTCCTTTAGGACTATCAGTTCAATGGTCCGCTATTGGTGTCTACGTAGCCCCATTCTAGGAAAAAAAATTATGTTCTTAAGCATTTGAATCACATTGACATTTCATGAGGGTTGTGCTCTGGACGTACTCAGTCTTTAAAATTATCTCCAACTGGGACAAGAAGGGGGTCAATTTTGAAATCAAAGAGGAACATATAATTACCCCATATTGAATTTCCAGTATTAAGTTGCTAGTACTAATGTCGTATGAATTTTTTCATCCTAAATAATTGTGATGAGTTGACCACTAGCGAAGAATTTCAATTGGTGGAAGGAAGAAGATACCCCTCAGATACTGTGTAGCCATGGGAAGACAAAGCGTAAGTTAAAATAAGTAGGAGATGATTTGAAATTCTATTAAGGGTGGATAAGGTCATACCTAGTGTAAGCTTTATGGAACCCACAACTTCATGGCGGGTGTTGTCATAAGCACGCACAACGATGGATGTTGGAGTGAGATCACAGACTTGTATCCCTAAGAAATTAACAGTTCTTGGTAGGCAAACATTAAGCATCGATCCATTATCTACATGTACTAATAAAATTTTCTTCCACGTGACCTCAACGAAGATGTTGAGGGCATAGTTGTGATCATGCTTGATGTTTGAAATTTCATCTTCGGATAAGGAGAGGAGTATGGAAGAGGTCAGAGATCCAACCATATTCACTACTTCGCCATGAGAAGTAAAGGGAGGAACCATGAGTCTTACGAGGAGTTTTATCAAAGCATTTCGATGTAGCTGGGAGCAGATGAAGAACCCCCATAAGGTGATAATGACCTGAGTTGATTGAGGAACCTTATCTCTTAAACTATCATTTCTGGCATCAGGAGCGCCCAGGAGACTCCTTTCCCCTTATCTATTCTAGATGTTAGAGGAATTGTATCTTTGTAATATTACTTGGATCAGGTCATGTGGTTAATAGAGGCGGGGAAGAAAAAGAATCTCGTGTCTTCATTTACTTCAGGTAGAATGGATACTTTGTTGACTACATTAGCAAGTCATCAAATGAGAATACCCCAAATAAAGAGGTAATTGAAACGAATTTCCCACAACTTGATTCATCATCTGAACTAACAAAGTTCCTCCCCCCCCCCCCCCATTCGATGGTGATGATGTCATATTTCCATGCAAAATTAATGCACTCAACAACTTATATAACTTCATTATATAAATCTTCCAACTCCGTGGGAAAGTAGTGGAACGAAAGGCCTATATGCCCTTTTAAATTTAGGATTGTAATTAATTCGGAGACAGTTCATATCTCTTATTTCTGTAGGCATACATCTGATATGACATGTATAGTGTCATCTAGTTGAATTCTATCATGGGCACCACCTATTCACCTGACTCTCGAGCACACCTCTAGGATTTCATGAACAAATTTATGAAAATCTCGTAGTCACTAGTCATTTCTCAGGTCAATTTTAGCCCTAACTTTCCAAGATCATCTAGGACTGTAGGTAATTCCATACCTTCCCCTTCAGAGTGAGTACAAAAAAAAATGCCTGATTGAAGGAGTTTAAGAGGAGCTTGATCGACAAAGCTTATATGATGAAAGAGAAAGGATGGGAATATTTTGAGGGTTTTTGTGAGACTGTAGTCATTTTGGGTGTTTGATGGACTTGATTCTAGTTGAGTGGTCAAATTTTGGATTTCTCGATGAGAGGATAACATTCACCCCAAATATGTGTGCTGGGAGAGGATTATGAGTGGTGTTGGGTTTATGATTGGTTGATGAAGGGATTAAACCCATATTAACGAGACTCTATATCACATTCTTGTGGTGAAAGCATTGATCATTAGTGTGGCCAAAAATCTGGTGGACATCACTGTGGGCGTTATGTCTGAAATTTCAGGTAAGTGGACCTGGTAATGGTCAAGATTCCAACGACTTAATAAGATGGTAAGCAAGCATGTATTGGTACACTTTTGATAATGTAGTAGGGAGTTTAGTTTACACCTTTTTTCCAGGTTTGGGATGGCTTTCAGGTGAACGGGGTGTAGAAGTTTGGGATATGTTATTGATAGTTGATACTGAGGTGTTAGCTGACTTGTAATACTTTCATGGTGCAAGTTTCCTAGTCAAACTTTTTGGTTCACATTATACTTTATGGAAGGCAACCCCCTCTTCAATCTCTACGCCAACCTCCTATAAGGATCTAAAAATAGGGTTGTCCTAAACTCACATCGACACTCAGATATGGGGAAATATTTTTTTCTTTCCAATGCTTACTTGTTCTTCTTCTGACGATCTATTGGTCATTGTAGTTTCTTTCTCCCTCCATATTTTGATGAAGTTAATGACTGACTCCCCTAGATTATTCTTGAGTATCTCTAAGTCTCAGCATGTGACTTTTAACTGCTCATTATACTTGTATTGTGGCTTATACTCTCTAGCCAAGTCCTCCTAACTAGGGATTCTAGATTCTTCAAGGGACAGGAACCACCGAAGGGAACCTTATTTGAGGGTTTACTGGAACATTTGGGTCATTACCTTCTCTGATGCTCTATGTAATGTCATGTAACCATAATAACTGCGTAGGTGGATAATGGGGTGGTTTGCTAACCCCGAACTTTTGATTGTCCAACATCTCAAATTTCTCCGATAACCTGGCCTTGGGATTGAGAGACATGATAGTGTAGTCCATGTAATTCCCTGAGTTTTTTACTTGATCGAACCTCTTTGACAATAACCTAAGGTCCTCTTTGACGTTATTCAGTTCTTCCATCTTAGGGTAAACTGGTACTGGTAGATTAGCCCCTACTGGGTAAGATTCGAGATCAGTAACAGAGACGGTGGTGGCCTATTTATACACTACACTAAAATGACAAAATTGTCACCTTTCAGTCGGCCACCCTTGTCAAGGTCATTGACCATGACAAAAAACAAACGTTTTGTGTCACGGTCATTGACCTTGACAAGACCGTGACAATTCTTTAAATAATTGTCACGGTCAAGGACCTTGATACGACCGTGACAACTTCTGCAGCAAAAACCCTTTCCCCTTCTTTTTCCCCCCGTCGTTCCCTCCTTTTTCCAACTATCTCTCTCTCTCTCTCTCTCTCTCTCTCTCTCTCTCTCTCTCTCTCCCATTTATATATATATATATGTTTGTGTGTACATAAATATATGTGTGTGTGTGTATGTACATGTGTGGGGAGGGGAGGGGCAGGGGGTTGTTGTGTGTGTGTGTGTATATGTGTGGTGGGTGGGGGTGTAGAGGGGGGTGGGGGCTTGTGTGTGTGTGTGTGTGTGTGTGTGTGTGTGTGTGTGGTGGGAGCGGGTGGGGTGGGTAGGGGGCAGGGGGGTTGTTGTGTGTGGGTGTATATGTGTGGTTGGTGGGGGGTGGGGCAGGGTGGGGGGCTGTTGTGTGTGTGTGGTGGTGGGTGGGGGTGGGGAGGGGGTGTAAGGCAAGGTACCATTGTAATTCTCTTAATATCGTGTTTTGATGATTCTATGAGATAATATATATTGTTTCAAGGTTAACTCATTGTAGATAAAAACATTCGCATAGTAAGATTAAATTGAATCCATCCATAGATTCTATAACTACATCCACTAAAATATAATTAATAAATGAAACAATTTTAGATGAAAGTAAATTAATAATTAGTGCCCATTTCATATGAAAGTAGGATTGCCCCTTAGGGTAAATTAGTAAATTAATAATTGTATACATTAATTGTTAGTTTAATTGATGAAATGAATTAATTGAGTAGATGAATTAGAAGGAGTACGGGATACACATTTGTTGTTGACATTGCTGTTGGATTATTTTGTTTAGTAAATGTTTGGTTGGTTAGTTTTAAAAGTGGCATGACCACTGGATTATTGTCCATGTGGGGGTGGGATTTTTCAACTTTTTTTAAAAATTACTTTGTATACCGAACAATATATATATAGTATGATAATTAAATGAAACATACTTGAAATTAAATATAGTACGCATAGATACTAGCCTTCTAGTTCTTATGCGTACGCATTCAATAGACCTTAGACCCGTTCGAGAGTCATTACCCCTATAATTAGATCTCTCGAATTTTCCCGTTTGGACAGTTTGAGACTGTATAATTTATGTATAATATTCTTAGTGGCTTAAAGTTGTTGATTTTATAGGAAGTTCTGCAGTCATATCTTAATGTTCTCTAGGTACATACTAGATAGACAAGTGTGACTGTTATTTCAATTGATCAATTGAAATAACACTCACACCTGCCAATCTACGTCGTGTACTTGGAGAACTATGGGGATATGTTGTCGAATTTTTTTAAATCGTAACAATGTGCATGAGCTGTTAAGTATATTACAGAAAAATGCGGTCTTGAATGGGATAGGACCACTCACCCTTTAATAGAATAATTAAATGATGGGATAGTTAAATAAAACATACTATAAATCTAAGTTTTGTTTACCTTTAATAGGTGTTTAGTTGTGGTAGCTGTGATGGGATATCCGAAATACAAAGAGTGGATGGGGTGAGACTAATAGAATGGGGGATGTGTTTTGCAAAGGTTCTAACGAATTTGTGAAATATGCAAAGAGATGTCATAATGATGAAGAGTTTCCGTGTCCGTGTGCTAGGTGTAATAATGGTAAGGTGTTTTAGTGGAAAACAGTTGAACTACATTTGTTAAGATCGGGTATGCAAGATAGTTATCGATTTTGGAGTTTTCACGGTGAATTGAAAGTTCCTTTTGTCCCCGACCAACCTTCACAACAACCTTCAACAAGTAGAATTTAGTTGATGATATGTACGGAGTTTATGAAGCAGAGGAGAATGAGGTTACTGATGATGTAGAAGATTCTAGTGCTCGTGAAGATAACACGATAAAACTTGACGATGACTACCAAAGTTTAAAATTTAAGGCGACCCAACCGTTATACTCTGGCTGTGAGAAAGATCAAACAACTTTACATGCCATGGTTTGTCTGCACAGTTTGAAGACGCAGTACGATTTGTCTGGCAATAGCGTGATGGGAATTCTGAAATGGGTGAAGGGCTTATTACCCGAGGTGAATACACTTCCAAATAGCTATCCTGTAATGAAGAAGAGTTTGAAAGGTTTGGGAATGACGTGTAAATCGATTCATGCTTGTGTGTATGACTGCATACTATACCGAAAGGAGTATGAAAATCTCGATCGTTGTTCAGTATGCGATCAACCTAGATATGTTCAATCTACTAGTAAGGAATGCACAAGATCAAAAGTGCCTCAAAAAGTATTGAAATATTCTCCCATTGGGCCTAGATTAAATAGATTTTTTACAGTACCATGGATTTCAGAGGCAATGACTTGGAATGCTGGGGCAGAAGTAGGGGGTTTTGACCCCCAGCTCATAGTTTCAGATCTGAAAAAGGTTCTAATTTTTTATTGGGCGGAGTTGAACATAGCTACCGCCGAGACAACTTTCGGGTTCAAAAATTGAAAGTAAATCTTCTGAATGTGGCCCTAATATGGAAGGTAAGAATCCCAAATTTAAGAACATCAAGCATAAGAAGACCCCAACTGGGAATGAAACTAAGATAAGAAAGGCATGGTCTCGGAGGTCAATTTTATTTGACTTGTCTTATTGGAAGAATAACCCGGTGCGCCATGTATTGGATGTGATGCATGCAGAGAAGAACTTCGCTGAACAGATTGTGGGTACTTGCCTTGGGGGGAGTCATTCGAAGGATGGAAAAAATACACGAAAAGACCTTAAATCGTTAAAACTTAAGCCACAACTATGGTTGAAAGAAGATAGTAGGGGAAGGACAATAATTCCCCCTAGTGCGTTTACTTTGACGAGTGGGGAAAGGAAGGTGCGTCTAGACACAATATATAATTTGAAGGGCCCATCTACTTTTTCGTCCAACTTGCAAAGGATTATGAATTATGATACTCATGATTTACATAAGTGTAAGTCCCACGATTGTCATGCGATCATGCAATTGGTTCCTCTATTGTGTAAGCACTATTTCTCCAAGCATAAGGATTTGAGTAGGGATATTATGAAAATTAGTATTACCTTCTCCCTCTTGTGTGAGAAGGTAGTGAATTGAAAACACTTAGTGGCCGAAAAATTGGCTGTGATCGAAGCGATTTGTGTATTGGAGAAGTACTTTCCCCCAGCATTCTTTGACATAAGTGTTCACTTGTTGGTACACTTATGTGACGAGGCAATTCTTTGTGGTCCAGTTAGATATAGGTGGATGTATCCACTTGAAAGATTGATGAAAGTTTTTAAAGATTACGTCAAAAATACGCAAAACATTGTCGGATCAATTGCATAGGAATACATCACCGTGAAGTCATCAATATATACTCGGGAATATATGTCTGACTCGACCAACGTTGATGACACTGATGAATTCGTCGATGATGGTGGTCATGTGATGGGAAAACAAGTGAAATTAACGAGTTTGAAACATGAACAAGTAGTTCATTATCTATTTGACACACATGAAGATGTCGAAGAATGGAAAAAGTAAGTTTCGATTATTATAATGTTTAACTTTATTTTAGATTATTTTATACATGATTAATTCTGTAATGTGCAAAAAATACGAAGGATGTGAGAACAATAAAAGACAAAAAATAATGGTACAATCATACAACGAATTTAGGCTGTGATTGACACAAGAGGTAATTATAATGAAAATAGTCGTTATATAATGTTACATTACACTCAAATTTTACCACTAATATAATTAATTTATCTATATTCTCAGCTCCTAAAGACGGGTGATGTGACATCAAGGCTTGCTCGTCTAGCCACTGGACCCTTGTTCGTGGTACAAGAGTACAAAAAGTATCGAATTAACGGTTACATTTTTGGCGCTAAAGTGTACGTGGAAAGTACAAATGTACAAAATTCAGGAATTTTATACAAGGCTCTTACTATCTTTCGAGCGAGCGCAAAAGATAAAAACCTCGTTGAAGCTGAAATGACTTACTATGGTGCAATCCAAAATATATTTGAATTGGATTACATAAGCTTCAAAGAGGTTGTATTTTACTGTGACTGGGTAAGAGTTGAGGATAAAAATGCTTGTAAAGTTGATCCTATCACCAATTTGATCATGGTTGACTTGTCCAAGTTGAAGAGCAACGACCACGTGAGCGATGAGCCATTTGTTTGTGCATTTCAAAAGGTTAAGCAAGTGTTTTATTTGGAGTATATCAACAACGAGTGGTGGTCAATTGTCCAACACGCTCCAAGGCGTCTAAATAGTAGTGTAGATGACTTGGCTGCTCCTATCGAATATCAATCCATTTTTTATGATAACCCGAATTTGAAACAATTTTTCAATTTGTAATAAATATTTCAATTTGTACCGAAACATACATTTTTAATGCTTTTAATTATTTGCACTTTATCATTTTCACTCTTGTGTAGTGTGCATGTGTGGAGAGGAGATTAATACATAAACATTCCAACTACATCTAAGTTTTGTTTATACTAATCCAGGAATATACGCTTCTTACCTTTAATAGGTGATTAGTATATAGTTATTTGGGGTGTCCTATTTGTGGAGAGGAGACTGAATCTCTTCATCTATCCGAACACTAAGAAAGGCCATAATCCTATGGAGTTATGCTCTATAAATTCCTCCCAACCGTTATGTAGCCAAACATCACCAGTTGAAGTTGTCAATTCCACTTTCCATTCCCCACCACTTCGAACCTCTAGCAAAACATGGGATACCATTGGAAGGTGGAATTGACAACTTCAACTGCTGATTTTTGGCTACACAACAGTTGGAAGGAATTTATAGCACATAACTCCATAGGATTATGGAATTTCTTAGTGTTCAGATACGAAGGGAATTATATTTAACATGATTTCTTGGGGTACATTAGTTGGAAAGAGGTGCCATATGAGCTCAAGTTAGCTATTTGGGTGACACTACAGGTAACGTAGTTATATTTATATGTCAACTTCAATTTCAATTTCGATTTATATTTATCTATATTTGCAGGGCGGATACTAATTTTACTTTATTTTATTTCAGGCGTTATGGAGTGTCCCTGAGGGTAGGCCACATATGCTCGATACTTATGTGGCTCTTCGGACGAGAAGGGAAGGATAAAGAGGTGTCCTCGAGCATCGCGGTACAAAATCTCTTTTCCAGCTAAATAGTTTGTAGATTTGAGATAGTTGATGGTGATGTTTTTTCTTCTTAAATAGTTTCTATTTTGAATGTATATTTGCGTTATCTCTGGTTTATTTGGATATATGATATTTGAATAGGTACAACGTTGATATAACAGCTACAAATATACTACTGGGCAGTGGCAGTGGCCATGCTGCCCAGTAGATTTTTTTTCAATTCTGTCCAGAATTGTCACAGTCATTGACCGTGACAAGCCCATAACAAAAGTTATCACGGACTTGTCACGGTCAATGATCGTGACAATTTTTTTAAAAGGGGACAAGACTTTGTCACGGTTATTAACCGTGACTAAACGTGTCACGGTCTACGATCGTGACACGACCGTGACAATTCTTATGATCTTGTCAAGGTCTATGACCGTGGCATGTCCGTGACAAAAAAATTTGTTTCGCCCCGAATTGTCATGGTCATTGACCTTGATAAGTCCAACTTGTCAAGTTTAATGACCGTGACAATTCGGAAGATTTGGTGTAGTGATAGGTGGGGCATGCAGGGCATGTTGGGATAATCTTCTAGAACCCAAATTAGTTAAGTGCATGTGGACCCATGGCACGAGAAATAAGATTTCAAGCTCAGAGTCTCGGGAGTCTAGACTTCGTGTCATTGCATCTCCTAGACCTCTGCCTGGAGGTTGTTAATCAAAGAACTGAGCTAGAATAGGAGGGTCATCAGATTTGGTTGAGCATACACAGCCTGGTCTACATTGTCCATGAATAACTTTTAGAGGGGAAACATAGTGTACATCATGTAAGACATAGTTTGAGTTGTTTCTAGATTCAAGGGAAATGTCTTATTTTAAAAATGGGCAAAATAGCATGCAAATTCGGGTGGTAAGGCTACCTATAATTTCGACAGAGTTTCACATTATAATAAAAAAAAACTATTTATAATTCTCCTATTGTAGATGTATATGTGAGGTTGATACCTTTCATGGGTTAGTGGAAGGGTTACCCCTTGGCAATACTTCCATGATATACCTCTTCCTATAAGGGCAATCATTCATCCGTACATGTGGACGAAACATTTAATATTCCTGAGTATACTTGAATTGCCTCACGATATACATTATGGTGATGATACTTCTGAGTGAGGATTAGATATACTCAATGTACGTGAATGAGTTACCTATTATAGACCTTCCATTATGAGTTTGGTTAAGTGGTACGATGCATGGGGATCCATTTTATATACGTCAAATGTATGGGGCCAATGGAAGGTAGGAATCATATCCTTTAGGTTAACTTTGCCTCGCAAGACGGGCACCTATCACAAAGTGACCCCCCAATATGAGACCAAAGTTTGGTCAATATTTCCATGCTCAAGTGATGTAAGAATGAATGAGTCTTAATTAGTATCTTATGGAGAGTTTTATGTATTTTAAATAATGGAAATACTACCACTATGAGGGAGAGTATAAAATATACAAGTAGCATGGGATAAAGGCAATAATCATAGAAAGTTAAACTATCAAGTATATCCATGAAGCATGAAGACTATAAAAGGCATGGTGATAGATACAAAGTGTGAGGCATGTGAATATACAAGTGAGTGAGAAATATATTCAAAGTGAGAGAGCAATATGTGAATATTGTTAGTGAAGAAAGCATGTGAATATATATAACTGAGAAAAATGTGGAAGTGTGTTGTAGTTGGACTAAGCATGGATAATATACAAGTGGTGTGAAATGTGTGCAAGTGAGAATAAAGATATATACAAGTAATAATAATGTGAGAGTGTGTGGTAGTGAAGCTAAACATGGATATAAACAAGTGGTGTGTGAAATATGTGAGTAAGAGTGAGACTATATACGAGTGTGGATTTGTGAAGTGAACAGGGTGAATATATACAACTAAGTAGAGTGTGAAACATGGTAAATATATACAACTAAGTAGAGGGTAAAACATGTGACAAGAATATGATATATGCATGTGGTGAGAAAAGAGCATGGTAGAGATAAACATCATGATAATAATGAGATATAAATACAATACGTAAGTATAAGAGTGCACAGAACATACAAGTGGAGGCACATGTACACATATAGAAAAGTAATAGAGAAAAAAAATAACACCAATATGAAAATAGAGTCTAGTCTTCTTGTGACATCCCCGTCGCAATCGCCACTATGGCCATTTGGGTCGGATTCGTTCGGCATGGTTCGGCCCCAAAATCAAGGGGGGAACCGAAGAAATCCCTTTCTCCCGTATGTGCATGGATTCGAGGATATAGGATTCCTCTTTTCGCCACTCGCATTGATCATCGCGAGCAGCCTCAGATAAAAATCAATCGTCGTCAAAAGGAGAGAAACACGAAGTAATTGAGTCGCCAACATATTTTCCTCAAAAGAGGGAAAAAATGTGATGAAACCAAATGAATCAAGGGTCCGAGAAATAAATTTACTGAATGGGAACGTGTTAAACACCCATCTTGCCCTTTTGGTTTATCATGGGATATGATAATATTTTCATTTTCGGCAAACCGTACATGTGTGCCTTGTGAATAACAAGAAAAAGAAATCATATGACTCACGTTATGGGAAAGACGAAGCAGAATCATCTCAAGGAGTGTATAAGAGAAATAACATAGAAACAAAAATAATGTGAGTCCACCAAATCAAAAATCACTATGAAAGAGGTGAATGTGTATGTTGAGTGGGACACAAAAATATAGCACTTTGTGGACTCACAATACTAATAAAAATTAGAAAACATAAAACAGGTTATTGAGAAAATAGTACTTGAATCCCAAGATTGGCTCAGGACACTTACATAGCCCAAAGGGCATCAAAGTTGACATAGTTAGATAACATGCAAGGGTCGAGTTTAACCCATAAATCCTAATTTAGAACAAATTTTAGTTTGTTTTATAGAAAATATGTCCAAGTGTAGAAAGTTTGAAAAATAACGAAATTCTAATTTAGGGTATATAAGAATACCCTCTTTTTGGATTTTTTATATGTTATAAAAATAAGATTTATGTGAACTAAATAATAAAATGTGAGATTAGTTTGGGTATGAGGGAATGAAATAAAAGATACATCAAATGTAAAAAGGAAAGTAAACAATTACTACTAATTGACTGAGTTGTAAATCAGAACTTTAATTCTGATTTTTCAATGGTAGGGGGCTAATTTTAGTATAGTTGGATGATGGTGAGATACGGATGGAAATTAGGGTGTAAAATGGAGGAGTATGATTTAAGTAAATTAAGAGAATGTTTAAAAAAATAGAATTTTGGCACACTGATTCGGAGAGGAATGTTCTGATTTCAGAAAGGGACCTTGTAAAATAAGGGCATAGTCTCCCCAAATAGAAAAATTTTAGGTTTTAGGGGGTGTTGATTGGCATGGAATCTGGCCTACCTATCGGCATAGTTCTTGCTTTGATGGCCAAGAAAATTACACCCTACCGGTATGCGGGGGCATGGAGTACCTATAGGCAGTCCACAATCGACATTTTCTGAAAAATAACCATAAAGTTGAAACCTTAAGTCCAAATTCCACATGTATAGGACCATTAAAAACTGTATTAAGAGACCTAACATAATCAATAAGCCAGTCCAGGGTTTGAGAGTTAACTAAAGTCAAACGAGGCTCAGAAGCACCCGATGGTCTTTAAATGGGGGGTTCTCAAAGTAAAAAGGAAACTACGCGAGAGCTTTGAGATCGATTTATTCACCGTTTGAATTATGGGAAAAAGGATTCTGATCCCTATGATGTTTCATCAAGATTATCTTATTTTAGGGGGTTGATTAGGGTCAAATGGGGCCCAGCAACACCTGATAGCCTCTAGATTATGTCCCAGAGTAAAAAGGTGAGTACGCACGAATTGTGAGGCCAATTTTCGCATGAAATAGATCGTTGGAAGAGGGAATTCAGATCAATGTGAGGCTGTATTTATATATTCTCCAGTTAAAGAGCTTACTTGCGTAAAACAGGGCCCAAAATTTCCCAATGGACAATAGATCAGGTCTCGAAGGCAAAACGGTGAGTACACGCAAACTATAAGGCCCATTCGCACAGGCTATAAATCGTCGAAAAGGGGATTCAGATCTCTACGAGGTTTCATTCACCTGTGATCAGTTTAAACAGTTTATGAGGGTCAAACAGGGCCCAAAAGTGCCTGATGGTCACTAGATCAGGTCTCAAAGGGAAAATGATGAGTACACGCGAACTATAAGGCCAATTTGTGCAAGGTATGGATCTTTGGAAAGTAGATTCAGATACCTATGAGGTTTCATGAGCTTTATTCAAGTTAAAGAGTTCAATAGGGGTCAAACGGGGCCTGTGAGTACCCGATAGCCTCTAAATTAGGTCTCGAAGTAGGATCTAGGGTTTACGAGGGGAAGAGAAGTGTTAGGGACCTAAGGAGGTATATAGGGGGTACTAAGACGGGGTGTCTACCCACCTTTTGCAAATTGTTTGAGATTTCCTACGTCTAATCTAGATAAGAGTTATGCTCAAATTAACAGATGATCACGTTCAATAAATTCTTGGGGTGTACCAATTGAAATCCTCAGTTAAACTATCACACAAGTTCGCGAACTATCATACTTCTTCCCCGTAGTATTATACAAACTACAAGGATTGTATCATAACTAATCTAATAGGCTGTCAAGTACATATGTAGGCTATAAAGATTTCAGTAGTGGTAGAACTAAAATTCCAATCGCATTGTGATCAATTACAAATCGCATCATTTTAGTTCCTATTGAGCTCTATTGACCGATATGTCTACAATATATTTAAACCAAATATAAAGAATTCTTGTAACAATGATTCTTATTTCAAAAGGAAATTTCATAACTTTCCTTAAAACTAACCATCATACATGGTTTTAAGAATAAAACTCCAATAATGATTTGGGTCCATGATAACAATGAAAGGGGTAAAGGGGAATTTGTGGAGGATGGGATATGATAGGTTGACCCAAACCCCTATAAGTGCCCAAAGCTTGTCTTGGAATATGGTCGGAAACAATCATTTGAATACCTAAATGATTTTAACTTAACCATTGATGTACTAAAGGCCAAATTCAAGTTAAAATGTATTCCCATGATTGACACCTTCAATAGGAAAAGTTTAAAGGTCAATCGCAAATAGTTATTCCAACTTATAGGAAAGGAGTACATATTTTTACATGGATATTCACATTGTTAACTCAAACGTACATCAGTTTCCACATAGTTGTGAGCTTTATTTATTATTTATTTTTATTTTGCATATCCAATATATGGTTAAGGCTCACATTGCTTCTGACTTAGAATGTGAGAAAGCTTGACAAATATCTTTATCCTTTTATGGTATATATATACATTTTAAGATTTAATGGGAGAATATTTTTAGTGTCTAATGGATTGATATGGAGGCCTTTACCAATGCAAAATATAGGTTGCCTCAACAAAAAATACTTTACAACTTTGTGATGATTATTTTAAATAGTGAAACTTACAATTAAACACTACTAATGGAATTTTGATGGACCTATAGAAATCATCTTATGAGCATCTTGAGAACAATCAATGACTCCACTAAGAGCTTTTATCCTATAATTATGAATTGAAGATAAGATATGACTCATTGAAGACTATCCTCCTTGAGTTGGATAGTGATAAATAATAGTTTCACAACGATTCCAAATATATAGTTATCCCAATTACTGTAATGGATGATGTCCAGTTAGATCCCTATTAGATCTTTTCCTAGTTTCTATACCTCAGCTTTGTGCCATTAATCATAAGATTATGGAGTTGTGGGGAAATGGAAGACTCTTTTAAGTCTAAGATTTAACCTATTTCAAATATGGGATTTATACTACAATTGATTATTATTGGTATGTTATTATCTCTGAAGACTATAAAGCTAGGGTTGAGGATCTATTCCTTAACTAAGATGTTTCGAAAACCTTTTCAGTGTATTTGGTTTTACAAGAAGATGAAGAAAATTATGAAGGTTGCCTTTTTGTCCGAGATTGGTCTTAGTCATTAGGGACCGAATAGGATTTTTAGAAGTCCACTATTGATAGTGATAAGGCTAACTAGGCGTGTGTACTTTTCTTCATTTAATTTTGAATTTTTATTTTAACCTCTTCCATTATTAATAACGAAAGCAAGTTTTTTCATTCACCTCTAACTTAATCTTGGTGTTTTATATACATGTGATATGTCGAGAAGAAATCTTGAGTTTGTTATTATCTTTTGCTACCTTTTGAAGTTCTTATGATATAATCCCTAGCCCCTAAATCCTTCGGTTCAATGTATTGTCTTTTATTTTTACATATAAATTATAGGTATCTTTCATAAATCAAATTAAGGATAAAATCCTTTAAACTATTAGAAAATGCTTTAGTTTAGAATGCTTGAACCTCGAGAAACTTTTGAGATAAGGGTAAAATATTTAAAATTTTATCTTTTAACTCGGGTCCCCTAAACCCTGGAAACATTTAAAATATGGATAAAATCATTCTTAGAAATATTTGAAGTTTAGGGTCATTATACACGATAACCTTCTAAGATAAAGAAAAAAGATCAGAACTCAAAAAAATCCAACGGTCTATGGTAATTAGTCCTTAGGACATTTTATAAATAACGTTTTTGTCATTGTAATTCCTAACATTTAAAGAAACATAGGGTCATTGGGCCTTATATATTTTATCCCGAGTCGTTAAACCTCAAGAATATTGTTTAATCGTGGATGAAATCCTAAGAATTCCTAAACACAATTTGGTTCAGGATCCTCCAGTTAAATAACCAAAAGCTAAAAATAAATCCGGCCACCAATTTGAAAGTTTTGAAAATAAATGGTACGGGGACTTCAAGTCAATAGGTGAAATGATTAAATCCTATTAATTCCTTAAAAAACTTATGTTTAGATTACTAGGACCTTAGTATTTTCATAATGAAAGATAAGATCCTTGACATTCTCTAAGTAAAGAAATTAAACTTACCCAAGAGGGAAGATGATTTGTTTTTATTCCATTAGAGTAAGTGACTATAACAAAATTTATAATCTATTGGTCATTGTAAAATTCTTCATCTTGTTTTCTTTTTACCTCTCATACCTATAGTTACATTATTATATGTATTTCTTCAGGTTGTAAGGAGCTACTCCTATCACATATGGTAAAATTGTAGCATCTATTCAAAAGGGAAGGTACACACATTAACATCCTTTCCGTTGAGATTATTACATCAAGAAATTTGATGTTCCAAAAGTATGAAGGATGGTCAAAACACAAAAAAAATGTAATCTTAATCTTTTCAAACTAAAAATTTTAATTCACCCAATAAAGAGAGCATTAATTTTAAAACAATTATTGTGTTGAAGTAGATTAACCATTTTTATTTTTATCCTAACGTATGCATCTTGGTGATAGCATGATAAAATAGATTATATTCACACAACAAGCCAATGTACGAGGAAAACCCACAACTAAAAAACTCTCTAACAGCCTAGCCACATAAAATCACTATGATAAGGAATCACAAAAGTCGACATATGACTTATATAATGACATAACGCCATCTCAAACCTTGATAGGTCATCGATCAATAACCTCTCCTCCACAACGACATAAAGGAGTCCACCCACATAACTATCATACCATGTGAGTCCACTCAAACCTCAGCTTTTTATCCGATAAAGAAAAAAAAAACATCTACATATTTGGAACATGGATGCATCACTTATTCACCGCAACAAAATATACATGGATTCTACCATGTGTACATACAAAATTGTATGGATTCCAGTGAAAAAAATGTATACTCAATGGATATGAATAGTGTAAACCTTATCGGTGCCCACAAAAGAGATCTTAAATCATATATGATAATGAAACTTGAATATTAAAACTTAGGTGTAAAAAGGTTTTGGAAGGCGTTAGGTATGTATAAGGATTCAATTTTGCGTAAAACTTTCATTCAAAATTGATGTGAAGATCCTATTATATAAAATAACTTGATTTTCGAGGTGAAATTTTTTGAGTATTTTATTCAAACAAAAATAGTAGTTCATTTAAATGAAACGGTATATCTTATACAAACTAAAACTGAACTCATTGAAACGAATACCTCATCTCTTTCGAACCAACTTCTAATGATATTTAAGGAATATATGGATTCTTGAGAAGAGAGGATTCATGATGGTCCCCCCCATATCGCTGATATCCCATAAGTGAATCGAATGTTGGATCTACATTTTTCTAATAGATAAACCTTGTCCAAAATTCATTTGAAGGTTAGTTTAAATGAATATTCAAACCCATTTGAATGAAGACAACAAAGTCGTTTGAACGGAAAAAAAAAAGTAAAAAAACTTCCAGTACTCCCACAAACATTTATATAGAAAACAACCTACATTAACTTTCAAGTATAAAAATATATACACACTCATACCAGAGAGATCCTCAGAACATGAATATGAAATGTGAAATAAAACACGACACGGTGAATGCAATCTTGTAAACTCCTTTGCTAAGCCTTGAAACAAAAGCGTCCCATGCTTGAAACGTTAACACGCTCAAGTATCCTAGTCTCTGACTCAAAGCTTTTTTTCAATCATGGTTTAAGCCAAAATACATAAAAATTTACTTTATCTGAATTTTTTCTATAAATCTTCCCCTTTGGCTATTCCGGGACAATGCACATAATAAAAACCTACAAGCCGTCAACCTCATCTAAAGACTCAAATTCTCAACTCTAAGAGGAAAAAGTACAAACTAGATAGACACATACTTTGAGTATCTTTGCATGCCATGAAAACTTTGCTACAAGTTGAAAACCTGCACATTTAAACACAAATTTAAATGCAACTTGAATATAAAATAATATAATATGCATAAGAATAACCCTCTCCTTTGTCTCACAATCTTTACCTAAGTTAGGACGTCTCCCCCTTAGGCAAACATATCCCCTGAATTGTAATGATTGAGATACTATTTCTTCCCCCTTTTGTTCAAGAATAAACAACATATAAAGGTTCATAAGGAAACCATTTCTCCCAAATATAACAAAATGTCCCCCAAACTGAAATAAGAGTAAATGTATCGAAAAACTAACTAAATCATGCAGTGGTGAAAAGTGTGACACACAATAGCAAACAACTCAGAACAGTAGCACAAATAAGCCAAAAAATGACCAAATAATATCGATTTTTATGCAAAAATAAGATAGCAACTTAACTACACAAGAAGGAGAAGGATACCAAACACTACAACAAAATATATGAAGGTATTCATATAACATACTATTGAAGAAAATTTCATTTAATAATAAAGTACACGGCATACATGGATTAAATGCAAATGCAAAGACTCAAAGCAGAACATACCATATATATATAATAGTGGATGCCCGTGTTGATGGCACAATAGTTAGTGGTGGATATATAATTTAAGGTGTGGATGGGTAATGTATATACAATTAATTTTTAGGGGGGCAAATGTGCGTAAACAATTTCTTTTTCGAAAAATATTATAAATTTCAAGAGTAAAAAATTCAACTCACTCAATAAGTAAATCCGATAATAACGTGATAATAAGATTCCATCTAAACAATAACTCATCTTATGTAGCTAAGAATAAAAGAAAAATTAATATTGAGTTCCTAATTACATTTTAGGCTTGACGCAGTTGATTTCTAAATTTTTTAAAAACTTATTTGAATAATTTCAATACTGATTTGCTCATCTCCAAAAATAAAGAAAATTAGAGAAAATACATGGAATTATCAAAATATTAAAACAACCTTCTTTAATCCAATGAAAAGTTATATGAAAAACTACAATCAATATACTCTAAATCCAAAATAAATATAAAAAAAAGTCTCTCACACACTCCAATCAATCAACCGTACAAACTTCCATTAATTTCATTCGCCAAGCATTCCTTAAGTGAGGTAGTAAGGTGAATGTGTCCATCTAAAAGAATTTGGGAGCCTTATGATATTACCCTAAATTGTTTGTAATACAAAACCATGCTAAGGAAAATATTAACTTTTTTAAGAACACAACTCAGATTTACTTGTATAAAATCTATGTATTAAGAGACTTAAAAGGACAAATAACATCTATTAATGTTACTTAATACATTAAACTCCTCTCTTATCATGCACGCATGATTTAAAAATCAAAAGAACCATTAGAAACTAATAAATCAATAGCAAAAGAAATAGCACATAAAAATTTTAGGACCACGTCAGATTTGGGAAATACATACCATTTACGATTGTGTCATCAAACTTTACCTCTAATAAAACAAAACCTGCAAAATGTCAAAATACAATTCAGTAGGATCATATTAACATGGATACACCATCATAGAAGTTAAAGTTATAACAAAAAAGTTTGAGATCCTATACAAAAAAAAAAAGGGACATATACCAAATAGTCCCTCAGACATTTTTTAATACCCATTTAGTCCAAACTTTTTTATTTTGCCTCAAAAAGTCCTTTGCCACATATTTTGGAGAGGGAGTGCCGCTGGCGCGGACCTCTAAAAATAAGAGGATATTGAGTGCTTGAGGGACTAAATGGATTAAACTAAAAATATGTGTCCTTTTTAAAAAATATATATTTATAGTAAGGACTATTTAATAATTGACCCAAAAAAAAATCTAATTTTCTTTGTGGTCCACGAAAAATTAAAAAAAAAATTGTAAACATAAAATTACTGCAAAAATGATGTTTTCCAATAATTACTACAAGTGCTTGTTTCACTGTCTCCATTCACCTCATGATATTAGTGTCCCAAGTGCTAAGAAACATTTAAATTTTAAAAATAACTAAAAGGATAAATAAAATAACAAAACTCAATCAAAATTGAATAAATTAACCTAAAATTAATAATCCCATGGCAACTCTGCTAACTTGACCGCATAGTCAATCACCTTCCAAGTACCTGTGCAAGGATCAAGGGTTGAGTTCTTGCACATTATTTTCTTCAGATCTGAAATCCATGACCGAACTAAAACCACACACCACTAAACACACATGAATACAGCTCTAAAAATAAATAGATAAGAAAACTAGTCGTACCAAGTATCTAGCATTGTAAAAACTCCAACAATCCAAAACCGAATGAATGTATTATCGACATCTATAATATTAAAACAAATGTTCAAATGATAAAAATGTTTAAGTGAGTCACTATGTTTGAATAGGGTTGTTATGATGCAATACAATTCACAACCTCAACTTTTCTCTACGGTATAACATAAATTGTATATTGTGTTTTAACGTGCCCATTCTCCTAAAGGACAATAAATCCAAATCAAAGCCAGACCCTATATCCATATCCAAAACTGAAGAAACCTCATCTGTCGTAGATGATTCCACCACTAACCTTTTTGATAAAGACTTTAGAACACACCTTCATACCGAAGACGAAAATAATAAATTCTGCAACATCAGCCTTAACGTCCATATTCTTTTCACGAGATCTGGAGATACTCCTGTTCATCTATCCAATATACTGCAGGATTTTTGGAATTATAATGAGTCTTACCTCCATCAATCACCATGAAAAATATTTCATCATATTCCATTAGGAGAGGGTGCCGGTGTTGGGTGGATAAAATATGCTAATTTAATAGAAATGCCTCAATTTTGTATAATTTGGTTCAAATAGGGATCTCTCCTACACATGCGGATGTGGGAGTGGTTGATTAATATAATAACTAGTTCACTTTTGTGAGTATGAGGAGCCAGTAACCGTTCGTTCATGTTGATCCATCCATGATAGATAAATCGTTGCAATGAATGCATTTAGGTTTATGAGGCACAATGAAAAGATGGTCAGTGCTTTCTCTCATTAAATAATAGCAGGGAAGCTATGTAAACACTTGCTTGATTTTCTAACCAATGCTTCCATTGAATTTCACCGCTAGTGTCTAAATGAGGTTGGTTGCGTTTTCCATTACTACCTACGAAAAAGACTAATATGTCGTGCATGATTCTAGGAGGATAGGTGGAAGAAAATATACTCTTAGGCGAATGGAAATGGATTAGAGTTGAGATGTTTAATTTCTTTCATGAACTTATTCGAATAGTGATGATTTGCTTAAAAGATAAATTTTTTAGATTTGTTGTGAATGTACTAATCTTGTTGGAGTTATCTTAATTCTACCAAACTCCATGGATTACAATACTATGGACTATATGTAGATTGACGGAGTGGAACTTTATAATTCATGATATTTCAAAATCACCATTTAAATTTGCATATGAGCTAAAATTAATAGTCTACAGTAATGGATATAAAGCCTTCAAAGTAAATGGGTAAGGAGATGGGGGAAAGAGGAAGAACACGATCATTTAAGTGGTTTGGCCATTAGCCTACTCCAATGTGCAGGTGTTTATGTGTTCTTCTACTAAATAATGGAGTTCTAAAGGCTCAAATTACAACTCTCTATCGCTTTCCCTCCCTAAGATGGGTTTTACAAAGCTTTGGCTAGGGTTTTTATATTTTGGTCCCCCTCAAGGAGGAAGGTGAAAGGTATTTATATCCTTAGGGGTGCGCCACCAAGAATGTAATAAGCATGTCCAGGGTGAAGCTACCTATCAAATCCATCCACGTTTCCCTGTCACGCATATGAAATGATGATGCAATATTCCCTCAAGTGTTCATGAAGATCTTGTTATAATTGCCTACTTACATGGGCTAGTCACACGCCCTGTGTCACATGTGGGGACGATGTCGCCCCAAAGGGTCTTAACCTGGACAATGATTACATGTTGGACATCCTTTTAAGCGATTGATGAGTTTGGTCCGAGTGTAGTCTCGGCTATCTGAGTGGTACGAGGCTAAGACGACATTGTTGGGGACGACTATGGGTCATCTGATAGATTTTCCCCCAATAAGTTTAGTATAAGGCTAAGATTGTTGGTGAAGGGCCACTCCAAAGGGACTCACGACTAGGGGTGGCCATAGGCCCGAGGCCCACCAAGCCCGCCCAACCCGCCCAATAAAAAAATAAGGCTTGGGTAAGATAAATAGGCCCGCAAAGCGGGCTTGGCAAAATTTTATAGGCCCGATTTTTTTCCGGGCGGGCTTGGGCATGAGTTCTTAAGCCCGATGAGGCCCGGCCCGGCCCGAGGCCCGAAATATATATATATATATATATATATATATATATATATATATATATATATATATATATATATATATATATATATATATATATATATATATATGTGTGTGTGTGTGTGTGTGTGTGTGTGTGTGTGTGTGTGTGTGTGTTGGGGAGGGGGGGGCTTCTATAAATATAAAAACGTATACTAAGTCTTTTCATGTAAAGTGAAAAACTTTATATATGGACTTTGTAATATATGGTGTTTAAAACAGATTTTTAATTAAAAAAATTGGTCTTTAAATAAAAAAATAGGTATTTTAATTTAAAAAAAAAATCTTTTAATTAACATAATAGGGCCCGATTGGGCGGGCCTGGATAAAGAGCTTTCAAATCTGGGCGGGCTTGGGATTACATAATAAGGCCCGATCTAGGCCCGAGCGGGCTTGGGATAACACTTAATTTTTCAAGCCCGGCCCGAGCCCGACCGGGCCTGCCCAGGCCCGGCCCACAGCCACCCCTACTCACGACTATCTGACTTGATGAGTGAGTAAGGTTGGCTTGGCCGGGCTGAGGCTTGATGAGGACGATGCCACACTTATGTAGATCATATGCATTGACCAAGTGACACTATGTACTTTGTTTCTTACTTGCCTCCCATGTTTGCTACTGTTCTATGACTCTTATGAATCCAATGTCGACGTTAATCTTCATTTCCTCTCAAAAGTATCATATGTCCTAACAATATATAATTAATACATATACCAAAATTATTAATCGACCCCCAATCATATCATGACAAAATTAAATGTTTAAAGTAACTTGTAATTTAGAAAGGAAAATCGTAAGGATCTTAGGAGGCTACGATCACATAAACTGATACTCACATTCCACAACCACTGAGTTTCCTTTTAACTCAATGTTATTATGGTCATTAAAGAGGCTAACCACGAAGAGCAAAGGAAAAAATTAGACCGAATGCCTTGTGTTAACAATCTATATATTAAGGAATGTTGTGTAGACACCGAAATTCCATGGTATTCATAGATAGCGGTAACATATGCATTGCATCCCATACTCTCAGTTTATAAAGCATGTAGATTGTTAACACGGCGACATGGTGAAAATAATAACCTAGTTAAAATTTGTTAAAAATTGTTAAAATATTTGTGATTGAAATGACAAAATTATTATAATGTAAATGGATTTTACTTTCAAGATTATTAAAATGTTCAAGACTATAAAGCATAATCAAATCACCTATTAAAAATTATTAAATCAAAGGAGGAAATTAAAATAAATTTGTAGCCCAAATGCTAAAAATGCTCTAGCTTCCCGAATTATTTACTCCTAGTGTAAGTAGGATTTTTAGGCAAATCCACTCTCCATAGAGGTGAGGAATAAAAGGGAATGATTTGAAATGTGTGCATGAAATAATCATTGTGTGAATTTGAGGGTTTTAAATATGTATGGGTATTTCCTTGAGGATGGAGAGAGGGTCCAAATGATAATAATCGGAATAAAATATAAAACCTAATAACTACATTGTACACACAATATGACTCTTGTACATTTTGGACATTCAAAACATTATAAATTTCTTTGTCCATATGCATGAAATCACGAATAGTTTATCATATAAAATAACAATAATTAATTCACTGGTCTGGCTAATATCCCGGAAGAAAATTTTTTAACACAAAAAATCACTCATTCATTGTTTGGTTGTTGAAAAACAGAATAAGTCACTAAATAGAAAAAACAGTTTTGGGGATAGAAGATAACTATTACTCCATTTTGAATCAACAATGGTACAAATTTGTACCTGTAACAAAAGGAAAACTAAATCAATTAAAAGGCATCCCAAGAAAAAATCTCTCCTTAACATAACTCTCACATTTTGTTTATTGCAAAGGTAAGTGGATATAATAAGATAAATATGGATACTTACAAAAAAATTAAACCATAAAAGTCCCCTTGCTTTTATATTAACAAAATTGTGCAATAAAAAAAAAGGCTATAAATGTTCTTCCAAAAACCACAAAACAATATCACATTTACCTTCTTTTCAATTTGACATAAACATACCATTTGCGACATTGAATTTTCAAATATGTACTAGCAAAAGAAATTTCATTGTATCCAGTCAAAACTGAATAAATTATAACAAAGTTTATAAAACATAAATGTCCAAAGGAGTCAGGGGTTTAAGAGATACATCATGGAATAATAGAGGATAAAAAATTAAGGTTGCAACACAATGGCATTTCCATCTTTGTTCTTCCTAAAACATCACAAAAGATGATGCTTCCAGCTTCAAAATCATTTTAAGAATTAGTGAAATTTAAATTTAAACTAATTGGAAAGCAATGTACTGAAGGTCGGATTCGGCAAAATAGTGAACTATTGAAGATCCTCGATAAAGAAGATAGCGTAAAGGGTTAAAAATTTAGAATACACAATTACCTCTAAAGTTAAAAACTAATCATCATCAACATCAAGCGTTGGTTTATGTTCACTAATATCAACATGTAATATGTACTTATGTATTCATGTAAATTAGTAAATTGGAGCTTCAAAACCCTATAGGCATTTGTTGTGTGTGTGAGTGAGTGAGAGAGAGAGAGAAAGAGAGAGAGAGAGAACATTTTGGTCTGGACTGTTTGAATGGTGATGCAACTCAGTATGATTTCGAATGGGGATGGTTATCTAAAGACCTATAGGAGATAGTGATAGGAGATGGTTGTGGGTTTTGAGAGAGAATGATAGAAGTCAACAAATATAGTGAGAAAGGGAAAAATAAGATAATGGGTGTATATCAACTTTCTAGTTTAACGGTGTCGACAAATTCATGGATCAAGGTGTTAGAAAATGGGCACATGGTTTGTGGTCTAATGGTCCAAAATAGTCTTGTTTTCTTGTAATATATAAAGCAGTGTAGAGAAATATTTAGTAACATATACATATGTGACTGTAAATATTTAGTCTGGTTGTGATAAGTCGTTCAATTCTAGAGAAGTGGTTATGTTGGAAATTATGAATGCAAATACAGAAATGGAACTCTTTATATATCTCAAAATGTCAACTTCAATACAACAATGTGATTTCTGAATAGTCACTATAAAACTTCAAGGCGTGATGTCACTTTCCTAAATACAGTATTTGCCCCACACGAAGAATTTCGGTATACAAACGGGAATCAGCAAATCCGTACTCAAGATACAATGAAGCAATTGCACTGTCTGCAACTTGTATATTTGAAGACAACCCTTGGATGTAGCAGCGAAGAACAGTCAATCAAGTTCTTATTCTGTTTATGTGCACAAAACAGAATAAGAGAATTTATATCTCCTGAAAACTGTAAGAGAGCAATAGCAGGGTATGGAAATCTGAAACTGGTTTTTGGTATCAATGTAATTCCGTTTTTAGGCAGCCTTTATTTATAGAAAATGAAAGGCTCTGTCTTCAAGAATCATGACTGTTGAATTAAGTCATTTCCGAACAGGTATGACTGTTAATTACCAACAGTCTTAAGTCCTTTCCGAACAGGTATAATAATACCGAATCGGTTTTGCACGGGTCAACCAAAAAGTGACCGCGCCCGAGCTACCGCGATCCGACCCGGACGAATCCCGGCAACCCGCTACCACTGCGGACACGCGGCGTGCGAAGTGCAAAGTGCGCCACTAGCGCCTCTACAGCCCACTGCCCCGCACCCGCACGCGCGCGCGCGCGCTCGCGTGTGCGTGTGCGTACGGTGCTTCGCACCGTATTGAGGTCTCTTGAAGAGCCTCTTAAATGCTAGATGAATTAACTCTTCATCTTCCATTTGTACTTATTAAGTGTACAAATTCTTAACATTTTTCCAATGTGGGACTCAAAGGTTGCCCACCCCTTTTATAGCTTAGTGGTGACACTTAGCTTTGTACATTTTCCAATGTGGGACACTATACCCTTTTATATTTGGGTTAGCTTCCTACCTCTTCCTCACACTTCCAATGTGGGACAAGCTTCTTAAGGCTTTTACACCCAAAAAACTCTTACTCTCTTATTTTAAAAATCTCCAACATTCCTCCACCATTTTCAAAATAAGTTTTGTAAATCTTTGATTGTCTGTAAGACTGTGTATAAGCATTGGTGTCTCACGACTTGAACCAATACCCTGTGAAGGTTCGTCAAGGTTAACCATGAAAGTATAGTAGACTTGTCTTTGAACTATCAATCTATATTGATTATCCGGATTTGTCTTCACACACAAATCTTTTAGTCACTGATTATCCATATAAGCCGACACATGAATTAGGCCTTGTGTCTGTACCTTGATTTCATGAGTGCTTTAGAGTCAAGCCCAATACTCATAGGAAGCGTCACCACTTCCACACTCATATAGGTAGATTATCATAGGTGTCCATGTAACTTAAAACACCATAAATCTATTAAGGTTAAACCCATCCTCTTTCATTATTCATTACATGTTCTAAGCACTTATCCTTGGGATGTTAAATTTCATAGTGCTTACAATCACGTCGTATGATGTACTTTAATCATTGAACTTGAGACTTGAATATATCAAGTTTCAAGTTGAGTTTCCATCAAGAGTGATTATCATTAATGGGCTTTAGTCCCATCCCTATTGATGTCTTAGACACCAGTCCTCTTGCAAGACCTTTTGTAAAAGGATCAGCTAAATTTTGACTTGATTTTACATAATCCACTGTGATTACACTATCTGTAATCATTTGTCTGACATAACTATGTCTCAGGCCAATATGTCTAGACTTTCCATTATACACTTTACTATAAGCTCTGGAAAGTGTAGACTCACTATCACAATGTATAGATATTGGAGGCATTGGTTTTGGCCAAACTGGAATTTCAATCAATGAATTCCTTAACCATTCTGCCTCTTTACTAGTTGCAGCTAATGCTACAAACTCAGCTGCCATAGTAGAGTCAGCTATACAAGTTTGTTTCTTTGATCCCCAAGAAACAGCTCCTCCACCAAGTGTGAAAATCCATCCACTTGTTGAGGAATGATCCTCCCGCTCAGTTATCCAACTGGCATCAGAAAACCCTTCTAATACTGAAGGATATCCACTATAGTATATACCATAGTCCATAGTTCCTTTCAAATATTTTAATATTCTATTGACAGCATGCCAATGCAATAAACTTGGATTACTAGTATATCTACTTAATTTACCAACAGCATAAGCAATATCAGGTCGAGTACATGTCATGGCATACATTAAACTACCAATTACTCGTGCATATTCCAATTGTGAAATAGCTCTACCATTATTAGGGATCATCTTTAGCTGTGGTTCAAAAGGTGTACTAACAGGTGTGCAATCAAACTGATTAAATTTCTTTAAAATTTTCTCAACATAATGAGATTGAGTGAGAATTATATTTTTATCTTTCCTTATTATTCTCATTCCTAATATGACATCAGCTACACCCATATCTTTCATATCAAATTTAGAAGACAAAAAACTCTTAGTATTATTAATGCTTTCTAAATCAGTACCAAGAATTAACATGTCATCTACATATAAACAAATGATCACACCTTTACCATTAGCAAATTTACTATAAACACACTTATCGGATTCATGAATTTTAAAACCATAAGAAATAATGACTTTATCAAATTTTTCATGCCATTGTTTAGGTGCTTGTTTTAGGCCATATAAGGACTTAATAAGTTTACATACTTTGTTTTCTTGTCCAGGCATAACAAACCCTTCAGGTTGTTCCATGTAAATTTCTTCTTCTAAGTCACCATTTAAAAAGGCAGTTTTCACATCCATTTGATGAATCTCAAAATTATATATAGATGCTAATGCAATTAAAATTCTAATAGTGGCGGTTCTAGCAACAGGTGCATAGGTATCAAAATAATCAATTCCTTCTTTTTGTGTAAAACCTTTAGCAACCAATCTAGCCTTGAATTTATCAATTGTTCCATCTATTTTCATTTTCTTTTTAAAAATCCATCTACACTTAATGGGTTTAGATCCTGGAGGTAAGTCCACTAATTTCCAAGTTTTATTTCCCAAAATTGAATCCATTTCATCATTTATAGCTTCTTTCCAAAATACTGAATCTACAGACTTAATTGCCTCACTATAAGTTTGTGGGTCTGTTTCAACGCTAAGAGTCAAAGCATATTGATTACAAGATGTGTTTCTAGTTCCTTCAACAAGATAGACTACAAAGTCGGGACCAAAGCTTTTTTCTTTCCTAGGTCTTTTACTTTTTCTAATCTCTTCTTGTTCTACTAGTGGAGTTTCAGGTAACTGTGAATGAGTGCTTACTTCTTTCTCATTATTAATTCTAGGAATAGAAGAAAACCTTTGTTCATAAAAAATTGCATCTCTCGATTCAATTATTGTATTTACCTCAACAGAATCATTAGGTTCACTAACCAAAAATCTATAGGCTTTACTATGTTGTGCATAACCTATGAAAATACATTCAACACCTTTGCTTCCTAATTTCTTTCTCTTAGTTTCAGGTAGTCTTACAATAGCTCTACAACCCCAAACTTTAAGATAACCTAAATTAGGTTTTCTATTCTTCCATAATTCGTAAGGAGTTTTCTTATTATCTTTAACAGGTATTCTATTCAGAATATGACATGCAGTTAAAAGTGCTTCTCCCCAAAAACCTTTACTTAAACCAGAATAAGAAAGCATAGCATTAACCATTTCAGTTAGTGTCCTATTTTTTCTTTCTGCTACTCCATTTTGTTGTGGTGTATAAGGTGGAGTAACTTCATGTATAATTCCCATATCTTCACAAAATTGAGGAAAGTGATATTCACCACCTCTATCAGATCTAAGACATTTTATTTTAGAATCACATTGATTTTCAACTTCATTTTTATATGTCTTAAATCTATTAAGCACATCATCCTTAGAGTTTAGAAGATATACATAACAATATTTTGAAAAGTCATCAATAAATGTAGCAAAATATTTACTACCACCTCTAGTAGGCGTTCCATGCAAATCACAAACATCACTATGTACTAATTGCAACAAAGATGTAGTTTTTTCTATTTTAGGAAAAGGCAATCTTGTAATTTTAGTTTGCATGCATATTTTACACTTTTCATTCATATCATTCTCATATTTAGGAATTAAATTTAAATTAACCATGAAATGCATTTTCTTTGTATTAACATGTCCTAAACGACTATGCCATAATGAAAGACAATCAACGATATAAGCAGAAGAATCCTTTTCATTGATATTGAGCTTAAACATGCCCTCATACAAATATCCTTTGCCTACAAAGGTACCATTCTTAGTCAGAATAAATTTGTCTGACTCAAATACAAGCTTAAAGCCAAATTTGTTAAGAAGACTTCCAGAAACTAAATTTTTCCTAACATCAGGAACATGAAAAACATTGGTGAGGCTAAGGATTTTCCCGGAAGTGAATTCGAGATCCACTGTCCCTTTGCCTTTAACCGCAGCTGTAGATGAATTTCCCATATAGAGAACATCTCCTTCCACTGTTTCATAGGCAGAGAACAAGTTCTTGTCCTTACAAACATGCCTTGTGGCACCAGAATCAACCCACCAAGAGTTGTCTACTCCAAGTATATTAGCCTCGGATATCATAGCAGCAAATTTTTGCTTTGTGTCTGATGTCCCTCCTTTTTCCTTTAGTTTCTTGAACTCACGACAATCCTTCTTGAAGTGACCTGGTTTGTTGCAATGAAAACAATTTCCTTTCTTCTTTTTGTTTGCTTTAGAATTATTTGAAAAATTCTTCCGCTTGTTATTTTTTCCATGATTGCCATATTTTTGCTCCTTTCCTTCCTCCACCACATGGACCTTAGAAACAGAATTTTCTTGTTCCTCTTTACCATCTAGAATTCGAGACTCTTGTTCAATTCTTAAATGAGTCTCTAATTCTTCAAGTGAAAGATCCTCCTTTTTGTGTTTGAGTTCTTTCTTATAGTCTTTCCAAGAAGGAGGAAGTTTTTCAATTATGGCAGCAACAATTACATTATCATCCATGTTTAATTTTTTCAGTTTGCAATGATTTATGATGCGTTGGATGTCATGAAATTGTTCTAGCACAGGCCTATTATCATGCATTTTAAAGCTTAGAAACTGACCGATAAGGAACTTCTTACTTGTAGCGTCTTCCGTTAGATATTTGGTCTCCAATGTTTCCCATAAAGTTTTTGCTGTCCCAACATTTTGGTACAAGTCGAACAAATTATCAGCAAGTGCATTGAGAATGTGACCACGACACAAGTAATCATCGGTTTCCCATTTTGTGCGTTGCCTAGTCTGTTCCACGGTTTCATCTTCATCTTCATTTGGTTTCGGTTGTGACAAGACATATACAATCTTCAATGTTGTTAGAAGAAAATGAACCTTTTTCTGCCAACGCAGAAAATTACCACCATCAAAACGGTCCAACTTGACAAAGCTTTCTGTTATTTGTCGAAGTGATTTGGAAGAGTCGGCCATTTCCAATTACTGTATTTAGATTGTTGGAAATTATGAATGCAAATACAGAAATGGAACTCTTTATATATCTCAAAATGTCAACTTCAATACAATAATGTGATTTCTGAATAGTCACTATAAAACTTCAAGGCGTGATGTCACTTTCCTAAATACAGTATTTGCCCCACACGAAGAATTTCGGTATACAAACGGGAATCAGCAAATCCGTACTCAAGATACAATGAAGCAATTGCACTGTCTGCAACTTGTATATTTGAAGACAGCCCTTGGATGTAGCAGCGAAGAACAGTCAATCAAGTTCTTATTCTGTTTATGTGCACAAAACAGAATAAGAGAATTTATATCTCCTGAAAACTGTAAGAGAGCAATAGCAGGGTATGGAAATCTGAAACTGGTTTTTGGTATCAATGTAATTCCGTTTTTAGGCAGCCTTTATTTATAGAAAATGAAAGGCTTTGTCTTCAAGAGTCATGACTGTTGAATTAAGTCATTTCCGAACAGGTATGACTGTTAATTACCAACAGTCTTAAGTCCTTTCCGAACAGGTATAATAATACCGAATCGGTTTTGCACGGGTCAACCAAAAAGTGACCGCGCCCGAGCTACCGCGATCCGACCCGGACGAATCCCGGCAACCCGCTACCACTGCGGACACGCGGCGTGCGAAGTGCAAAGTGCGCCACTAGCGCCTCTACAGCCCACTGCCCCGCACCCGCACGCGCGCGCGCGCGCGCGTGTGCGTGTGCGTACGGTGCTTCGCACTGTATTGAGGTCTCTTGAATAGCCTCTTAAATGCTAGATGAATTAACTCTTCATCTTCCATTTGTACTTATTAAGTGTACAAATTCTTAACATTTTTCCAATGTGGGACTCAAAGGTTGCCCACCCCTTTTATAGCTTAGTGGTGACACTTAGCTTTGTACATTTTCCAATGTGGGACACTATACCCTTTTATATTTGGGTTAGCTTCCTACCTCTTCCTCACACTTCCAATGTGGGACAAGCTTCTTAAGGCTTTTACACCCAAAAAACTCTTACTCTCTTATTTTAAAAATCTCCAACATTCCTCCACCATTTTCAAAATAAGTTTTGTAAATCTTTGATTGTCTGTAAGACTGTGTATAAGCATTGGTGTCTCACGACTTGAACCAATACCCTGTGAAGGTTCGTCAAGGTTAACCATGAAAGTATAGTAGACTTGTCTTTGAACTATCAATCTATATTGATTATCCGGATTTGTCTTCACACACAAATCTTTTAGTCACTGATTATCCATATAAGCCGACACATGAATTTGGCCTTGTGTCTGTACCTTGATTTCATGAGTGCTTTAGAGTCAAGCCCAATACTCATAGGAAGCGTCACCACTTCCACACTCATATAGGTAGATTATCATAGGTGTCCATGTAACTTAAAACACCATAAATCTATTAAGGTTAAACCCATCCTCTTTCATTATTCATTACATGTTCTAAGCACTTATCCTTGGGATGTTAAATTTCATAGTGCTTACAATCACGTCGTATGATGTACTTTAATCATTGAACTTGAGACTTGAATATATCAAGTTTCAAGTTGAGTTTCCATCAAGAGTGATTATCATTAATGGGCTTTAGTCCCATCCCTATTGATGTCTTAGACACCAGTCCTCTTGCAAGACCTTTTGTAAAAGGATCAGCTAAATTTTGACTTGATTTTACATAATCCACTGTGATTACACTATCTGTAATCATTTGTCTGACATAACTATGTCTCAGGCCAATATGTCTAGACTTTCCATTATACACTTTACTATAAGCTCTGGAAAGTTTAGACTCACTATCACAATGTATAGATATTGGAGGCATTGGTTTTGGCCAAACTGGAATTTCAATCAATGAATTCCTTAACCATTCTGCCTCTTTACTAGTTGCAGCTAATGCTACAAACTCAGCTGCCATAGTAGAGTCAGCTATACAAGTTTGTTTCTTTGATCCCCAAGAAACAGCTCCTCCACCAAGTGTGAAAATCCATCCACTTGTTGAGGAATGATCCTCCCGCTCAGTTATCCAACTGGCATCAGAAAACCCTTCTAATACTGAAGGATATCCACTATAGTATATACCATAGTCCATAGTTCCTTTCAAATATTTTAATATTCTATTGACAGCATGCCAATGCAATAAACTTGGATTACTAGTATATCTACTTAATTTACCAACAGCATAAGCAATATCAGGTCGAGTACATGTCATGGCATACATTAAACTACCAATTACTCGTGCATATTCCAATTGTGAAATAGCTCTACCATTATTAGGGATCATCTTTAGCTGTGGTTCAAAAGGTGTACTAACAGGTGTGCAATCAAACTGATTAAATTTCTTTAAAATTTTCTCAACATAATGAGATTGAGTGAGAATTATATTTTTATCTTTCCTTATTATTCTCATTCCTAATATGACATCAGCTACACCCATATCTTTCATATCAAATTTAGAAGACAAAAAACTCTTAGTATTATTAATGCTTTCTAAATCAGTACCAAGAATTAACATGTC
The DNA here is from genome assembly GCA_949130495.1 of Sambucus nigra. NCBI lineage: Eukaryota > Viridiplantae > Streptophyta > Magnoliopsida > Dipsacales > Adoxaceae > Sambucus > Sambucus nigra. Next base: position 508,461,952 of record OX422215.1, read on the forward strand.
ATCTACATATAAACAAATGATCACACCTTTACCATTAGCAAATTTACTATAAACACACTTATCGGATTCATGAATTTTAAAACCATAAGAAATAATGAATTTATCAAATTTTTCATGCCATTGTTTAGGTGCTTGTTTTAGGCCATATAAGGACTTAATAAGTTTACATACTTTGTTTTCTTGTCCAGGCATAACAAACCCTTCAGGTTGTTCCATGTAAATTTCTTCTTCTAAGTCACCATTTAAAAAGGCAGTTTTCACATCCATTTGATGAATCTCAAAATTATATATAGATGCTAATGCAATTAAAATTCTAATAGTGGCGGTTCTAGCAACAGGTGCATAGGTATCAAAATAATCAATTCCTTCTTTTTGTGTAAAACCTTTAGCAACCAATCTAGCCTTGAATTTATCAATTGTTCCATCTATTTTCATTTTCTTTTTAAAAATCCATCTACACTTAATGGGTTTAGATCCTGGAGGTAAGTCCACTAATTTCCAAGTTTTATTTCCCAAAATTGAATCCATTTCATCATTTATAGCTTCTTTCCAAAATGCTGAATCTACAGACTTAATTGCCTCACTATAAGTTTGTGGGTCTGTTTCAACGCTAAGAGTCAAAGCATATTGATTACAAGATATGTTTCTAGTTCCTTCAACAAGATAGACTACAAAGTCGGGACCAAAGCTTTTTTCTTTCCTAGGTCTTTTACTTTTTCTAATCTCTTCTTGTTCTACTAGTGGAGTTTCAGGTAACTGTGAATGAGTGCTTACTTCTTTCTCATTATTAATTCTAGGAATAGAAGAAAACCTTTGTTCATAAAAAATTGCATCTCTCGATTCAATTATTGTATTTACCTCAACAGAATCATTAGGTTCACTAACCAAAAATCTATAGGCTTTACTATGTTGTGCATAACCTATGAAAATACATTCAACACCTTTGCTTCCTAATTTCTTTCTCTTAGTTTCAGGTAGTCTTACAATAGCTCTACAACCCCAAACTTTAAGATAACCTAAATTAGGTTTTCTATTCTTCCATAATTCGTAAGGAGTTTTCTTATTATCTTTAACAGGTATTCTATTCAGAATATGACATGCAGTTAAAAGTGCTTCTCCCCAAAAACCTTTACTTAAACCAGAATAAGAAAGCATAGCATTAACCATTTCAGTTAGTGTCCTATTTTTTCTTTCTGCTACTCCATTTTGTTGTGGTGTATAAGGTGGAGTAACTTCATGTATAATTCCCATATCTTCACAAAATTGAGGAAAGTGATATTCAACACCTCTATCAGATCTAAGACATTTTATTTTAGAATCACATTGATTTTCAACTTCATTTTTATATGTCTTAAATCTATTAAGCACATCATCCTTAGAGTTTAGAAGATATACATAACAATATTTTGAAAAGTCATCAATAAATGTAGCAAAATATTTACTACCACCTCTAGTAGGCGTTCCATGCAAATCACAAACATCACTATGTACTAATTGCAACAAAGATGTAGTTTTTTCTATTTTAGGAAAAGGCAATCTTGTAATTTTAGTTTGCATGCATATTTTACACTTTTCATTCATATCATTCTCATATTTAGGAATTAAATTTAAATTAACCATGAAATGCATTTTCTTTGTATTAACATGTCCTAAACGACTATGCCATAATGAAAGACAATCAACGATATAAGCAGAAGAATCCTTTTCATTGATATTGAGCTTAAACATGCCCTCATACAAATATCCTTTGCCTACAAAGGTACCATTCTTAGTCAGAATAAATTTGTCTGACTCAAATACAAGCTTAAAGCCAAATTTGTTAAGAAGACTTCCAGAAACTAAATTTTTCCTAACATCAGGAACATGAAAAACATTGGTGAGGCTAAGGATTTTCCCGGAAGTGAATTCGAGATCCACTGTCCCTTTGCCTTTAACCGCAGCTGTAGATGAATTTCCCATATAGAGAACATCTCCTTCCACTGTTTCATAGGCAGAGAACAAGTTCTTGTCCTTACAAACATGCCTTGTGGCACCAGAATCAACCCACCAAGAGTTGTCTTCTCCAAGTATATTAGCCTCGGATATCATAGCAGCAAATTTTAGCTTTGTGTCTGATGTCCCTCCTTTTTCCTTTAGTTTCTTGAACTCACGACAATCCTTCTTGAAGTGACCTGGTTTGTTGCAATGAAAACAATTTCCTTTCTTCTTTTTGTTTGCTTTAGAATTATTTGAAAAATTCTTCCGCTTGTTATTTTTTCCATGATTGCCATATTTTTGCTCCTTTCCTTCCTCCACCACATGGACCTTAGAAACAGAATTTTCTTGTTCCTCTTTACCATCTAGAATTCGAGACTCTTGTTCAATTCTTTAATGAGTCTCTAATTCTTCAAGTGAAAGATCCTCCTTTTTGTGTTTGAGTTCTTTCTTATAGTCTTTCCAAGAAGGAGGAAGTTTTTCAATTATGGCAGCAACAATTACATTATCATCCATGTTTAATTTTTTCAGTTTGCAATGATTTATGATGCGTTGGATGTCATGAAATTGTTCTAGCACAGGCCTATTATCATGCATTTTAAAGCTTAGAAACTGACCGATAAGGAACTTCTTACTTGTAGCGTCTTCCGTTAGATATTTTGGTCTCCAATGTTTCCCATAAAGTTTTTGTTGTCCCAACATTTTGGTACAAGTCGAACAAATTATCAGCAAGTGCATTGAGAATGTGACCACGACACAAGTAATCATCGGTTTCCCATTTTGTGCGTTGCCTAGTCTGTTCCACGATTTCATCTTCATCTTCATTTGGTTTCGGTTGTGACAAGACATATACAATCTTCAATGTTGTTAGAAGAAAATGAACCTTTTTCTGCCACGCAGAAAATTACCACCATCAAAACGGTCCAACTTGACAAAGCTTTCTGTTATTTGTCGAAGTGATTTGGAAGAGTCGGCCATTTCCAATTACTGTATTTAGATTGTTGGAAATTATGAATGCAAATACAGAAATGGAACTCTTTATATATCTCAAAATGTCAACTTCAATACAACAATGTGATTTCTGAATAGTCACTATAAAACTTCAAGGCGTGATGTCACTTTCCTAAATACAGTATTTGCCCCACACGAAGAATTTCGGTATACAAACGGGAATCAGCAAATCCGTACTCAAGATACAATGAAGCAATTGCACTGTCTGCAACTTGTATATTTGAAGACAGCCCTTGGATGTAGCAGCGAAGAACAGTCAATCAAGTTCTTATTCTGTTTATGTGCACAAATCAGAATAAGAGAATTTATATCTCCTGAAAACTGTAAGAGAGCAATAGCAGGGTATGGAAATCTGAAACTGGTTTTTGGTATCAATGTAATTCCGTTTTTAGGCAGCCTTTATTTATAGAAAATGAAAGGCTTTGTCTTCAAGAGTCATGACTGTTGAATTAAGTCATTTCCGAACAGGTATGACTGTTAATTACCAACAGTCTTAAGTCCTTTCCGAACAGGTATAATAATACCGAATCGGTTTTGCACGGGTCAACCAAAAAGTGACCGCGCCCGAGCTACCGCGATCCGACCCGGACGAATCCCGGCAACCCGCTACCACTGCGGACACGCGGCGTGCGAAGTGCAAAGTGCGCCACTAGCGCCTCTACAGCCCACTGCCCCGCACCCGCACGCGCGCGCGCGCGCGCGCGTGTGCGTGTGCGTACGGTGCTTCGCACCGTATTGAGGTCTCTTGAATAGCCTCTTAAATGCTAGATGAATTAACTCTTCATCTTCCATTTGTACTTATTAAGTGTACAAATTCTTAACATTTTTCCAATGTGGGACTCAAAGGTTGCCCACCCCTTTTATAGCTTAGTGGTGACACTTAGCTTTGTACATTTTCCAATGTGGGACACTATACCCTTTTATATTTGGGTTAGCTTCCTACCTCTTCCTCACACTTCCAATGTGGGACAAGCTTCTTAAGGCTTTTACACCCAAAAAACTCTTACTCTCTTATTTTAAAAATCTCCAACATTCCTCCACCATTTTCAAAATAAGTTTTGTAAATCTTTGATTGTCTGTAAGACTGTGTATAAGCATTGGTGTCTCACGACTTGAACCAATACCCTGTGAAGGTTCGTCAAGGTTAACCATGAAAGTATAGTAGACTTATCTTTGAACTATCAATCTATATTGATTATCCGGATTTGTCTTCACACACAAATCTTTTAGTCACTGATTATCCATATAAGCCGACACATGAATTAGGCCTTGTGTCTGTACCTTGATTTCATGAGTGCTTTAGAGTCAAGCCCAATACTCATAGGAAGCGTCACCACTTCCACACTCATATAGGTAGATTATCATAGGTGTCCATGTAACTTAAAACACCATAAATCTATTAAGGTTAAACCCATCCTCTTTCATTATTCATTACATGTTCTAAGCACTTATCCTTGGGATGTTAAATTTCATAGTGCTTACAATCACGTCGTATGATGTACTTTAATCATTGAACTTGAGACTTGAATATATCAAGTTTCAAGTTGAGTTTCCATCAAGAGTGATTATCATTAATGGGCTTTAGTCCCATCCCTATTGATGTCTTAGACACCAGTCCTCTTGCAAGACCTTTTGTAAAAGGATCAGCTAAATTTTGACTTGATTTTACATAATCCACTGTGATTACACTATCTGTAATCATTTGTCTGACATAACTATGTCTCAGGCCAATATGTCTAGACTTTCCATTATACACTTTACTATAAGCTCTGGAAAGTGTAGACTCACTATCACAATGTATAGATATTGGAGGCATTGGTTTTGGCCAAACTGGAATTTCAATCAATGAATTCCTTAACCATTCTGCCTCTTTACTAGTTGCAGCTAATGCTACAAACTCAGCTGCCATAGTAGAGTCAGCTATACAAGTTTGTTTCTTTGATCCCCAAGAAACAGCTCCTCCACCAAGTGTGAAAATCCATCCACTTGTTGAGGAATGATCCTCCCGCTCAGTTATCCAACTGGCATCAGAAAACCCTTCTAATACTGAAGGATATCCACTATAGTATATACCATAGTCCATAGTTCCTTTCAAATATTTTAATATTCTATTGACAGCATGCCAATGCAATAAACTTGGATTACTAGTATATCTACTTAATTTACCAACAGCATAAGCAATATCAGGTCGAGTACATGTCATGGCATACATTAAACTACCAATTACTCGTGCATATTCCAATTGTGAAATAGCTCTACCATTATTAGGGATCATCTTTAGCTGTGGTTCAAAAGGTGTACTAACAGGTGTGCAATCAAACTGATTAAATTTCTTTAAAATTTTCTCAACATAATGAGATTGAGTGAGAATTATATTTTTATCTTTCCTTATTATTCTCATTCCTAATATGACATCAGCTACACCCATATCTTTCATATCAAATTTAGAAGACAAAAAACTCTTAGTATTATTAATGCTTTCTAAATCAGTACCAAGAATTAACATGTCATCTACATATAAACAAATGATCACACCTTTACCATTAGCAAATTTACTATAAACACACTTATCGGATTCATGAATTTTAAAACCATAAGAAATAATGACTTTATCAAATTTTTCATGCCATTGTTTAGGTTCTTGTTTTAGGCCATATAAGGACTTAATAAGTTTACATACTTTGTTTTCTTGTCCAGGCATAACAAACCCTTCAGGTTGTTCCATGTAAATTTCTTCTTCTAAGTCACCATTTAAAAAGGCAGTTTTCACATCCATTTGATGAATCTCAAAATTATATATAGATGCTAATGCAATTAAAATTCTAATAGTGGCGGTTCTAGCAACAGGTGCATAGGTATCAAAATAATCAATTCCTTCTTTTTGTGTAAAACCTTTAGCAACCAATCTAGCCTTGAATTTATCAATTGTTCCATCTATTTTCATTTTCTTTTTAAAAATCCATCTACACTTAATGGGTTTAGATCCTGGAGGTAAGTCCACTAATTTCCAAGTTTTATTTCCCAAAATTGAATCCATTTCATCATTTATAGCTTCTTTCCAAAATGCTGAATCTACAGACTTAATTGCCTCACTATAAGTTTGTGGGTCTGTTTCAACGCTAAGAGTCAAAGCATATTGATTACAAGATGTGTTTCTAGTTCCTTCAACAAGATAGACTACAAAGTCGGGACCAAAGCTTTTTCTTTCCTAGGTCTTTTACTTTTTCTAATCTCTTCTTGTTCTACTAGTGGAGTTTCAGGTAACTGTGAATGAGTGCTTACTTCTTTCTCATTATTAATTCTAGGAATAGAAGAAAACCTTTGTTCATAAAAAATTGCATCTCTCGATTCAATTATTGTATTTACCTCAACAGAATCATTAGGTTCACTAACCAAAAATCTATAGGCTTTACTATGTTGTGCATAACCTATGAAAATACATTCAACACCTTTGCTTCCTAATTTCTTTCTCTTAGTTTCAGGTAGTCTTATAATAGCTCTACAACCCCAAACTTTAAGATAACCTAAATTAGGTTTTCTATTCTTCCATAATTCGTAAGGAGTTTTCTTATTATCTTTAACAGGTATTCTATTCAGAATATGACATGCAGTTAAAAGTGCTTCTCCCCAAAAACCTTTACTTAAACCAGAATAAGAAAGCATAGCATTAACCATTTCAGTTAGTGTCCTATTTTTTCTTTCTGCTACTCCATTTTGTTGTGGTGTATAAGGTGCAGTAACTTCATGTATAATTCCCATATCTTCACAAAATTGAGGAAAGTGATATTCACCACCTCTATCAGATCTAAGACATTTTATTTTAGAATCACATTGATTTTCAACTTCATTTTTATATGTCTTAAATCTATTAAGCACATCATCCTTAGAGTTTAGAAGATATACATAACAATATTTTGAAAAGTCATCAATAAATGTAGCAAAATATTTACTACCACCTCTAGTAGGCGTTCCATGCAAATCACAAACATCACTATGTACTAATTGCAACAAAGATGTAGCTTTTTCTATTTTAGGAAAAGGCAATCTTGTAATTTTAGTTTGCATGCATATTTTACACTTTTCATTCATATCATTCTCATATTTAGGAATTAAATTTAAATTAACCATGAAATGCATTTTCTTTGTATTAACATGTCCTAAACGACTATGCCATAATGAAAGACAATCAACGATATAAGCCGAAGAATCCTTTTCATTGATATTGAGCTTAAACATGCCCTCATACAAATATCCTTTGCCTACAAAGGTACCATTCTTAGTCAGAATAAATTTGTCTGACTCAAATACAAGCTTAAAGCCAAATTTGTTAAGAAGACTTCCAGAAACTAAATTTTTCCTAACATCAGGAACATGAAAAACATTGGTGAGGCTAAGGATTTTCCCGGAAGTGAATTCGAGATCCACTGTCCCTTTGCCTTTAACCGCAGCTGTAGATGAATTTCCCATATAGAGAACATCTCCTTCCACTGTTTCATAGGCAGAGAACAATTTCTTGTCCTTACAAACATGCCTTGTGGCACCAGAATCAACCCACCAAGAGTTGTCTTCTCCAAGTATATTAGCCTCGGATATCATAGCAGCAAATTTTTGCTTTGTGTCTGATGTCCCTCCTTTTTCCTTTAGTTTCTTGAACTCACGACAATCCTTCTTGAAGTGACCTGGTTTGTTGCAATGAAAACAATTTCCTTTCTTCTTTTTGTTTGCTTTAGAATTATTTGAAAAATTCTTCCGCTTGTTATTTTTTCCATGATTGCCATATTTTTGCTCCTTTCCTTCCTCCACCACATGGACCTTAGAAACAGAATTTTCTTGTTCCTCTTTACCATCTAGAATTCGAGACTCTTGTTCAATTCTTAAATGAGTCTCTAATTCTTCAAGTGAAAGATCCTCCTTTTTGTGTTTGAGTTCTTTCTTATAGTCTTTCCAAGAAGGAGGAAGTTTTTCAATTATGGCAGCAACAATTACATTATCATCCATGTTTAATTTTTTCAGTTTGCAATGATTTATGATGCGTTGGATGTCATGAAATTGTTCTAGCACAGGCCTATTATCATGCATTTTAAAGCTTAGAAACTGACCGATAAGGAACTTCTTACTTGTAGCGTCTTCCGTTAGATATTTGGTCTCCAATGTTTCCCATAAAGTTTTTGCTTTCCCAACATTTTGGTACAAGTCGAACAAATTATCAGCAAGTGCATTGAGAATGTGACCACGACACAAGTAATCATCGGTTTCCCATTTTGTGCGTTGCCTAGTCTGTTCCACGGTTTCATCTTTATCTTCATTTGGTTTCGGTTGTGACAAGACATATACAATTTTCAATGTTGTTAGAAGAAAATGAACCTTTTTCTGCCAACGCAAAAAATTACCACCATCAAAACGGTCCAACTTGACAAAGCTTTCTGTTATTTGTCGAAGTGATTTGGAAGAGTCGGCCATTTCCAATTACTGTATTTAGATTATTGGAAATTATGAATGCAAATACAGAAATGGAACTCTTTATATATCTCAAAATGTCAACTTCAATACAACAATGTGATTTCTGAATAGTCACTATAAAACTTCAAGGCGTGATGTCACTTTCCTAAATACAGTATTTGCCCCACACGAAGAATTTCGGTATACAAACGGGAATCAGCAAATCCGTACTCAAGATACAATGAAGCAATTGCACTGTCTGCAACTTGTATATTTGAAGACAGCCCTTGGATGTAGCAGCGAAGAATAGCCAATCAAGTTCTTATTCTGTTTATGTGCACAAAACAGAATAAGAGAATTTATATCTCCTGAAAACTGTAAGAGAGCAATAGCAGGGTATGGAAATCTGAAACTGGTTTTTGGTATCAATGTAATTCCGTTTTTAGGCAGCCTTTATTTATAGAAAATGAAAGGCTTTGTCTTCAAGAGTCATGACTGTTGAATTAAGTCATTTCCGAACAGGTATGACTGTTAATTACCAACAGTCTTAAGTCCTTTCCGAACAGGTATAATAATACCTAATCGGTTTTGCACGGGTCAACCAAAAAGTGACCGCGCCCGAGCTACCGCGATCCGACCCGGACGAATCCCGACAACCCTCTACCAATGCGGACACGCGGCGTGCGAAGTGCAAAGTGCGCCACTAGCGCCTCTACAGCCCACTGCCCCGCACCCGCACGCGCGCGCGCGCGCGCGCGTGTGCGTGTGCGTACGGTGCTTCGCACCGTATTGAGGTCTCTTGAATAGCCTCTTAAATGCTAGATGAATTAACTCTTCATCTTCCATTTGTACTTATTAAGTGTACAAATTCTTAACATTTTTCCAATGTGGGACTCAAAGGTTGCCCACCCATTTTATATCTTAGTGGTGACACTTAGCTTTGTACATTTTCCAATGTGGGACACTATACCCTTTTATATTTGGGTTAGCTTCCTACCTCTTCCTCACACTTCCAATGTGGGACAAGCTTCTTAAGGCTTTTACACCCAAAAAACTCTTACTCCCTTATTTTAAAAATCTCCAACATTCCTCCACCATTTTCAAAATAAGTTTCGTAAATCTTTGATTGTCTGTAAGACTGTGTATAAGCATTGGTGTCTCACGACTTGAACCAATACCCTATGAAGGTTCGTCAAGGTTAACCATGAAAGTATAGTAGACTTGTCTTTGAACTATCAATCTATATTGATTATCCGGATTTGTCTTCACACACAAATCTTTTAGTCACTGATTATCCATATAAGCCGACACATGAATTAGGCCTTGTGTCTGTACCTTGATTTCATGAGTGCTTTAGAGTCAAGCCCAATACTCATAGGAAGCATCACCACTTCCACACTCATATAGGTAGATTATCATAGGTGTCCATGTAACTTAAAACACCATAAATCTATTAAGGTTAAACCCATCCTCTTTCATTATTCATTACATGTTCTAAGCACTTATCCTTGGGATGTTAAATTTCATAGTGCTTACAATCACGTCGTATGATGTACTTTAATCATTGAACTTGAGACTTGAATATATCAAGTTTCAAGTTGAGTTTCCATCAAGAGTGATTATCATTAATGGGCTTTAGTCCCATCCCTATTGATGTCTTAGACACCAGTCCTCTTGCAAGACCTTTTGTAAAAGGATCAGCTAAATTTTGACTTGATTTTACATAATCCACTGTGATTACACTATCTGTAATCATTTGTCTGACATAACTATGTCTCAGGCCAATATGTCTAGACTTTCCATTATACACTTTACTATAAGCTCTGGAAAGTGTAGACTCACTATCACAATGTATAGATATTGGAGGCATTGCTTTTGGCCAAACTGGAATTTCAATCAATGAATTCCTTAACCATTCTGCCTCTTTACTAGTTGCAGCTAATGCTACAAACTCAGCTGCCATAGTAGAGTCAGCTATACAAGTTTGTTTCTTTGATCCCCAAGAAACATCTCCTCCACCAAGTGTGAAAATCCATCCACTTGTTGAGGAATGATCCTCCCGCTCAGTTATCCAACTGGCATCAGAAAACCCTTCTAATACTGAAGGATATCCACTATAGTATATACCATAGTCCATAGTTCCTTTCAAATATTTTAATATTCTATTGACAGCATGCCAATGCAATAAACTTGGATTACTAGTATATCTACTTAATTTACCAACAGCATAAGCAATATCAGGTCGAGTACATGTCATGGCATACATTAAACTACCAATTACTCGTGCATATTCCAATTGTGAAATAGCTCTACCATTATTAGGGATCATCTTTAGCTGTGGTTCAAAAGGTGTACTAACAGGTGTGCAATCAAACTGATTAAATTTCTTTAAAATTTTCTCAACATAATGAGATTGAGTGAGAATTATATTTTTATCTTTCCTTATTATTCTCATTCCTAATATGACATCATCTACACCCATATCTTTCATATCAAATTTAGAAGACAAAAAACTCTTAGTATTATTAATGCTTTCTAAATCAGTACCAAGAATTAACATGTCATCTACATATAAACAAATGATCACACCTTTACCATTAGCAAATTTACTATAAACACACTTATCGGATTCATGAATTTTAAAACCATAAGAAATAATGACTTTATCAAATTTTTCATGCCATTGTTTAGGTGCTTGTTTTAGGCCATATAAGGACTTAATAAGTTTACATACTCTGTTTTCTTGTCCAGGCATAACAAACCCTTCAGGTTGTTCCATGTAAATTTCTTCTTCTAAGTCACCATTTAAAAAGGCAGTTTTCACATCCATTTGATGAATCTCAAAATTATATATAGATGCTAATGCAATTAAAATTCTAATAGTGGCGGTTCTAGCAACAGGTGCATAGGTATCAAAATAATCAATTCCTTCTTTTTGTGTAAAACCTTTAGCAACCAATCTAGCCTTGAATTTATCAATTGTTCCATCTATTTTCATTTTCTTTTTAAAAATCCATCTACACTTAATGGGTTTAGATCCTGGAGGTAAGTCCACTAATTTCCAAGTTTTATTTCCCAAAATTGAATCCATTTCATCATTTATAGCTTCTTTCCAAAATGCTGAATCTACAGACTTAATTGCCTCACTATAAGTTTGTGGGTCTGTTTCAACGCTAAGAGTCAAAGCATATTGATTACAAGATGTGTTTCTAGTTCCTTCAACAAGATAGACTACAAAGTCGGGACCAAAGCTTTTTTCTTTCCTAGGTCTTTTACTTTTTCTAATCTCTTCTTGTTCTACTAGTGGAGTTTCAGGTAACTGTGAATGAGTGCTTACTTCTTTCTCATTATTAATTCTAGGAATAGAAGAAAACCTTTGTTCATAAAAAATTGCATCTCTCGATTCAATTATTGTATTTACCTCAACAGAATCATTAGGTTCACTAACCAAAAATCTATAGGCTTTACTATGTTGTGCATAACCTATGAAAATACATTCAACACCTTTGCTTCCTAATTTCTTTCTCTTAGTTTCAGGTAGTCTTACAATAGCTCTACAACCCCAAACTTTAAGATAACCTAAATTAGGTTTTCTATTCTTCCATAATTCGTAAGGAGTTTTCTTATTATCTTTAACAGGTATTCTATTCAGAATATGACATGCAGTTAAAAGTGCTTCTCCCCAAAAACCTTTACTTAAACCAGAATAAGAAAGCATAGCATTAACCATTTCAGTTAGTGTCCTATTTTTTCTTTCTGCTACTCCATTTTGTTGTGGTGTATAAGGTGCAGTAACTTCATGTATAATTCCCATATCTTCACAAAATTGAGGAAAGTGATATTCACCACCTCTATCAGATCTAAGACATTTTATTTTAGAATCACATTGATTTTCAACTTCATTTTTATATGTCTTAAATCTATTAAGAACATCATCCTTAGAGTTTAGAAGATATACATAACAATATTTTGAAAAGTCATCAATAAATGTAGCAAAATATTTACTACCACCTCTAGTAGGCGTTCCATGCAAATCACAAACATCACTATGTACTAATTGCAACAAAGATGTAGTTTTTTCTATTTTAGGAAAAGGCAATCTTGTAATTTTAGTTTGCATGCATATTTTACACTTTTCATTCATATCATTCTCATATTTAGGAATTAAATTTAAATTAACCATGAAATGCATTTTCTTTGTATTAACATGTCCTAAACGACTATGCCATAATGAAAGACAATCAACGATATAAGCAGAAGAATCCTTTTCATTGATATTGAGCTTAAACATGCCCTCATACAAATATCCTTTGCCTACAAAGGTACCATTCTTACTCAGAATAAATTTGTCTGACTCAAATACAAGCTTAAAGCCAAATTTGTTAAGAAGACTTCCAGAAACTAAATTTTTCCTAACATCAGGAACATGAAAAACATTGGTGAGGCTAAGGATTTTCTCGGAAGTGAATTCGAGATCCACTGTCCCTTTGCCTTTAACCGCAGCTGTAGATGAATTTCCCATATAGAGAACATCTCCTTCCACTGTTTCATAGGCAGAGAACAAGTTCTTGTCCTTACAAACATGCCTTGTGGCACCAGAATCAACCCACCAAGAGTTGTCTTCTCCAAGTATATTAGCCTCGGATATCATAGCAGCAAATTTTTGCTTTGTGTCTGATGTCCCTCCTTTTTCCTTTAGTTTCTTGAACTCACGACAATCCTTCTTGAAGTGACCTGGTTTGTTGCAATGAAAACAATTTCCTTTCTTCTTTTTGTTTGCTTTAGAATTATTTGAAAAATTCTTCCGCTTGTTATTTTTTCCATGATTGCCATATTTTTGCTCCTTTCCTTCCTCCACCACATGGACCTTAGAAACAGAATTTTCTTGTTCCTCTTTACCATCTAGAATTCGAGACTCTTGTTCAATTCTTAAATGAGTCTCTAATTCTTCAAGTGAAAGATCCTCCTTTTTGTGTTTGAGTTCTTTCTTATAGTCTTTCCAAGAAGGAGGAAGTTTTTCAATTATGGCAGCAACAATTACATTATCATCCATGTTTAATTTTTTCAGTTTGCAATGATTTATGATGCGTTGGATGTCATGAAATTGTTCTAGCACAGGCCTATTATCATGCATTTTAAAGCTTAGAAACTGACCGATAAGGAACTTCTTACTTGTAGCGTCTTCCGTTAGATATTTTGGTCTCCAATGTTTCCCATAAAGTTTTTGCTGTCCCAACATTTTGGTACAAGTCGAACAAATTATCAGCAAGTGCATTGAGAATGTGACCACGACACAAGTAATCATCGGTTTCCCATTTTGTGCGTTGCCTAGTCTGTTCCACGGTTTCATCTTCATCTTCATTTGGTTTCGGTTGTGACAAGACATATACAATCTTCAATGTTGTTAGAAGAAAATGAACCTTTTTCTGCCAATGCAGAAAATTACCACCATCAAAACGGTCCAACTTGACAAAGCTTTCTGTTATTTGTCGAAGTGATTTGGAAGAGTCGGCCATTTCCAATTACTGTATTTAGATTGTTGGAAATTATGAATGCAAATACAGAAATGGAACTCTTTATATATCTCAAAATGTCAACTTCAATACAACAATGTGATTTCTGAATAGTCACTATAAAACTTCAAGGCGTGATGTCACTTTCCTAAATACAGTATTTGCCCCACACGAAGAATTTCGGTATACAAACGGGAATCAGCAAATCCGTACTCAAGATACAATGAAGCAATTGCACTGTCTGCAACTTGTATATTTGAAGACAGCCCTTGGATGTAGCAGCGAAGAACAGTCAATCAAGTTCTTATTCTGTTTATGTGCACAAAACAGAATAAGAGAATTTATATCTCCTGAAAACTGTAAGAGAGCAATAGCAGGGTATGGAAATCTGAAACTGGTTTTTGGTATCAATGTAATTCCGTTTTTAGGCAGCCTTGCCTTCATTTATAGAAAATGAAAGGCTTTGTCTTCAAGAGTCATGACTGTTGAATTAAGTGATTTCCGAACAGGTATGACTGTTAATTACCAACAGTCTTAAGTCCTTTCCGAACAGGTATAATAATATCGAATCGGTTTTGCACGGGTCAACCAAAAAGTGACCGCGCCCGAGTTACCGCGATCCGACCCGGACGAATTCCGGCAACCCGCTACCACTGCGGACACGCGGCGTGCGAAGTGCAAAGTGCGCCACTAGCGCCTCTACAGCCCACTGCCCCGCACCCGCACGCGCGCGCGCGCGCGCGCGCGTGTGCGTGTGCGTACGGTGCTTCGCACCGTATTGAGGTCTCTTGAATAGCCTCTTAAATGCTAGATGAATTAACTCTTCATCTTCCATTTGTACTTATTAAGTGTACAAATTCTTAACATTTTTCCAATGTGGGACTCAAAGGTTGCCCACCCCTTTTATAGCTTAGTGGTGACACTTAGCTTTGTACATTTTCCAATGTGGGACACTATACCCTTTTATATTTGGGTTAGCTTCCTACCTCTTCCTCACACTTCCAATGTGGGACAAGCTTCTTAAGGCTTTTACACCCAAAAAACTCTTACTCTCTTATTTTAAAAATCTCCAACATTCCTCCACCATTTTCAAAATAAGTTTTGTAAATCTTTGATTGTCTGTAAGACTGTGTATAAGCATTGGTGTCTCACGACTTGAACCAATACCCTGTGAAGGTTCGTCAAGGTTAACCATGAAAGTATAGTAGACTTGTCTTTGAACTATCAATCTATATTGATTATCCGGATTTGTCTTCACACACAAATCTTTTAGTCACTGATTATCCATATAAGCCGACACATGAATTAGGCCTTGTGTCTGTACCTTGATTTCATGAGTGCTTTAGAGTCAAGCCCAATACTCATAGGAAGCGGCACCACTCCACACTCATATAGGTAGATTATCATAGGTGTCCATGTAACTTAAAACACCATAAATCTATTAAGGTTAAACCCATCCTCTTTCATTATTCATTACATGTTCTAAGCACTTATCCTTGGGATGTTAAATTTCATAGTGCTTACAATCACGTCGTATGATGTACTTTAATCATTGAACTTGAGACTTGAATATATCAAGTTTCAAGTTGAGTTTCCATCAAGAGTGATTATCATTACTGGGCTTTAGTCCCATCCCTATTGATGTCTTAGACACCAGTCCTCTTGCAAGACCTTTTGTAAAAGGATCAGCTAAATTTTGACTTGATTTTACATAATCCACTGTGATTACACTATCTGTAATCATTTGTCTGACATAACTATGTCTCAGGCCAATATGTCTAGACTTTCCATTATACACTTTACTATAAGCTCTGGAAAGTGTAGACTCACTATCACAATGTATAGATATTGGAGGCATTGCTTTTGGCCAAACTGGAATTTCAATCAATGAATTCCTTAACCATTCTGCCTCTTTACTAGTTGCAGCTAATGCTACAAACTCAGCTGCCATAGTAGAGTCAGCTATACAAGTTTGTTTCTTTGATCCCCAAGAAACAGCTCCTCCACCAAGTGTGAAAATCCATCCACTTGTTGAGGCATGATCCTCCCGCTCAGTTATCCAACTGGCATCAGAAAACCCTTCTAATACTGAAGGATATCCACTATAGTATATACCATAGTCCATAGTTCCTTTCAAATATTTTAATATTCTATTGACAGCATGCCAATGCAATAAACTTGGATTACTAGTATATCTACTTAATTTACCAACAGCATAAGCAATATCAGGTCGAGTACATGTCATGGCATACATTAAACTACCAATTACTCGTGCATATTCCAATTGTGAAATAGCTCTACCATTATTAGGGATCATCTTTAGCTGTGGTTCAAAAGGTGTACTAACAGGTGTGCAATCAAACTGATTAAATTTCTTTAAAATTTTCTCAACATAATGAGATTGAGTGAGAATTATATTTTTATCTTTCCTTATTATTCTCATTCCTAATATGACATCAGCTACACCCATATCTTTCATATCAAATTTAGAAGACAAAAAACTCTTAGTATTATTAATGCTTTCTAAATCAGTACCAAGAATTAACATGTCATCTACATATAAACAAATGATCACACCTTTACCATTAGCAAATTTACTATAAACACACTTATCGGATTCATGAATTTTAAAACCATAAGAAATAATGACTTTATCAAATTTTTCATGCCATTGTTTAGGTGCTTGTTTTAGGCCATATAAGGACTTAATAAGTTTACATACTTTGTTTTCTTGTCCAGGCATAACAAACCCTTCAGGTTGTTCCATGTAAATTTCTTCTTCTAAGTCACCATTTAAAAAGGCAGTTTTCACATCCATTTGATGAATCTCAAAATTATATATAGATGCTAATGCAATTAAAATTCTAATAGTGGCGGTTCTAGCAACAGGTGCATAGGTATCAAAATAATCAATTCCTTCTTTTTGTGTAAAACCTTTAGCAACCAATCTAGCCTTGAATTTATCAATTGTTCCATCTATTTTCATTTTCTTTTTAAAAATCCATCTACACTTAATGGGTTTAGATCCTGGAGGTAAGTCCACTAATTTCCAAGTTTTATTTCCCAAAATTGAATCCATTTCATCATTTATAGCTTCTTTCCAAAATGCTGAATCTACAGACTTAATTGCCTCACTATAAGTTTGTGGGTCTGTTTCAACGCTAAGAGTCAAAGCATATTGATTACAAGATGTGTTTCTAGTTCCTTCAACAAGATAGACTACAAAGTCGGGACCAAAGCTTTTTTCTTTCCTAGGTCTTTTACTTTTTCTAATCTCTTCTTGTTCTACTAGTGGAGTTTCAGGTAACTGTGAATGAGTGCTTACTTCTTTCTCATTATTAATTCTAGGAATAGAAGAAAACCTTTGTTCATAAAAAATTGCATCTCTCGATTCAATTATTGTATTTACCTCAACAGAATCATTAGGTTCACTAACCAAAAATCTATAGGCTTTACTATGTTGTGCATAACCTATGAAAATACATTCAACACCTTTGCTTCCTAATTTCTTTCTCTTAGTTTCAGGTAGTCTTACAATAGCTCTACAACCCCAAACTTTAAGATAACCTAAATTAGGTTTTCTATTCTTCCATAATTCGTAAGGAGTTTTCTTATTATCTTTAACAGGTATTCTATTCAGAATATGACATGCAGTTAAAAGTGCTTCTCCCCAAAAACCTTTACTTAAACCAGAATAAGAAAGCATAGCATTAACCATTTCAGTTAGTGTCCTATTTTTTCTTTCTGCTACTCCATTTTGTTGTGGTGTATAAGGTGCAGTAACTTCATGTATAATTCCCATATCTTCACAAAATTGAGGAAAGTGATATTCACCACCTCTATCAGATCTAAGACATTTTATTTTAGAATCACATTGATTTTCAACTTCATTTTTATATGTCTTAAATCTATTAAGCACATCATCCTTAGAGTTTAGAAGATATACATAACAATATTTTGAAAAGTCATCAATAAATGTAGCAAAATATTTACTACCACCTCTAGTAGGCGTTCCATGCAAATCACAAACATCACTATGTACTAATTGCAACAAAGATGTAGTTTTTTCTATTTTAGGAAAAGGCAATCTTGTAATTTTAGTTTGCATGCATATTTTACACTTTTCATTCATATCATTCTCATATTTAGGAATTAAATTTAAATTAACCATGAAATGCATTTTCTTTGTATTAACATGTCCTAAACGACTATGCCATAATGAAAGACAATCAACGATATAAGCAGAAGAATCCTTTTCATTGATATTGAGCTTAAACATGCCCTCATACAAATATCCTTTGCCTACAAAGGTACCATTCTTAGTCAGAATAAATTTGTCTGACTCAAATACAAGCTTAAAGCCAAATTTGTTAAGAAGACTTCCAGAAACTAAATTTTTCCTAACATCAGGAACATGAAAAACATTGGTGAGGCTAAGGATTTTCCCGGAAGTGAATTCGAGATCCACTATCCCTTTGCCTTTAACCGCAGCTGTAGATGAATTTCCCATATAGAGAACATCTCCTTCCACTGTTTCATAGGTAGAGAACAAGTTCTTGTCCTTACAAACATGCCTTGTGGCACCAGAATCAACCCACCAAGAGTTGTCTTCTCCAAGTATATTAGCCTCGGATATCATAGCAGCAAATTTTTGCTTTGTGTCTGATGTCCCTCCTTTTTCCTTTAGTTTCTTGAACTCACGACAATCCTTCTTGAAGTGACCTGGTTTGTTGCAATGAAAACAATTTCCTTTCTTCTTTTTGTTTGCTTTAGAATTATTTGAAAAATTCTTCCGCTTGTTATTTTTTCCATGATTGCCATATTTTTGCTCCTTTCCTTCCTCCACCACATAGACCTTAGAAACAGAATTTTCTTGTTCCTCTTTACCATCTAGAATTCGAGACTCTTGTTCAATTCTTAAATGAGTCTCTAATTCTTCAAGTGAAAGATCCTCCTTTTTGTGTTTGAGTTCTTTCTTATAGTCTTTCCAAGAAGGAGGAAGTTTTTCAATTATGGCAGCAACAATTACATTATCATCCATGTTTAATTTTTTCAGTTTGCAATGATTTATGATGCGTTGGATGTCATGAAATTGTTCTAGCACAAGCCTATTATCATGCATTTTAAAGCTTAGAAACTGACCGATAAGGAACTTCTTACTTGTAGCGTCTTCCGTTAGATATTTTGGTCTCCAATGTTTCCCATAAAGTTTTTGCTGTCCCAACATTTTGGTACAAGTCGAACAAATTATCAGCAAGTGCATTGAGAATGTGACCACGACACAAGTAATCATCGGTTTCCCATTTTGTGCGTTGCCTAGTCTGTTCCACGGTTTCATCTTCATCTTCATTTGGTTTCGGTTGTGACAAGACATATACAATCTTCAATGTTGTTAGAAGAAAATGAACCTTTTTCTGCCAACGCAGAAAATTACCACCATCAAAACGGTCCAACTTGACAAAGCTTTCTGTTATTTGTCGAAGTGATTTGGAAGAGTCGGCCATTTCCAATTACTGTATTTAGATTGTTGGAAATTATGAATGCAAATACAGAAATGGAACTCTTTATATATCTCAAAATGTCAACTTCAATACAACAATGTGATTTCTGAATAGTCACTATAAAACTTCAAGGCGTGATGTCACTTTCCTAAATACAGTATTTGCCCCACACGAAGAATTTCGGTATACAAACGGGAATCAGCAAATCCGTACTCAAGATACAATGAAGCAATTGCACTGTCTGCAACTTGTATATTTGAAGACATCCCTTGGATGTAGCAGCGAAGAACAGTCAATCAAGTTCTTATTCTGTTTATGTGCACAAAACAGAATAAGAGAATTTATATCTCCTGAACACTGTAAGAGAGCAATAGCAGGGTATGGAAATCTGAAACTGGTTTTTGGTATCAATGTAATTCCGTTTTTAGGCAGCCTTTATTTATAGAAAATGAAAGGCTTTGTCTTCAAGAGTCATGACTGTTGAATTAAGTCATTTCCGAACAGGTATGACTGTTAATTACCAACAGTCTTAAGTCCTTTCCGAACAGGTATAATAATACCGAATCGGTTTTGCACGGGTCAACCAAAAAGTGACCGCGCCCGAGCTACCGCGATCCGACCCGGACAAATCCCGGCAACCCGCTACCACTACGGACACGCGGTGTGCGAAGTGCAAAGTGCGCCACTAGCGCCTCTACAGCCCACTGCCCCGCACCCGCACGCGCGCGCGCGCGCGCGCGTGTGCGTGTGCGTGTGCGTACGGTGCTTCGCACCGTATTGAGGTCTCTTGAATAGCCTCTTAAATGCTAGATGAATTAACTCTTCATCTTCCATTTGTACTTATTAAGTGTACAAATTCTTAACATTTTTCCAATGTGGGACTCAAAGGTTGCCCACCCCTTTTATAGCTTAGTGGTGACACTTAGCTTTGTACATTTTCCAATGTGGGACACTATACCCTTTTATATTTGGGTTAGCTTCCTACCTCTTCCTCACACTTCCAATGTGGGACAAGCTTCTTAAGGCTTTTACACCCAAAAAACTCTTACTCTCTTATTTTAAAAATCTCCAACATTCCTCCACCATTTTCAAAATAAGTTTTGTAAATCTTTGATTGTCTGTAAGACTGTGTATAAGCATTGGTGTCTCACGACTTGAACCAATACCCTGTGAAGGTTCGTCAAGGTTAACCATGAAAGTATAGTAGACTTGTCTTTGAACTATCAATCTATATTGATTATCCGGATTTGTCTTCACACACAAATCTTTTAGTCACTGATTATCCATATAAGCCGACACATGAATTAGGCCTTGTGTCTGTACCTTGATTTCATGAGTGCTTTAGAGTCAAGCCCAATACTCATAGGAAGCGGCACCACTTCCACACTCATATAGGTAGATTATCATAGGTGTCCATGTAACTTAAAACACCATAAATCTATTAAGGTTAAACCCATCCTCTTTCATTATTCATTACATGTTCTAAGCACTTATCCTTGGGATGTTAAATTTCATAGTGCTTACAATCACGTCGTATGATGTACTTTAATCATTGAACTTGAGACTTGAATATATCAAGTTTCAAGTTGAGTTTCCATCAAGAGTGATTATCATTAATGGGCTTTAGTCCCATCCCTATTGATGTCTTAGACACCAGTCCTCTTGCAAGACCTTTTGTAAAAGGATCAGCTAAATTTTGACTTGATTTTACATAATCCACTGTGATTACACTATCTGTAATCATTTGTCTGACATAACTATGTCTCAGGCCAATATGTCTAGACTTTCCATTATACACTTTACTATAAGCTCTGGAAAGTGTAGACTCACTATCACAATGTATAGATATTGGAGGCATTGCTTTTGGCCAAACTGGAATTTCAATCAATGAATTCCTTAACCATTCTGCCTCTTTACTAGTTGCAGCTAATGCTACAAACTCAGCTGCCATAGTAGAGTCAGCTATACAAGTTTGTTTCTTTGATCCCCAAGAAACAGCTCCTCCACCAAGTGTGAAAATCCATCCACTTGTTGAGGAATGATCCTCCCGCTCAGTTATCCAACTGGCATCAGAAAACCCTTCTAATACTGAAGGATATCCACTATAGTATATACCATAGTCCATAGTTCCTTTCAAATATTTTAATATTTTATTGACAGCATGCCAATGCAATAAACTTGGATTACTAGTATATCTACTTAATTTACCAACAGCATAAGCAATATCAGGTCGAGTACATGTCATGGCATACATTAAACTACCAATTACTCGTGCATATTCCAATTGTGAAATAGCTCTACCATTATTAGGGATCATCTTTAGCTGTGGTTCAAAAGGTGTACTAACAGGTGTGCAATCAAACTGATTAAATTTCTTTAAAATTTTCTCAACATAATGAGATTGAGTGAGAATTATATTTTTATCTTTCCTTATTATTCTCATTCCTAATATGACATCAGCTACACCCATATCTTTCATATCAAATTTAGAAGACAAAAAACTCTTAGTATTATTAATGCTTTCTAAATCAGTACCAAGAATTAACATGTCATCTACATATAAACAAATGATCACACCTTTACCATTAGCAAATTTACTATAAACACACTTATCGGATTCATGAATTTTAAAACCATAAGAAATAATGACTTTATCAAATTTTTCATGCCATTGTTTAGGTGCTTGTTTTAGGCCATATAAGGACTTAATAAGTTTACATACTTTGTTTTCTTGTCCAGGCATAACAAACCCTTCAGGTTGTTCCATGTAAATTTCTTCTTCTAAGTCACCATTTAAAAAGGCAGTTTTCACATCCATTTGATGAATCTCAAAATTATATATAGATGCTAATGCAATTAAAATTCTAATAGTGGCGGTTCTAGCAACAGGTGCATAGGTATCAAAATAATTAATTCCTTCTTTTTGTGTAAAACCTTTAGCAACCAATCTAGCCTTAAATTTATCAATTGTTCCATCTATTTTCATTTTCTTTTTAAAAATCCATCTACACTTAATGGGTTTAGATCCTGGAGGTAAGTCCACTAATTTCCAAGTTTTATTTCCCAAAATTGAATCCATTTCATCATTTATAGCTTCTTTCCAAAATGCTGAATCTACAGACTTAATTGCCTCACTATAAGTTTGTGGGTCTGTTTCAACGCTAAGAGTCAAAGCATATTGATTACAAGATGTGTTTCTAGTTCCTTCAACAAGATAGACTACAAAGTCGGGACCAAAGCTTTTTTCTTTCCTAGGTCTTTTACTTTTTCTAATCTCTTCTTGTTCTACTAGTGGAGTTTCAGGTAACTGTGAATGAGTGCTTACTTCTTTCTCATTATTAATTCTAGGAATAGAAGAAAACCTTTGTTCATAAAAAATTGCATCTCTCGATTCAATTATTGTATTTACCTCAACAGAATCATTAGGTTCACTAACCAAAAATCTATAGGCTTTACTATGTTGTGCATAACCTATGAAAATACATTCAACACCTTTGCTTCCTAATTTCTTTCTCTTAGTTTCAGGTAGTCTTACAATAGCTCTACAACCCCAAACTTTAAGATAACCTAAATTAGGTTTTCTATTCTTCCATAATTCGTAAGGAGTTTTCTTATTATCTTTAACAGGTATTCTATTCAGAATATGACATGCAGTTAAAAGTGCTTCTCCCCAAAAACCTTTACTTAAACCAGAATAAGAAAGCATAGCATTAACCATTTCAGTTAGTGTCCTATTTTTTCTTTCTGCTACTCCATTTTGTTGTGGTGTATAAGGTGCAGTAACTTCATGTATAATTCCCATATCTTCACAAAATTAAGGAAAGTGATATTCACCACCTCTATCAGATCTAAGACATTTTATTTTAGAATCACATTGATTTTCAACTTCATTTTTATATGTCTTAAATCTATTAAGCACATCATCCTTAGAGTTTAGAAGATATACATAACAATATTTTGAAAAGTCATCAATAAATGTAGCAAAATATTTACTACCACCTCTAGTAGGCGTTCCATGCAAATCACAAACATCACTATGTACTAATTGCAACAAAGATGTAGTTTTTTCTATTTTAGGAAAAGGCAATCTTGTAATTTTAGTTTGCATGCATATTTTACACTTTTCATTCATATCATTCTCATATTTAGGAATTAAATTTAAATTAACCATGAAATGCATTTTCTTTGTATTAACATGTCCTAAACGACTATGCCATAATGAAAGACAATCAACGATATAAGCAGAAGAATCCTTTTCATTGATATTGAGCTTAAACATGCCCTCATACAAATATCCTTTGCCTACAAAGGTACCATTCTTAGTCAGAATAAATTTTTCTGACTCAAATACAAGCTTAAAGCCAAATTTGTTAAGAAGACTTCCAGAAACTAAATTTTTCCTAACATCAGGAACATGAAAAACATTGGTGAGGCTAAGGATTTTCCCGGAAGTGAATTCGAGATCCACTGTCCCTTTGCCTTTAACCGCAGCTGTAGATGAATTTCCAATATAGAGAACATCTCCTTCCACTGTTTCATAGGCAGAGAACAAGTTCTTGTCCTTACAAACATGCCTTGTGGCACCAGAATCAATCCACCAAGAGTTGTCTTCTCCAAGTATATTAGCCTCGGATATCATAGCAGCAAATTTTTGCTTTTTGTCTGATGTCCCTCCTTTTTCCTTTAGTTTCTTGAACTCACGACAATCCTTCTTGAAGTGACCTGGTTTGTTGCAATGAAAACAATTTCCTTTCTTCTTTTTGTTTGCTTTAGAATTATTTGAAAAATTCTTCCGCTTGTTATTTTTTCCATGATTGCCATATTTTTGCTCCTTTCCTTCCTCCACCACATGGACCTTAGAAACAGAATTTTCTTGTTCCTCTTTACCATCTAGAATTCGAGACTCTTGTTCAATTCTTAAATGAGTCTCTAATTCTTCAAGTGAAAGATCCTCCTTTTTGTGTTTGAGTTCTTTCTTATAGTCTTTCCAAGAAGGAGGAAGTTTTTCAATTATGGCAGCAAAAATTACATTATCATCCATGTTTAATTTTTTCAGTTTGCAATGATTTATGATGCGTTGGATGTCATGAAATTGTTCTAGCACAGGCCTATTATCATGCGTTTTAAAGCTTAGAAACTGACCGATAAGGAACTTCTTACTTGTAGCGTCTTCCGTTAGATATTTGGTCTCCAATGTTTCCCATAAAGTTTTTGCTGTCCCAACATTTTGGTACAAGTCGAACAAATTATCAGCAAGTGCATTGAGAATGTGACCACGACACAAGTAATCATCGGTTTCCCATTTTGTGCGTTGCCTAGTCTGTTCCACGGTTTCATCTTCATCTTCATTTGGTTTCGGTTGTGACAAGACATATACAATCTTCAATGTTGTTAGAAGAAAATGAACCTTTTTCTGCCAACGCAGAAAGTTACCACCATCAAAACGGTCCAACTTGACAAAGCTTTCTGTTATTTGTCGAAGTGATTTGGAAGAGTCGGCCATTTCCAATTACTGTATTTAGATTGTTGGAAATTATGAATGCAAATACAGAAATGGAACTCTTTATATATCTCAAAATGTCAACTTCAATACAACAATGTGATTTCTGAATAGTCACTATAAAACTTCAAGGCGTGATGTCACTTTCCTAAATACAGTATTTGCCCCACACGAAGAATTTCGGTATACAAACGGGAATCAGCAAATCCGTACTCAAGATACAATGAAGCAATTGCACTGTCTGCAACTTGTATATTTGAAGACAGCCCTTGGATGTAGCAGCGAAGAACAGTCAATCAAGTTCTTATTCTGTTTATGTGCACAAAACAGAATAAGAGAATTTATATCTCCTGAAAACTGTAAGAGAGCAATAGCAGGGTATGGAAATCTGAAACTGGTTTTTGGTATCAATGTAATTCCGTTTTTAGGCAGCCTTTATTTATAGAAAATGAAAGGCTTTGTCTTCAAGAGTCATGACTGTTGAATTAAGTCATTTCCGAACAGGTATGACTGTTAATTACCAACAGTCTTAAGTCCTTTCCGAACAGGTATAATAATACCGAATCGGTTTTGCACGGGTCAACCAAAAAGTGACCGCGCCCGAGCTACCGCGATCCGACCCGGACGAATCCCGGCAACCCGCTACCACTGCGGACACGCGGCGTGCGAAGTGCAAAGTGCGCCACTAGCGCCTCTACAGCCCACTGCCCCGCACCCGCACGCGCGCGCGGGCGCGCGCGCGGGCGCGCGCGCGCGCGTGTGCGTACGGTGCTTCGCACCGTATTGAGGTCTCTTGAATAGCCTCTTAAATGCTAGATGAATTAACTCTTCATCTTCCATTTGTACTTATTAAGTGTACAAATTCTTAACATTTTTCCAATGTGGGACTCAAAGGTTGCCCACCCCTTTTATAGCTTAGTGGTGACACTTAGCTTTGTACATTTTCCAATGTGGGACACTATACCCTTTTATATTTGGGTTAGCTTCCTACCTCTTCCTCACACTTCCAATGTGGGACAAGCTTCTTAAGGCTTTTACACCCAAAAAACTCTTACTCTCGTATTTTAAAAATCTCCAACATTCCTCCACCATTTTCAAAATAAGTTTTGTAAATCTTTGATTGTCTGTAAGACTGTGTATAAGCATTGGTGTCTCACGACTTGAACCAATACCCTGTGAAGGTTCGTCAAGGTTAACCATGAAAGTATAGTAGACTTGTGTTTGAACTATCAATCTATATTGATTATCCGGATTTGTCTTCACACACAAATCTTTTAGTCACTGATTATCCATATAAGCCGACACATGAATTAGGCCTTGTGTCTGTACCTTGATTTCATGAGTGCTTTAGAGTCAAGCCCAATACTCATAGGAAGCGGCACCACTTCCACACTCATATAGGTAGATTATCATAGGTGTCCATGTAACTTAAAACACCATAAATCTATTAAGGTTAAACCCATCCTCTTTCATTATTCATTACATGTTCTAAGCACTTATCCTTGGGATGTTAAATTTCATAGTGCTTACAATCACGTCGTATGATGTACTTTAATCATTGAACTTGAGACTTGAATATATCAAGTTTCAAGTTGAGTTTCCATCAAGAGTGATTATCATTAATGGGCTTTAGTCCCATC
Source organism: Sambucus nigra (assembly GCA_949130495.1). Classification (NCBI taxonomy): domain Eukaryota; kingdom Viridiplantae; phylum Streptophyta; class Magnoliopsida; order Dipsacales; family Adoxaceae; genus Sambucus; species Sambucus nigra. The sequence goes on from OX422215.1 coordinate 508,488,530, forward strand.
CCTATTGATGTCTTAGACACCAGTCCTCTTGCAAGACCTTTTGTAAAAGGATCAGCTAAATTTTGACTTGATTTTACATAATCCACTGTGATTACACTATCTGTAATCATTTGTCTGACATAACTATGTCTCAGGCCAATATGTCTAGACTTTCCATTATACACTTTACTATAAGCTCTGGAAAGTGTAGACTCACTATCACAATGTATAGATATTGGAGGCATTGGTTTTGGCCAAACTGGAATTTCAATCAATGAATTCCTTAACCATTCTGCCTCTTTACTAGTTGCAGCTAATGCTACAAACTCAGCTGCCATAGTAGAGTCAGCTATACAAGTTTGTTTCTTTGATCCCCAAGAAACAGCTCCTCCACCAAGTGTGAAAATCCATCCACTTGTTGAGGAATGATCCTCCCGCTCAGTTATCCAACTGGCATCAGAAAACCCTTCTAATACTGAAGGATATCCACTATAGTATATACCATAGTCCATAGTTCCTTTCAAATATTTTAATATTCTATTGACAGCATGCCAATGCAATAAACTTGGATTACTAGTATATCTACTTAATTTACCAACAGCATAAGCAATATCAGGTCGAGTACATGTCATGGCATACATTAAACTACCAATTACTCGTGCATATTCCAATTGTGAAATAGCTCTACCATTATTAGGGATCATCTTTAGCTGTGGTTCAAAAGGTGTACTAACAGGTGTGCAATCAAACTGATTAAATTTCTTTAAAATTTTCTCAACATAATGAGATTGAGTGAGAATTATATTTTTATCTTTCCTTATTATTCTCATTCCTAATATGACATCAGCTACACCCATATCTTTCATATCAAATTTAGAAGACAAAAAACTCTTAGTATTATTAATGCTTTCTAAATCAGTACCAAGAATTAACATGTCATCTACATATAAACAAATGATCACACCTTTACCATTAGCAAATTTACTATAAACACACTTATCGGATTCATGAATTTTAAAACCATAAGAAATAATGACTTTATCAAATTTTTCATGCCATTGTTTAGGTGCTTGTTTTAGGCCATATAAGGACTTAATAAGTTTACATACTTTGTTTTCTTGTCCAGGCATAACAAACCCTTCAGGTTGTTCCATGTAAATTTCTTCTTCTAAGTCACCATTTAAAAAGGCAGTTTTCACATCCATTTGATGAATCTCAAAATTATATATAGATGCTAATGCAATTAAAATTCTAATAGTGGCGGTTCTAGCAACAGGTGCATAGGTATCAAAATAATCAATTCCTTCTTTTTGTGTAAAACCTTTAGCAACCAATCTAGCCTTGAATTTATCAATTGTTCCATCTATTTTCATTTTCTTTTTAAAAATCCATCTACACTTAATGGGTTTAGATCCTGGAGGTAAGTCCACTAATTTCCAAGTTTTATTTCCCAAAATTGAATCCATTTCATCATTTATAGCTTCTTTCCAAAATGCTGAATCTACAGACTTAATTGCCTCACTATAAGTTTGTGGGTCTGTTTCAACGCTAAGAGTCAAAGCATATTGATTACAAGATGTGTTTCTAGTTCCTTCAACAAGATAGACTACAAAGTCGGGACCAAAGCTTTTTTCTTTCCTAGGTCTTTTACTTTTTCTAATCTCTTCTTGTTCTACTAGTGGAGTTTCAGGTAACTGTGAATGAGTGCTTACTTCTTTCTCATTATTAATTCTAGGAATAGAAGAAAACCTTTGTTCATAAAAAATTGCATCTCTCGATTCAATTATTGTATTTACCTCAACAGAATCATTAGGTTCACTAACCAAAAATCTATAGGCTTTACTATGTTGTGCATAACCTATGAAAATACATTCAACACCTTTGCTTCCTAATTTCTTTCTCTTAGTTTCAGGTAGTCTTACAATAGCTCTACAACCCCAAACTTTAAGATAACCTAAATTAGGTTTTCTATTCTTCCATAATTCGTAAGGAGTTTTCTTATTATCTTTAACAGGTATTCTATTCAGAATATGACATGCAGTTAAAAGTGCTTCTCCCCAAAAACCTTTACTTAAACCAGAATAAGAAAGCATAGCATTAACCATTTCAGTTAGTGTCCTATTTTTTCTTTCTGCTACTCCATTTTGTTGTGGTGTATAAGGTGCAGTAGCTTCATGTATAATTCCCATATCTTCACAAAATTGAGGAAAGTGATATTCACCACCTCTATCAGATCTAAGACATTTTATTTTAGAATCACATTGATTTTCAACTTCATTTTTATATGTCTTAAATCTATTAAGCACATCATCCTTAGAGTTTAGAAGATATACATAACAATATTTTGAAAAGTCATCAATAAATGTAGCAAAATATTTACTACCACCTCTAGTAGGCGTTCCATGCAAATCACAAACATCACTATGTACTAATTGCAACAAAGATGTAGTTTTTTCTATTTTAGGAAAAGGCAATCTTGTAATTTTAGTTTGCATGCATATTTTACACTTTTCATTCATATCATTCTCATATTTAGGAATTAAATTTAAATTAACCATGAAATGCATTTTCTTTGTATTAACATGTCCTAAACGACTATGCCATAATGAAAGACAATCAACGATATAAGCAGAAGAATCCTTTTCATTGATAATGAGCTTAAACATGCCCTCATACAAATATCCTTTGCCTACAAAGGTACCATTCTTAGTCAGAATAAATTTGTCTGACTCAAATACAAGCTTAAAGCCAAATTTGTTAAGAAGACTTCCAGAAACTAAATTTTTCCTAACATCAGGAACATGAAAAACATTGGTGAGGCTAAGGATTTTCCCGGAAGTGAATTCGAGATCCACTGTCCCTTTGCCTTTAACCGCAGCTGTAGATGAATTTCCCATATAGAGAACATCTCCTTCCACTGTTTCATAGGCAGAGAACAAGTTCTTGTCCTTACAAACATGCCTTGTGGCACCAGAATCAACCCACCAAGAGTTGTCTTCTCCAAGTATATTAGCCTCGGATATCATAGCAGCAAATTTTTGCTTTGTGTCTGATGTCCCTCCTTTTTCCTTTAGTTTCTTGAACTCACGACAATCCTTCTTGAAGTGACCCGGTTTGTTGCAATGAAAACAATTTCCTTTCTTCTTTTTGTTTGCTTTAGAATTATTTGAAAAATTCTTCCGCTTGTTATTTTTTCCATGATTGCCATATTTTTGCTCCTTTCCTTCCTCCACCACATGGACCTTAGAAACAGAATTTTCTTGTTCCTCTTTACCATCTAGAATTCGAGACTCTTGTTCAATTCTTAAATGAGTCTCTAATTCTTCAAGTGAAAGATCCTCCTTTTTGTGTTTGAGTTCTTTCTTATAGTCTTTCCAAGAAGGAGGAAGTTTTTCAATTATGGCAGCAAAAATTACATTATCATCCATGTTTAATTTTTTCAGTTTGCAATGATTTATGATGCGTTGGATGTCATGAAATTGTTCTAGCACAGGCCTATTATCATGCATTTTAAAGCTTAGAAACTGACCGATAAGGAACTTCTTACTTGTAGCGTCTTCCGTTAGATATTTGGTCTCCAATGTTTCCCATAAAGTTTTTGCTGTCCCAACATTTTGGTACAAGTCGAACAAATTATCAGCAAGTGCATTGAGAATGTGACCACGACACAAGTAATCATCGGTTTCCCATTTTGTGCGTTGCCTAGTCTGTTCCACGGTTTCATCTTCATCTTCATTTGGTTTCGGTTGTGACAAGACATATACAATCTTCAATGTTGTTAGAAGAAAATGAACCTTTTTCTGCCAACGCAGAAAGTTACCACCATCAAAACGGTCCAACTTGACAAAGCTTTCTGTTATTTGTCGAAGTGATTTGGAAGAGTCGGCCATTTCCAATTACTGTATTTAGATTGTTGGAAATTATGAATGCAAATACAGAAATGGAACTCTTTATATATCTCAAAATGTCAACTTCAATACAACAATGTGATTTCTGAATAGTCACTATAAAACTTCAAGGCGTGATGTCACTTTCCTAAATACAGTATTTGCCCCACACGAAGAATTTCGGTATACAAACGGGAATCAGCAAATCCGTACTCAAGATACAATGAAGCAATTGCACTGTCTGCAACTTGTATATTTGAAGACAGCCCTTGGATGTAGCAACGAAGAACAGTCAATCAAGTTCTTATTCTGTTTATGTGCACAAAACAGAATAAGAGAATTTATATCTCCTGAAAACTGTAAGAGAGCAATAGCAGGGTATGGAAATCTGAAACTGGTTTTTGGTATCAATGTAATTCCGTTTTTAGGCAGCCTTTATTTATAGAAAATGAAAGGCTTTGTCTTCAAGAGTCATGACTGTTGAATTAAGTCATTTCCGAACAGGTATGACTGTTAATTACCAACAGTCTTAAGTCCTTTCCGAACAGGTATAATAATACCGAATCGGTTTTGCACGGGTCAACCAAAAAGTGACCGCGCCCGAGCTACCGCGATCCGACCCGGACGAATCCCGGCAACCCGCTACCACTGCGGACACGCGGCGTGCGAAGTGCAAAGTGCGCCACTAGCGCCTCTACAGCCCACTGCCCCGCACCCGCACGCGCGCGCGGGCGCGCGCGCGCGCGTGTGCGTACGGTGCTTCGCACCGTATTGAGGTCTCTTGAATAGCCTCTTAAATGCTAGATGAATTAACTCTTCATCTTCCATTTGTACTTATTAAGTGTACAAATTCTTAACATTTTTCCAATGTGGGACTCAAAGGTTGCCCACCCCTTTTATAGCTTAGTGGTGACACTTAGCTTTGTACATTTTCCAATGTGGGACACTATACCCTTTTATATTTGGGTTAGCTTCCTACCTCTTCCTCACACTTCCAATGTGGGACAAGCTTCTTAAGGCTTTTACACCCAAAAAACTCTTACTCTCGTATTTTAAAAATCTCCAACATTCCTCCACCATTTTCAAAATAAGTTTTGTAAATCTTTGATTGTCTGTAAGACTGTGTATAAGCATTGGTGTCTCACGACCTGAACCAATACCCTGTGAAGGTTCGTCAAGGTTAACCATGAAAGTATAGTAGACTTGTGTTTGAACTATCAATCTATATTGATTATCCGGATTTGTCTTCACACACAAATCTTTTAGTCACTGATTATCCATATAAGCCGACACATGAATTAGGCCTTGTGTCTGTACCTTGATTTCATGAGTGCTTTAGAGTCAAGCCCAATACTCATAGGAAGCGGCACCACTTCCACACTCATATAGGTAGATTATCATAGGTGTCCATGTAACTTAAAACACCATAAATCTATTAAGGTTAAACCCATCCTCTTTCATTATTCATTACATGTTCTAAGCACTTATCCTTGGGATGTTAAATTTCATAGTGCTTACAATCACGTCGTATGATGTACTTTAATCATTGAACTTGAGACTTGAATATATCAAGTTTCAAGTTGAGTTTCCATCAAGAGTGATTATCATTAATGGGCTTTAGTCCCATCCCTATTGATGTCTTAGACACCAGTCCTCTTGCAAGACCTTTTGTAAAAGGATCAGCTAAATTTTGACTTGATTTTACATAATCCACTGTGATTACACTATCTGTAATCATTTGTCTGACATAACTATGTCTCAGGCCAATATGTCTAGACTTTCCATTATACACTTTACTATAAGCTCTGGAAAGTGTAGACTCACTATCACAATGTATAGATATTGGAGGCATTGGTTTTGGCCAAACTGGAATTTCAATCAATGAATTCCTTAACCATTCTGCCTCTTTACTAGTTGCAGCTAATGCTACAAACTCAGCTGCCATAGTAGAGTCAGCTATACAAGTTTGTTTCTTTGATCCCCAAGAAACAGCTCCTCCACCAAGTGTGAAAATCCATCCACTTGTTGAGGAATGATCCTCCCGCTCAGTTATCCAACTGGCATCAGAAAACCCTTCTAATACTGAAGGATATCCACTATAGTATATACCATAGTCCATAGTTCCTTTCAAATATTTTAATATTCTATTGACAGCATGCCAATGCAATAAACTTGGATTACTAGTATATCTACTTAATTTACCAACAGCATAAGCAATATCAGGTCGAGTACATGTCATGGCATACATTAAACTACCAATTACTCGTGCATATTCCAATTGTGAAATAGCTCTACCATTATTAGGGATCATCTTTAGCTGTGGTTCAAAAGGTGTACTAACAGGTGTGCAATCAAACTGATTAAATTTCTTTAAAATTTTCTCAACATAATGAGATTGAGTGAGAATTATATTTTTATCTTTCCTTATTATTCTCATTCCTAATATGACATCAGCTACACCCATATCTTTCATATCAAATTTAGAAGACAAAAAACTCTTAGTATTATTAATGCTTTCTAAATCAGTACCAAGAATTAACATGTCATCTACATATAAACAAATGATCACACCTTTACCATTAGCAAATTTACTATAAACACACTTATCGGATTCATGAATTTTAAAACCATAAGAAATAATGACTTTATCAAATTTTTCATGCCATTGTTTAGGTGCTTGTTTTAGGCCATATAAGGACTTAATAAGTTTACATACTTTGTTTTCTTGTCCAGGCATAACAAACCCTTCAGGTTGTTCCATGTAAATTTCTTCTTCTAAGTCACCATTTAAAAAGGCAGTTTTCACATCCATTTGATGAATCTCAAAATTATATATAGATGCTAATGCAATTAAAATTCTAATAGTGGCGGTTCTAGCAACAGGTGCATAGGTATCAAAATAATCAATTCCTTCTTTTTGTGTAAAACCTTTAGCAACCAATCTAGCCTTGAATTTATCAATTGTTCCATCTATTTTCATTTTCTTTTTAAAAATCCATCTACACTTAATGGGTTTAGATCCTGGAGGTAAGTCCACTAATTTCCAAGTTTTATTTCCCAAAATTGAATCCATTTCATCATTTATAGCTTCTTTCCAAAATGCTGAATCTACAGACTTAATTGCCTCACTATAAGTTTGTGGGTCTGTTTCAACGCTAAGAGTCAAAGCATATTGATTACAAGATGTGTTTCTAGTTCCTTCAACAAGATAGACTACAAAGTCGGGACCAAAGCTTTTTTCTTTCCTAGGTCTTTTACTTTTTCTAATCTCTTCTTGTTCTACTAGTGGAGTTTCAGGTAACTGTGAATGAGTGCTTACTTCTTTCTCATTATTAATTCTAGGAATAGAAGAAAACCTTTGTTCATAAAAAATTGCATCTCTCGATTCAATTATTGTATTTACCTCAACAGAATCATTAGGTTCACTAACCAAAAATCTATAGGCTTTACTATGTTGTGCATAACCTATGAAAATACATTCAACACCTTTGCTTCCTAATTTCTTTCTCTTAGTTTCAGGTAGTCTTACAATAGCTCTACAACCCCAAACTTTAAGATAACCTAAATTAGGTTTTCTATTCTTCCATAATTCGTAAGGAGTTTTCTTATTATCTTTAACAGGTATTCTATTCAGAATATGACATGCAGTTAAAAGTGCTTCTCCCCAAAAACCTTTACTTAAACCAGAATAAGAAAGCATAGCATTAACCATTTCAGTTAGTGTCCTATTTTTTCTTTCTGCTACTCCATTTTGTTGTGGTGTATAAGGTGCAGTAGCTTCATGTATAATTCCCATATCTTCACAAAATTGAGGAAAGTGATATTCACCACCTCTATCAGATCTAAGACATTTTATTTTAGAATCACATTGATTTTCAACTTCATTTTTATATGTCTTAAATCTATTAAGCACATCATCCTTAGAGTTTAGAAGATATACATAACAATATTTTGAAAAGTCATCAATAAATGTAGCAAAATATTTACTACCACCTCTAGTAGGCGTTCCATGCAAATCACAAACATCACTATGTACTAATTGCAACAAAGATGTAGTTTTTTCTATTTTAGGAAAAGGCAATCTTGTAATTTTAGTTTGCATGCATATTTTACACTTTTCATTCATATCATTCTCATATTTAGGAATTAAATTTAAATTAACCATGAAATGCATTTTCTTTGTATTAACATGTCCTAAACGACTATGCCATAATGAAAGACAATCAACGATATAAGCAGAAGAATCCTTTTCATTGATAATGAGCTTAAACATGCCCTCATACAAATATCCTTTGCCTACAAAGGTACCATTCTTAGTCAGAATAAATTTGTCTGACTCAAATACAAGCTTAAAGCCAAATTTGTTAAGAAGACTTCCAGAAACTAAATTTTTCCTAACATCAGGAACATGAAAAACATTGGTGAGGCTAAGGATTTTCCCGGAAGTGAATTCGAGATCCACTGTCCCTTTGCCTTTAACCGAAGCTGTAGATGAATTTCCCATATAGAGAACATCTCCTTCCACTGTTTCATAGGCAGAGAACAAGTTCTTGTCCTTACAAACATGCCTTGTGGCACCAGAATCAACCCACCAAGAGTTGTCTTCTCCAAGTATATTAGCCTCGGATATCATAGCAGCAAATTTTTGCTTTGTGTCTGATGTCCCTCCTTTTTCCTTTAGTTTCTTGAACTCACGACAATCCTTCTTGAAGTGACCCGGTTTGTTGCAATGAAAACAATTTCCTTTCTTCTTTTTGTTTGCTTTAGAATTATTTGAAAAATTCTTCCGCTTGTTATTTTTTCCATGATCACCATATTTTTGCTCCTTTCCTTCCTCCACCACATGGACCTTAGAAACAGAATTTTCTTGTTCCTCTTTACCATCTAGAATTCGAGACTCTTGTTCAATTCTTAAATGAGTCTCTAATTCTTCAAGTGAAAGATCCTCCTTTTTGTGTTTGAGTTCTTTCTTATAGTCTTTCCAAGAAGGAGGAAGTTTTTCAATTATGGCAGCAACAATTACATTATCATCCATGTTTAATTTTTTCAGTTTGCAATGATTTATGATGCGTTGGATGTCATGAAATTGTTCTAGCACAGGCCTATTATCATGCATTTTAAAGCTTAGAAACTGACCGATAAGGAACTTCTTACTTGTAGCGTCTTCCGTTAGATATTTGGTCTCCAATGTTTCCCATAAAGTTTTTGCTGTCCCAACATTTTGGTACAAGTCGAACAAATTATCAGCAAGTGCATTGAGAATGTGACCACGACACAAGTAATCATCGGTTTCCCATTTTGTGCGTTGCCTAGTCTGTTCCACGGTTTCATCTTCATCTTCATTTGGTTTCGGTTGTGACAAGACATATACAATCTTCAATGTTGTTAGAAGAAAATGAACCTTTTTCTGCCAACGCAGAAAATTACCACCATCAAAACGGTCCAACTTGACAAAGCTTTCTGTTATTTGTCGAAGTGATTTGGAAGAGTCGGCCATTTCCAATTACTGTATTTAGATTGTTGGAAATTATGAATGCAAATACAGAAATGGAACTCTTTATATATCTCAAAATGTCAACTTCAATACAACAATGTGATTTCTGAATAGTCACTATAAAACTTCAAGGCGTGATGTCACTTTCCTAAATACAGTATTTGCCCCACACGAAGAATTTCGGTATACAAACGGGAATCAGCAAATCCGTACTCAAGATACAATGAAGCAATTGCACTGTCTGCAACTTGTATATTTGAAGACAGCCCTTGGATGTAGCAGCGAAGAACAGTCAATCAAGTTCTTATTCTGTTTATGTGCACAAAACAGAATAAGAGAATTTATATCTCCTGAAAACTGTAAGAGAGCAATAGCAGGGTATGGAAATCTGAAACTGGTTTTTGGTATCAATGTAATTCCGTTTTTAGGCAGCCTTTATTTATAGAAAATGAAAGGCTTTGTCTTCAAGAGTCATGACTGTTGAATTAAGTCATTTCCGAACAGGTATGACTGTTAATTACCAACAGTCTTAAGTCCTTTCCGAACAGGTATAATAATACCGAATCGGTTTTGCACGGGTCAACCAAAAAGTGACCGCGCCCGAGCTACCGCGATCCGACCCGGACGAATCCCGGCAACCCGCTACCACTGCGGACACGCGGCGTGCGAAGTGCAAAGTGCGCCACTAGCGCCTCTACAGCCCACTGCCCCGCACCCGCACGCGCGCGCGCGCGCGCGCGCGCGCGCGTGTGCGTGTGCGTACGGTGCTTCGCACCGTATTGAGGTCTCTTGAATAGCCTCTTAAATGCTAGATGAATTAACTCTTCATCTTCCATTTGTACTTATTAAGTATACAAATTCTTAACATTTTTCCAATGTGGGACTCAAAGGTTGCCCACCCCTTTTATAGCTTAGTGGTGACACTTAGCTTTGTACATTTTCCAATGTGGGACACTATACCCTTTTATATTTGGGTTAGCTTCCTACCTCTTCCTCACACTTCCAATGTGGGACAAGCTTCTTAAGGCTTTTACACCCAAAAAACTCTTACTCTCTTATTTTAAAAATCTCCAACATTCCTCCACCATTTTCAAAATAAGTTTTGTAAATCTTTGATTGTCTGTAAGACTGTGTATAAGCATTGGTGTCTCACGACTTGAACCAATACCCTGTGAAGGTTCGTCAAGGTTAACCATGAAAGTATAGTAGACTTGTCTTTGAACTATCAATCTATATTGATTATCCGGATTTGTCTTCACACACAAATCTTTTAGTCACTGATTATCCATATAAGCCGACACATGAATTAGGCCTTGTGTCTGTACCTTGATTTCATGAGTGCTTTAGAGTCAAGCCCAATACTCATAGGAAGCGGCACCACTTCCACACTCATATAGGTAGATTATCATAGGTGTCCATGTAACTTAAAACACCATAAATCTATTAAGGTTAAACCCATCCTCTTTCATTATTCATTACATGTTCTAAGCACTTATCCTTGGGATGTTAAATTTCATAGTGCTTACAATCACGTCGTATGATGTACTTTAATCATTGAACTTGAGACTTGAATATATCAAGTTTCAAGTTGAGTTTCCATCAAGAGTGATTATCATTAATGGGCTTTAGTCCCATCCCTATTGATGTCTTAGACACCAGTCCTCTTGCAAGACCTTTTGTAAAAGGATCAGCTAAATTTTGACTTGATTTTACATAATCCACTGTGATTACACTATCTGTAATCATTTGTCTGACATAACTATGTCTCAGGCCAATATGTCTAGACTTTCCATTATACACTTTACTATAAGCTCTGGAAAGTGTAGACTCACTATCACAATGTATAGATATTGGAGGCATTGGTTTTGGCCAAACTGGAATTTCAATCAATGAATTCCTTAACCATTCTGCCTCTTTACTAGTTGCAGCTAATGCTACAAACTCAGCTGCCATAGTAGAGTCAGCTATACAAGTTTGTTTCTTTGATCCCCAAGAAACAGCTCCTCCACCAAGTGTGAAAATCCATCCACTTGTTGAGGAATGATCCTCCCGCTCAGTTATCCAACTGGCATCAGAAAACCCTTCTAATACTGAAGGATATCCACTATAGTATATACCATAGTCCATAGTTCCTTTCAAATATTTTAATATTCTATTGACAGCATGCCAATGCAATAAACTTGGATTACTAGTATATCTACTTAATTTACCAACAGCATAAGCAATATCAGGTCGAGTACATGTCATGGCATACATTAAACTACCAATTACTCGTGCATATTCCAATTGTGAAATAGCTCTACCATTATTAGGGATCATCTTTAGCCGTGGTTCAAAAGGTGTACTAACAGGTGTGCAATCAAACTGATTAAATTTCTTTAAAATTTTCTCAACATAATGAGATTGAGTGAGAATTATATTTTTATCTTTCCTTATTATTCTCATTCCTAATATGACATCATCTACACCCATATCTTTCATATCAAATTTAGAAGACAAAAAACTCTTAGTATTATTAATGCTTTCTAAATCAGTACCAAGAATTAACATGTCATCTACATATAAACAAATGATCACACCTTTACCATTAGCAAATTTACTATAAACACACTTATCGGATTCATGAATTTTAAAACCATAAGAAATAATGACTTTATCAAATTTTTCATGCCATTGTTTAGGTGCTTGTTTTAGGCCATATAAGGACTTAATAAGTTTACATACTCTGTTTTCTTGTCCAGGCATAACAAACCCTTCAGGTTGTTCCATGTAAATTTCTTCTTCTAAGTCACCATTTAAAAAGGCAGTTTTCACATCCATTTGATGAATCTCAAAATTATATATAGATGCTAATGCAATTAAAATTCTAATAGTGGCGGTTCTAGCAACAGGTGCATAGGTATCAAAATAATCAATTCCTTCTTTTTGTGTAAAACCTTTAGCAACCAATCTAGCCTTGAATTTATCAATTGTTCCATCTATTTTCATTTTCTTTTTAAAAATCCATCTACACTTAATGGGTTTAGATCCTGGAGGTAAGTCCACTAATTTCCAAGTTTTATTTCCCAAAATTGAATCCATTTCATCATTTATAGCTTCTTTCCAAAATGCTGAATCTACAGACTTAATTGCCTCACTATAAGTTTGTGGGTCTGTTTCAACGCTAAGAGTCAAAGCATATTGATTACAAGATGTGTTTCTAGTTCCTTCAACAAGATAGACTACAAAGTCGGGACCAAAGCTTTTTTCTTTCCTAGGTCTTTTACTTTTTCTAATCTCTTCTTGTTCTACTAGTGGAGTTTCAGGTAACTGTGAATGAGTGCTTACTTCTTTCTCATTATTAATTCTAGGAATAGAAGAAAACCTTTGTTCATAAAAAATTGCATCTCTCGATTCAATTATTGTATTTACCTCAACAGAATCATTAGGTTCACTAACCAAAAATCTATAGGCTTTACTATGTTGTGCATAACCTATGAAAATACATTCAACACCTTTGCTTCCTAATTTCTTTCTCTTGGTTTCAGGTAGTCTTACAATAGCTCTACAACCCCAAACTTTAAGATAACCTAAATTAGGTTTTCTATTCTTCCATAATTCGTAAGGAGTTTTCTTATTATCTTTAACAGGTATTCTATTCAGAATATGACATGCAGTTAAAAGTGCTTCTCCCCAAAAACCTTTACTTAAACCAGAATAAGAAAGCATAGCATTAACCATTTCAGTTAGTGTCCTATTTTTTCTTTCTGCTACTCCATTTTGTTGTGGTGTATAAGGTGCAGTAACTTCATGTATAATTCCCATATCTTCACAAAATTGAGGAAAGTGATATTCACCACCTCTATCAGATCTAAGACATTTTATTTTAGAATCACATTGATTTTCAACTTCATTTTTATATGTCTTAAATCTATTAAGCACATCATCCTTAGAGTTTAGAAGATATACATAACAATATTTTGAAAAGTCATCAATAAATGTAGCAAAATATTTACTACCACCTCTAGTAGGCGTTCCATGCAAATCACAAACATCACTATGTACTAATTGCAACAAAGATGTAGTTTTTTCTATTTTAGGAAAAGGCAATCTTGTAATTTTAGTTTGCATGCATATTTTACACTTTTCATTCATATCATTCTCATATTTAGGAATTAAATTTAAATTAACCATGAAATGCATTTTCTTTGTATTAACATGTCCTAAACGACTATGCCATAATGAAAGACAATCAACGATATAAGCAGAAGAATCCTTTTCATTGATATTGAGCTTAAACATGCCCTCATACAAATATCCTTTGCCTACAAAGGTACCATTCTTAGTCAGAATAAATTTGTCTGACTCAAATACAAGCTTAAAGCCAAATTTGTTAAGAAGACTTCCAGAAACTAAATTTTTCCTAACATCAGGAACATGAAAAACATTGGTGAGGCTAAGGATTTTCCCGGAAGTGAATTCGAGATCCACTGTCCCTTTGCCTTTAACCGCAGCTGTAGATGAATTTCCCATATAGAGAACATCTCCTTCCACTGTTTCATAGGCAGAGAACAAGTTCTTGTCCTTACAAACATGCCTTGTGGCACCAGAATCAACCCACCAAGAGTTGTCTTCTCCAAGTATATTAGCCTCGGATATCATAGCAGCAAATTTTTGCTTTGTGTCTGATGTCCCTCCTTTTTCCTTTAGTTTCTTGAACTCACGACAATCCTTCTTGAAGTGACCTGGTTTGTTGCAATGAAAACAATTTCCTTTCTTCTTTTTGTTTGCTTTAGAATTATTTGAAAAATTCTTCCGCTTGTTATTTTTTCCATGATCGCCATATTTTTGCTCCTTTCCTTCCTCCACCACATGGACCTTAGAAACAGAATTTTCTTGTTCCTCTTTACCATCTAGAATTCGAGACTCTTGTTCAATTCTTAAATGAGTCTCTAATTCTTCAAGTGAAAGATGCTCCTTTTTGTGTTTGAGTTCTTTCTTATAGTCTTTCCAAGAAGGAGGAAGTTTTTCAATTATGGCAGCAACAATTACATTATCATCCATGTTTAATTTTTTCAGTTTGCAATGATTTATGATGCGTTGGATGTCATGAAATTGTTCTAGCACAGGCCTATTATCATGCATTTTAAAGCTTAGAAACTGACCGATAAGGAACTTCTTACTTGTAGCGTCTTCCGTTAGATATTTGGTCTCCAATGTTTCCCATAAAGTTTTTGCTGTCCCAACATTTTGGTACAAGTCGAACAAATTATCAGCAAGTGCATTGAGAATGTGACCACGACACAAGTAATCATCGGTTTCCCATTTTGTGCGTTGCCTAGTCTGTTCCACGGTTTCATCTTCATCTTCATTTGGTTTCGGTTGTGACAAGACATATACAATCTTCAATGTTGTTAGAAGAAAATGAACCTTTTTCTGCCAACGCAGAAAATTACCACCATCAAAACGGTCCAACTTGACAAAGCTTTCTGTTATTTGTCGAAGTGATTTGGAAGAGTCGGCCATTTCCAATTACTGTATTTAGATTGTTGGAAATTATGAATGCAAATACAGAAATGGAACTCTTTATATATCTCAAAATGTCAACTTCAATACAACAATGTGATTTCTGAATAGTCACTATAAAACTTCAAGGCGTGATGTCACTTTCCTAAATACAGTATTTGCCCCACACGGAGAATTTCGGTATACAAACGGGAATCAGCAAATCCGTACTCAAGATACAATGAAGCAATTGCACTGTCTGCAACTTGTATATTTGAAGACAGCCCTTGGATGTAGCAGCGAAGAACAGTCAATCAAGTTCTTATTCTGTTTATGTGCACAAAACAGAATAAGAGAATTTATATCTCCTGAAAACTGTAAGAGAGCAATAGCAGGGTATGGAAATCTGAAACTGGTTTTTGGTATCAATGTAATTCCGTTTTTAGGCAGCCTTTATTTATAGAAAATGAAAGGCTTTGTCTTCAAGAGTCATGACTGTTGAATTAAGTCATTTCCGAACAGGTATAATAATACCGAATCGGTTTTGCACGGGTCAACCAAAAAGTGACCGCGCCCGAGCTACCGCGATCCGACCCGGACGAATCCCGGCAACCCGCTCCAAAGTGCGCCACTAGCGCCTCTACAGCCCACTGCCCCGCACCCGCACGCGCGCGCGGGCGCGCGCGCGCGCGTGTGCGTACGGTGCTTCGCACCGTATTGAGGTCTCTTGAATAGCCTCTTAAATGCTAGATGAATTAACTCTTCATCTTCCATTTGTACTTATTAAGTGTACAAATTCTTAACATTTTTCCAATGTGGGACTCAAAGGTTGCCCACCCCTTTTATAGCTTAGTGGTGACACTTAGCTTTGTACATTTTCCAATGTGGGACACTATACCCTTTTATATTTGGGTTAGCTTCCTACCTCTTCCTCACACTTCCAATGTGGGACAAGCTTCTTAAGACTTTTACACCCAAAAAACTCTTACTCTCTTATTTTAAAAATCTCCAACAGGTTATTCCAATACCACAGCAAAATACATTTAGATGGAATGAACTAAAAACATCAGTGAGGCTACATAAATCTGTACATGAAAAAAATTAAAAAATATTTAAGCAATTAGAAATCAAAACTAAATAAAACCAACAATCAATTTATGAGGATTGTACACATATAGTAAGTAGTTAGAAGATAGTTAGGTACGAACATATGCTTCTATAAGTCTTACAACTGTACTCATTATATTTATATATCCTTCTAAGAGATTATTCACCGAAAGAAAATTTCTATTCTCTCTCATATTTTCTTCTCTCCCAAGCCTCAATATGTCATCAAAGAATTGAAGATCCCGTTACCTTCATTATTGATCTTGATTTTTCTTCTTCGTTTCTATCTTCTTCTTCTACACGATTCCTTGTAATCGTTGTTTGATCTTTTCATAATTTCAATCGCCTGTGAAAATTCAGTCAAATCGGCTAAATCCAGTGGCTCTAGCATCGTGATGAGCAAGTCTGCGATTGATGATGTATCTAGTACCTATTTTCTTCATCATTTTGATAGTTCAAGTCTTGTATTGTGTTTTCAACCTCTGAGTAGACGGAATTATGCATCATGGAGCATATCAATGTTAATTGCTTTATCTATGAAGAACAAGCTTGGATTCATTAACAGATCCATTCCAAAACCAGAAGGCCTCCATAATTTTTTATAGATTATGTACTTTTAGGACTTAAATTAATATTGATTATGGATATAGGAGAACAAACATTTCGTTTTCATTTTTAGTCCTTATTTTCAAATTAAAGGGACACGTGACATGCTGTGATTGGTTGACGTTTTATGAATATGGGTCCGAGTCAGCGACTTTGTTTAAAAATAGGGACTAAAACTATAAATAAAATGTTGTTGTCCTATTTTCTCTACTACTAATATTTGGAATGATCGTAAGGATATATTTTAGCAAAGGAGTGGACCAAGGATTTTTCAGTTAAGGATAGAATTAATGAATCATGTTCAGGGACAAAGTAGTGTTAGTGTGTTTTTCACTAAACTAAAAACTATTTGGGAAGAATTAAATAACTATAGACCATTTTTTACTCGTGGAATTATCACATGGACTATGCCATCTGTTATCTCATGGGGTTACAAGATTCTTATGCTCAAGTTTGTGGTCGATTACTTCTTATGGATCTGTTACCTCTAATAAACAAAGTTCTTGCTCTTGTTTCTTAAGAACATCAGAGATCAATTGGACATCACTGTAGTTCTGGTATTGATTCTGCTAAAGGAAAAAAAAAGGCCTTATTGCACTCATTGTAAACTCCATGCTCATACTATTGACATTGTTTATAAATTACACATCTATCCACCTGGATATAAAACAAGGATGAAGAAAAATTATGGAAATCAAGGTTTTTCTTCCCAAACAAAAGTTATTGCTAATGAAGTTACTGATCATACTTCTAGTGGACAACAGGGGCAGTGTTACAAATTTAACTCAGATTCTTATTGCCAATGAATATCAACAACTTATGTCAATGATGTCTAGCCACTTTACTACTACATCCAAGGCTTCTTCCAATACTTAGATTCAATCTACCTCTTATGCTATAAGTACATGTTTTTTAGTTTCTCTAAATCCAATTCTTTCATCTCATGAGATTTGGATTATGGATTCTGGTGAAAAAAATCATATTTACTCTTATGCTCCTTCATTTAGTGCTCCTTATCCTATTAAAAATTCTTTTGTCACTTTTCCTAATCATGCTTGAATTCAAGTGTTCTTTGAATAATTGATAAGCTTAATGATGATCTGGTTCTTAAGGATGTGTTGTTTCTGCCACAATTCAAGTCTAATCGTCTATAGTGCTCTTGCTAAGCACCCATTACTTACAATTAGTTTCTTTTCTGACCGCTGCCTTGTTCAGGATCACAAGAATAAGGGAACGATTGCCAAGGGTAAAAGAATGGAGGATTTGTATGTTTTAGACAATACTGTTTCTATGCATAGTTATGATACAATGATAATAGTGTTTGTTTTCAATTGTGGCACAATAGACTTGATCATATGCCCTCTAAGAGAATGGAGAGTTTGAAAACTCAATTACACTTGTCTTCTGCTAGTTTTGCAGATGAACCATATTGTGCATGTACATTAACTAAACAAAAAAGGTTGCCTTTTGTTTCTCATAATCATCCTTCCAAGCTACCCTTTGATATAGTTCATTGTGATGTTTGGGGGACATATCATTGTACTACGCATACAAGACACAAATATTGCCTCACTCTTATGGATGATTGTACTCGGTTTACATGGATTTTTTTACGAAGCATAAATATTATGTCCAATTAATCGTAAGTTTTTTGCTATGGTAGAAAACTAGTTTCAAACTTTTGTTAAGATAGTTAGATCAGATAATTCTCCCAAGTTGGCTTTTACAGAATATTTTCAATCTAATGTCATTCTTCATCAATATTCATGTATTGAGAGACCAGAGAGAACTCTGTTATGGAGAGAAAACACCAACATTTGCTTAATGTGGCTAGAGAATTATATTTTCAATCTCAAGTACCTATGAAGTTTTTGAGTGAATGTATTTGACTGCAGTTTTCTTGATTTATCAAACTCCTTCTCCCTCATTGAAACACAAAACTCCCTTTGGTTTGTTATACAAAGAAAATATGGATTATTATTCATCACCCCGATCCTGATTCGAACTATCCTTGGGTCAACCTGGCCCCGAGTCAAGGTTTTAAAGGGGGAAGGGGAATGTCCAGTTTTATTATTTAGGAAAATCCTTCAATTTACGTTATTTAATAAGAAATAGAATGTCATTAAATAGATTTTAGGTTAGGAAATAGGTTCTCACCTTTTGTAATTAAGTTAACTAGAAAGATTTATTTAGAAAAAAAAATGTATGTTCAAAAATAATAATAACGATGGGAATAAATCATAATTCCCCGTATTATTAGAAATAATGGCCCAAGGCCCGAATAAGAAGTTGGTCAAAGTGACATAATTGGAATATCCTCAAACAAAATTTTTAAAATATCATGGTAGAGTTCTAATGATGATTCATTCCCTCGGGAGCCTTAGCAACATCCTTGCATGCGTCCCTACCAGAAGTACCTGGTGGTGGGGATTTTAACATAAATGTATATTACAGCGTGCTTGAAAAACGCTCAGCAAGGTGGGAAATACTAAGCAATACATTTTTACACAAAAATACTATACATATAATGTTTATTTTAGCAATTCTGAAAATGTTGTCTTTTATGAGCATAAATGCAACTACCATGCAATGCAACCCAAGTTATGTGCTCATACCCACCATCACTCAATTTACACCAACTTTTCACACAATTAGAGACCATTTGATCCTCTTTATTCACTAGTCTCTATATTATTATTTCCATTAGGTTGCCATTCTTACATTTTCTAAGTACAACCTTATTCATTTCCATTCTCATCATTCCGTAATGGCATTATTCTTTACCTCGAAATTTACCAAATAACTATGTACTTTAATGTGCTCCACATCACCAGTTATGCTACTATATACTTTGGCGAGTGATTTTTTCTCTTTCACCATAAGGATTTGGGGCCTTCTTAATGCCTTTCCAATTGCATCCGAGTCTATAATAATGTGTTTTAACACTTTAACCAATGTAAACAATGTGCCACTAATTTCAACATTTTTACCTTTCTCTTGATCCATATTTACATTTCGCCCGTATTCATGACATTTAATTCATTTTAATAGTTTTTCAGAAAGTCGACCGATAAGGTCAAAGAGGATGTCCAACAACTAGGACCTTCAATTTTCATCAAAATTACCCTTTTTCCCTTTGTTTGCCAAAACTCTGCGAAAAACATAGTTTCTTCATTATGGCATCATAAATCATGATTTTATGTTCAAAAGCCACATTTTTCGATTTTATGTCCAAAAACCATGTTTCATCATTATTTGTTAAGAAAAAATCATTTATTTATATTTCTTTAACAAGAAATACATTTAATATTTTGAAGTCCATTGTACCGAAATGTATATGTTACCCTTATCATCATATGTTGTTTAAGCATTATTATTCCTCATTTTATCAACCTTTTACAACATATTTAGGGATGATTTTTCCAACTTATTTCTTTCATCATAAAACCCATTTTAAACCTCATATATTGTGTTTATATGTTATATGCCAACGTACTATAACATTCAACACATGTTTGGAAGGATTCCAAACCTAGAAATCCTTAAATATGAATCTAAACAAGATATTAAAATGGAATTATATTTTTATGCATCTTCTATTTTCTTAAAACTTCCATTTCTACAAGAAAACACTAAACGAACATACTAGAAAATATATTTATGGGATTAAACCATATTTTAGCATGCATCCTAACATATATTTAGCTTTAATCTTGAAAACATAGTGAGGATAACCCTACCTTGAATTTGAAGAGGACAAACCAAGAAAAGGATAACTTGAAAGATTCTAAAATCCAAGAAAGCTCCAAAATGCTCCAAAGCTCCAAGAACACTTCTTCAACCCAACTTCTTCTTTAGACAAAGCTTGAAAATGGCTAGGAATTAGCTTGGAATGGGGTGTCGACCTTGGAAATAATTGGAGAAGGCATGGTAATGGATGAGGAAACATAGTGAAAGAGAGAAAATCCTTGAAAATTTGATGAGAAGTGTTGGGAATGACCCCTCTAACATCTCTCTCTCTCTCTCTCATTTATTCTCCAAAACCCACTACCCCTTAGCCATTAGTCCATGAAACATTGACTCACGATTTGATCTGCACCATTGGGAGCCTGATATCTTAACCAATCTGAGGGTCCAACTTGCGACAACACATAAAAATTCTGCCAATTTTGAGTTTTCGCAAGCTTGTTCAAATGACACCCCTTCTCGTTTGAATGGCATGCCTTCTCGTTCGAATGGGGTTGCAAATAGAGCCTACCGAAGCTTAGTAAACAAGTTTTTTTAAACAACAACCCATACCTTGTTCGAATGAATCGTTATAATGGGGGTTCCCACTAGATTCTAGAGAATGGGTGAAAGAGAACAAGTATTCCTCATTTAATGGTCATTCAAAGCTTGTTCTGCCAACATAGCTTCCTCATTTGAACGACCCTAATAATTCGTTCGAACAAAAGTAATACTTCTTCAACTAGCTTTTGCTCCATCCCGTCACATTTTACTTGCAAAAAGGGAACAATGATAGTATTAAATAGATAGTCATCGATTATATTCAATTCAAGGCTAAATAACATATAAATTATAGGAAGAGAAAACATAACCTCAAGCATGGTTGTCACATTCTCCCCTCTTTAGGAGATATCATCCCTGAAATCAACATAACTAATCGGGGGAAAGAGTTTCAAGTGCTTCTCACGCATCTTCAAATCGCGTTCCCAGGTCGCACCTTCTACACCTTAAAACTCCCAAATGACCTTCACTAATAGGATGATTTTATTGCGCAAGGCTTTGTGCTCGCGGTCCAAGATAGCAACAAGTTGTGTGGGAAATGTGACATCTTCCTCCAACTCGATGTGGTGCCAATTGATGACATGTTGAGGATCCGGGACATAGTTATTCAACATAGATACGTGGAATACACAGTGAACTTGAGACAACTGAGGAGGTAATGCTAAGAGATAAGATACATCCCTGATCGATTATTGGATCTTAAGTGGACAAATATACCCAAGGGTGAGATTTTCCTTCTAGCCAAAACTCCGACTGCTAGTTCTTTCCCTGACCTTCAACAACACATGGTCACCCATCTGAATCTCTATAGGTATTGATCGATTACCAGCATAATTCTTCTGTCGACTCTGAGCTATCACGAGTCTTTGTTGAATCACCTAAACTTTGTCAATCACCTCCTTGATCATTTACAAATATGTGAGATGCTTCTCACCCACTTCTTCCCAACAGATTGGAGAGCGGCATGGACTCCTATAAAGAGCCTCATAAGGAGTCATGCCAATGTTGTCTTGATAGCTATTATTGTAGGAAAATTCTTCCAGGTTCATATTCTCCACCCATCTACCCTAAAGATAAAGTGCACAAGCCCTCAACATATCTTCCAGGATGTGAAAAGCTCATTTCAACTTCCCATATGTCTCGGGATGGTAAGCTCTACTCATGTGCAACTTGGAACCTAATTCCTGCTAAATCTTCCTCCAGAATCAAGACGTAAATTGGGGACTATCTCTCAGACATATAACCATGTTACCTTATCCACACTGTTCGTGACCTTATTCAAAAAAAATTATGCGGACTTCATAAGTTCATTTAATATAACCCAGATTGCATTATGACCACGTTCAGACCGTGATAAGGCTATTATAAAGTCCATCATAATGTGATCCCACTATGATTTACCGGTAATTGTTGCCATAGCCCTGTCATCCTCCTGTGCTCTACCTTCACCTGCTGACATGTATAGCACTTCGACACATACAATGCCACATTTTTCTTCATACAACCACTGAACGAGTATCTCATGATAGGAAGGCATTGTGGAGGAACGCATTGCTGACATGTATAGAACTTCGCAAGTTTCCAAAGCACACGAGTATAGCACATGATAGGAAGGCACTGCTGACATGTATAACACTTCGCAAGTTTCTAAAGAACACGAGTCCACGTGCACATTGGTATTCACCGATGCAGTCTAGCAATCATCTATGAATCCAAACACGAAGTTTACTGTTTCTTCTTCGCAATCATTACATACGGAGTCCACCGCACGAAAACACTTGTTCAAATAGGAAGGATTTTTTTATGCCAAACTCAAGATCACTGTAGCTTTAGAATCAAGATAATTGGATCTTGAAAACAAAGGATTTTAGAATTAAGTGGGAACTTTTGTAAACTAGTGCAGAAACATTTTTCGACCTAGGTTCCAAACATGAGTTTTTCCAATGTAAATTCGTACGGCGCAATCAACGAATTTTGGTGAAATAGAAGATCTATGTGACCAAATTTTCCTGTTCAAAAGAAGATCTTTCTTCTTCTTCATTCTCAACAGGAATGCATCAATAAAACTTCCCTTTAATATAGATCGTCGTGGCATGAACTCAGGATTTCTTCACTTCGATTCCGCCCCTACTTCAGGCTAGCTCCTACTCCTCCTTCATCGTCGTTGGTCCTTCATTTGTAGTGGTCATTGTATAGTGAGAAAGCTCACCCCTAACTTTCTTATGTCTTCTGTGCGAAAGGCATCCTTGAATAAGAAAACACAAATTTTAAGGCGATGTCCCATTCGACCGAGAATACTCTCTCATTTAAATAAAACTCCATCTCGTTTGAACGAGAGCTCAATCTCGTTTGAACCAATATCGAACGAGTATCTCCTGAGTCAAAATAGTACGTCCTCGATCGATGCTCATATGATAAATGCTTTTAATGAGACTTCAAACGACAATGACCATTCGTTTGAATGAAATGTTCTTGTATTTGGAACTACTAGAAGTAAAAAAATATGTTTTAAATTTAAACCAGCCTTGAATTTTTAAAACAAATACAACTCAGAAAATGTTTTAAAAATGCTATTCCAAAATAATTTTTCAAAGTCCAGAATCATTTTAATTTAAAAACACATCCTTAACTCAAATCTTAAATCTCAAAATTCATTTAGCATTCATCCCTCAGTGATCTTGGATAAACCAAGTGTGAAGAAAACATTGGAACTAAATGTGACACGATATCATCTTCAATGCTTAGCCGCAACATCTTCAACACAACACGTCATAGGCTTTATGGGATCACAACTCAACGACTAACCTAAGACTCAAACAATTTTATCCGAAATTGTGCCAATTACAAACAGATTGACTTGATTGGAAATTTTTCCTTACTAATCTCCTCTTTTGGCTATTCTGGGAGAAAACAAAAAAAAATAGTGAAATGCTAAGTCGGGCCCTCAAGCAGAATACCTATACCCCATTCCATAAACCCAAAAAGTAAAAATAGATGATATAAACTAATATAAATAAAAACTGGCAAAGCATAAACATGTCCAAATGTGATGTAGTCAAAATTTTTGAATCTCGAAAAATCACTACACACATGAAACAAACAAATACCTAGTGAAGTATGGAGGAATACAAATATATAAATAATGTCAGAATATAAAAACTCCCCCTACATCATATGTATCTCCCTCTCTTTGTGTGGAATGGTCAAAGAATGGGATAGATAAACCACAAAAAAACATATCTAGCAAGACTATAATGAATGAATAACATGGCTAGTTCAATATCTCAATAAAGATGAACACAGTAAGCATACAACTATGGACAATAACAAGATAGAAGTAAAAAAAATATATGAAGCATATAATGAATAATGATGATAAAGATGGTACATCTATATGAACCACGTGCACCAACAAATAATATAACTGCACAATGATAAAAGCCATAAATATCCATGTCCAACGGATAATATAAGATGATATAAATCCAATAGTGGAGAATAAAATTGTATCATCCAATACATCATAACTGAATGAATAAAAACCAAATGCATCGGGAGAAATAATGTATCTCGGAGTATATAAAAATAGAACTAATAATCTCTATCGGCATCATCATCATCACTAACAATTTTGACATCGTCTCTACGTCTCCTAGACTACCCTACTCCTCTGATCTGCTCTCATTTCCTCGTCTCAAAAACGAAAGATGAAATCTGAGATTGTGTTATGGTGCGCTACTATGCCTCAGCATCAAACTTAGCCATCATGGCGTCTGTGATACGGCGCTGCTCTACAAGCTTAGCCTGTAAAAGAATACAGTCATATCTCTCCCCCTCATTTTGATGCTCGTACTCCTCTCTACTAGCTACTATCCTGGAAAAAAGGCGGCTAAGTGGCAGTGGCGGACCCAGGATTTTGAGTCGGTGGGTGCGAAAATGTCTAACGAAGGTCGGGGGTTCGGGGGCGGGAGCCCCCGAGGCGAATTTTTTGGGTTGTTTTTACTTTTTTTTTGCCATTTTTTAACCCTAAAAATGTATTAAATAACTAAATTTAGACTCCTACTTTGTTCGTGATTTTTTTATATATAATATTTGAACATAATATTACCCTAACAAACTAACAATGAGCAAGCTAATACTCGGGGGCTGAAAAATTTGATACAAATTAACTAACAAAATTTTTTCACAAAATTTCATACAAACATAATATTACCCTAACAAAACAACAAAGTTTTATACAAAGTTTCTTTCAAATTAAATTAAAATTTCACACAAATTTACTAACAAAATTTGAGCAACAAATTTCATACAAATTAACTAATTTTATCAATATCAATATCCATAAAATTTTATCAACAACAACAAATCAATATCCATCATAATAAAACAAATTAAAAAAAATTACGTGGCAGCCGAGAGGAGGATCGGAGGTTACTGCCAGCAAGGCAGTGCCGTGCTGGCCGTCGGAGAGGCAGTGGCTGGCAATAGTGGAGGGAGGGAAAAAATTCCAGGCAGCTGGGTGGCGGTGGGGCAGGGGAGAGGGAGAGGAGGGGAGGAAGAGGAGAGGGTTTTAAAACTCTCTGTGTCGACTGTGTCGGCTGAATTTGAAAGAGGGGGTGGGATGAGAATAGGTTTAACAGGTTTTGGGTTTATATATGATTAGTTTATTTACATACCCACCCCATGGTTTTAAAACTCTTATCTGCAAGCCTTATATTTTAAAATTTTACACAAAGATCCATAACTTTTTTCTTTACCCTATACTCACCGAAAATTCCTGAAAAGCTTGTGGGTGCGGCCGCACCCCTTCGGGATGGGGTGGGTCCGCCCCTGCTAAGTGGGAAGTGTTCCACAAGGCAGTGAAGTGAGACCTCCCCCTAAAAAAGATGATGCAGACATAGAAAAACCATGCTTGGTTGCAATAAGAAGATGACTCTTTGATATGTGAATGGTGTTCGCATAAATTGGAGAAATAACAAACTTCTCCACGTCTTCTTGAAGTAACGTGACCTTGGCAGCCTCGCAGATACATTTCACAAAGACACTGAATGGAAGTCCTTGTGGTCTAAAAATAGAACTCACGAACGGTGGCGGGATGAATGACATGATACATAAAAAAGATCGGCTCCCAACCTCTACCTTGGAGCCATCAAGCAACATGGTACATGGCAAACTACTCAATACGTCAAATGCGCTCATGAACTACTACACGTGTGTGGAAACCAATAGAGTAGTAATGCTCATAATATAACTGACTCACCCAACGGTCGGAAATGAATCAAGACTGGTTGATCTGGGGAGCCTATGCACGGGATGAAGTGAGCTTCTCCTCAACTCGACCCATGTGAATGGAACGGTGTCGATGAATATAAGCCATCTCAACAATGATAGGGAAAAGGCATAGGAATGAAATGGTAATCTCTAAAACCTAATCCAACCAACTAACACATCTCTACAACCTATCTCCCTACAAAACCAACCGAACCCCTGTGAAAACAAAATCCACAAACAACAAATAATGGATATAATCAGCAAAAATCCAATAATACGTGATAAAACATGAGTAAACTATGAGTATGTCTCACAACTATCTGAAAATAATAAAAAATAATAATTTTCCAGAAAAATTTCATTTCTGAATTTTTGTATCTTACACAACACACACGGGGCAAAAAATATACAACAAAATAACCAAAAAGAAATAGAACAAAGAAAATAGCAAAAGCTCAAAAAATTGAAAATTTTTGAGTAAAACTTGATTGAAATTTTTTTCCTCAACATGTATATATATAGATGATCAAATAAAAATGGACACTGTGTCCATCCCCGATCCTCGCCGTGGACGGGCGCTTGAAGGGAGTATCCTCGAGTCCCGCGCATCCCTCTCAGGAGCACTTCGGTCGGCGTCGTTTGAGATGAGGTGTAAAAATGTAGAGAGATTTAAAGTCGCCAGTCTATTTTACTCAAAATAAACAAAAGAAAAAAGGGAAGTCATCCCGAAGGACGACATCCAAAGACATACTGGTGCATGCGAAACCAAAATGATTCGAGAAGGGTTCGGAGGGTAAGTTACGAAATGGGAAGGTGTTAGGCTCCCATTACGCCCTTTCGGTCTCTCATGGATATTGGTTATTTTCCTTTTTTATTTTCCCCGTGATATGTGTGTATGTGTATATATGTAGTGGAGATAGAAATCCTCGACTTGTATCATGGAAGAGATAAAGCGAGTCATCCGTAGGAAGGTATAAAAATAATATCAAAAAATAAGATTTACGCGATTACCCTTACGTTGATCTTTATAATGGAACGATAACGCATATGGAGTAATACGTCACTAAGATCAAGTATATAGAATATAAGAAAATTGGATTTAGAGAAGATAAAAATTAGGGAGGAAGTAAGAATAGGACTCAAATCTTGGGTTTTACCCCGAGACGCCTACATAGCCTATAAAGGCATCAAAGTCCACGTAGTTCGCATACAAAATGAGGGGTGGGGTTTATCCCATAAATCCAAATGGGGAATCTCTTATTCGTGAGAGAGAGAGAGAGAGAGAGAGAGAGAGAGAGAGAGAGAGAGAGAGAGAGAGAGAGAGTGTGTGTGTGTGTAGAAAAAGTGTTTTAGTTATGAGAAAAGTATGAGAATCCCTATTTGGAATTTATGAGCAAACCCTCTTTTTTCTTATTTTTAGGGTTTTATTTATATGAAAATAAGAGATGTGCAATAATACGAAATAAAAAGTATATTAGGATGTGTGAGATGAGATAATAAAAAGTGCTAAGTAATAAAATAAGTTATTGCGAATTTAAGATAATTTGAAGAGAAAGTTGAGAAAGTTGGACCTTTTGAAGATCTTGAGCTTGATCTTGAATGTTGGAGAGCATCCCTTGCACTTGGATGATGAGGGAGAGTGGCTAATTCACCAAGTTTGATGAAAAGGATGGTGAAAAGTGGAAGTTAGGAAGGGATTTGGATGTTGAAATCGCGCTGTCTTCGAGAGAAGTTTTTGGGATTCGCTGAGAGCGATTTTTATCAGATCTGGTCTCCCCTTGCAAATGAGGTAAAGGCCTCCTCTTATAGGCCCAGGTCACTGCCGATCGTCATAGATCTGGTCCTGCCTATCGGCACCTGCTGATAAGCAGGGTTTGGAACTGCCATTTGGCAGTGTGTTTTAGGTCTTTTCAGAAAATTGGTTGCCGAGGGCAAACCGTTAGTCAGAATCTCACATGAGGTAGACTGTTGAAAAGTTAATTCAGAGACCTTTGAAAGTCCTTTGGACCCCTCCCAGGTTCGGGAGTTGACTTTGGGTCAAATATTGCTCAGAAATGTTTGTCGGTCTATTGGACGGGGAATCGTTCAGACGTAAACGGATCGTTCATCCGCATGGTAAGTTCGAATCGTGCACAGGGAAGATCATTGGAAAGTTTAGGAGATGTACTTCGACATTCCAAAGAGTTTTACCCGGTTTGGGGAGTTTACTTTCGTCAATCGGGCCTTGGAAGCATTCGCTGACCTCTAGGAGTCAAACGGATCGTCCGTCCTCATGGTAAGTTAGAATTGTGCACGGAGAGGACCATTGGAAAGGGGTTTAAGTGCCCTTAGAAGATTCATTTAGCCTCGGTCAAGCTGAAGAATTGACTTAGGTCAAATAGAGCCCGGGAGCGCCCGGTGGCCTCTAGATCAAGTTTCGGATGCCAACGGATCGTTCGTCCGCATGGTAAGTCGAAATCACACACGGGATGGACCGTTGGAAAGGGGTTTTAATTCCCTTCAAAGATTCATTCAGCCTCAATCGAGCTGAAGAGTTTGACTTTTTGGTTAAACAGAGTCTGGGAGTGTCCGATGGCTTCTAAGTTAGTACTTGGGGTATGACCTGGGTTTGTAGTGATGAAGGGTGGTACTAGGGACCAAAGGAGAGTTAGGGGTAACAGAATGGGGTGTCTATAGAGGCCCTCGACGGATGAGTTTGGAACAAATAATAGCCATTGAATAGACACCACATGATGCTTTTGAGGGAGTATGACCGATTCAGAGGGTCGAGGCCGATTCTGAGGACCTGAGGGATGTGTTGGAGATGGTTTGAATGATGATCAAAGGTTTAGGTCAATTCTAAGGACCTTTAGTGATTCTGAGGGATGACCAATTTTGTGGGTGAAAGCCAAATCTGTGGGCTTAGGGTGAAGATCTAATAACCGAGGTCAATTATGACCTAAGCGTGGTGAAGACCGAGGACCGAGGTCAATTCTAACCTAACTCAAGTGACGATCTAAGATCGAGGTCAATTCTAACCTAAGAGTGGTGACGACCGAGGACCGAGGTCAATTTTGACCTAACTCAGGTGATGATCCAAGACCGAGGTCAATTCTAACCTAAGAGTGGTGACGACCGAGGACCGAGGTTAATTCTGACCTAAATCATATGATAATCCACGATCGAGGTCAATTCTGACCTAAGAGTGGTGACGACCGAGGATCTAAGACAATTATGACCTAACTCAGGTGACGATCCAAGATCGAGGTCAATTCTGACCTAAGAGTGGTGACGATCGAGGAACGAGGTCAATTCTGACCTAACTCAGGTGACAATCCAAGATCGAGGTCAATTATGTCCTAAGAGTGGTGACGATCGAGGATCGAGGTCAATTTTGACCTAACTCAGGTGACGATCCAAGATCGAGGTCAATTTCGACCTAAGAGTGGTGACAATCGAGGACCGAGGTCAATTCTGACCTAAGAGTGGTGATGACTGAGGACCGAGGTCAATTCTGACCTAACTTAGGTGACAATCCAAGATCGAGGTCAATTGTGACCTAAGAGTGGTGACGACCGAGGACCGAGGTCAATTCTGACCTAACTCAGGTGACGATCCAAGACCGAGGTCAATTCTGACCTAAAAGTGGATAAAGATTGGATTTTGATTCTGCTGGAGAAAGTTCTTTGTAATTTTGATCTGAGCTGATAGCTGGGGAAGCTTTTGTTTCTTTAGGAGGCCTCGCGGGGGGGAACAATCAATTTTGGTGCTGTAAAAACTCCACGGGGGAAGAGATCAGGCGATCCTTAGAGATCCTCTGTGGCTTTGCCGGGAGGAGATTTACTTGGTTTTTGAGGATTTCGCTGGGAAAGAGGGGTTCCGCTTAAGGGAATGTGAAATTTTCCTGGTGAAAATGTTCTGAATCCTTCCTGGGATTTTTAGGAATCTTCTGAGGATTTTTCGGGGCTTTCTGTTATTTTCTAGGGATTTCTGTACAAAATTTAAGGGGGGTGCCAGTCGGCATGGTATGAGGGGTGCCATTCGGCAGTGGCACAGACTTTTGGACTACCTCGGGAAGGTAAGGAGTTAGTACCGATCGGTATGGTTGGGGTCAGTGTCGATCAGCATGGCGCTTAGCATCGTATATAAAGGGGGCCGAATCCCTTCATTTTTTCACAGCTTCTTTGCTTTCTCTCTTTCTGCGATTTCTCTGCAAATCGTTCTAGCATTCCGATCTTCAAGAAATGGCCGCTTTTGTGAGCACCACAGTCCACAGGGAGTGGTTGACCGTTGATGACTGGGCGAATATGGAATGGAGGTCCAGGGCGCCTCTTTCTTTGGGGAGTGAGAACTCTTTTGATGCGTTTGAGCCTATTGCGAATGAGCAGACTTTGCTGCGGGAGATATCGCGTCATCGCTCTTCGAAAGTGAATCCTGACGGTTATGTAAGTGCCCTGACCTTTGGCATTCCTTTCTTTTTGGTGATTTTTCTTTCTTTCTTAACTTCTAATGAGATTTTTCCTTTTTGCCAGTCTGATATTTCTTTGAAGAACATGCGCGCTCGCGAGACGACGGGGATTAGGGACGTCTGGTAGCATCTCCCACCTGTGGTGCATTGGGTGGTATCATCAGTGGGTTTTGGGAGTTTGGCATCTGCGCTGGATGAGACGCCTCGTTCGACAGTGGTCCTGTGCGCTTTGGGGGAGAGGTGGTGGGATACTACTCACACCTTCCATTTCGGCTTCGGGGAGATGACTGTGAGTCCCATAGATATGCAACAGCTATTAGGGCTGGATTTTGATGGAGAGCATAGAAAGGTGGATCTCTCTTTACGGGTGAGACCGGAGGCAGTGCGTGATGCACTTGGTGATGTAGGGAGGATAGTTTCTGGGGATTCTATCCGGCTGTCCCTGCTGAAGGATGTTCTGTTGGGCATGGTGATTGATGTGGAGGACGGGCTATAAGTGAGGCATATGACCTGGTTATTTATTTTGATGGTGTTGGGAGGTTTCATGGTGGCGTCGAACGGTGACGTCGTCTATTTGTGGCTCTTACCGTACTTGAGGATGTTTTCGAACATCCCTTTCTATGATTGGGGGAGTCTGACTTTGGCGACCCTTTACTCTTCTTTGGATGCATTTAGACGGTGCTGTCGTTAGACTTTTACTGAGGCCATGTACCTTCTTGAGGTATTCTTCAGTTTGCGTATTTCTTTTCATGCATTCGCATTTTCCTTTCATGCATTCACATTTTACTTATCCGTCTCTTTTTATTTGTAAATTTTATCCTTGACAGATGTGGTTTTATGAGGCGATTGGGTGCAATACCCCGCTGATCGCTCTGAAGGATGACACTATTGGGGAATCTTGCCGATTGTATCGATGGTGTAAGGCCAATCGGCAGTCGAAGGGATCTCTCTCTGGAGGCGGTGTGTCAGGTCTTGAATAACCTGACCAGTGGTAGGGTAAGACTCTTTCCATTTTTAGTCTTGGTATTTGCGCCTTCTGATCTTGTATTGATTTATTCATGCTTGGAGATTTTCAGGTGACCTTTTATCCCTGGGGGATAGCCATTCAGGATGTGGGAACGACCGGAGTGAACACGTAGATATGGCGTTTGCTGGCGCATAAGTTAGGGCATTCTTGGTATCTCGGGGGAAAGGGTGATTCGCTAGATTGTTGAGGAGGAAGTGGTGGTGCCACCTGCACATCCTCTTACGTCTATGAGGAGGGAGCGACTGCTGTCGGAGGATGCGAGGATTGCGGCGATGATCGACGAGTCCTACTTGTTGTACACCGATACAGCTGCGTCGTATGACTATATGGACTTTGTGACGAGCTGGTTAATGGGGCCCAGCATATATGATGCCCTACCTTTCCCTCCTGCGGGTTCGATTCGGGTGGTGGGATCTTCCCACAGTGGAGGCGGTCCGACGACATCTTCAGCGGCTGCGACTTCAGAGGTTCCTTTTGTGTGATTGCACACTCCTTCGTACAACATTCGGCGGGCTGATGGAGGGATGGTGCCTATGTTGCACCGTCCTCATGCGATGGATCCGGAGGAGTTGGGTTTGACAGAGGAGGTCCTCTGACCTGCGGTATACCTTTATGTTCTTCTCTTTCTTTCTTTTCTATTTTGGTCATCTCTGCTTTGATACCAATTTTGCCTTTTTCTTGCAGCAAGTCCGAGTGTCGACCACCTGGCTAAGAGACATCAAAGACTGTATATCTTCGGCGACTGCCCATATTCGGGATGTGGTTCCTATCCCTTCTTTCTTAGGGCCGTCTGCTTCGTCCAGAGAGGACTCTAGCTCGGGTAGTGGTGGTGCATCATCTCGCCGTAGGGGAAAGAGAGCACATCGCAGGGGTGGAAGCTCTTAGAGAGAAAGGTGGGTGACAGAGAGAGAGAGAGAGAGAGAATGTGGGTTCAGGCTGAGTCCCGTTGTTTTTGCTTTTTCTTTTTATTTCTTGCAAAATTGATGTAATCACAGAAACAAATAGATGCAATGCAATGGAGTTCTTTTTTTTTATCTTTTATTAGTAAATGAATGCATGCACATGCGCTTTTTACTTTGCTGCTGAGACCGTAAAAAGGAGTATTTTTGGAATTTTTTTGAAGGAAAGTTTCTAATTAAAAGGGGAATTTATATAAGGAGGAAAAGGGATTTTGAAATTCTGTTGAGAATATCAATTTATTTTTATTGAGTTTTTTGATTTGTCAAAAGAGGAAAAAAGGGAAATTTCTAAAAATGGGGGGTTACCGATCGGGAAGCACCCTGTCCTGCATATCGACAGTTTAGTCTAGTCCCATCAATTTAAAGCTTTGAAAGGTACCCTCTTCAGCCTTTTGTATTTTGTGGGGTAGGAATCCCTCTGATTTCTGCAGGGATTATGACTCTTGTGACGGTTCTTAAGTATAAAAAGGGGTAAGGGTGGATTGTTTTCATCACACCCTTCCATTCTTACTTATTTGCCCACTATCTCTTAGCCTTGCAAGATGGCTTTCCCTGGTAGCATTGAGTTTTCAAACTACCTCGAAGCCTTGGAAGCAATGTGCTCTTATAATGTCTACTATGATGCTTTCAACATGCATCGAGCCTCCTTGTGGCGCAATCGACCTTTTGAGTGGAACATGATGATAGCGGCGGTACAATTCGGGTACCCCGAAGACCATGTATTCCGCTTTGGGTTGGATGAAGATTGTACTACCTACGAGGAATTTTCTTCCATGCTGGGTATAAACCCCAGTGTTGCTGTGGCTTTGCCCGAATTTTCCTGTTCTCCCAAGGATTTGTTGGTCGGGCTTCTTCATATTTCGCCTTCAGCGGCCAGATCATTGGTTGCTGGAGGAATGATCTCCCTCCCGTCGGTGCTGCAGTCCGTGCATTTGCGGGAAGTGGGTGATGCTGGCTATGTTGGAGCCGTTGATCTGGGCCCTATTTTCAAAATTGCTGCTGGTGACTAGGAAACTGCTGGTGGACCCGCAACTTTCAGCCATTACTTCGTGGATGTCATACCGTCACAATCATGCGTCGGTGATACTGGCGGAGACCTTGAATGGTCTGGATGCCTGGAGAGAAGGTCATTATGACTTCCTGAGTGGTAGCCCCGTGATGCTGTTCATATGGTTGTCTGAAAGACTCCGCTTGGTGACTCCTCCAGAATATCCTTTATCGGTTGTACTCAATTTCTTTTCGCGTTACTTCATCAGTGTTGGCTTGGATATTGAGAGCTGGGAGAATTGGTTTTTGGAGCATGGGGCTCGGAATTTGTATTCGTCAGTGCCTTGGTGGGGGCAGTTGCAGCCTGTTCTGGAGCTAGGAGAGTACTCATATGTGCAGCTAGTTGGTCTCAGATAGACCTCTTTTTATTTCCCTTGGCGGCTTCTGCGCCAATTTGGTTGGGTACAAGTCGTGCCACCTCGGACACTAAATTTCTTTTCGGTAGACGTTTTGACCGAGCGCCTGCGTCTGTTGCTTGGATCTCTATGGGAGAATCGGCGTCCGTCGATCCGACCCTCTCAATCTATCGGGAGAGTTTGGCACGTCC
The DNA here is from genome assembly GCA_949130495.1 of Sambucus nigra. NCBI lineage: Eukaryota > Viridiplantae > Streptophyta > Magnoliopsida > Dipsacales > Adoxaceae > Sambucus > Sambucus nigra. The sequence continues at coordinate 508,522,672 of OX422215.1, forward strand.
CCGGGGATTATATGAAGTGGTTATGGAGGAGAGTAGTCAGCAAGATGTTGGCAGTGGAGACTGGACAAAGGTGGTTCATTTTATTTAACACCATGGAAGGGGGTGTTGTGGTTTTTTCAAAGTTGGTTCAGGCTTATCGTTCCATGGAGTGTTTACGGCACTCTATTCAGGCAGGGAAAATTTAGGGGCCCCAGGATGTAGATGATGAGGGTGCAGGCTCCTCTGGTAGTTGTGGGTAGGACTCTTGGAGAGTTTATTTGTGTAATAGGGAATAGATGTGGGGATTTTATTTGGCTTTTTATGGTAGTAGGGGGAAGGGAGTTATCCATTCCTTTTCTTATCCAATTCGTGATGTAACTTTTTACTAATGAAATAAGCAAGTTTCTGATCATCCAGCTGTGCCTTTCGATGAATTTTGTAATTTTGAATTATCTATACCGATCTCTAAGGCATACATAATCCTTTTGTTCAAGTAGTAGTTAGAATGAACTGCCATTCTCGGAGATAAGAAAAGAATAGTATTTTATGAAAAAGAAAGGGTCGTTCTCCTGTAAGATGTATGAGCTGCCTACGTACCTCTGGGGATTTTGAAAAAAAAAATTCTTGAAAAATTGTTTTTTTTTTGCAGAAGATCAGGCCCACATAGTTCTGGTTAGAGGGAAATGAAGAGATTTTTTTTTGGGAGAATAAAAGGGAGATGAGAAGAGTCGTAGCGCGCCGAGATTTTGGACTAGGGGTTGAATTTCTTGAGACGGTCCAGGTTGACTGGACGAGCCATCTCTTCCCCATCTAGGTCAGTGAGCATGGCGGCACCACCAGATAAGATTTTCTTCACAATGTAGGGGCCGCTCCAATTGGGCTTGAATTTCCCTCTAGGGTCCCATATGGGTTCTATTATCTCCTTGAGGGCTAAATCCCCCTCCCGGATATTGCGATCCTTAACTCCCTTGTTGAATGATCGCGCTATTCGGCAATGGTACCCCTCTATGTGGTAAAGAGCTTTCAATCTCCTTTCGTCTAGGAAGGTCAGCTCATCGAGACGGCTTTGGCACCAGTCTTTTTCACTAACTTTGCTTTTGAGCATGATGCGTAGCGAGGGTATTTCCAGCTCCACAGGTAGGACTGCTTCCATGTCGTAGACCAGAGAGTAAGGTGTAGCCCTAGTAGAGGTTAGAATTGAGGTTCGATAGCCCCAGAGGGCGTACAGGATCTGGTTGGCCCAATCCCTACAGCTTTCGGTCATCTTGCTGATGATGGCTTTGAGGTTCTTATTGGCGGCTTCAACTGCACCATTGGTATGAGGTCGGTAGGGAGAATATTTGTGTCTCTGAATCCCGTAATTGTTGACTACTTCTTTGACTTCTGCTTCGAAGTTCAACCCGTTATCTAGCACTATATCGTGCGAGACCCCATATCGGCAGATAATATTTTTCTTAAGGAATTTGGCCACTTTCTTGGCGTTCAATACTGCGTATGACTCAGCTTCGACCCATTTGGTGAAGTAATCAATGGCAACCAGGATGAACTCATGTCCATTTGAAGCCTTTGGTTTAACCTTCCATATGATGTCGACACCCCAAGTGGAGAACGTCCAGGGAGAGGTCAAGTTGTATAATTCTCGCGGAGGTAGGTGTTGAAGATTGGAGAACTGTTGGCATTTGAGGCATGTCCAAACATAGGCGATGCAATCTTGGACCATGGTGGACAAGTAGTATCTCTGTTGGATGATCTTCTTGGTAAGCATGTGATCGTTCATGTGGGGCCCGCATTCCCCGCCGTGGATCTTCTGCGTTATCTTTTCAATCTCAGCCCCTGCGATGCAGTGTAGATGAGTTCCATCGAAGTTCCTCTTGAGTAGATCTTTATGACAGATGATGTACTGGGCGGCCAGTCTTTAAATGGTCGTTCGGTCTTTCTTATTGGAACCCTCGGGATACCTACCATATTTGAGGAAGCACCAGATATCATAGTACCAGAAATCGGCTAGTTCGATATCTTCGATGGAGACAAGCTCAATATGGTAGCAGTGGGTTGGTTTGTCTTGCTTTTGAACTAGGAATGGGGTCATTGTTATTCCTTCGGGCATGTCGACCATGGAGGCAAAGGTAGCAAGAGCATCAACTATGTTATTCTTTGCTCGAGGTAAGTAATGGAAAGTGATATCTCAGAATCGGGAGGCTAACTCTTCTAAGTGGGCTTGGAAGGGTTGGATCTTTTCATCCCTGACTTTCCACTTTCTTAGCACTTAACCGATGATGAGGGCAGAATCCTCGTAGACATTAAGGTATTGAATACCTTTTTTGAGAGCAGCTTTGAGGCCTACTGTGCATGCCTCGTATTCCGTCATGTTATTGGTGAAAGGGAAATCCAATTTGATGGCGATGGGAGTGTGGGAGTCATCTGAGGTGATCACAAGTATTCCAATGCCATATCCCTTTTTATTGGTAGCGTCGTTAAAGAACATTTTCCATCAAAGGTGGTCATGAGCGGTGTAGAGGATATTTTCATCTAGGAATTTGGAGATCCATACATCTGCTTCTTCTATGGGGTAATCAGCGAGGTAGTCGAAGATGGCTCTTCCTTTAATGGCTTTCTGCGTGATGTACACGATATCGAACTCAGTTAGGAGCATCAACCATCGGTCCATTCGACTGGATAAGGCGGGTTTCTCAAGTAGGTATTTGATGGGATTCATTCGGGATACAAGTTTGATGGGGAAGGCGATCATGTAGTGTCGCAACTTTTGGGTGACCCGGACAAGTGCGGCACACGCCTTTTCCATAGCAGTGTAGTTGACCTCGTACCCAGCCAATTTGTGACTGTAGTAATAGATGGCTCTTTCTTTGCGGGAGTCTTCAAGGTATTGGGCTAGAAAAGCCCCAGTTGCAGTGTCGTTTATGGTTATGTATAGGAGTAAAGGGAGACCAGGCCGTGGTGGCATGAGCACTGGAGGTTGGGTCAGATATTGTTTGATTCGGTCAAAAGCTTCTTGGCAGACCTCGTTCCAAACCTTGGCTGAATCCTTTCGGAGGAGCTTGAGGATCGGTTCGCGGATGGAGGTTAGTTAGCTGATGAATCGACTGATATATTGTAATTTCCCAAGAAAACCTCGGACTTCTTTCTCTCTTCGGGGCGGTGGCATCTCAAGTATGGCCTTCAGCTTTGCAGGATCTGCTTTTATCCCCTTCTCACTAACCATGAATCCCAAGAGTTTTCCCTTTGTAACGCCAAAGATACATTTCTGTGGATTGAGTCTCATCTGATACTATCGCAATCGTTCGAAGAACTTTCGGAGAGCGGGAACATGACCTTATCTAGTTTTGGACTTGATAATCATATCATCCACATAAACCTCGACTTCTTTGTGAATCAGATCGTGCAGGATAGTTGTGGCAGCCCTTTGGTAGATAGCCCCAGCATTCTTGAAACTAAATGGCATGACGGTGTAGCAAAAGGTTCCCCATGGGGTGATGAATGAGGTTTTTTCTTAGTGGTCTGGGTGCATATTGATTTGGTTGTATCCGGCAAACCCGTTGACAAATGATTTGATAGCATAACTGACTGTGTTGTCCATGATCATGTCGATATTGGGTAGCGGATAATCATCCTTTGGATAAGCTTTGTTTAAATCTCGCTAGTCTATACACATTCAAACCTTCCCTCCTGATTTCGGCACAAGTATTATGTTGGCTAGCCATGTGGGATATTCAATCACACGAATGAAGCCCATGTTCAACTGTCCACCTCTTCTTTGACCTTGAGCGACCATTCGGTGCGGAACTTTCTCAATTTTTGTTTAACCGGCTTGTAATCTGGAAGAGTGGGGATCTCGAGTTGAGCTATTCCAGGATCAATACCGGGCATATCATCATAGTACCATGTGAAGACATCCATGAATTCCTTTAGCAATTCTTCGAGTTGTGTTCGCTCATGCTCGTCAAGGGTGGCCCCTATCCTCATCTCGCTCAGTTGGCTACTAGAACTGAGATTAATAACAACAGTCTCTTCTTCATTAACTTGAACGCGGTTATGTTGTTTATTATTAACCTTATTTAGATCAGTTAAGAATTGTTAATTTTCAAAATCATCATCATCAAAAGTTCGATTAGAATCCAAATAATTAATATAAGGCATAGCAAGATACTCAAAATCTTTGTTTATTTCATTGATAGGAAAAATAGCATTGAGAACCTTATCAAAAGAGGTCTCAATTACATTTGAACAAGGATAGACAACAGAAGAGGAAATAGGATAAACATTGGGGTTAGGGGAGATTTTAAGAGGTGGAACTGGCGCAGCATGCTAGTTGAGGAGGGGTGTATCAACAGATTTAATCAGATAGGATAGATCGATTGATGTAGTGCCTGAATGAACCATGCAGAGTGCCAGCCCCAGTGTTTGTAAGTTGAAGGAATCCTCGGAATCACTTTCCTCAGTCTCTTTGATATCTTTGATGCGCGGTTGTACTCGATGTTGGAAACTTTCGGCCCATGGGTAGCTATCTTGGAAAAAGATCTCCATTCCAGGCTTCATCTTCTTGTTTGTGTGGTCATACCATGGTTCTGGAAAACCGCAAAAGGGGAAGTCTTAGCCTTCTTTGATGAATCGTCCATTTAATGAGTCTTCTGGGATAGTTGGGATGCAGTCTAACCTTCTCTTTGGTCAAGAATGGTGGATCATTCTGAGCTCTTGTTCTGATGGTTGGTACCCTAAGCCACAAGAAGGGAAAGCTTTCTTCAGTTTGATGGGCTCAAGTATCCCTTTCTGTCGTTGTCCTAGCCCCGGTCCGGCCATGAAGTGCATGTTTCTGAACATTTGAATCACATTGACATTGCCATGAGGGTCATATTTTGGACAAACCTTTTCTTTGAAATCATCCCCTGCCGGGAGTAGGAGTGACTCAACTCGGAATCCTGATAGGAGCATATCATTTGACCCGTGTTGTATCTTAAGGATTGGACTGCTGGTGCTTGCACCCTCAACATTTTCATCGTCACCCAAAATGGTGATGACTCGCCCGTCGGCGAAGAACTTTAATTTCTGATGGAGTGAGGAAGACACACCCATGATACTATGGAGCCAGGGTCATCCGAGCAATAGGTTGAAACAAGCTGGGAATACTATGACTTAGAATTCAATGACAGGGTTTATAGGGCCAACCCCTATTATAAGTTTTATGGATCCCATCACCTCCCGTAGGGTATTATCGTAGGCACATACAGCGACTGAGGTTGGAGCGAGGTCACTTTCTTTCAGGTCTAAACTCTTGAAGGTTCTTAGTGGGCATACATTCAAGGCGGATCTGTTATCGACAAGAAAGAGTGGCATGACCTTCCCCATAACTTCGACGGAGATGTTGAGTGCATGATTGTGATTTGGCCCTATTCTGGGGATTTCTTCTTCAGAAAATGATAGTATTCGGGTAGAGATCAAGGATCCAACCAGATTTATCGCTTCCTCTGGTGTGGTAGAGGGAGGAACTGTGGCTCCAGTAAGCAGCTTGATTAAAACATTTTTGTTCAGCTGGGAAGACATGAAAATCCCCCATAGAGTGATGTTAGCTTGAGTTTTCTTCAGTTGATCGAGGATCTTGCTCTCCTCGATTGTCATCTCTGGCATAGGAAGGTTTTCAATGCCCTTCCCCGTGTCATTTGCTGGTAGTGAGCTTGGAACCTGGTAACGTCTCCCTGATCTGGTCATGTGATTTACTGAAGAAGGGAAGAATATAAATCCCATTTCCTCGTCAATCCCAGGTTATTCTGTCACCCTATTTATTTCTCCAAGGAGTTCTTCAAATGATATCATCCCACATATGTCGTCTACTGGGCCAGTTCTTTCTGAAGCTTGTTCTTCACTCGAATCTTCGAATTCTTCCCCCCATCCGGTGGCAATAATTCTATCTTTCCATGTAAAGTCAATGCATTCCACAAATTCAACGACTTCTTCATATAAGTCTTCCCATTATGTGGGGATATGTATGGTTTAAGGGACCAAGCGCCCTTGTAGCTTTAAAGTATCAAGTAACCCGATGATACTACAAATGCTGTCGGTTTGCCCGAATAATTCTGCCATAATCTGGACAACATCATCTAGGCTGACTTCATCGATTGGTACCACCCACTTGTCTAAATCTCGGGCCCACTTTTGTGATTCCAAGAACAGTGTACTGAACCTTTGGCAATCGATGACCATTTGTAAGGCCAATTTCAGCCCGAACTCTAGGAGTTGGTTTAACACCTCTGATAATTCCATAATTCTAATTTCAGAACGGGTATGGACTGCGATCCATGCTCTGGTAAGGAGTGACAGTGCCTGATCAGCGAGGCTAGTAGGGTGTAGGAGGAAATATGGGCAAATTTGAAGAGGTTTAGGAGAGTATATGGGTGTGATTTGAGTTGAGGGATCGAAATCTGAGTTTTCTCCTAAGAAGATGGCATTGGTATGATTTGGGAGTGGATTGTGAGTAGTGTTTGGCTTAGGATTGGCTGGTGGGGCGATGGTACCCCGATCAATGAGATCTTGGATTATGTTTCGGAGGTGAAAGCATTGGTCGGTGGTATGGCCAACAGTTTGGTGAAAGGCGCAATGAACATCGGCCTTGAAGTTTCTTGGGAGTGCATTTGGCAATGTACGGGGATCCAAAGGTTTGATGAGGTTTCGACTTAACAGGGCTTGGTCAACTTTGGAGAGGGGAGCATGGAGCTCAGTGTATTCCCTTCGGATGGGGGCAGGGCGGATTTTTGGTGCCCATGATGTGGTTGGTTGAGAGATGTTGTTGATGGTTGAGACTGTAGCACTGGAAGGCTTATCATACTTTCTAGGGGTGAACTGTACGGACACCTTCTTCGGTTCAACCTCTATTTTAACAAGGGTTTCCTCGATTTCTACCCCCGCTTCTCTGAGAGCTCGAAAGTGGGGATAGTAGTGTCCTCCCATCGTCGCTCGGACTTGGGGCAAGAAGTTCTTCTGCACTATGTTGACCTGTTCTTCCTCAGATGGCCAGTTGATCATAGTAGTTGCTCGCTCTCTCCATCGGGTTATAAAGTTACTGACTGATTCCCCAGGGTTTTGTTTGAGCAGCTCTAAATCATAACAGGTGACCTCAAGCTCTTCGTTGTATTTGTACTGCGACATGAATTCTCGGACTACATCCTCCCAACTACGGATTCTGGATTCCTCGAGAGACAAAAACCATCGGAGGTCACTATCCTTCAAAGTTTGCTGAAATAATTGGGCTATCACTTCTTCAGAAGCCCCTAGTAGAGTCATGGAACGATGATAACTGTGAAGATGAACAATCGGGGGTCCACTCCCTCCGAACTTCTCAATATTTGGCATTTTGAACTTCTTGGGTAACTTTGCTTTAGGATAAGGAGACATGTGAGTGTATTCCATGTAATTCCCAGAGATTCTGACTTGGTCAAACTTCTTGGTGAGCATCTTGAGATCCTCTTTGACTTTATTCAACTCCTCCTCTTTTGGATCAACGACCATAGGCAGATTAGCCACAGGCTAGGCAATGTTTGGCATCAGAAGTTAGGCAGGAGGGGCATGTGGAGCGTGCTGATATTCTTCGGGAACCCAGATAGGCTCGGGTGGACCCATAGCACGAGGGAATAGGGCCTCGGGATCTTGAGGAATAGGAACCTGGTTTTGTTGCATCTCTCAGAACTCAGTTTGGAGATTGTCAATCTTGGACACGAGTTGAGCTAGGACTGCCATCAGATCCGGTTGTATGACTGGTACTTGATATATTTTCTCCATGGAAAGTGGATGGATTCTAGACTCGAAAGAAGGAGAAGAGGAACGGACGAAACTCAGGGGTGATTTGACTGAAGACCGAAGCCAATAGGGAGCCAGGCCAAGGGCTTATGATTGACCTGAGAAGGCGTAGAATGGGATTTATTTTTGAGAAAAAGAGAAGAAACTATTTTTGGATTTTTGATAAAGAAGGGAGAAATGTTTTTGGAGACGGAACTCAGCATGATTATTATGATTATTATGTTCTCACTTGTATTTAATTCTCCTAAATGCAATGCCGGACGGGACCTGAGCCTGGAAAAGTGGGTTTTTTAATATATGTAAAGCTACGACTGGACTTGTAACCAAGCTCACAGACAGGGTCCCATTTTAAAAATGCGCAAAAAATTGGGCGATAGGTCGACCCTGAATTTCGACAGAGTTTCGGGTTAAAACTGGCAATCTAAAGTGCGTGTCCTACGTTTGACACCTATATGCGGGTATGCAGTTGGTTAGGTGAATCGAAATGGGTTCCCCCCTTTGGCGTGACTTCCACGATATACGTCTTGATCTTGTGGGTAATCAGTATGTGTGGACAAGCCATTTGATATACCTGAGTGTACATGAATTGCCTCACTATATACCTCGTGGGGACGGTATGTATGAGAGAGAATTTGATATACTCGGCGTACGTGAATGAATTCCCTATTATATATCACCCGTCATGACTTCGGTCAAGCGATACGATGTGGGGGAACCGTTCGATATACGTCGAAGGTACTTGGCCAATGGAAGGTGAGAGTCATATCGCTTAGGCTAACTGCGCCCTACCGGACCAGCGCCCATCACTAAGTGACCCTCCCAGTTACTGGGTAAAATTTGGTCAATAACAATGCTCTTTGGTGATGTCGTGTGAATCATGGATGATTCTCTTATTAGTATCTTATGATGAGAATGCTTTTCTTGATTATGCCAAACAGGGAGCAAAGTACAAGTACCAAAGGTACACTAAGTATGGATGGGTAATGCGTGCAACAGGTGGATATATGTGATCCTAGGTGCACATGGTGTGAAGTGTACATGGAGAATTTTCTACAAGTGTGTGAACAAAATCATAAGCATGGGATACACATGGAAAAGGGGAACATGCAGATATAGGGGAAATATAAACAAATATAACATCTATGTAAATAGAGTCAAGCCCTCAAAACATACATATCCCCAGCAGAGTCGCCACTGTGGCCATCCCTGATCCTCGCCGCAGGCGGGCGCGTGAAGGGAGGATCCTCGGGTCCCCCGCATCCCTCTCGGGAGCGCTTCGGTCGGCGTCGTTTGAGATGAGGTGTAAAAATGTAGAGAGATTTAGAGTCGCCAGTCTATTTTACTCAAAACAGACAAAAAAAAAGGGGAAGCCATCCCGAAGGACAGCATCTAAAGACATACTGGTGCATGCGAAACCAAAATGATTCAAGAAGGGTTCGGAGGCTAATTTACAAAATGGGAAGGTGTTAGGCACCCATTCCGCCCTTTCAGTCTCTCATGGATATTTGATATTTTCCCTTTTTATTTTCCCCGTGATATGTGTGCATGTGTATATATGTAGTGGAGATAGGAATCCTCGACTTGTATCATGGAATAGATAAAGTGAGTCATCCGTAGGAAGGTATAAAAATAATATTAGAAAATAAGATTTACGCGATTACCCATACATTGATCGTTAAAATGGAACGATAATGCATATGGAGTAATACGTCACTAAGAACAAGTATATAGAATATAAGAAAATTATATTTAGAGAAGATAGAAAATGAGGGAGAAAGTGAGAATAGGACTCGAATCTTGGGTTTTACCCCGAGACGCCTACGAAGCCTATAAAGGCATCGAAGTCCACGTAGTTCGCATACAAAATGAGGGGTGGAGTTTATCCCATAAATCCAAATGGGGAATCTCTTATTCGTGAGTGTGTGTGTGTGTGTGTAGAAAAAGTGTTTTAGTTATGAGAAAAGTGTTAGAAAAGTATGAGAATCCCTATTTGGAATTTATGAGCAAACCCTCTTTTTCTTATTTTTTGGGTTTTATTTATATAAAAATAAGAGATGTGCAATAATACTAAATAAAAAGTATATTAGGATGTGTGAAATGAGATGATAAAAAGTGCTAAGTAAAAAAACAAGTTATTGCGAATTTAAGAGAATTTGAAGAGAAAGTTGAGAAAGTTGGACCTTCTTGAAGATCTTGAGCTTGATCTTGAATGTTGGAGAGCAGCCCTTGCACTTGGATGATGAGGGAGAGTGGATAATTCACCAAGTTTGATGAAAAGGATGGTGAAAAGTGGAAGTTAGGAAGGGATTTGGATGTTGAAATCTCGTTGTCTTTGAGAGAGATTTTTGGGATTCGCTGAGAGCGATTTTTATCAAATCTGGGCTCCCCTTGCAAATGAGGTGAAGGCCTCCTTTTATAGGCCTAGGTCACTGCCGATCGGCATAGACCTCACTGTCGATCGGCATAGACCTGGTCCTGCCTATCGGCACCTGCCGATAGGCTGGGTCTGGAACCTGCCATTTGGCAGTATCTTTTAGGCCTTTTCGTAAAATTAGCTCCCGAGGGAAAACCGTTGGTCAGAATCGCGCACAGGGCAGATCGTTTGATAAGGTAATTCAAAGACCTTTGAAAGTACTTTGGACTGCTCCCAGGTTCGGGAGTTGTCTTTGGGTCAAATATGGCTCATAAGCGTTTGTCGATCCATTGGATGGGGAATCGTTCGGACGCAAACGGATCGTTCGTCCGCATGGTAAGTCCGAATCGCACACGGGGCGGACCGTTGGAAGGGTTAGGAGATGTACTTCGACATTCCAAAGAGTTTGACCCAGTTTAGGGAGTTGACTTTGGTCAACCGAGCCCTGGAAGCATTCAGTGACCTTTGGGAGTCAAACGGATCGTCCGTCCTCATGATAAGTTGGAATTGCGCACGGAGTGGACCATTAGAAAGGCGTTTCAATGCCCTTTGAATATTCATTTAGCCTCGATCAAGCGAAAGAGTTGACTCAGGTTAAACAGAGCCCAGGAGCGCCCGGTGGCCTCTAGATCAAGTTTTGGACGCCAACGAATCGTTCGTCCGCATGGTAAGTCAGAATCGCGCACGGGACGGACCGTTGGAAAGGGGTTTCAGTGCCCTTCGAAGAGTCATTCAGCCTTGGTCAAGCTGAAGAGTTTGACTTTTTGGTCAAATGGAGCCTGGGAGTGCCCGATGGCTTCTAGGTCAGTACTCGGGGTGTGACCTAGGTTTGTAGTGATGAAGGGAGGTACTAGGGACCTAAGGAGAGTTAGGGGGTAACAAAATGGGGTGTCTACAAACACATCCTTTTAGGAAATCATATCAAACAAAATTTTCCCAAAAATACTCAAAAATAACTAAAATGGACAAAACACTAAATAATACTTGAATAGTTGCAGAAGGATGGATAAAAGAGCAAGAAATCCACGCTTTTCAAGGTTAAAATTTCTCAACAATGGCGAACTGGCGAAGGAGAAGGGAGACAAAGAAGTGAGAGAATTATAGGGTAAAACAGAAAAAATCACTACAGAAAAACCTATGGGAATTTTAACCTTTTTCATATGAAAAACAATGCTCGTTCGAACGAGATACGAGATTCATTAGACCACAATACCAGGTCATTAGAATGAAGACTAGATTTTATTTAAAGAAGCTTCGAACGACTATCAAATGAGCCAAAATAGTGGGTCCATTTTATGTTCGTTTGAAGTCTATTTCGAATGAGACCCAAAACTCATTCGAACGAACCACTATTTCATTCTAACGACAAACAAAAATCTCAAAATCTCTCCTTAAACCACTAATACTGGACTCAAAAAGGCAAAAACATGGAAAACATCCATCTGACAGAAATAAAAAATGAAAAACAAACATCACAAAATCATACGAGATGCATGATAATATGGTATCGATGTGCCTAAGCATGGAATCGAGTGAATGCGCGTGAACTAAAACACATGAATCATGACCCAAACACCTAGATATGTTCAAAAAGATTTAATTGACCATAAAAAAAATTTAAACTATGATTGCTCCACAAATGACAATAATAAATTGAACTTAATGAACAAAACATTCACAATGCACACAAGTCTGGATTTTAATGATTCTACCATACAATAGTGTCATGACACGACCGTTAAACCTAGGACTCATTGTGGAAACCTATTGATCTTCAACTAAACTGCCTTAAAAGATAAAAAAAAAAGTTAACCTGTCTTTTGCAGCCCTTTCTTGTGTACACTCATAATTTTTTCAATAATACTCAAATATCCTCATCGACAACGATTATTACATGGACAACTCTACCTAAGTCTTAAAAACGCATAGATGACAAGATTGAGAGGAGAACATCTCACCAAACTCAAATGTATATGAGAAGTTAAACGTTAAAAATAGCTCATGCTTGTGTACGCGGTGTCATATAGATAGTCGAATCCACAAAGCAAGTCAAGTTTGAAATAAATCATGGTTAAGATGAACTTAAGTATCTAAAGTCATGACTAAAGTCCTATTTACATGGAAATTGTAACCTGAAAGCGATTCAAGCATGCCAATATGTTGTACTATAAGTGTAAACTCTAGACACAAAAACCGAAAATCTTTTTGAGTTTTTCAAAATTAAATTGACTTAAAAGAATTTTTTTTTGTATTTTTCTCAATGTGACTCAAGAAAGAAATAGATAAAGGTAAAAAATATACACAAGTCATAACTTTAGAAAAGATATATCAAAAGGACACAACTAGAGTATGAAAAAATGACTAACACGCCCAACCGTAAGATCTAACATGAGGCCAATCGTGTGCAAGCAAATCACAATCACCAAGTCTAATACCTAAAGCCTCTAGATTCGATTTCCTAACTGAAGTAGGTATGTAATGAAGAATAGGGGTTTGGGGAACCGAAGTGAATCTATTCTTTTAATTTTAGGAGCATTATTAAGATTGTAGAAAAGTCATCTCAGGTGACCCTTCCTACCGCAATGAGTGCAAGTATAAACACGACAAGGAGAGTTACCAAAAAATTGATCTTTCCTAACATTCCTCATCGGCTCTCACATATGCATGGTCTTGGCTTTATGAATGGGGGCAAAATGATCATCAAAGCCGATTCCACACCTATTATCTTTGATTTGGACGATACCTAACATCCTATCCCACTTTTCTGACCTAACCTCTAAATTAAATTTGACCCTACTCAAATCTCTTAATATATCCTCAAGATCACCTATCCTAGACTCGAGTAAATGCCTCGACTCCTCAAACTATAGAATCTCCTTCTTCATTGCCTACATAAAACAACGAAGACAATCTCTCTCACCCTCAATGTATTCTAGTTTGTCCTGAAGAGTCTTCTCATATTCCCTAAGATCCTCAATCAATGGATCATTATTATCTGACATGGCATGTCCTTTCAATCTAGATTCCAACTCCAAGTTCACCTTCTTCACTTTCAAAGTTTTCGCATACAATTCACAAAAGGAAACTTAAATCTCACTCTCCTCCAATTCTTCATCTTCATTCACATCTCCCTCACTCACTTAAGATTCACTCACTATGTCCTATGAGGTGTCATGCAAAGAAATACCTTCACGGGAAGATTTTTCACTGTCTCTCACATGAATGGGCCATGGACGCGATATAGTTGTTCTCATTGGGGGAATTATCTCACTCTTTTGTATCACTATCACTAAGGGTGGAATTAAATGTTATCGGTTTCTTGCCCTCCATCCTGAGTCTAGTGGGTCACTCAGCTATCCTATGGACATAACCCTCGCGACTATAATAACTATTTGACTCATCCCTTTTAATGTTCTCACTGTAATTCTTAGGGAAGTGATATTCCTTAATGTTATTGTTTTTATCAAACCTTTTTCCATCTTTCAATTTCTTTTGAGATTTAAAGAATTTCTTGAACTTCTTTGCCAACATGGCCACGTCTTCGGACTCGATGTCAGACTCATCATCCGAAACTTTTGTTTCCTCCTTCAGGACTTTCAAAGCTATGCCCTTTTCTTTCTTGGTCACTTGATTGGAGGTAATCATGTCAACTCATAACTTTTTAGGTCACCTACAAGCTCTTCAAGTTTCGTCGATTCAAGCGTACCTAAAGAGTTTAAAACATTCACCTTTTGATTAAATCTTTCTGGCAATGACCTTAATATTTTCTTTATCACTCGGTTCTCGGTTATCTTCTCTCCTAAGTTAAACGACGAGTTGACTATGTCGGATAATCTAGCGGAGAACTCATCAAAGCCCTCACTCTCTAACATCTTAATCATTTTAAGAAGGGGGTGAGGTTTTGTGGTTTGGAAGCCTTATTAGCATTGGTTCCTTCATGGTTGAGTTATAGTATATCCCAAGTATCTTTAGACGTCTCACACGTCATAATATGGTGGAATTCATCCAGAGAGACAAAATAAAAAAGTGCGTTCAAACCCTTAGAATTATATGGTGCTATTTTATGCTCGGCATCAGTCCATGACTCAACATGTTTTAAGTGTATTTCATGTCTATCTCTTATGACTGCTGGTGTCCACCCCATAACTATAACAAACCACACCCTCTTATATATAGATTTATGTTCTCACTTCATATGCATTTTTTAGTGAGCATAATTATTCCAATCAAATATAGGTTTTCTAAAAATCTCAAAGCCTCACGGATTCATGCCTAAAGACAAGTCATTACAGACACAGTAAATTAATGTTCCAGATCTGATACCAATTTAAGAAGGCTCCTAAGCAGTGTTGTTTAGTAAAAGACTATCTTTTCAAAAAAAATACCATTTGACATTGCACGAATTAAAATTTATCTTATGAAAAATAATTTCATTTACCAATTTATCTGGTTAACCCTACCTCATGCATCTATGGTGATGAAGAGGATAAAATTAAATAAAGTAAGTAAATCACAAGTAGACGGTATATAAGGAAATCACTAAGGGAAAAACCACAGACACCCCAGGCCAGACAATCACTATCATAGGAAAAATTACCAAGATAGCTATATTCTTACTCAATAACTCGATCACCCACAGCCTTAATGTGGTGTCTCCTCTTCTACCACTCCTATATAGTGTCGTGAAGGAATCCAACCACGCACGTGGCCACAGTAAATGAGTCCACATGCACCTCTGTATCCATCGATGCAGCCTGGTAACCATCTATTAATCTGAACACGGAGTCCATAGTTTCTTCTTCACAATCAGCACGTACGGAGTCCATCGTAGGAAAACACTTGTTCAAGTAGGAAGAACAATTTTTTGTGCCAAACTCAAGATCACTATTTCTTTGGAATGAAGAGAATTGAATCTTGAAAACTAAGGATCTTATAAACAAGTGGAAAAGTTTGTAAACTGGTGCAGAAACATTTTTTGACAAATGTTCTTATGTTTTCTAAGCGAAAGGCGTCCTTAAATACAAAATAAAAATTTCGAGGCGGAATCTCGCTCAAACGAAAAATAGGCCTCGTTCAAAGTTAGAATGAAACTTCATCTTTTTGAATGAGAGCTCAATCTCATTTGAACCAATATCAAATGAGTATCTCACTAGTCAATATAGTACGCCCTCAGTCAATGCTCGTTTGATAAATGCTTCTAACGAGACTTCAAATGAAAATTACCATTCGTTCGAACGACTATAAACAAAAAAATATTTTAAGTTCAAATAGCCTCGAATTTTTTAAAACAAATACAACTCAGAAAATATTTTAAAAGATACATTTCCATAATAATTTTTCAAAGTCCTAAAACATTATAATTTAAAAACACAACCTTAATTAAAACACCAGATCTCAAAATTCATTTTGCGTTCATAACTGAGTGATCTAAGATAAGTCATGTGTGAAGAAAATATTGGAACTAAACACGACACAATATCATCTTCAAATAATTGTTACAAAATCTTCCACATTACATGTCATAGGCTTTGTGTGATCACGACTCAATGACTAACTTGCAACTCAAACAGTTTTGTCTGGAATTATGACAATTACAAAAAAAATTACTTGATTGGAAATCTTTCCTTACATCCTTATACATCTCAGTCACACTAGGATGTATGTTACAGAATGAGTGATGGGCCTCCACCATCACCTAATCCTTAATTTCATCAATGATCGGGACAATCAACATCCATTTATGTCGCACAACCCCATCCTTTTCCATAATGAGAGTGTCGAACACCTCACTACTATGTACGCAGTCACGGTAACATGTAAACTTGGTATTGCAAGACTAAGGTTCTAACATCTTCTACTGAATGAGCAATCTAGCTACCACTCTCTAAAGGTATGCCCTGTCGCAATGCTGCTAGACATGAAAATTGAACTATAGCAACTCACCAAACATCTTCGCTCGGTAAGATTTCATCAATTATGGCATAAGCCTAGATATCCAACTAAGAGTGTCTGCCATAGCATTGGTCATGTTGGGATGATACTCTAAAGAAAATTCGTAGTCTTCCATCAACTGTATCCATCTTCTCTGACGAAGATTTAGATCGCTCTGAGTGAAAACGTACCGAAGTCTCTTATGGTCTATATACACCTCAAATATCTCGTCGTATAGGTGGTGTCTCCAGATCTCTAGCACAACCATCACTGCGTCTAACTACAAGTCATGGGTAGGGTAATTTCTCTCACCCACTTTTAATTTGCGTGATGCATAAGAACCACATGATCATTCGGCATTAGTACCGAGCCAAGCCCTGACCCAAAAGCATCACAGTACATGGTATAGACCCTTATTTTTTCTGAGGGGATAATAACGGACGTTGAAGTCAATCTAACCTTCATCTCCTGAAAGGATAATTCCCAATCCTCTAGCCACTCGAAGCAAACATACTTTCGTGTTAACAGAGTGAAAGGAAACACAACCCTCAAGAAATATTGCATAAACCTCATGTAGTAACCAACCAAACCTAAAAAATTGCACACCTCCGTAACTTTCCTCAGTCTATCCCAGCACAGAACAACCTCGACTTTAGATGGATCAATGGAAAGGCCTTCAACGGAAAATACGTAGCTAAGGAACTTGACTCCATTAGGCCAAAACTCATACTTACTAAATTTAGTGAACAACTAGTTCTCCCTGAGAACTTCCAGCTCCATGTGGATGTGTTCCTCATGGTCCACCTACGAAGTCGAGAAGACCAAAAATATCATCCACAGAGACCACTGTAAATAGATATAAGTACAATTAATAGATATAGTTCATAATGTCCATGAATGTTATCGGGGGAATTCATCAAATCTAAGGGCATCACGAAGAACTCATTGTGTGCCTATATCATGTCTAGAATGTTATCTTAGGAATATCTTCCTATCTAACAAAGCACTAATGGTACCTGTATCGGAGGTCAGTCTTTGAAAACCTTCCCAACCCCTGGAACTAGTTTAAAATATCGTTGGTAGGGGGAATAGGATACTTATTCTTCATAGTCACCCTTAACTAACTATAGTAGATACAAAGTCATATGTAGTTTTCCTTCTTCTGGGAAAATAGGATTAAGGGAATACACTGGGATAAATGAAGCCCTTATTGGTAAACTCTTCTAACTGAACCCCTAACTCCAGAAATTCCACCGAAGCCATCCTATGAGGTGGTATAAAGATGGGCGAGATGCCTTGATGCATCTCTATAGCAAAGGCCACCTCTTAGTGGAGGGTAACCTAGGAAGATCATCGGGGAACACGTTTGGGAAAATCCATTACCAATATGTAATCTAATAACATCCAATGAGGCTCCTCCTGAGTTACCATCCTACTCAACCAACCAAGGTACTTTTTCTACTCTCACATGGTAGAAAAGTTTAAAGGATAACCCAAATCCTGCTCACTACTGAAATGATGGCTAGATATGTCTGGGAGAGATGCCGAGACACTATCCCGATGGCACTCGATGGTAGCATTAAAACACGATAGCCAATCTCTACTAGTATCACCTCAAACCTATCCATGCCCATTAGTATCAAGTCATACTCCTGAACATAATCTCCAGTCATAACCACGCAATTACGATCGACCCTATCGGGAACTATATCGCCACCGATCAAAAGTCTTATGAAGATAGGACGGTAAAATAAATTTATGTCTAATTCCAAACTGAATGCTAAGGAACCCGAAAAAAATAAAAATATTGCACCTAAACAAAATAATGTTTTTACCCATGTGATGAATAATAGAATCATAACTTCCATGATTAATGGATCACTGAAAGGACTATAAACTTGGAAATGGCATAAGAGCATTAGGGGTTGAACCTGCTACTCTGACCACTAGCCACCCAACCCTTCCCACAGATACTCTAATACTAACTGGGATGTGAACTGTCAACAATATGACTTGTGGGCTGATGACAGGATGATGAAAACTGTTGTGGATGGATTAGGCCTATTTAATTAGAACTCCTTCCTAGTACATACTTGAGAGTCTATCGATTTCCCTGTTGATTCTAAGAAGCTCTCTCTGGGTAGTCCGTCTTGAAATGGCTTGGGGACCCATACATATAACACATCCTTTTCGTAGGCCCTATCAGGTTCTGAGCACTAGTACACTGGGATGAAGATGAAAAATAACCTATAATGGCCTTAAGCTTCCTGTGGAACCCATGAGCACTGCTCCTGAATTTATTACGACCATTGCACAAGGGCCTGCTTGTCTCTCACTTTTTCTCACGGATGGCCTTGCCATCATTTGCTTTAAACTCAAGATTTATAGCTTTGTTAACCGCACTCCTGAGGTTTGGCAGATCCAAACCATTCATGATCTGACAGATACTAAGGTCAAGGCCCTTGACAAGCAGCCTTGTTTTCTTAGATTCATCCTTTTGTAACACATCCACATACTTGGACAGACTCTCAAACTTGACATGATACTCGTTGACAGACATCTTCACCTATATCAATTGAAATAAATCATCATTTTTCACATATTTGAATGCATGAGGGAAATATTGATCCTGAAAAGCAACCCTGAAATTCTCCCTGTGTATGGCCTTTGTCACACTGACTGAGTAAACACCCCACCAGCACTGAGCTTTCTCGGTGATATAAAAGGTCATTATTTTCACCTTGTGCCCAGCTGGAATGTCAAGAATTTCCAGAATGCTAGTGATCTCATCTATCCACTCATCACTGGCATCAATGATAGTTGCCCCATTGAAGGTTGGTGGGTTCAACCTCCTAAACTCCTTCAAAATAGAGGTTATGGTAGTGCTTTCAACCATCCCACTGTAGTTTGCTCTCTGTTCCTGAGATAGGGAGTCAAAAATATGACGCACAACATGTTCCATGAAATTAAACTCCTTGTTTCTAGACCCACTAGCACCCCCGCGACTTTTAGTCCTCTACACAAGAAAGAAGAGTTCAATATAACAATGGTTAATGAAAACGAAAACGAAAACTGTAACGAAACACCTAAGGAAATGCACAAAGAAAACGTAGAACTCTCTGTCACACATAAGGATCCTAATGCTCTGATAGCATTTGTAACGCCACAACCCGGATTCAAATTATGACTGGTCAAGGTGTTAAAGGGTGAGAGAGAAAGTCGAGTTTTATTATTTAGGAAAATTCTTTAATTTGCACCATTTTATAAGGAATAAAACTTCATTAAATAGGTTTTAGGTTAGGAAATAGGTTGTCAGTTTATGTAATTAAGTTAATCAGGAAGATTTATTTAGGAAAAAAATTTCATATCCAGTAATAATAATAATAATAATAATAATAATAATAATAATAATAATAATAATAATAATAATAATAATAATAATAATAATAATAATAATAATAATAATGATGATGATGATGATGATGATGATGATGATGATGATGATGATGATGATGATGATGATGATGGTGGTGGTGGTGGTGGTGGTGGTGGTGGTGGTGGTGGTGGTGGTGGTGGTGGTGGTGGTGATGATGATGATGATGATGATGATGATGATGATGATCATAATAATAATAATAATAATAATAATAATAATAATAATAATAATAAAAAATTATAAATCCCTATATTATTACAAACATTGGGCGAGGGCCCAACTAAAATGTTATTTTAGGTACGATAACTTGAATGTTCTCAATTTTTTTAAATATCATAGTAGAGCTCTAATGATGATTCATGCCCTGGGGATCCTTACCAATGTCCTTGCATGCGTCCCTGGGGGTTGGAATTTAACATAAAAAGTAGGGTGAGAAAAATGCTCAGCATGGTGGGAAATACTAAGAAATACATTTTTACATGGAAATAATATACAAAGAAAGTTTATTTTAGCAATTCCAAAAACTGATATCATTTTCTGAACATAAATTCACACTACCATGCAATGCAACCCAAGCTATGTGCTCAATCCCACCCTTACTCGACTTATGCCAACTTTTCACATAATTAGAGACCATTTGATTATCCTTATTCACTAGTCACTATTTTACTATTTCCATTAGGTTGTCATTCTTATATTTTCTAACTACATCCTTATTCATTTCCGTACCCATCTTTTCATTATGGCATTATTCTTTTCCTCAATATTTACTAAAAAATTGCGTACTTTAACGGTCTCCACCCGCCAGCTATGCTACTACATGCTTCGGCCAATTATTTTGGGTCTTTCACCCTAGGTCTCTGGGCCTTTCTTAATTCTTTCCCGGTTGCATCTCAGTCCAGGTTAATGTGTTTTAACACTTTAACCAACGTCTGGATTATTCCACCAATTTTACCCTTTTATCTTTCTCACGGTTAGTATTTAGGTTTTTCACCATCTTCATGCCATTTTATTAATTTTAACCATTTTCACAAAATCAATAAATAAGATTGATGTGGAAGTCCAACCATTAGGACCTTCAATTTTCATCCAATTTACCCTATTTCCCTTCATTTGCCAAAACATTGCGAAAAACATATTTTCTTATTATGTCATCATAAACTATCATTTTATTCTCAAAAGCCACATTTCATTATTTTATGTCCCAAAACCATGTTTCATCATTCTTTCTAAAAACAACTCATTTCTTGATATTTCTTTATCAACAAATATATTTAATATTCTCAGGGCCATTTTACCGAGTGTCCATTTTAGCCTTATCATCATATGTTGTTTAAAAATTATTATTCCTCATTTTATCAACCTTTTACAACATATAGAGGGCTGATTTTTTCGACTTTTTTATTTCATCATAAAATCCATTTTAAACTTCATATATCGTGTTTATATATTCTATACCAACATACTACAAGATTCAACACATGTTTGGGAGGATTCCAAACTGAGAGCTCCTTGAATATGAATCTAAACATGATACTAACATGGAAATTAATTATTCTTCATCTTTCACATGTTTAAATGTTTAAAAATTACCATTTATTCTTCTAATCCCCATTTAAGTCTAGTTTACTCAAAACTCTGAGTTTTACAAAAAATAACTGATATGAACATAACAGAAAATATTTTTGTGAGATTAAAGGATATTTTGGGATTCCTCCTAACATATATTTAGCCCTTAATCTTGAAAACCTAGTGAGGAAACCCATACCTTGATGCTCAAGAGGAAAAACTATGAAAAAGATGACTTGAAAGCTCCTAAAATCCAAGAAAGCTCCAAAATGCTCCAAAGCTCCATAAAGCTCCGAGAACACTTCTTCAACCCAACTTCTTCTTTAAGAAGGCTTGAAATGGGTATTTCAAGATTGGAAATGGATAGGAAATAGCTTAGAAAGGGGTGTAGACCATGGAAATGGGTGGAGAAGGGCTGATAATGGAGGAGGAAACTTAGTGAAAGAGAGAAAAACCTTGAAAATCTGACGAGAAGAGTTGGAAATGACAACTCCAACACCCTCTTCCTATATTTATGATCCAAAACCCACTATTCATTAACCATTGGTCCATCAAACCTTGACCCAAGATCTAATCTTTGTAACTTCCCATAATTTTTAATCAGTAATAATTTAATTTGTTTTGAAATTTGAAAAAGTAAAAAAATTTGGATTTAATTATTTTTAGTAATTTAATATGTTGGAGTTTATTTATGGAAACTAGGATTTTAATCGGAAATGAAATTGGGGGGAAATCAGGTTTTTAATTGTATAAACGGATTTTTGGGGGCGAACTGACGACCTAAGCAGGTCTGAATCGATTTTCCCTAGGCAGTGTCGGCTGCTTGTTTGCTTTGTTAGAGTTTGAGTTAACTAAGACTCTTAATCTTGTCTAATATAAAACTAAATCTGGGTTAGACTTTCTAAATACCTTCTCATCAACTTTTAAACCATAAGTCTCCCACATCTTTACCACCTCTCATCTACAAACCCTATCCCCAAATTTAATAAAAGGTTTATCCCAATATTTTGAAGTCTCAAACCGTGGCTTCTCAAGATCGTTCAAGAACAAAGCTTTATTGATTTTTCGGGAGGAACGCAACCATCCAATCAGAATTTTCAATCGACTTGTCTTCATGCATGAATACTTATATTCTTTCTCTTTAGTATTATACGTTTTAAATATCGCCCAAACATTAAATTACATGTTTTTCTTAAAATAAATTAGAAACAGTAATTAGGGAAAGTGAAATCTTTATTCGGCCTGTTTTTATGAAAAATCATAATATAAATTAAGACTTATAACCCTTGTGTGCTTAGGGTAGGGTTGGATTTTTGTTGATTTGGATAAGGATTTTCATGTAGAAAATGGTAGTAACTTTATTAAATTGAAGGGGATTGAGAAATCACATAAAATTATGTAGGTGTGATAAAAAGTAATTTTTTGTTGTGTGCACCAAAAATTTGCCTGATGTTGGAATTACATTAGTTGCATAAAATAACTCATTTAAGTATAAAAATTTATCGAACGGGTGAAATTAGATTTATTTTGTAATCTTATGAGAAATTGGTAGAATTGTTGATAAAAATGTGTTATGTGAATTGTTGATTTAATTATAATTGCCACCGTGGGGATGACGAGATTTTGGGTACTTATTCTCTCACCTTAATTTTAGGAGTGCTTGCTAGGTATGGGATTAGTAAGTATGTCTTAACATTTTTTAGGTATGGAAGTAGTTAGTGTAGATTTTTACGGACAAGATATTTTGGGGTGAGGGTAATTTTTGTGTCGTTACGATGATTCGATAGTCTAGGCATGAGACTAGGAGGAAATTAATAGTTGAGATTCATTCTATATGATAGGGTATGATGTACTTGTATTTTGGATACCTCTGGGTATGGGACTAGGGGTAGGTTTGAGGATCTATGCTCTGTAATAGGGTGGGGCTAATATAAAGTAATGAGAAATTAAGAATTAATTCCTAAGATCACAAAAGGATATTAAAATGGCTTAGCGTCGTCAATATGAGTACGCCTACCAATAAAGGGCGAACTGGTTATAGCGACGTGGTGTGTATTGGCGTCACCAATATGTATAGGGCTGACAGAATACGGGCGAACTAGCTATATTGACGTGTTGGTGTGAAACCTCAGCAATATGTGCAGGGCTGACAGAATACGGGCAAACTTGCTTGTGACAACCCGCCTATTAAAATAAGAGGTGGCCAACCCGATACTCCAATAATCATAGGAATCATAGATGGTCCATTCTTAGCATCACTTTCGATTAAAAAAATAGTACGAGATAACCACCAATTATTTTAGAAAATGGACTGTCAAATTAAAAAAAATTATAAGTAAAAGAAAAACACTTAGACGATCCAACTTGCAAAAACGGTGGATACCAAAAATCAACGAGCAATGAAATACAATATACGTAAATCAATAACCGAATAAGCTGTCGGTTAATAGACTAATACAAACAGGTTACACCGAGTATTACAATTAAATATCACAATATAATAAATGAATACAAAGCTTGGGCAACACGCCAGAATAAATATACTGAACATAACTAGAGTACAATGGAAGGAAGCGTCTATAACAATTATCCTACAACACCCGCAAAATGCTATAGCTCCAAGACAACTGGAATGGAAAGTTCAATACGGGCGTCCTTGCGGTAGAGCACCTGAACGGATAAAGAGTTGCATGCAAAACAAATAAATATAGAAGGGTCAGGGACCGATTTGATATGATTACCATGTGACTAAAATGCATGATAGTTATGAGCGTAACTTTCCCTCGCAAGTTACATCATAATATTTCTCACCTCTCAATCTAGAAGCAGAACTTAGCGAAATATCAATGATAATGCTCAATGATCATATAAACATGGGAGAACTCATCTACATCTACTCAAGGAGACATCAAATCAAATATTCAGAATAAAAGAGAACAATTCCATTTTCTCTTTTAGGAAATACATATGTGGTAATTCATTTTATCAAATGTTTACCAATTCAATTTCATCTCATTACTTTCTTTACCAATTCCATTTCCCTTCTTCCATCCAGGAAATATATTTAAAGCAAGTATTATTATCATAAAAATGCTTTTTCATATCATAACTTCTCATTTCCTTTCTTCCATCCAGGAAATACATTTAAAGCCATTTTATTATCATAAAATGCTTTAATCATCAATAATGTCCCACATTATTATAAATAGTTATATTTCATATCATATAACGTTTCTACGACCGCCCGTCCGGGTTTCCCCACTGTGCGCCCCCCTAAATGGCTATCATCTTCCAGGGCCTATCATCAAGACAACCTGGGATCCTACAATGCAAGACGTCGGGAAGCGGCCATATGCCTGCGAGTGAGTCATAACCACACCCAGAATTACCTCACTAGTGCAGTATAAATGCTCATATGGCCAAGGACTATATTCACCCTGCATTCATTAGCCAGGGGACTTCACCTCACGCGCGGAACTTCCCTTATGATAGTGATTTAGAGAGGTGTGTTTACATAAATTATCATTTATGAACATCATTTCTTTTTCCCATTTGAAAACATTCATATTTTACATTCTCAAAAATCATTTATTCTCAATGATGAAATTCCAATTTTAGAATGTGCATTTCTTATTCTTAAAGTCAAATTTTATTAATGACCTAAGACCCGAAGTGCTAATATCCTCAAACTAGTCTCCAAGAGTCCACAACAATATCATATGTCATCAAAGTGAGTCTCCCTCAATAATAGTCTCCCAAAAGTCTCACATTATCATTTTATCTTCTATAAATTTTAGGTTAACTTCCTACATCAACGAAACATTAACCTCTATAAACTAACCCTTGGGATAGGCCCGAACGTCCCCATGTTATCCTAGGACAAATGTCTACCCAACACGAACCTCTAAAACTCTTCATTACTTCCCAAAGGAAGGTCCCTAAACCTCGAACCTAAAAGAAATGGGATAAAAATGAAACTAGAAAAATCTCACAAAAACAGGGCATCCGAATTGATTCGCCCTAGGGCCGAATCGATTCGCCCCCGATTACGAATCGATTCGCCCAAAAGCGAATCGATTCGGTGAGTAAAACCAAGATTCTATCTCAGCCGAATCGATTCATCCCCAACCCTAATCGATTCGGTTTACCCAGACCTATAACCTCCCCCATATCCGAATCGATTCACCCTAAGGCTGAATCGATTCGGCCCTACAGAATTGCCCAATTTGGGCTTCGGGTTGTATGAACCTTAAAATCCCAAAACCCCAAATCTTCTATTTGCTCCAACATCAACAACAACTAATTCTACCAAGTGATTCCTACACAATAACTAACTAATTTCTTTTCCTCAAATCAAAGTAAACTACAAGATTAAGGGTTTAAACACCAAAATCATCAAAAACCTATTTATGGTTTAAATCTCCAAAAACTAACTATACATGCAATTTATCACATTAAATCATGATCTAGTAAGTAAGAAACTTGCCTCAAGTTTGTAGTCTCGAATTCTCTTCCTGAAGCAATGATTTCCAGCTCCAATCTTCCATTTCTCTCTCTTTTCTCCATTTCTCCCAAGCTCTCTCTTCTCTCTCTCTCTCTCTCTCTTGGCTTATAACACAAAATGAGAAATAAAAAGGGGTTGGGAGACTTATACGGGTCTTAAACATCAATTCCCCTCTTTTAAATGTTAATACACCATTAAAATGACTCGTAACTACATAATTGAGTCATAACCGGTCAAAAGTGCCCGAAACTCAAAAATACAACTTGGCACTTATTTTGACTATCTCGACTATTCTAAAACCAACCGCACCCCCTATTTTGGCATCCATAGTAAAGTGAAATATTTTTATGTTCCAAATTCATTTTAATCTATTAATTATACCCCAACTTACATATAAGTCATAATCGTCGTTTAAAGTACATTAAGGTACAACGACGCTATAAAACACAATATAATGTTATTTACCTTCTCATAACAGTAAATAGGCAAAACACGGTAAATATTATCCCTTAATATCACGGGAAATAATATTTACTCCAACTTCCTCTATTTTATAAAATTAGCCCATCAGGTAAAATAATATAAAATAGTCTTTCAAAAGTATGGGTTGTTACATATAGTGAGGGGATTTGCTTAGTGTAAGACTTTGGACGTACCAGCAATATGTGCAGAACCTAGTAGAGAGTGAACTGGGCTATATTGTTGTCGCATAAATTAAAATGAGAATCATTAATTAAATTAAATTATATAAGTCAATTGAATATTGTCACATGATAATTGGATCCAAATAAAAGGGTGGCCTAGTTATGTGGATAGTTAGTGATAGTTATTTTTATTCGCTTGTTAATATACATCTCAGTTAAATTAAAATAATTTATTGTGATATTTATCATGTATAATGATACTTTCTGGGTTCACGGACCCTAGTTGGGAAGACTAGCATGTATTCATGCGTTAGGCTTTGACCCATTGCATTTATTACCATCTCAGGTTTAGCGATGGAGTAGTTGCATATGACTAATTGAAGATATTTTTGGAGATGCAGTTGAAGATTTTGTTTAGATTCTTTTGTTGTTTAGGATTGCTTTCTATTTCCATCGTCTTTTTATTATGAGACTTTTATTTATGGATTTGGTGGGCCAGTAGGTTCCATAGTTGTTTACGATTTCTATCGAATATTCATAGTGGGATCATTTCATTGAGATTCATACTTATTTGGAGTTTGATTTATTTTGGAGATTAGCATAGTGATGGATTTAATATTTCTTAAATGTTGGTATTTATTGGATCAATTTGATTATTTCCTTGTGGAAATTTTTTTATATGTCCCATATATTTGTCACATGCTACGAATGGTATGTAATTTACTAACGCTCATCGTATTCTTGGTGGCATTCGACTCACGAATGTGTGGGGTGTTATATAGAGTATCAGATCATGGTCTTAGGTATCGTAGGTTATAAGTCTATTTAGCTTCCGCGTTACCGAACTTTGATTCTTTTGTTGATTTGTAGGTATTGGGTCTAGCATACGTGTTAGCTGTGTTTCTTGGAGATAAAGAGTTTTATGTTAAGGATGTTGTAGGGATTGAGGTAAGAAAGAGTAATCTTGATGTGAGGATCCTTAGAGTTGATTTTGAAGACAATATTTATTTGGCAGACCGTTAGTATAAATTTTGGGTATATCTAGTGTTGATGCAGTGATGTGATTTGATTTAAGAATTTAAGCTTGTGATGTCTTTTGGAGATATAATTTGGTAGTGATTAAAGAGAGATCATGATACTTCGCTATTTTCATAGTTAGGATATATATTGTATTTTTTATCATGGGGAAGGTGCGTGTGGGATTGGGTGTATGGGTACGTGATCATGGCATTCTACGAGTAGGCATATGTGAGCCTTATTTTATTTTGCGCGCTTACTCTTCGTCGAATTTTGACGAAAAAATTCCTGTGCAAGTGGTAAGTATGTAAAACTCCATAAATTTGAACCTGTAAATTTACTTCAAAATTCAAAAAAATAAAAATTTGTGAATTTAATTATTTTTAGCAATTAATATGTTAGACTTTTTTTATGGAAAATATGATTTTAATTGGAATATAAATTGGGGGATAAATAAGGTTTTTATTTGTATAAACACATTTTTGGTGGCGAACTAGAGACCTGAACAGGTCCGAATGAATAGGTTAGAATCGATTCGACCTGGAGGGAGAATCAATTCGCCTTGGGCAGTGCCATTGGTTTCTTTACTTTGTTAGAGTTTAAGTTAATTAAAACTCTTAATCTTTTCTAATATAAAACTAACTCGGGGTTAGACTTTTCTAAATAGTTTTTCATCAACTTTTAAACCATAAGTCTGCCACATCTTTACCACCTCTCATCAACAAACCCAAGACCCAAATTTAATCAAGATTTAACCCAAGTTTTAGGAGGCTCAAATCGTGTTTTCTCAAGATCATTAGAACGAGTCTTTATTGATTTTTTGAGAAGAACACAACTATTGAATAAGAATGTTCAACTGACTTGTCTTTAGGAACGAATACTTATATTCTTTCTCTTTAGTATTATGCATTATAAATATTGCCTAAACATTAGATTACATGGTTTTCTTAAAATAAATTAGAAACCTTAATTAGGAAAAGTGAGATTGTTTTTATGAAAAATCTTAATATGAATTAAGACTTATAACCCTTGTGTGCTTAGGGTAGAGGATGGATTTTTGTTGATATGGATGTGGATTTGCATGTAGAAAAACGTAGTAACTTTATTAAATTTAAAGGGATTGTGAAATTATGTAAAATTATGTAAGTGTGATAAAAACGAAAATTTTTGTTGTGTGCACCATAAATTTTCATGATGTTGGCATTATATTAGTTTCATAAAAGAAGTTATTTAATTACAAAAATCGATCGAACGAATGAGATTAGATTTATTTGCAATTTTATGATAAATTGGTAGAATTGTTGATAAAAATGTCTTATGCGAATTATTGATTTAATTATATTTGCCACCGCGAGGATGACGGAATTTTGGGTTGTTCTTCTCTCACATTAATTTTAGGAGTGCTTTCTAGGTATAGTATTAGTAAGTATGTCTTAGTCATGGTTAACACTTTCCAGGTATGGGAATAGTTAGTGCAGATATTTACGGACATGATATTCTGGGGTGGGGCTGATTTTTGTATCGTTCCGATAATTCGATAGTCTAGATGTGAAACTAGGAGGAAATTAATAGTATAGATTCATCCTATATGATAGGATAGGACTTACTTGTGTTTTGGAGACCTATGGATATGGTACTATGGTTAGGTTTGAAGATTTATGATCTATACTAGGTTAGGGATAATATAAAGTAATGAGAAGTTGAGGATTAATGCCTAAGATCACAAACAAGTATTAAAATGGTTTAGCGTCGCCAATATGAGAAAGCCTGATAATAAGGGGAGAACTGGATATAGCGACGTGGGTGTGTTTTGGCATCACTAATATGTGTAGGGCTAACAGAATAAATGCAAACTAGCTATGGGGACGTATAGGTGTGGAATCTCACTAATATCACTACACCAAAAATAGGAATCTGGCACGATTTAAAAGTGTGCCAGATCAAATCTGGCACGGTTTTGAACTGTGCCAGAATCAGGTGTTCCAAAATGGCCATTCTTTTCTGGCGCGGCTCAAAAGTGTACCAGATTTGGCCAAATGGAAACACTTCTGGCACACTTTTAAACCGTGCTAGAATTTGATATTTCTGGCACATTTTTGGCACAGTTTTTAACTGTGCCAGATTCAGCACAGTTAAAAAAAATTGACACAGTTCAAAATCGTGCCAAAATATGATACACTTTTGCCACGGTTTTGAACTGTGCCAATTTTTTTTATAAAAAGAAAAAAAAATTAATTATTTGAAAGCACAAAAATTCCCAAATTAAAAATATTGCACGTTGTTGATAAACTAATGTACATACAAACTTCAAAATATTATAAGTCTTTAATAGTTCACAGGACAAAAAAATTGGGCAGAGTTGCCTCTATTTTCTGGACATTCCAAAACCAGCTAATACAAATCCTGCCTAACATAAAGCCCGCACGGCTACAAAATATAACAATTAACATACAAAAGCCCACACGGCCATAACACAAAAAAATGGAATCATGAATAAACCCCTTGTTGTAAACCATTGAGTTCTTTGTGTGTTCCACGTGAATAAATGCCAACGATAAACTGCTATCCGGCAAAAAAAAATAGGATACAAAAAAGATATGATATTAGTAACCCAATAATTTACAAAAAAAAATTTACTCAAACTAAAAAATTACATATAGGAGTGGAAATTATCGTCATATTCTCAAACCGGAAGACTCGGGACTACACGGTCAGTTCCTACAAGTTACATTGGTCCCGTGCGAGGTGTTCGTGCCTCTTATGGGGTCGTTTAAGGGCTGGTTTGGATTTTCACCCTTAAACGGCTTGTTTTTATGTCTAAGTGTTGATTTTTACAAATTATCGTCATATTCTCAAACTGGGAGATCCGGGACTACGCACTCAGTTCCTACAAGTTACATTGGTCCCGTGTGACGTGTTCGTGCCTCTTACAGGGTCGTTTGGAGGCTAGTTTGGGTTTTCACCCTTTAACGGTTTGTTTTTAAGTCTAAGAGCTGATTTTTGCAAATTATCATCACATTCTCACATCGGGAGACCCGAGACTATGCGGTCAGTTCCTACAAGTTACATTGGTCCCGTGCGAGGTGTTCGTGCCTCTTACGGGGTCGTTTGGGGGCTGGTTTGGGTTTTCACCCTTTAATGACTTTTTTTTAAGTTTAAGTGTTGATTTTTTCAAATTATCATCATATTCACAAATCGAGAGACCCCGAGACTACGCGGTCAGTTCCTACAAGTTACATTGATCCCGTGCGAGGTGTTCGTGCCTCTTACAGGGTCGTTTGGGGGCTGATTTTGGTTTTCACCCTTTAATGGCTTGTTTTTATGTCTAAGTGTGATTTTTGCAAGTTCTCATCATATTCTCAAACTGGGAGACTCGGGACTACGCGGTCAGTTCCTACAAGTTACATTGGCCCCGTGCGAGGTGTTCGTGCCTCCTACGGGATCGTTTGGGGGCTGGTTTGGATTTTAACCCTTTAACAGCTTATTTTTAAGTCTAAGTGCTAATATTTGCAAATTATCATCATATTCACAAACCGAGATACCCTAGACTACGTGGTTAGTTCCTACAAGTAACATTGGTCCCGTGCGAGGTGTTCTTGCCTCTTACAGAGTCGTTTGGGGGTTGGTTTGGGTTTTCACACTTTAACGGTATGTTTTTAAGTCTAAGTGTGATTTTTGCAAATTAACGTCATATTCTCAAATCGGGAGACTCGGGACTACCCGGTCAGTTCCAACAAGTTACATTGGTCCCGTGCGAGGTGTTCGTGCCTCCTACGGGGTGGTTTGGGTTTTCACCCTTTAATGGCTTGTTTTTAAGTCTAAGTGTTGATTTTTGCAAATTATCATCATATTCTCAAACGGGGAGACCCGGGACTAGGCGGTCAATTCCTACAAGTTACATTGGTACCGTGCGAGGTGCTCGTGCCTAATACGGGGTTATCTGGGGGCTGGTTTGGGTTTTCACCCTTTAACGGCTTGTTTTTACGTCTAAGTGTTGATTTTTGCAAATTATCATCATATTCAAAAATTGAGAGACCCGGGACTATGCGGTCAGTTACTACAAGTTACATTGGTCCCGTGCGAGGTGTTAGTGCCTCCTACAGGGTCGTTTGGGGGTTGGTTTGGGTTTTCACCCTTTAACGGCTTGTTTTTAAGTTTAAGTGTTGATTTGTGCAAATTATCGTCATATTCTCAAACTGGGAGACCCAGGACTACGCGGTTAGTTCCTACAAGTTACATTGGTCCCGTGCGAGGTGTTCATGCCACCTACGAGGTCGTTTGGGGGCTGGTTTGGATTTTCACCCTTTAACGGTTTATTTTTAAGTTTAAGTGTTGATTTTTGCAAATTATCATCATATTCACAAACCAAAAGACCCGGGACTACACGGTCAGTTCCTACAAGTTACATTGGTCCCGTGCGAGGTGTTCGTGCCTCTTACGGGGTCGTTTGGGGGCTAGTTTGGGTTTTCACCCTTTAATGGCTTATTTTTAAGTCTAAGTGTGATTTTTGCAAATTACCATCATATTCTCAAACCGGGAGACTCGGGACTACGCGGTCAGTTCCAATAAGTTACATTAGTCTCGTGCAAGGTGTTCGTGCCTCCTACGGGGTCATTTGGGGGCTAGTTTGGGTTTTCACCCTTTAACGGCTTGTTTTTTAGTTTAATTGTTGATTTTTGTAAATTATCATCATATTCTCAAACCGAGAGACCCGGGACTATGTGGTGAGTTCCTACAAGTTACATTGGTCCCGTACGAGGTGTTCGTGCCTCCTACGAGGTCGTTTGGGTTTTCACCCTTTAACGACTTGTTTTTAAGTCTAAGTGTTGATTTTTGCAAATTATCATCATATTCTCAAATCGGGAAACCTGGGACTACGCGGTCGGTTCCTACAAGTTCCATTGGTCCCATGTGAGGTGTTCATGCCTCTTACGGGGTCGTTTGGGGGCTAGTTTGGGTTTTCACACTTTAACGGCTTGTTTTTCAGTTTAAGTGTTGATTTTTGCAAATTTTCATCATATTCACAAACCAGGAGACCCGAGACTATGCGGTCAGTTCCTACAAGTTACATTGGACCGTACGAGGTGTTTGTGCCTCTTACAAGGTCGTTTGGGGGCTAGTTTGGATTTTCACCCTTTAACGGCTTGTTTTTAAGTTTAAGTGCTGATTTTTGCAAATTATCGTGATATTCTCAAACCGAGAGACCCGGGACTATGCAATCAGTTCCTACAAGTTACATTGGTCCCGTGCGAGGTGTTCATGCCACCTACGGGGGTCGTTTGGGGCTGGTTTTTATTTTCACCCTTTAACGACTTATTTTTAAGTCTAAGTGTTGATTTTTGCAAATTATCGTCATATTCTCAAACCGGGAGACCCGGGACTACGCGGTCAGTTCCTACAAGTTACACTGGTCCCGTGCGAGGTGTTCGTGCCTCTTACGAGGTCGTTTGGGGGATGGTTTGGGTTTTCACCCTTTAACGGCTTGTTTTTAAGTTTAAGTGTTGATTTTTACAAATTATCGTCATATTCACAAACCGGGAGACCCGAGACTATGCGTTGAGTTCCTACAAGTTACATTGATCCCGTGCGAGGTGTTCGTGCCTCTTACGAGGTCGTTTGGTGGCTGATGTTTATTTTCACCCTTTAACTGCTTATTTTTAAGTCTAAGTGTGATTTTTGCAAATTATCATCATATTCTCAAACCGGGAGACCCGAGACTACGCGGTCAGTTCCTACAAGTTACATTGGTCGTGTGCAAGGTGTTGGTGCCTCTTACGGGTCCGTTTGGGGGTTAGTTTAGATTTTCACCCTTTAACGGCTTGTTTTTAAGTCCCAGTGTGGATTTTTGCAAATTATCATCATATTCTCAAACCGGGAGATCTAGGACTACGCGGTCAGTTCCTATAGGTTACATTGGTCTCGTGTGAGGTGTTCGTGCCTCCTACGGGGACGTTTGGGGCCTGGTTTAGGTTTTCACCCTTTAACGGTCTGTTTTTAAGTCTAAGTGTTATTTTTGTAAATTATCGTCATATTCTCAAATCGGGAGATCCGTGACTACGCGGTCAGTTCCTACAAGTTGCAATGGTCTCGTGCGAGGTGTTCGTGCCTCTTACGGGTCCGTTTGGGGGCTGGTTTAGGTTTTCACCCTTTAACAACTTGTTTTTAAATCCAAGTGTTGATTTTTGTAAATGATCGTCATACTCTCAAACTGGGAGACCCAGGACTATGCGATCAGTTCGTACAAGCTATATTTGTCCTGTGCGTGGTGTCCGTGCCTCTTACGGGGTCGTTTGGAGGATGGTTTGGGTTTTCTCCCTTTAACGGCCCATTTTTAAGTCTAAGTGTTATTTTTGCAAATTACCGTCATATTCTCAAACCGAGAGACCCAGGACTACGCGGTCAATTCCTACAAGTTACATTGGTCCCGTGCGAGGCGATCGTGCCTCTTTAGAGAATTTATTGATTTATAACGTTTATTGATTTTAGAAAATTTTGACATAGTTTCGTTTGTTTATTCATTAAATCCAACCCGTTTTAACATTTGAAATAAACTCAACAGTAGCAGCAAATTCCAAAACCAAACCACCAGCAAATCCCTTCCACCAATTTAACTAAATAAGCTCATAAAGTTAGCCATTTTACATTCGGCTACTTGTCGTTATTTCAGACCATTTTTCTATTTAATGCTACTACAAATTTTAAGAGAATTTGAGACTTTGAGACTAACCAGATTTCATTTGCATTTTGATAGCTACCCGATGAACTCTTCGTGCCATGACTTCTTCAAGGTATCCCATTTTGGTCCAACAATGTCTGCAAATTCTCAAATCTTCTATTCTGGGCGGCATTTAGTTGTTCATGAGACAATATCTTATCCTTCAAGTTTCTCAGCTCTTCATTATGAGATCGAGACTGTGTTAAGACTGTTGAAGTGTCAGAAGACTTATATTAGAAGGTTTGTCTTATAAAATTCAAAAAGGATAAAAGGGGGAAAGAATTGAAACATACATGTGTATCCTTGCACTTATCATTCATCAAATCACCCTTTCTCTTACTCCAATGAGATGTCTTGAAGAATTCCATGATGCTAGGTTTCACATCAGTTTCATGCTCCTGAATTCAAAATCAATGAATGAAAGAATATAACCATACTAGTTGATGATGCGGGTAAAACATGTCTAATATGCACAATGTCAAGAATATTATTGTGACACATAAATTGAAATCCAATTTAGCAAGGGTAAAATCAATTTGATAACTATATAACAAATTGTGCTTCGGCAATGTAAATATTTGGTGTTAATCCCAAGCTTCTTAGTCCCCTCATAGTGTGTCGTGTCGGCTTTATTTTCTGAACAAAGAAAACATAATTATTTCACTGACATTGTAATTCTCATTTTAAATAGAAGTATCACACCCTATGTTTATTTATGTACGCATTATTACACGTGTATATAACTTACCAACGCAGTACGAGAATTGTCCAAGAGCATCAATAAATGGCATTAACTCAATGTCTCCTGCTTCAAGCAAAAGTCCATTTTAACCCAACAAAAGTATGAAGCCCCTCATTGTGCCACAGGTTGCATATAGTTATTAATTTACCTATAGTACCAATTCTATGACACAAACATCAGGTGGACGCTCTTCCCAGTCCACCAGTATAGCTGTTATACGTTCAATCCAATCTTGAATGACATCTGTGATATGAGGTGCAACCTGAACAAGGGAAGTAACATGTGAGGATAGGAATATAAGTGATTGAATAATATAATAGATACATTTCAGCAACAGTGAAAGAATCGGAATAGTCTTTTCAAGATAATCCCCCTTTCTCTCTTTATCAATGACAGACTAACAGAGAAGAAAAGTAGTCAATAAAATAAGTCAAAAAAAGCATCAAGATTGCACTAAACACTTCACCTTGAATTGCAGTTATGCAAGCGTCAACACCAATTTTTTTCTACTAAACACTTCACCTTGAATTGTAGCTTATGTTAGTACTAATTAAAAGCATAATCAACAAATTTTGCAAAAGACAAACATGCAAGTTAAAAATAAACATACCTAAGCAAATAACCTTTGGCATTCCCTAAAAATAAACATACCTAAGTAAATACGATATCCATATGA
The DNA here is from genome assembly GCA_949130495.1 of Sambucus nigra. Lineage (NCBI taxonomy): Eukaryota > Viridiplantae > Streptophyta > Magnoliopsida > Dipsacales > Adoxaceae > Sambucus > Sambucus nigra. The sequence continues at coordinate 508,558,101 of OX422215.1, forward strand.
ACAACCCAAAAGCCATTCCCTAAAATGGCATTTAATTAAAAAAAAATATGAAGATAAAAGAACACTGTGACACCCCGACTAATTAAATACCGGGTAGCTACTCCTTTATTAAATTAATTCAAAATGCCAAGTTGGATCAGTTAATAGCATCACTGTCGAAAACATTTTAAAGATTACTAACCACCTAGTATTTAAAAAGTAAGTTGCCAAATTTTAATATAAGTCCGATTAACATGCAACAAGTGTAATGAAGAAATAAATAACACCATTCACCATACTGAAGTAAAATGAATAACCATCACATAACAGTAAATAAAGTCTGGAGGAAAAACTCCTCACTACAATCCCACAACTGAAATAAATAAACTGAAACAATACATGCTAAAGTCTGAAAACTGAAATGTAAAAGATGTTTCTAAATAGAAATGGGCAACATGCCCTACAACTGATAGATAGTGCCTCTGGAATCCAAAAGATGGAAGCGTCTATAAGCAAATCCCTGTAGTTTCCACAAGCAGCTACAGCTCGTCACCTGAATGAGAATCCTATGCTTGGTGTCCCTGTGGCTGGGCACCTAAAATGGTTTTACAAAAAAAAGATTTGAAAAGAAAACGGGTCAGAGCCCGAATGTGGAGTTATATTTTAAAAACCTGCAAGTGCTTTAAAACATTTAAAACATTAAATGCAAAGTACATGTTAGGACGTGCACTCACATTTTATTCTCACCTCTCGTCTAACTGTGCACTCCTAACGTAAGTACCCATCTATAACGACCCATACTACTAGCTAAGTGACATCATAACTAGCTAGACTGCCAAAGGTCCTACCCATAATACTTGGTTCCATTAACATAATAACGCTCGTAATTAAATAGGGATTTAACGTAAACTCAGATACTCCATATGCAATATATATAACTATCAGTTATCTCGTTATATATCTCGAAACTATACCGTAATATATTTACAACAGTAACATGAGGATTCCCATTAATATAATGTATATTATTCATATCATAAATATACAATACAAGCACCCCGCAATCTAAGCTGTGGTGCACACATACTCTGCTATCCATCCCGGTACATCACGTACATAAGGATCACATATTCCGAATCTCTCAGGAATAGTTTACCGATAACAACATCACAAATAATGGAGGCGAACACAGTCACCATCACATGGGTCACGCACATACCTACGCTCCCACGATCAGCGGACTTATTAATATCTCAATAAGTCTTTCTATGACCTATGTTCATCGAGGTACCATTCTATATCCCCCCCGTAGGCACACAAGGATTAGAGGGTCCTAAGCGAACGCAACCTCCCGTGATAGCAAGTATGGTAGGTATGTCATACACACAATCATATACCAATACTAAGTAAACACACGTCTTAGTAATACCGTATTTTAATCGTAGTACATATTGCATTCTCGTACTAACTTATAATTATCACAATTCATACTATTCCGGTTTATAATTATACGCGCCATAATTCATCCTCACGTCGTAGTAGACACTCGCGTCTCACCCAAACGGTTCATTCTAATTTAACTCTCTTGTATATAATTTCCTTCTCATATATACCCAAATGTCCCAAACCTATCACTACGTCATCATGGAAGGTTAACTAGATCCTCGAACAAGTTTACGGGACTCCAAAATTCAAAATAGTTCAAAATAGCCCAAACTGTCAGCTCGTTTGAAGTCTCGTTCGAACGAGTGTTCGAACGAGTTTGGACTGTCAGCTCGTTAGAAGTCTCGTTCGAACGAGGTTGTTCGAACGAGATTCCAGTTCGTTCGAACGAACTGCACCTTCTAATGATATCTCGTTCGAACGAGATATCGAACGAAACTACCCTTCGTTAGAAGAGACTGGTCAACTCATTAGAAGCTCGTTCGAACGACCTGGGGGCTGCTTCTAATGACTGGCCAGTTTCGGCCCAGATTTTTCCCAATTCGTTTTTTCACCATTTTTATCACTTCTAATCTCTTCCAAGGTTCATCCCAATAACGTTTTAGGGTCTCTAATTCATCCTAAACATATTTACATCATCTCCTAACATGTTTTCAAGGATTGAATCATCATAACATCAACCAAATTTACAAATCTCTACACTTTTCCCAATTCTTTCAAGAACATGAACCCTAACTTTTGAATCAATAATTTACCCAACAAAATCCGTTTTAATTTATGTTCAATCATGTATATCATCAATAAAAACATCCACCTATCATTCTACATGCAATCCTTCTCAAATTTCTCAAGTTCTATGATCTAAACTACATGGGTTTTCATATTTATCAAGAACAAACCATAAATCCGAATTTTCTAACATGGAAAGAACATTTGCTGAAATTAAACATAATTAAACCACTTGCCTTGGTTTGATTTCTGACTTTGGTGTAGGTTTGGTGAAGATTCTGCAGAGTTTCCTCTCTCTCTAAGCTCCTTCTCCAATGGTGGCTTAAGGTGGCTAGGGTTTGATTTGGGGAAACTTAGAAAACCTAAATGACAACCTACGTAGCCTTCTAGGTTAATATGGGTTGGTTAATGGGCTTAATGGGTTAAATCCACATCAGATTAAAACTCCCAATTTTCGTCACTTTTAATTCCTAAAAATGTAAAATTACCAAAATACCCTTTAAGTTACCGGTATGGCCTAAAAATACCCCGGGACCCAAACTATACCCCCGGCTAGTGTTTTCTGACTATCTCGACCCTTCCGGATGCGTTGGCGCACTCAAAACGACCATACGGATTATAGATTTTAAATTCACTTTTTATTATCAAAATATTATACCGTGACGCGGCGGTCCCACGCGTCTCAACAAAATTTCTAAAATGCCGTATATAAATCCCACGACAAATTTTATAATACCAAGTTCATATATAATCATATATGCACATAATCAAATACCAATTCGCATCTCAATAGTATTTATAACCCGGATTAATTTCCAATTAATACGCATTTAATTAATTAATCCCCAAAATAAATATAGTCAAAAGTACGGGGTATTACATACTTCCCCCCTAATAACTGAATTTCGTCCCGAAATTCAAAACTGGAAAGTACCTGCTAAAAATAGCTCTGGATAACGTTCGCGCATTTCATCCTCGCGCTCCCATGTGGACTCCTCGACATTGTGATGTCGCCACTGAACACGCACTAACGGAACTATCTTTGACCGCAGTTTCCTCTCGCTTCGGTCCAAAATAGCAATCGGCCCCTCCTCGTAAGAGCTATCCGGCTGGAGATCGATGTCCTCCACAGCAATGTGAGAATGGGCCAAATTATCTCTAAGGTATTTCCTCAGCGAGGAAATATGGAAAACGTCGTGAATCCGATGCAAGTGCTCCGGTAGTCCAAGTCTATACGCAACCGGTCCTATCCGCTCAATAATAGGAAACGACCCCACGTATCTTGGTGCCAACTTCCCCTTCTTCCCGAATCGCATAATCCCCTTCATAGGAGATACCCTGAGCAAAACCTGGTCCCCCACTTGGAACTCCCTGAAAAACCTCTTCGCATCAGCATAACTCTTCTGCCTGTCTTGAGCTACCCGAATGCGATTCCGAATCAACTCAATCCTTGCCGAAGTATTCTGAATCACTTCCGGCCCAAGCAGTTTGTTGTCCCCCACCTCCAACCAACATGCTGGGGAACGACAAGGCCTACCGTACAACGCCTCAAACGGAGCCATGCCAATCGTGAACTGATAGGAGTTGTTGTAAGCAGACTCCACCAGTGGAAGGTACTGCTCCCATCCACCCCCGAAGTCAATAATGCACATGCGTAGCATGTCCTCCAACATCTGATTGGTGCGCTCTGTCTGCCCATCGGTCTGCGGATGATAAGCCGTACTCAACCGCAATTCCGTGCCCATGGCCTCCTGGAAACTCTCCCAAAACCTCGAAACAAATATCTTGTCTCTGTCAGACACGATATTTAGGGGTACACCGTGAAGTCTCACAATCTCTAAAATGAAGAGCTGGGCATACTGTCCCGTAGTGTAGTCAGTCCTTACGGGTAAAAAGTGAGCGACCTTGGACAACCTGTCCACAATTACCCAAACAGAGTCGTGACCCCTCTGCGACGTAGGCAACCCCGTGATAAAGTCCATGGATATGCTCTCCAACATCCACACCGGGACCTCCAACGGCTGTAGCAATCCTGCTGGTCTCTGATGGTCCACTTTGACAAGCTGACAAGTGGCGCATTTCGAAACAAACTTAGCGATATCTCTCTTCATACCGCTCCATCAATACTGTCGTCTCATGTCTTGGTACATTTTGTCCCCTCCGGGATGTACCGCGAACCGTGAGCCGTGCGACTCTGTCATAACATTGTGTCACAACTCTTCTCCTTCCGGGACTACCAACCTCCCATTGAAGCGTAATCCCCCGTCTGAGCTAACGGTATAGGACTCGGCTCCCTCTGCTAGTAATCGAACTATCTGCTCCTGACAGAACGAGTCATTAGCCTGTGCCCGTACTACCTTCGTGATAATCTGTGGTGTAACGGTCATCACAGACATGAAAGATCGGTCCACTGCATCCTGGTGTCCCAATTCCTTCCACTTAGCCTTCCATACCTATGCCACCTCATCTACTGGTCTACGGCTCAACGCGTCTGCTACCACGTTAGCCTTTCCCGGGTGGTACTGGATGTCGAACTGGTAGTCTTTCACAAACTCAAGCCACCTACGCTGTCGCATATTCAACTCCTTCTGCGTGAAAAGATACTGTAGTGACTTGTGGTCCGTGAACAGCTGAAACTTCTCCCCCAAAAGATAGTGCCTCCAAATCCGTAAGGCAAATACCACTGCTGCCAACTCCAAATCATGCGTGGGGTAATTCTTCTCATGAGGCTTAAGCTTACGGGAAGAATAAGCTATGGCCTATCTCTCCTGCTGCAATACACCTCCAAGTCCTTGCAAAGACGCGTCGGTGTAAGCCAAACACTCAACTCCCGGTCTCGGCAATGCTAACACAGGTGCTGAGGTCAACTTGTCCTTTAATTCATCGAACGCCAGCTGACAGGCATCACTCCAGATGTATGGCACACCCTTACGAGTAAGATGTGTCAAAGGACCTGCTATCTCTGAGAAACCCCGAATAAACCTTCTGTAGTATCCTGCTAGACCCAAGAAACTACGAATCTCCGTTGGTGTCGTGGGTTGTCCCCACTCCCTCACCGCTGATACCTTTCCCGGATCAACTGATATTCCCTGGTCGGAAATAATGTGACCCAAGAACTGGACTTCCTTTAATCAAAACCCGCACTTCTCGTATTTTGCATACAACTCGTTCTGACGAAGAGTCTGCAAAACCTGCCTCAAATGCTCGGCGTGCTCCTCCTCTGTCTGAGAGTAAACCAGAATGTCATCAATGAAGACAATGACAACTGATCTAGGAAATCCCTGAACACTCTGTTCATCAAGTCCATAAACACTGCTGGAGCGTTGGTCAAACCGAAAGGCATAACCCGAAATTCGTAAGAACCATATCTCGACAAGAACGCGGTCTTCGAGACATCCTCCTCCCTGATACGAAACTGATGGTATCCCGATCTCAAGTCAATCTTTGAGAAGAAAGAAGCTCCTCTCAACTGGTCGAATAAGTCATCGATTCTAGGCAACGGATACTTATTCCGTATCGTGACCTTATTCAACTCTCGGTAGTCCACACACAATCTCAGTGAACCGTCCCTCTTCTTCACAAACAAAACTGGAGCGCCCCAAGGTGAGGTACTCCTATGAATAAAGCCCTGTCCTAACAGCTGCTCTATCTGATCCCGTAACTCTCGCATCTCAGCTGGAGCCATACGGTACGGTGCACGTGCTATAGGTCTCGTACCCGGTAGCAAATCTATAACGAAATCTATCTCTCGACTGGGTGGTAAGCCTGGTATCTCCTGAAACACATCCGAATAATCCCTGACAACTGGAATCGAATCTAAAGGAATCACAACCTCCTTAGAGGTATCCTCCTCAATGTAATACAGATGAGCGGTCGATCCTCCCTCGGGGCGAGGCATCGCCACTACAAACATCTCTTGCCCCGGAATGGCAAAAACAATGCTCCCGCTGAAGCAATCAATCATGGCCCTATATGCTACGAGCCAATCCATACCGATGATCACATCGTGAACATGCATGTCTAACACTAACATGTCTGCAGGCAATACCAAACCACCAATCTCTACCCCCACTCCCCGGCATATAAAGAAAATAAGTGACCCACTCCCTAATGGTGAGTCGACACACGTCACTGTGCTCTCTGCCGTAGCTAACAATCCTAAAGCTTTCGCGAAGTGTGTAGCTATGAAACAATGTGTAGCACCCGTATCAAATAACACCCGACCCATAGTGCCATGGATAGGAAACGTACCCTCGATCGCGGGCAGTGCCTGTGGAGCTGCAGCCTGGTGGACGTTGTAGACACGTCCATACTGTAGCTGCCCCTGCTGAGCTGGGACTGCTGGAATGGGTGGCAGTGCTGCCATCTGTGGCGGTGCGGGAAGAGCGGCGGGAAACATAGGCCTCTATGGCTCCTGGCGAGCACCCTGTTACTGCTGCTGTGGGGCCCTGCCCCTATCAGGACAATCCTGCTTCTTATGGCCAGTCTTGCCACAAACAAAGCACTTCCCTGGGAAATTCCCTCCCCTCTGCCCCTGCTGACCCCGGCCCTGGTGGCCGTTACCATTCCTCCCTTGGCCCTGCTGGCCCTGATGAAATTGCTGCCCATTCTGTCCCTGTTGGCCCTGATGGCCGTTTGGACCCTGATGGCCCTGGCGGAAACCTCCCTATCCCTGCCTGTAGTTCCCTGACCGGAACCTCTTATTATCCCCCTGCTGGGAGCCCTGCTCATTCTGTCTCTGCCCCTGACCCGATTGTGCCCCGCTGGCACCATGTCCTCCAGTCCTGCCCTGATGGCTAGACTCCCCCGACCGCTTGCCCTCGGCCATATGACAACGGTGGTTTTGGCAGTGTAATAATGCATCGTTAACCACATCAGAATACGTGGCCGACGATAGGTTCCCAAGCAGATGCTGACGGATTCTCCAATTCAACCCGTCGGTAAACTTCTCAATCTTCTTCTTCTCTGTTGGTATTTCGTCTGGAACGATGTTCAACAGATTAGTAAACTCGGCCTCATACTCGGCCACTGTCTTGCCTTCCTGCCTCAGACTCATCAGCTTCCTCCTCATTTACGTATGAACGGCCGACGGAAAGTACTTGCGGTCGAATCGCACCCAGAACTCCTGAATCGTGAGAGTATCCCTCTCCTCTGCGGTGGTAATGGACTCCCACCACTGCAGCGCAGATCCAACTAGCTTGAAAGTAGCTAGCACCTACTTCTGAACATCAGTGCACTCATGCATCCTCAAGTGCCTCTGCATGTCTTTCCTCCATTGGCTCGAGACTACCACATCTGAGCTACCTGCAAACTCTGGCGGATGCGCTTTCTGAAAAGCGTCACGTACACGCTCCCAAGAAGACGGGAATGCATTAACCTGTACTGGCGTGGCAACCGGCGCCTGAGGTGGTGCCTGCTGAATCACGGCAATCGCGGCATTTACCGCTTGGGCTACTATAGCTGCAACCTCAGCGGCGTTCATCATACGCTGAACTGGAGCGGGCTGTGGTTCGGGCGTTGCATCCCTGGGAACTCGTCGTGCACGTCGTGGAGGCATCTGAAATAAGAACAAAGTTTATAAGTTCGCTGTTATAAACTTAAAATAGCTGAAGAACGAAGCATACACAAAAGAGTACAACAGTCCTAAAATATAGGGCTCTATATCAAAGAAACGTAGCGGAAACATAATAGCCGTACAGATCCTAAAGGGCACTAGAACCTGATGCTCTGATACCACCTGTGACACCCCGACTAATTAAATACCGGGTAGCTACTCCTTTATTAAATTAATTCAAAATGCCAAGTTGTCTCAGTTAATAGCATCACTGTCGAAAACATTTTAAAGATTACTAACCACCTAGTATTTAAAAAGTAAGTTGCCAAATTTTAATATAAGTCTGATTAACATGCAACAAGTGTAATGAAGAAATAAATAACACCATTCACCATACTGAAGTAAAATGAATAACCATCACATAACAGTAAATAAAGTCTGGAGGAAAAACTCCTCACTACAATCCCACAACTGAAATAAATAAACTGAAACAATACATGCTAAAGTCTGAAAACTGAAATGTAAAAGATGTTTCTAAATAGAAATGGGCAACATGCCCTACAACTGATAGATAGTGCCTCTGGAATCCAAAAGATCGAAGCGTCTATAAGCAAATCCATGTAGTTTCCACAAGCAGCTACAGCTCGTCACCAGAATGAGAATCCTATGCTTGGTGTCCCTATGGCTGGGCACCTAAAATGGTTTTACAAAAAAAGATTTGAAAAGCAAACGGGTCAGAGCCCGAATGTGGAGTTATATTTTAAAAACCTGCAAGTGCTTTAAAACATTTAAAACATTAAATGCAAAGTACATGTTAGGACGTGCACTCACATTTTATTCTCACCTCTCGTCTAACTGTGCACTCCTAACGTAAGTACCCATCTATAACGACCCATACTACTAGCTAAGTGACATCATAACTAGCTAGACTGCCAAAGGTCCTACCCATAATACTTGGTTCCATTAACATAATAACGCTTGTAATTAAATAGGGATTTAACGTAAACTCAGATACTCCATATGCAATATATATAACTATCAGTTATCTCGTTATATATCTCGAAACTATACCGTAATATATTTACAACATTAACATGAGGATTCCCATTAATATAATGTATATTATTCATATCATAAATATACAATACAAGCACCCCGCAATCTAAGCTGTGGTGCACACATACTCTGCTATCCATCCCGGTACATCACGTACATAAGGATCACATATTCCGAATCTCTCAGGAATAGTTTACCGATAACAACATCACAAATAATGGAGGCGAACACAGTCACCATCACATGGGTCACGCACATACCTACGCTCCCACGATCAGCGGACTTATTAATATCTCAATAAGTCTTTCTATGACCTATGTTCATCGAGGTACCAGTCTATATCCCCCCCGTAGGCACACAAGGATTAGAGGGTCCTAAGAGAACGCAACCTCCCGTGATAGCAAGTATGGTAGGTATGTCATACACACAATCATATACCAATACTAAGTAAACACACGTCTTAGTAATATCGTATTTTAATCGTAGTACATATTGCATTCTCGTACTAACTTATAATTATCACAATTCATACTATTCCGGTTTATAATTATACGCGCCATAATTCATCCTCACGTCGTAGTAGACACTCGCGTCTCACCCAAACGGTTCATTCTAATTTAACTCTCTTGTATATAATTTCCTTCTCATATATACCCAAATGTCCCAAACCTATCACTACGTCATCATGGAAGGTTAACTAGATCCTCGAACAAGTTTACGGGACTCCAAAATTCAAAATAGTTCAAAATAGCCCAAACTGTCAGATCGTTTGAAGTCTCGTTCGAACGAGTGTTCGAACGAGTTTGGACTGTCAGCTCGTTAGAAGTCTCGTTCGAACGAGGCTGTTCGAACGAGATTCCAGTTCGTTCGAACGAACTGCACCTTCTAACGATATCTCGTTCGAACGAGATATCGAACGAAACTACCCTTCGTTAGAAGAGACTGGTCAACTCGTTAGAAGCTCGTTCGAACGAGCTCGTTCGAACGACCTGGGGGCTGCTTCTAACGACTGGCCAGTTTCGGCCCAGATTTTTCCCAATTCGTTTTTTCACCATTTTTATCACTTCTAATCTCTTCCAAGGTTCATCCCAATAACGTTTTAGGGTCTATAATTCATCCTAAACATATTTACATCATCTCCTAACATGTTTTCAAGGATTGAATCATCATAACATCAACCAAATTTACAAATCTCTACACTTTTCCCAATTCTTTCAAGAACATGAACCCTAACTTTTGAATCAATAATTTACCCAACAAAATCCGTTTTAATTTCTGTTCAATCATGTATATCATCAATAAAAACATCCACCTATCATTCTACATGCAATCCTTCTCAAATTTCTCAAGTTCTATGATCTAAACTACATGGGTTTTCATATTTATCAAGAACAAACCATAAATCCGAATTTTCTAACATGGAAAGAACATTTGCTGAAATTAAACATAATTAAACCACTTGCCTCGGTTTGATTTCTGACTTTGGTGTAGGTTTGGTGAAGATTCTGCAGAGTTTCCTCTCTCTCTAAGCTCCTTCTCCAATGGTGGCTTAAGGTGGCTAGGGTTTGATTTGGGGAAACTTAAAAAACCTAAATGACAATCTACGTAGCCTTCTAGGTTAATATGGGTTGGTTAATGGGCTTAATGGGTTAAATCCACATCAGATTAAAACTCCCAATTTTCGTCACTTTTAATTCCTAAAAATGTAAAATTACCAAAATACCCTTTAAGTTACCGGTATGGCCTAAAAATACCCCGGGACCAAAACTATACCCCCGGCTAGTGTTTTCTGACTATCTCGACCCTTCCGGATGCGTTGGCGCACTCAAAATGACCATACGGATTATAGATTTTAAATTCACTTTTTATTATCAAAATATTATACCGTGACGCGGCGGTCCCACGCGTCTCAACAAAATTTCTAAAATGCCGTATATAAATCCCACGACAAATTTTATAATACCAAGTTCATATATAATCATATATGCACATAATCAAATACCAATTCGCATCTCAATAGTATTTATAACCCGGATTAATTTCCAATTAATACGCATTTAATTAATTAATCTCCAAAATAAATATAGTCAAAAGTACGGGGTATTACATACTTCCCCCCTAATAACTGAATTTCGTCCCGAAATTCGAAACTAGAAAGTACCTGCTAAAAATAGCTCTGGATAACGTTCGCGCATTTCATCCTCGCGCTCCCATGTGGACTCCTCGACATTGTGATGTCGCCACTGAACACGCACTAACGGAACTATCTTTGACCGCAGTTTCCTCTCGCTTCGGTCCAAAATAGCAATCGGCCCCTCCTCGTAAGAGCTATCCGGCTGGAGATCGATGTCCTCCACAGCAATGTGAGAATGGGCCAAACTATCTATAAGGTATTTCCTCAGCGAGGAAATATGGAACAGGTCGTGAATCCGATGCAAGTGCTCCGGTAGTCCAAGTCTATACGCAACCGGTCCTATCCGCTCAATAATAGGAAACGGCCCCACGTATCTTGGTGCCAACTTCCCCTTCTTCCCGAATCGCATAATCCCCTTCATAGGAGATACCCTGAGCAAAACCTGGTCCCCCACTTGGAACTCCCTGAAAAACCTCTTCGCATCAGCATAACTCTTCTGCCTGTCTTGAGCTACCCGAATGCGACTCCGAATCAACTCAATCCTTGCCGAAGTATCCTGAATCACTTCCAGCCCAAGAAGTTTGTTGTCCCCCACCTCCAACCAACATGCTGGGGAACGACAAGGCCTACCGTACAACGCCTCAAATGGAGCCATGCCAATCGTGAACTGATAGGAGTTGTTGTAAGCAAACTCCACTAGTGAAAGGTACTGCTCCCATCCACCCCCGAAGTCAATAATGCACATGCGTAGCATGTCCTCCAACATCTGATTGGTGCGCTCTGTCTGCCCATCGGTCTGCGGATGATAAGCCGTACTCAACCGCAATTCCGTGCCCATGGCCTCCTGGAAACTCTCCCAAAACCTCGAAACAAATATCTTGTCTCTGTCAGACACGATATTTAGGGGTACACCGTGAAGTCTCACAATCTCTGAAATGAAGAGCTGGGCATACTGTCCCGTAGTGTAGTCAGTCCTTACGGGTAAAAAGTGAGCGACCTTGGACAACCTATCCACAATTACCCAAACGGAGTCGTGACCCCTCTGCGACGTAGGCAACCCCGTGATAAAGTCCATGGATATGCTCTCCCACATCCACACCGGGACCTCCAACGGCTGTAGCAATCCTGCTGGTCTCTGATGGTCCACTTTGACAAGCTGACAAGTGGCGCATTTCGAAACAAACTTAGCGATATCTCTCTTCATACCGCTCCATCAATACTGCCGTCTCATGTCTTGGTACATTTTGTCCCCTCTGGGATGTACCGCGAACCGTGAGCCGTGCGACTCTGTCATAACATTGTGTCGCAATTCTTCTCCTTCCGGGACTACCAACCTCCCATTGAAGCGTAATCCCCCGTCTGAGCTAACGGTATAGGACTCGGCTCCCTCTGCTAGTAATCGAACTATCTGCTCCTGACAGAACGAGTCATTAGCCTGTGCTCGTACTACCTTCGTGATAATCTGTGGTGTAACGGTCATCACAGACATGAAAGATCGGTCCACTGCATCCTGGTGTCCCAATTCCTTCCACTTAGCCTTCCATACCTCTGCCACCTCATCTACTGGTCTACGGCTCAACGCGTCTGCTACCACGTTAGCCTTTCCCGGGTGGTACTGGATGTCGAACTGGTAGTCTTTCACAAACTCAAGCCACCTACGCTGTCGCATATTCAACTCCTTCTGCGTGAACAGATACTGTAGTGACTTGTGGTCCGTGAACAGCTGAAACTTCTCCCCCAAAAGATAGTGCCTCCAAATCCGTAAGGCAAATACCACTGCTGCCAACTCCAAATCATGCGTGGGGTAATTCTTCTCATGAGGCTTAAGCTTACGGTAAGCATAAGCTATGGCCTGTCTCTCCTGCTGCAATACACCTCCAAGTCCTTGCAAAGACGCGTCGGTGTAAACCAAATACTCAACTCCCGGTCTCGGCAATGCTAACACAGGTGCTGAGGTCAACTTGTCCTTTAATTCATCGAACGCCAGCTGACAGGCATCACTCCAGATGTATGGCACACACTTACGAGTAAGATGTGTCAAAGGACCTACTATCTCCAAGAAACCCCGAATAAACCTTTTGTAGTATCCTGCTAGACCCAAGAAACTACGAATCTCCGTTGGTGTCGTGGGCTGTCCCCACTCCCTCACCGCTGATACCTTTCCCGGATCAACTGATATTCCATGGTCGGAAATAATGTGACCCAATAACTGGACTTCCTTTAATCAAAACCCGCACTTCTCGTATTTTGCATACAACTCGTTCTAACGAAGAGTCTGCAAAACCTGCCTCAAATGCTCGGCGTGCTCCTCCTCTGTCTGAGAGTAAACCAGAATGTCATCAATGAAGACAATGACAAACTGATCTAGGAAATCCCTGAACACTCTGTTCATCAAGTCCATAAACACTGCTGGAGCGTTGGTCAAACCGAAAGGCATAACCCGAAATTCGTAAGAACCATATCTCGACAAGAACGCGGTCTTCGAGACATCCTCCTCCCTGATACGCAACTGATGGTATCCCGATCTCAAGTCAATCTTTGAGAAGAAAGAAGCTCCTCTCAACTGGTCGAATAAGTCATCGATTCTAGGTAACGGATACTTATTCCGTATCGTGACCTTATTCAACTCTCGGTAGTCCACACACAATCTCAGTGAACCGTCCCTCTTCTTCACAAACAAAACTGGAGCGCCCCAAGGTGAGTACTCCTACGAATAAAGCCCTGTCCTAACAGCTGCTCTATCTGATCCCGTAACTCTCGCATCTCAGCTGGAGCCATACGGTACGGTGCACGTACTATAGGTCTCGTACCCGGTAGCAAATCTATAACGAAATCTATCTCTCGACTGGGTGGTAAGCCTGGTATCTCCTGAAACACATCCGAATAATCCCTGACAACTGGGATCGAATCTAAAGGAATCACAACCTCCTTAGAGGTATCCTCCTCAATGTAATACAGATGAGCGGTCGATCCTCCCTCGGAGCGAGGCATCGCCACTACAAACATCTCTTGCCCCGGAATGGCAAAAACAATGCTCCCGCTGAAGCAATCAATCATGGCCCTATATGCTACGAGCCAATCCATACCGATGATCACATCGTGAACATGCATGTCTAACACTAACATGTCTGCAGGCAATACCAAACCACCAATATCTACCCCCACTCCCCGGCATATAAAGAAAATAAGTGACCCACTCCCTAATGGTGAGTCGACACACGTCACTGTGCTCTCTGCCGTAGCTAACAATCCTAAAGCTTTCACGAAGTGTGTAGCTATGAAACAATGTGTAGCACCCGTATCAAATAACACCCGACCCATAGTGCCATGGATAGGAAACGTACCCTCGATCGCGGGTGGTGCCTGTGGAACTGCAGCCTGGTGGACGTTGTAGACACATCCATACTGTAGCTGCCCCTGCTGAGCTGGGACTGCTGGAATGGGTGGCAGTGCTGCCATCTGTGGCGGTGCGGGAAGAGCGGCGGGAAACATAGGCCTCTGTGGCTCCTGGCGAGCACCCTGTTGCTGCTGCTGTGGGGCCCTGCCCCTATCAGGACAATCCTGCTTCTTATGGCCAGTCTTGCCACAAACAAAGAACTTCCGTGGGAAATTCCCTCCCCTCTGCCCCTGCTGACCCCGGCCCTGGTGGCCGTTACCATTCCTCCCTTGGCCCTGCTGGCCCTGATGAAATTGCTGCCCATTCTGTCCCTGTTGGCCCTGATGGCCGTTTGGACCCTGATGGCCCTGGCGGAAACCTCCCTATCCCTGCCTGTAGTTCCCTGACCGGAACCTCTTATTATCCCCCTGCTGGGAGCCCTGCTCATTCTGTCTCTGCCCCTGACCCGATTGTGCCCCGCTGGAACCATGTCCTCCAGTCCTGCCCTGATGGCTAGACTCCCCCGACCGCTTGCCCTCGGCCATATGAAAATGGTGGTCCTGGCAGTGTAATAATGCAGCATTAACCACATCAGAATACGTGGCCAACGATAGGTTCCCAAGCAGATGCTGACGGATTCTCCAATTCAACCCGTCGGTAAACTTCTCAATCTTCTTCTTCTCTGTTGGTATTTCATCTGGAACGATGTTCAACAGATTAGTAAACTCGGCCTCATACTCGGCCACTGTCTTGCCTTCCTGCCTCAGACTCATCAGCTTCCTCCTCATTTCCGTATGAACAGCCGACGGAAAGTACTTGCGGTCGAACCGCACCCAGAACTCCTGAATCGTGAGAGTATCCCTCTCCTCTGCGGTGGTAATGGACTCCCACCACTGCAGCGCAGATCCAACTAGCTTGAAAGTAGCTAGCACCTGCTTCTGAACATCAGTGCACTCATGCATCCTCAAGTGCCTCTGCATGTCTTTCCTCCATTGGCTCGAGACTACCACATCTGAGCTACCTGCAAACTCTGGCGGATGCGCTTTCTGAAAAGCGTCACGTACACGCTCCCAAGCAGACGGGAATGCATTAACCTGTACTATCGTGGCAACCGGCGCCTGAGGTGGTGCCTGCTGAATCACGGCAATCGCGGCATTTACCGCTTGGGCTACTATAGCTGCAACCTCAGCGGCGTTCATCATACCCTGAACTGGAGCGGGTTGTGGTTCGGGCGTTGCATCCCTGGGAACTCGCCGTGCACGTCGTGGAGGCATCTGAAATAAGAACAAAGTTTATAAGTTCGCTGTTATAAACTTAAAATAGCTGAAGAACGAAGCATACACAAAAGAGTACAACAGTCCTAAAATATAGGGCTCTATATCAAAGAAACGTAGCGGAAACATAATAGCCGTACAGATCCTAAAGGACACTAGAACCTGATGCTCTGATACCACCTGTGACACCCCGACTAATTAAATACCGGGTAGCTACTCCTTTATTAAATTAATTCAAAATGCCAAGTTGGCTCAGTTAATAGCATCACTGTCGAAAACATTTTAAAGATTACTAACCACCTAATATTTAAAAAGTAAGTTGCCAAATTTTAATATAAGTCTGATTAACATGCAACAAGTGTAATGAAGAAATAAATAACACCATTCACCATACTGAAGTAAAATGAATAACCATCACATAACAGTAAATAAAGTCTGGAGGAAAAACTCCTCACTATAATCCCACAACTGAAATAAATAAACTGAAACAATACATGCTAAAGTCTGAAAACTGAAATGTAAAAGATGTTTCTAAATAGAAATGGGCAACATGCCCTACAACTGATAGATTGTGCCTCTGGAATCCAAAAGATCGAAGCGTCTATAAGCAAATCCCTGTAGTTTCCACAAGCAGCTACAGCTCGTCACCTGAATGAGAATCCTATGCTTGGTGTCCCTGTGGCTGGGCACCTAAAATGGTTTTACAAAAAAAAGATTTGAAAATCAAACGGGTCAGAGCCCGAATGTGGAGTTATATTTTAAAAACCTGAAAGTGCTTTAAAACATTTAAAACATTAAATGCAAAGTACATGTTAGGACGTGCACTCACATTTTATTCTCACCTCTCGTCTAACTGTGCACTCCTAACGTAAGTACCCATCTATAACGACCCATACTACTAGCTAAGTGACATCATAACTAGCTAGACTGCCAAAGGTCCTACCCATAATACTTGGTTCCATTAACATAATAACGCTCGTAATTAAATAGGGATTTAACGTAAACTCAGATACTCCATATGCAATATATATAACTATCAGTTATCTCGTTATATATCTCGAAACTATACCGTAATATATTTACAACATTAACATGAGGATTCCCATTAATATAATGTATATTATTCATATCATAAATATACAATACAAGCACCCCGCAATCTAAGCTGTGGTGCACACATACTCTGTTATCCATCCCGGTACATCACGTACATAAGGATCACATATTCCGAACCTCTCAGGAATAGTTTACCGATAACAACATCACAAATAATGGAGGCGAACACAGCCACCATCACATGGGTCACGCACATACCTACGCTCCCACGATCAGCGGACTTATTAATATCTCAATAAGTCTTTCTATGACCTATGTTCATCGAGGTACCAGTCTATATCCCCCCCGTAGGCACACAAGGATTAGAGGGTCCTAAGCGAACGCAACCTCCCGTGATAGCAAGTATGGTAGGTATGTCATACACACAATCATATACCAATACTAAGTAAACACACGTCTTAGTAATACCGTATTTTAATCGTAGTAAATATTGCATTCTCGTACTAACTTATAATTATCACAATTCATACTATTCCGGTTTATAATTATACGCGCCATAATTCATCCTCACGTCGTAGTAGACACTCGCGTCTCATCCAAACGGTTCATTCTAATTTAACTCTCTTGTATATAATTTCCTTCTCATATATACCCAAATGTCCCAAACCTATCACTACGTCATCATGGAAGGTTAACTAGATCCTCGAACAAGTTTACGGGACTCCAAAATTCAAAATAGTTCAAAATAGCCCAAACTGTCAGCTCGTTTGAAGTCACGTTCGAACGAGTGTTCGAACGAGTTTGGACTGTCAGCTCGTTAGAAGTCTCGTTCGAACGAGGCTGTTCGAACGAGATTCCAGTTCGTTCGAACGAACTGCACCTTCTAACGATATCTCGTTCGAACGAGATATCGAACGAAACTACCCTTCGTTAGAAGAGACTGGTCAACTCGTTAGAAGCTCGTTCGGACGAGCTCGTTCGAACGACCTGGGGGCTGCTTCTAACGACTGGCCAGTTTCGGCCCAGATTTTTCCCAATTCGTTTTTTCACCATTTTTATCACTTCTAATCTCTTCCAAGGTTCATCCCAATAACGTTTTAGGGTCTCTAATTCATCCTAAACATATTTACATCATCTCCTAACATGTTTTCAAGGATTGAATCATCATAACATCAACCAAATTTATAAATCTCTACACTTTTCCCAATTCTTTCAAGAACATGAACCCTAACTTTTGAATCAATAATTTACCCAACAAAATCCGTTTTAATTTCTGTTCAATCATGTATATCATCAATAAAAACATCCACCTATCATTCTACATGCAATCCTTCTCAAATTTCTCAAGTTCTATGATCTAAACTACATGGGTTTTCATATTTATCAAGAACAAACCATAAATCCGAATTTTCTAACATGGAAAGAACATTTGCTGAAATTAAACATAATCAAACCACTTGCCTTGGTTTGATTTCTGACTTTGGTGTAGGTTTGGTGAAGATTCTGCAGAGTTTCCTCTCTCTCTAAGCTCCTTCTCCAATGGTGGCTTAAGGTGGCTAGGGTTTGATTTGGGGAAACTTAGAAAACCTAAATGACAACATACGTAGCCTTCTAGGTTAATATGGGTTGGTTAATGGGCTTAATGGGTTAAATCCACATCAGATTAAAACTCCCAATTTTCGTCACTTTTAATTCCTAAAAATGTAAAATTACCAAAATACCCTTTAAGTTACCGGTATGGCCTAAAAATACCCCGGGACCCAAACTATACCCCCGGCTAGTGTTTTCTGACTATCTCGACCCTTCCAGATGCGTTGGCGCACTCAAAACGACCATACGGATTATAGATTTTAAATTCACTTTTTATTATCAAAATATTATACCGTGACGCGGCGGTCCCACGCGTCTCAACAAAATTTCTAAAATGCCGTATATAAATCCCACGACAAATTTTATAATACCAAGTTCATATATAATCATATATGCACATAATCAAATACCAATTCGCTTCTCAATAGTATTTATAACCCGGATTAATTTTCAATTAATACGCATTTAATTAATTAATCCCCAAAATAAATATAGTCAAAAGTACGGGGTATTACAAACACATCTTATAATGAATACAATCAAGACTTTATAATATTGCAAACACACAAGGCACACATTCCGACATCATAAGTACATACATTTGTTATCCAGTATTAGCCCAGTAGATCCCAATAAAACTTTTAATGTATTATAATACTTTCTTAATAAAAAAAAGTGTCGTAAGGAAAACATATCAAGCAATCCAAATGTATGTATCAAACAGAGTACCACCAAAATAACCACATATCTGCCAAACTAAGAATCAATAATTTCACAGACACTAATTTAAGCTGAAACTAACTTTGATTACCAATTAATATAAACGATCCACATATAAAAATGTATACAAATACATGTAGGCATCTACAATTTACATTCGTATACGTATGTGTATAATATGTATGTGGTTGGGAAATTTCAAGAGAGGCAAGATTAAATAGAGTAAAAGATCGATTAAGAAACACTTAAAAAAGATCTACCCTGATTATGGCATGAAATTATCTCGTCACCTTATAAGTTGCAACAATTTTGAATAAGAAAGCTCATCAGCTTAGCCCAAATTAATATAAATTTCTGTTGTGTTCCAAATTAAAATGAATTTCAGTTTGCTACTAAATCTGAACTCTTTTATCAATATTATCTCATCCTATATGGCGGAGTTTTAGGACGGAAGTAAACCTTATACGGTTACCACACCTGTACTGATATCATTCTTAGCGGGATGAGTGGATACACGATTTATAGATAGCTGAGAAGATGCAAGAAGTAAAGAGAGAGAATGGGGTTACCTGAGCGGGACGAGTGGAGAGAGATGCGCTGAGAGAGGGAGCTGCGCTGATGGAGAGGTTATCGACCGGGGAGAGAGAGTTGATCGACCGGAGAGAGAGAGTTGAACGGAGAGGTTAAAGCAGAGAAAGGGGTGGGCGGGAAGATGGAGCAGGCTACCAAAGTCTCGGTTTAGGAAAAAAAATTTGGGCATTTTATATTTTAGTGAAGTGTGCTTAATTTTGGCACACTTTAAAACAGTGCCAAATTTTGGCACTGTTTTAAGGTGTGCCAAATTATCTTTAAATCGTGACAAAATTTGGCACAGTTTTAAACTGTGCCAAATTTTTTATATCAAGGTGTGCCAAATCACTGTTTTTGGTGTAGTGTATGTGCAGGGCTGACATAATACAAGAAAATTGGTTATAATAAAGGGATTGTGTGTGGTGTAAAACTCTGGGCGTGCCAGTAATATGTGAAAAACCCCGGGGAGGGTGAAATGTCTATATTGGGGTCACATAAATTAAAATGAGAAGAATTAATTAAATTAAATTATAGAAGTTAGTTGAATATTGTTACATGATAATTGGATCTAAATAAAGGGGTGGCCTAGTTATGTGGGTAGTTATTTGAATGTTAATATTTATCTCGTTTGAATTAAAATACTCTCTTGTAATGTTTTTCATGTATAATGCCATTGTGTGGGTTCACGAACCCTAATTGGGAAGAATAGGCATACAAATTACAGGAAGAGGAAATACAATCTCAGGAGTGGTAGTCACATTTATAATTTTTGGTTTCTTGGCATTTTCCTCTATTTTAGTTGCTCGTGGGGTTATATTTGAACCTCGGGCTAGAGCTTGGGTCTTCCTCGGGTATCCTCCTAGTATGAAAGATTATATGCTACTTGAAATTTACCCATGATAGGTTTTTATCTCTTGAGATGTTATTTTTAATGAGAGATGTGTTCCTTTTCATCATGTTACTCTTATTAGTGATTTGGTGCATCCTTTCCCATATTTGGTTTTACCTCTTAATACTAGTGATGCTTTAATTTCTTCTCCATCAGATCTTAATCCTATTCTACAAGGTCTGCTTGTTTCTCAAGAATTTGACACTCGGAGTTCTTCATTTCCTGACCAATATACTTTACCTCGGGATGTACACGTGTACAGAAATTTCTCTTGATTCATCTCTTGTTTTGCATAATACCCGCAAATCTTCTCGAGTGCATAAACCTCCTTACCCATTTTTTCTATTATTGACTAACTAATAATAGTGTAAGTTTTACTTCCTCTTGGTGTTAGTCATTAGTTGTAGTTAGTTCAATTTGATGCGAAGAATATTTTTTAATGAATATTTATTTGAGGAAGTGTACACGGATCGTCCTTTTAGATATAGGAGTAAGGGGATTGTTCACCACAGGGGAGAAACTTGTTTGTAACCTGAATAAGTCAATTTATGGTTTAAAGCATGCTACTCGGCAATGGTTCTCTATATTCTCTTATTCTTTGACGCAATTTGGTTTCACTCAATCCAAATCTTATTATTCCTTATTTACTAAAGGTATTGATTTCATTTTTGTTGAACTTCTTGTATATGTCGTTGAAATCATCATAACTGGTCTTAATTCTCAAGTGATTAATTCCTTGAAACAGTTTCTTCGTGGACAAATTCAACTCAAAAACCTTCGGAGCTTAAAATACTTTCTTAATCTCGATATTTCCATGTCTTCCAATGGCATTTACCTCTCATAGTATCGTTATACTCTACATTACATAAATATACTAGCTTTTTGGGACGCAAACATGTTGCTTTGCCCTTGGACCCTAAATTGAGACTAAGTTATTTTAAAGAGAATTTGTTGGATGATGCAATTATGTACACGAGGCTCATTAGTAGGATGTTATATCTCACAATCTCTTACTCACACATTACTTTTTTTATGAATAAAATTAGCCAATTTATTTCTCAAACTCATCAACATCATTTGGATGTTGTTAATCATATCTGAAAGTATCTCAAGGGAACTCTTGGCCAAGGACTTCTTCCCTCTTCCACCTATTCCTTTCAACTCAAGGATTTTGCTGATGTAGATTGGGGTTCTTCCATTACAAGGCTTTATATCTTTCTTTGTGACTCTCTCATGTTATGGAAGGCTAAAAATCAAAGTACCATGTCTCATCCCTCTACTGAAGCATAATATCAAGAACTTTCCTTTACCGCTAGTGATTTAGTTTAGATTCACCAATTTCCTCAAAGTATTAATATAAATATGGATGGTCCTACTCTTTTTTGTGATAACCAAGTTGTTATTCATATTGATTCTAATCCCATCTTCCATTAACGCACTAAACACATTGAGTATGATTGAATTTTGTGGAAGACAAGGTTTAAGATGATTTTGTTAAGATTCTTCCTATTCAATCTGAACACCAACTTGCTGATGTGTTTACTAAAGCTTTACCTTATACTTTGTTGTTTTCACTTCTTTTAAATATGGTTGTTCATAAATTTCACAATCCATCTTGAGGGGGAGTATTAGGATTGTACATATATAGTAAGTAGTTAGGTGCTTAGTTGTGCTTATAGAAGTCTTTAAGTTGTACTTGATGTATTTATATAGCCTTGTAATAGTATATTCGTAAAACGAGAATTTCTGTTTTCTCTCTTAAGTTTTCTTCTTGACCAAACTTCAATACAATGCAACAGAGATATTTTAAGACTTTAGATGAGAGTCATCATGGATATAGTTGCTTTGGGGAGCATTCTATTTTCTTAGCTCGTGAAGATAACCTGATGGCTTCTTCAAGTGAATATATTTTACTGCTTTTCAACTATTTTTTCCTCTCTAAATCTAACCCCCATGAGAAATTTCAAAGTTTATTGGGATGAGCTTAGTATCATGGTAAATAATACTAGAGTTCATAGAAGAATATGGTACAATCCTCTCGTTTGCAAGTTTACATTCTTCACAAATCCAACATACCCCATGGTAGGTTTTTATGCAATAAATATGCTGATCATCAATTCAACATTGAGAAAAAGTAATTATTGCATCCAACACACAAATAACACCACGTATATCATGTAGGTAGTTCGATTTAAAGTTTATTAATATAATGCTTGGGCAAATCTAAGGGGAGATTTTCATACGAAACAGCCAAAAACATCAAAAGTCATTAGTTCAAACATAAAAAATAATCCAAATATAGTTTGGTATATAATGGACTATACATTCAAAACGGATGGTCAAATAAAATTATTGAAAAACACTAAATATAGCATAAACCAATAAGTTAAACAATAAATATGAAGTAGACTTTAAAAACTATATGAAAAATTATATCAATAATCAAAGGAATAAAGATTAAAATAAAAGTGCCCCTACTCAAAACTATTCAACCAACCATTCTTTCTTTTCCACCAAATAAAAATTAAGAAAAAAATATTAAATAATATACTAATAACAGAATACTCAAGTGTTTAATCAATGTTAGGTCATAGATTAGTGATTTAAATTAGAAATTCTTATGGATGTAGTACATGCATATCATTGCCTTCGATAATGTTTAGTACAAACAATCGCTAGATTGACGTGGAATGACTTTGTGAATTATGAAATTTGATCAAGCATCTTTTATAAAGGAAACATCACCAATGAAAAATCAATAAAAAAAGAAGAAAAAACCTAACCATAGATCTAAAAATACCTCTAGAAGACATATCCAAGTAATTCTAAACGACATACACGAATCTGCAAAAAAGAACCCCATTAGAGTTCCTCGGACACAAAAACCAATTTTAATAAGATAATAAACTAAGAAAATTATCTATGAATGTAAATAATGAAACATAAAGACTGCCTCTGAAATTCCAAACCCAAAAAATTCAGACCCTGAAACGTAGTGATGTGCATGGTAGTGATGGTGGTGGGTCTACATAGTATAGTATACTTAATTAGATCCTTAAATTGGAGGGAATAACTATCTTGATATGAAAAATAAAAATAAACATAAAAAACATAAAAAAAAATGAAATACCAAATCATAAACATAAATATAAATCTGTATAAACAAAACTCTCTCCCCATAAAATAAAAAAACTTTCGCCCAATGAAAACTCTCGCACCATTAGAAATCAACCATAATAAATGTGCATAAATTGAACCCTAAAATAAACATATCTTAACTTGAAATAGGGATGTGTGTAAGAGGTAGAGCGAACTTAAGGGGTTGTAAAAAAATTTGTGTCTCGATGATGGATAATGTTTATAGCGTTTGATGGATGATGATGGTGGGGGTCAGTGATGGCAGCATCGTGGAATGGTAAGGGAGGTTGCATGCTAGGGTTTCTGTTGGAATGAGAGAGAGACAAAGGGAGGGTTTCATTTAGAATGGGTTTGTAAAGTTCAAAAAACCCTTAGATAGCACTAGGAGAAAAAATCACACCCGTTGGATCGTTCTGAATAATAAAACACCCTTCTTACATACTATATTGATATGTAAAAGAATTCCAATGATGAACACACACACACACACACACACACACACACACACACACACACATATATATATATATATATATATATGCATCAAAAAATGACACAAAGCACATAATCCTTAAACATTAGCATTGTATTTGTGTGCCTAGACATAATCTGACTAATAAAGTAAAGGGCGTGAACTAGAAATAAAAGAATTATGACCTACTCACTCAAAAATGTCCACGGGTTACAATTTGACTTCATTAACTTTTTCAAACTAAGATTAAGCCTAATAGTGACTGATAAAGAGAACTCATAAATGGACAAACAAGCACAATGAACGCAAGCCTAGAATATTGATGATACTACAAATCAACAGTGTCATGAAAATTTAAGCACAACTAGTCTTTCTTGTGCAAATCCATTGATATTCAACTTTAAACCCCTTAAAATCAAAACATATGTCATCATGCAACAAAAATCTATTGAATATACCACTTTCTATGATCAATTTTAAAATCACGGCCTTAACAATTTTTGTTTCTCTTTTCCCTCTTAATATTTTAGAATCTTGTGAATGGTGGACTTCTGTGCAACGAGATTTCTCCGTTCGCAAAACTTTCCCAAGCACACTCATATTTTCAGTAAAAATTAAAATCACGGCTAATGGTTCTTCGATACACAAATTCGCCAATTATATATATATATACACACACACACACACACACACACACACACACACACACACACACACACACACACACACACACACACACACACAACACATACATGCTCACACACACACACAAAGTCAAGCTCTCTAATATATCTATGAACATACCCATTTTTTAAAAATAGTAAAAAAAAAATTTAACCAAACTAGGTGTGGTAGAGAAAAACAAAATCACCCGTAGGGGTTTGCTAAACCATCACTATGCAAGTATAAAAATAAATAAGAGGGACAAAGATTTACGTGGTTCGACCATTATTAGCATACGCCAATGGGGCTTTAACAGTGTTCCCCTATAATAATGAGTGAATTTACATGAGTGTTTCTATAGCCTCTAAGCCCCCATTTCACAATGGGGGGAGTCCCCTTTATATAGATTTCTGGATTACAAAAGGATAAGTCCTCTCCTCGTAGAGTTTAAATAACAATCAAATAATGATTTTTAGTCTTCCACTTTATGTAGGACTCTTAGTCGTCCTTCTCTCGTTGTAGCATCCATGGATCATCATCTTAACAGGGGTCCTTACCACGTGTCACACTATTAATGGCTGGTGTATTCCTCCCCCCCCCCCCCCCCCCCCAATAATAGCCCCACAAATCGCAATTCAGCCAAGTTGATTCTGAGATGATCTAGGAGTTAGTCCATAATATCTTCAAACATGTGTAGTTATTAATATGAAACTGGCATTCTTTGAATTATCATTCAACCGGTAAACCTTCTTTGGCTGATCTACTTGCCTTTATAAGGTCTAAGAGGAATGATTTTCTTGGGTTGAAAGACGTTCAATCAATATTGGAACAAAACTCGAGCAGATCGAGCTGCCTACATACCCTTATGGGATCAGGTCGATCACAGTTCGTTGTTTTGTTTTATCGCATGGTCTAATTGGAGAGGCGGACCATAGGCTTGTGAAGCACTCATGTGTTAAGGCTCGCTCAGGCATGTACCTAGTCTAGGGTATCACCCTTAATTAGGATTTCCGCATGGTCTAATTTGAGAGGCTGACCACGATCTTTTAAAGCACTCATGTGTCGAGGCTTGCTCGAGCGCGTACTTAGTCTAGGGTATCACCCTATATTAAGATTTTTGCATTATCCAATTGGAGAGGCGGACCATAGGCCTATGATTCACTCATGTACAGAGGCATTCTTTGGTGCATACCTAGTCTAGGGTATCGCCATGTATTAGTATTCTCACATGGTCCAATTGGAGAGACTGACCACAGGCCTATAAAGCACTCATGCTCCAAGGCTTGCTTGGGCGTGTACTTAGTCTAGAGTATCACCCTGTATTAGTATTTTTATATGGTCCAATTGGGTAGGCCGACCAAGGGCCTATGAAGCACTCATCTGTCGAGGCTAGCTGAGGCATGAACCTAGTCCAGGGTATCTCCCCTGTATTAGGATTTTTATATTGTCTAATTGGATAGGTCGACCATAGGCCTCTGAAGCACTCATGTGCTGAAGCTCGCTCAGGCGTGCACCTACTCCAGGGTATCTCCCATGTATTAGTATTTTTATATGGTTTAATTGGAGAGGCCGACCACAGGCCTATGAAGCACTCATGTACCGAGGTTTACTAGGGAGTGCACCTACTCCAGGGTATCTACCCTATATTAGGATTTTCATATGGTCCAATTAGAGAGGCCAACCACAGGCCTATGAAGCACTCATGAGAAGAGGCTTGACCGGGCGTGCACTTAGTCTATGGTATCTCCCCCGTATTAAGGTTTTTATATGGTCCAATTGGAGAGGCTGAATACAGGCCTATGAAGAACTTGTGCATCGAGGCTTTCTCGGAATTGCACCTAATCTAGTGTATCTCTACTATATTAGGATTTTATATGGTCCAATTAGAGTGGCCGAACATAGGCCTATTGAGAACTTGTGAGATGAGGCTTGCTCAAATATCTATCATTAGTCAGAACTTTTTAAAGCGGTCATCATTGGGAGACCAATCTTATAGCTTTTCAGCTTGATGTCTAATTTTCTTTCTTTATTGACTAATTTTGTAGTTAATTCATTCTCAGGTCAACATTGCTATGGAGACCCCAGTGGGGGTTATGAAGAGAAGACGGAATAATAATAATTCCTGACTATCCGCAAGGACTTTATTGCGAGTCATGTTGACCATTTCTCAGGTCTCGAAATATAATGATCCAATGATTATCATGCTCAACCATCCATCGGGGCTAAGATACGAAGATTAGATGATGATTCCCGGCCATCCATTAGGACTCTGTTGCAATATAATGTCGACTATATCAAACAACAGAAACGAGAAGATAAAATAATAATCATGACCAAGCATCTGAGTAACAAATGAATATACAGTCATTTGCCAAGGTTGAATCAAATAAGAATGGTAATGCCCAAGAAGCCATGGGGGCGAAATTATGATGACTATGTAATATAAATTGCATCGCTATCCATCGAAGCTAGTGAAAAATCAAGAGAAATAATGAAGTGTCGACATCTGTCGGGGCATTTCAAAGAAAATAAATCAAGCTCGAGCATCCATCACGACAAGATTTTAAAGGATCGAGTAGATATTACGAATCATCCTG
This sequence comes from Sambucus nigra, assembly GCA_949130495.1. Lineage (NCBI taxonomy): Eukaryota > Viridiplantae > Streptophyta > Magnoliopsida > Dipsacales > Adoxaceae > Sambucus > Sambucus nigra. The sequence goes on from OX422215.1 coordinate 508,585,341, forward strand.
CATCGTTAGGGACTATAGATTTCCAAACCATTCATTAGGGTTAAATAACAATGATAAATATAATGTCGATTATTAATTGTATGTGTCGACCACTTGTCGGGACTGAATGTAAGAATTATCCTGACCAACCATCCATTGGGGATAAAATGCGACTTGTGTGGCAGATATCTCTAGAACTAAATATAGGAATATATTTTTTCTATCATATGCCAAAATGAATCTTGAATATTTCTGATCGTCCTTTAGGATAAGAATCATAGAGTCGGGTAATCAATATTGAAGTTGAAGAAATATCAATGCCCGAGCATCCGTCTGTTATAACAAATAATCTTCCCCGGCCATTTTTTAGGTCTCAAAGTGTTGTAACGTGCATGACCATCCGTCGAAGCATTAATAATATAGATAGTGCTTAGCTAGTCCGTCGAGTCAAAGTTCTACAGTACAAAATAAATATAGCGAGTGATCCATGCTCGAGCATCTATTAGAGCATTAAAAAGATTTCCAAGAGCCTAAGATTATGAACGAGCATTCGTCAGGACTGAATCATGTACATGTGGAAGTTAATAAGTTGCTCGACCATCTGTTGAGACTAAATCAAATAGAAATTATCATGAGATTGATTTATCGACTCCAAAAATATATGACATGTATCTGCTCGACAATTGGGCCACAAGAAATTAAAAACACAAAATAATAAATTTTATGCCCACTACATGTCAGATGAGCAGATCATGAAAGAATATATACTAGAGGTAAAACATAGGGTCTAGTTCATAATTTTTGCAAAATTATTTGAAGTCCAAGCAAATACTCAAATGTAAGATGCATTTGAAAATCTATTCCCTTATAAAGCTACCTAAAGCTGTGAAGTAAGAAAAAATAGCAAATGTTAATTTCAACAACTCCAATGAGTTTTAAAGCCCCAGCTAGACTCGTGACCCAATTTTTTGACCTGGGACCGGGGGTGTGGTGGAGTGGTGGAGTGGTAGGGGCTCCTCCTTCCTTAACCAAGTGTCGGGAGTTCGATTCTCGCCTTGGGTATGGAGCAGCCTTAAATCTCTGGGCCAGCAGTTCCACCCTAAGAGGTGCCTACAATCAGCGAAGGGGTTAGTCACTGTGGTACAGTGGACACCCTGATATTACCAAAAAAAAAAAAAAAACACAGAGAGCGTGCTGATGTAGAATAGTTCTCGTCATCGTCACAATAATCATTGCACAGTGTTCCCCGACCACCAATGATGTTTCGACGACATCACATGAACGAACACCAACCAGCATGGGTGGACCTTTTTGGAGTTGCTTGATGAGGATGGTTGTAGCAGATCGGAGATAACCGAAGAGATATGTAAAGGTCACAGGTCAAAAAATTGTTGGTGTTCGATCGAAGAGATGACTATAGGACGTTGAGTTATGACTCCACCGGCGAGGAGTTGGGACACGAGCTTGTCCTAATCTATAGTAGACACTGACAGTCTTGAATCCAACTCAGATCGATCGGAATATATGAAGTTGTTCGGGTTAAAAATATAACCTCAGAAATAGATTGCCACACCACTGACACCGAAGGCCATCGAAAATCAATCACCGGAATGAAAATTGGGTCTTTCTTTTTCTACTTCTAGAATCGATTTGAGATCTGATGGATAACCCCCGTTTTTTGTAATTAATCAAATGAATAAGGAGTTTTTGATGAAGATCTAGAGGATCCACGTGAATCGAGATACCGATTTTAGAGCCTCAAAATTTTTTTTTTTGGTAGACAACAGGAAAGAAAACACAACAAATCAGAAAACCAAACTAACACAGCATTAGACAAAGAAGAAGCCCTCCTCCTCAATTTCACTTTCCATCATCTGAATCAGTAACTCAAGTGCCTTTTCAAAACCCCATATAGGTGGTGTCAAACTCTTTTGCAAATTTAACCATGTAGTCAGCCGTGAGATTGCTAGTTCTTGGTATATGAGTGATTTTTTCCTTCAAGTCTTTAATCAGGTCCTTGTAGTCTTCTATTATATTAGTCAACAGATGATTTTGGACAGTCATCTGGTTGATGAGATTAATGGCTTCCAAGCAGTCATTTTTTAAGCATACTCTTCTCCATTTCTTCCTAAGGGCAATGTTTAGACCGTGAAAAATTCCTTCCAGCTGTGCACGCAGGGGTCTAGCAGTACCTTGAAGTTTCCTCGCAAATCCCACTATCCATTCACCTTCCTCATTTCTAACCACCCACCAAACGAACCCATACCGCTACCATGATCAAATCCCCCGTCAGTATGTATGATAAAATTTGCTGCATTTGAACATGGTTCAGTAGTGAGGATAACATGATTTTCCCCACTAGCTTTTGCGCTCTTGCTATGTTGGGATTCAAAAAAGTAATTTGAGAAGCTCAATACAAGTCTCGCAACAATTTGTGTGGATTCATTTATCTTATTAAATATGAAGTTGTTTCTGGATTTCCAAATATGCCACAGTGTAAATATAAAACATTTGTACCTTTCATTGTTTGGCTTGCCCCAGACATTCAGGACAATCCAATCATTGATGTTACAAGTAGAGTTACTATCAAAAGATTGGTCAAAACCTAGGTTGTTCCAAACCTCCTGAGCAAAGCTGCATTCCTTAAAAAGGTGAATGTTGTCTTCCATTAGCCCACACCGTGGGCAGTCTCCACTATTCGTGAAGCCTCTTCTCATGCGTTGTTCATTTGTAATGAGTTTACCATGGAGAAGTAGCCACAAGAATGTGTTCAGTTTTGGTGGAATATTGAGCTTCCACAATTTTTTCCAAACCTCCCAAGGACGCGTTTCATCATTTTTTTCAATAATACATTGATAGCAAGAACTAATAGTGAATTTTCCATTTTTTTTTTGTTCCAAGAGGGTTTATCTTCACGTGTACAAGTGCGAGGAAGTGGGATGTTAATGATATCGTATCTTGTGTTCAAATTGAAGAAAGAATCAATAGTATTAACATCCCAAAGTCCATTTCCATCAATTAATAAGTTGACAGAATTATTGCTTAAGATCCCAGGTTATTCTTCAGCATCTAAAGTTTTTTCCCCCACCCACCAATCATGAAGTATATTAATGTTTCTACCATTTCCTACATTCCATTTGACATTTTTGGTTAAAATATCAGGACATTTTATGATACCTCTCCATATGTGGGAAGCGGCCTTCCTTTTTTCCCACAATCTAGGATTTTGGTTAAGTTTGTATTTCTTCTTTAACACATTTGCCCATATGGAATTATCATTATTCACGAGTTTCCACCAAAGTTTGGTAACTGAAGCCTGATTATTTATCCCACATTTTCTCAACCCCAAGCCCCCAAGACTTTTTGGTTTACAAACTTTATCCCAATTTACCAAGTGTATCTTTTTCTTATTATTATTGTCGTTTCCCCCCTTCCCCATAGAAAGTTTCTATTAAGTCTATCAATTTCATTACAAACTTTTATAGGGAGCATAAATGTTTGCATACTATAATTTGGGATAGTGGAAGTCACTGCTTGTATAAGAGTTTTTCTCCCAGCAAGTGAAAGGAATTTTGCTTTCCATCCCGCCAGTCTTTTTTGAACTTTCTCAATTATATCCTTAAAATGTGAACCATTCATTCTATTGTGAATAAGTCTATTACCAAGGTAAATACCCAGGTCATTTGTGAGACTCATGCCAAACATGTGACTTCTCTCCAAGGCTTCCCTTTTAGGGATACACTACACCAAAATGGACAAATTGTCACCTTTCAGCATGCCACCCTTGTCAAGGTCATTGACCGTGACACAAATCTCGCGTTTTGTGTCACGGTCATTGACCTTGACACGACCGTGACACATAATTGTCACGGTCTTTGACCATGACAAGGCCGTGACAAATTTACTTGTCACGGGCTTATCACGATCAAAGACCGTGACAATTCTGTGTCACGGTCGTGTCAAGGTCAATGACCGTGATACAAAACGCGAGATTTGTATCACGGTCAATGACCTTGACACGACCGTGACAACTTTTGCAGCAAAAAAATCCCTAGGATTCTTTTTTCCCACCTCTTTTGGTTTTCCCCCTCTCTCTCTCTCTCATCCGCGATTTCTGCTCTCTCTCTCTCTAAGGTATATTTTTTTTCCTCTCTTTCTCTTTCATTTCTATATGTATGTGTATGTATGTATATATATGTGTGTATATGTATATGTGTATGTGTGTATATATATGTGTAAATGTTAGTGATAGTTAGAATGGTGTAAATGTTAGTGATAGTTAAAATTGTGTAAATGTTAGAAAAGTTCTAGAATTCATATGTTAAATTTAATTATATAAATATTTAAATTGATAATAATTTTATTCATGAAATTAATTCAATTAGGTAAAACCCTAGATAATTTTTTAATAGAATTTGATAATATTATATAAAGTTTAGTAAATTCACCAAATGTTGCCAATTGTATGTTTTTAGGAATATCATTAGTTACTTTCGTGCCCAACTATGTAGAATCCATACACATGCATGTTGTTAGAAAGTCTTAAATTTAATTCTCACTTTAATTTGTAGAATCTCTGTACTTGGTTGGATTTATCCCTTTATGATAATGAAATTTATGCTCCAATTATAATTATCTCATGTCATAATTTTATTGATAAACAATAAATGTAGTTGTCACGGTCGTGGTGGGGGGAGGGGGGTGGGGGTGGTGGGGGTGGGGGGTGTGTGTGTGTGCGTAGGTGTGTGTATGGTGGTGTGTGGTGGGGGAGGGGGTAGTGGGGGTGGGGTGGGGGTGGGGGGAGGGGGGGGAGGTGGGGGGTGGGGGTGGGGTGGGGTGGGTGTGTGTGTGTGTGCGTAGGTGTGTGCGTGGCGGGGGGAGGGGGCAAGGGGTGTGGGGGGGGATGGGGGTGGGGTGTGGAGGGGCAATTTTAACAATTGTATATCTTTAATTAAGAAATTGTATAGCTTTAATTGTAATTTTAATTGTATAGTTTTAGATGAAAGTAAATTAATAATTAGTGCCAATTTCATATGAAAGTAGGATTGTCCCTCATTGTAAATTAGTAAATTAATAATTGTGTACTTTAATTGTTAGTTTAATTGATGAAATGTTGGGTTGGTTAGTTTTAAAAGTGGCATGACGTGTGCGTGTGTGTGGTGGGGGTGGGGTAGGGGTGTGTGTATTTGTACTATTAACATTTTTTTTTATCTGTACTAATAACATTTTTTTACAGCAAAAATGTCTCCTTCAGATATTAAGGTGAAGATGATGATGATGTTTATGATGATGTCGTCTGGGCTCGATGGTAGCGGAGGCGACGAGGGCTCCTCCGCCCCTAGGCTCCCCAAAATATGGAAAATTTGGGATTACCGTCGAGAACAAGTCGGAGCTATTAGCGAGATCCCTCGAGCTGCTAAAGACGGTCATCGGCCCGGGGTTTATGAGTTGGAAGGAGGTGCCATATGAGCTCAAGTTAGCTATTTGGGCGGCACTACAGGTAATATATTTATATTTATATTTATATGAATATTTCAATTTCAATTTCAAATTCAATTTCAATTTCGATTTCATATTTATATTTATATTTATATTTATATTTATATTTATATTTATATTTATATTTATATTTATATTTATATTTATATTTATATTTATATTTATATTTATATTTATTCGCAACTAACATTGTATTTATTGGACATGAACAATTCAACTTGAATCCAAAGCTACGCGATACCGTCTTGGAGCAGATTAGGGAGCAACTCAAGTCGTGGAAAAAAATTATGCGGGCACGGTACTTTGGGAAAACAAGAGAGTCGATTATCCAATGGCGTGAATCCGTCCCCCCCCCCCCCCCAAGGAGCCGATCTCATTGGCACAATGGCAGAAGTTCATTGACAATGAGATCGAGGATCGACAATTGGCATCTCGCCAATCGGGGAGGGAAAATCGGGCAAAAAAGACGGACGTGCACTACTCCGACCGGACCTCTTACGACGAGGTGGAGCATAGGATGCAGGTAAGATTTAATTTTTCTATAACTACAGAAATATATTATTCTTCATTATTTTACTTTGCGGGGCCGATACTAATTTTACTTTACTTTATTTTATTTCAGGAGGTAGGGAGTGGGCCAGGGGGTAAGCCACATAGGCTCGATACTTATGTGGCTCTTCGGACGAAGAAGGGGAAGGAAAAGGAGGTGTCCCCGAGCGTCGCGACCACGATTGTAAGTAATCGGACAGTTTAATTTTTGTTAATTACGTTATAATTTTTTAGTTTACTTATTTTACTAATCATGTGCTTTTTTCGTTTCAGGCAAAGCTTAAGGAAGTGCATGAGTCGCAGTCTGATGCCGACAAGGCATCTTTGTCCACAGACGCACTCAGCCAAGTGCTTGGCTCTGATCGCAAGGGGAGGACAAGGGGAGTGAGCTCGCGGGTGGCCAAATCTAGGATCATCGGATTGGAGACGAGCGACACCGGGTTGGCTCGAACGGTGGATTCACACGATGCGAAGCTGTCCCGTTTGGAGGCGACGGTCCAAGATATGTACGCATTCATGAAGCGTACGTTGGGCAGAGACCGTAAAGGGAAAGGGAAAGGGAAAGGGAAGGAGAAGGCGGTGGAGGAGGAGGTGCGGGAGGACGAGGCGTAGGATGACGAGTATGTGGACCTCGCTGCTTCATCACCGACACGTTCGTACTTCGATGATCCACTTCCCTATTTGGCACCCTTCAACAGACCATTGTCGACACTTGGTTGGCCGAGCGTGTTCATATTGGACGTATTTGATGGCCAGCGGATAGGGCGGGGGTTGAGGGACCCGAATATCGTCGAGGGTGGAATAGTTCATGGACGTGCGCTTAAACAGATGGAGTCCAGGGTGCTCATCACGCATGTCATACCCGGGAAGGAGAACTCCCTATTGTGGTTGCGCGAACAATGCGGCACGACGTATATTAGTGGGTGCGTCAATTCGTATGTCGTGTGGCCTACTCACCTCCTCACATTTACCCAAGACATGTAGTAACATTATTTTTAAGTTTGTCCATTTTAATTATATTTGGATTATATCGTCATGTATATTATTTCTATTTTGAATATTTTGATTATATCATCATGAATATATATTTGCATTATCTTTAGTTTGTTTGGATATATGATGTTTGGAACAGGTACGACGTTGCTATAACAGGTACAAATATACTGCTGGGCAGTGGCAGTGGCCATACTGCCCAGCAGATTTTTTTTAAATTCTGCCCAGAATTGTCACGGTCATTGACCGTGACACGTCCGTGACAAAAAGTTATCACGGACGTGTCACGGTCAATGGCCGTGATAATTTTTTTTTAAAGGGTCACTGCTTTGTCACGGTTATAAACCGTGACAAACGTGTCACAGTCATTGACCGCGACACGACCGTGACACAAAACGCGAGTTTTGTGTCAAGGTCAATGACCGTGACATGACCGTGACAAAAAAAGTTGTCTCGCCTCGAAATGTCACGGTCATTGACCTTGACAAGTTGGATTTGTCAAGGTCAATGACCTTGACAAATGGGCAGATTTGGTGTAGTGATATTTGGGGAGGCAAACACTTTAGACTTGGTATAATTTATTTTTTGACCAGAAACATGACAGAATTCCTTAAGAGTTTCTATGACCGCTTTACACGAGTTAGGATCATTTTTCGTGAATAATATAAGGTCATCAGCAAAAAGGAGGTGGGTGATGGTAGGTCCACTTGTGGACGCCTTTATTCCTTTCCATTTATGTAAATTAACTTTATCTATTATCATAGCAGATAAATATTCCATGCATATCACAAAGAGATAGGGCGATAAAGGGTATCCCTGTCGAAGACCTCTAGACGGGCTAAAACTAGGGAGAGGGGTGTCATTCCATAGAATAGAGGTGCTAGTGTTTTTAACACAACTCATAATAAGATTACAGAAGTTTTTTTCTACATTAAACCATTTAAGAACTTACTCTAAAAAATCCCAATCCACTCTATCATAAGCTTTCTCAAGGTCCACTTTCAAAATGAATCCCCCACTTTTGCCTTTTTTGTTCATGAGTGTATGAATAATTTCTTGGGTAACAATACTGTTGTCCACGTCAGCAGCTGTATTCTCCATTCTGCCACCATCTGCATTATTTTGCATATAGCCGTTATTGACTATTACTGTAGTCTGTTATGTGCTACTATTGCTTGGCTTTTCCGGTGGTCTGAAGTTTTGAGGAGATGCATGAAGTGAGCAATAGTCAGTTTTGTGGCCTATTTTTCCACATTTAAACCATATATATGGTAGGTACTCATATTCAACTCTGTATTTTATGCCATCCAGTTTATACGATGGTATCAAAGGTTTGGAAAGATCCACTTCAATACGAATTCTCTCATATTTACCTCTTGTTGAAGAAACTGAATTAAAATCTGTCTTTATGGGCCTTCCAAGATTTGATCCAATTTGGAACAGAGTTTTTTCATCGAACCACTCAATTGGAAGTCGAGGGAGTCTGATCTAAAGTGCTATGGTAACCCGGTTGGATTCCATAGGATTAAATTTAGGTACCCATTTGCGAGCAATGAGATAATGGTTGTTTATTATCCAAGGGCCACCTGTTAAGACATTATGATAGTCCTCATTCATCATAAATTTAAACAGTAAGTGTCCTTCTTCTAAGTCCACGACTTCATAATCTCCTTGTAGGTTCCAAAGTGTGGGTACTCTCGCACATAGAACCTTGAATCCAATGTTTCCACCAAGTAGACTAACTATAACACTATCATTCCATTTTCTTCTGAGTTTCTCGATGTGTTTTTTTGGGATATTTACTACTAGACATAATGGGTCTTCTTCCTCTTCAACCGAGTTAACGTTAAGATCCATCATATTGCTGTTGGTTTCCATCGAGTTCTCCATTTCATCCTCAGACCACATACAGATATCATCATCGAAAAGAATATCAGAGTTTACCCTTTTGTTCACCACATCCTTATAGGAGAGTGTTTTCTTTTGAACTGTCTTCTCATTAACAGCAGAGGTAGACACTGGTTCTGATTCATTTTCGTTGGAAGATCCTTCTATGATCATATCTGAGCTGCTATTACCCCTCGTGACAGTCGTGCCTTCAGAAGCATTATTCTTATTTTTTGTCACTTCTTCATAGTTTTCCATTTCCATATCAACAGCAGCTGCATGGTTTTCTTATGTTTCTTTTTGCTCCTTATAAGCAAATCTTCCTATTCTTTAGAGTTTCTTATGGATAGTGGTGGTAGTGGTTTTCCACAGTTACCATCCTCTAGAACAGGGATATCAGGATGAGCTGTATGGGTCTCTTTCATGGTGGCTAGTGAATAGTGGTGCTAAAGGAAGTAAACAGTAGAGAGCGTTTTTCACAGATTAATCTGTCACCATACCTGCACTACTTGTTGAAAATGTTGTGGGAGATTTTTTGATTTTATGAGCCTCAAATATATGTTTGTACAAATAAAGCTTTTAAGAGAGAAATCGGATGGAGTCTTATCACCTCCTAAAATTGGGGAAAAATACATTCGTGTTGGGAGTCAACTAATTGATATGTCCCATGTTCTCTTTGGCGTGAATAATTTTATTTAGCTTGGAATCCATATTTTCAAGAACTCATACAAAACTTGAGATTATGAAATCCAGTGTTATGCAGATCTCAAATAAGAATTGAACATGAAGTTTATGAATATAAACGTATGACAAGCATGTTTGAATAAGACCAAAACCAAAAATTGTTTATGCTATATTATAGAAAGAAAACTTATCTTTTGGTTATCGAGTGAGTAAATCATTGCATCGCAACATAAATCTCCATCTCATCAACAAGAAGGAAAGACTTTTTGTGTCGTTTCTCACAGACGGTGCCAATTGTGGTAGCAAAAAAAATAACCTGTAGTGGGTGTGCCAAACCATCACGATCCAAGTATAAAAATAAATGAGAGAGATGAAGATTTACGTCGTTCGACCATTAATTATGCACGTCTACGGGGCTTTAACAGCATTCCACTATAATAATTGAGAGAATTTACATGGGTGTTTATCTAGCCTCTGACCCCCCCCCCCCCCCCTTTCATAATGGGGGGAGTCCCCTTTATACAGATTTCGGGGTTACAAATGGACAAGTCCTCTCCTTATAGAGTTTAAGCTAAAATCAAATAATGCTTCTTAGTATTCCACTCTATTTAGGACTCTTAGTCGTCATTATCTTGTTGGAGCGTACGCGGATCATCATCTTGACTGGGGTGCTCACCAGGTGCCACACTACTAATGGGGATGCATTCCCCCCCCCCCCCCCCCAACACACATTAGGCCCATAGGTCGCAGTTAAGCCAAGTTGATTCTGAGATGAGCTAGGAGCTGGTCCATAATCTCTTCAAACATGTGTAGTTTTCAATGTGAACTAGACTGGTGTTCTATGAATTATTGTTCAATTTTTAAGCCTTTTTTGGTTGATCCGCTTGACTTTGTAAGGTTTCAAAGGAATTCTTTGGTTAAGTTGAAAGACGTTCAATCGATATTGGAACATAACTCGAGCATGTCGAGCTAACTACTTACCCTCATGGGATCAGTTCAATCGTAGTTCCTTGTTCTATTTTATCGCATGCCCCAATTGGATAAGCTAATCCTGTGAATCACTTATATGTCAAGGCTCACTCGGGTGTGTACCTAGTCTAGGGTATCACCCTGTAGTAGGATTTTCACATGGTATAATTGGAGAGGCCGACCACAGTCTTGTGAAGCACTTATGTGCTAAGTCTTTCTCGGTCGTGTACCTAGTCTAGGGTATCACATTGTATTTGGATTTTTACATGATCCAATTAGAGAGGTCGACTACAGGCTATGAAGAACTTATGAGTCGAGTCTTTCTCGGGCGCGTACCTAGTTTAAGGTATTAACTTATATTAGTATTTTCGCATGGTACAATTGGAGAGGCTGACCACAGGCCTATGAAGAACTCATGCTCCAAGTCTTGCTCGGGCATATACCTAGTCTAAAGTATCACCCTGTATTAGGATTTTTTCATAATCCAATGAGATGGGCCGGCCACAAGCCTATAAAGCACTCATTCGTTGAGGCTCGCTCGGGCGTGCACCTAGTATAGGGTATCTCCCTTGTATTACGATTTTCATATGGTCCAATTAGAGAGGCCGAACGCATGCCTTTGAAGCACTAGTGCATCGAGGCTCGCTCGGGAGTGCACCTAGTTTAGGGTATCTCCCCCTGTTAGGATTTTTAAATGTTCCAATTAAAGAAATCGACCATAGGCCTAGTGAGAACTCATGAGACGAGGCTTGCTCAAATCCCTGTCATTAGTCAAGACTTTTTAAATCCCTCGTCACTATGAAACCAATATTATAGTTTTTTTAGCTTAATGTCTTCTTTCTTAACTAATGTTCCAGTGAATTTGTTCTCAGGTCAACATTGCTATGGAACCCCTAGTGGGGGTTATGAAGGGAAGAGTGGATAATAATATTGATCGACCATCCGTAGGGACTTTATTGCGAGTCATGATGACACTTTGTCGGGTGTCGGAATATGATGATCAAATGATTATCATGCTCGACCATTTGTCGGGGCAAAGATACAAAGATTAGATGATGTTGCCTAACCATCCATTGGGACTCTGTGGCACTATAATGTCGACTATATAAAGCGACTAAAACGAGAAGATCAAATAATAAGCATGCCCGAGCATCTGAACTAAATTGCAATAATAAATATAATGATGACTAACGAATGAACATGTAGTCATTAGCCGAGGTTAAATTAAATCAGAATAGTAATGCCCAACAGTCCATGGGGCTAAATTGTGATAATCATGTAATATAAATTGCATCAACTATCCATCTAAACTAGTGAAAAATCTAGAGACATAATGAAATTCTCGACCATCCATCGGGGCGCTTCAAGAAAATAAATCATGCTGGAGCATCCATCAAGGAAAGTTTTTAAAGGATCAAGTAGATATTACGAATGATCCTGCATTGTTAGGGAATAATAGATTTCCAAACCATTCATTAGGGTTAAATAACAATGATAAATGTAATTTAGATTATTAATTATCTATGTCGACCACTTGCCAGGACTGAATGTAGAATTAGCCTGACCAACTGAAGCACCTTATACCTTTGACTTGCTTAAGTCTCTACTGTATAAGTGTTCAACTAGTTTGGAAATAGTGACAAAATTGGTTGTCTATCCTAGAATCCAAAAAGCCTCAGATCTTATCTCTCTAATCCTCTTCAATGATCCATGAAGGTATAAATTGAATCACACTACACACAATTATAAGTGCATACATGTGTTCATATTGCTTAAAATTGAGTGTGTGTTTAATTCCCCTTGAATTGGAGCTTTAATAATTTTTTGGGAATTTTTAAATTTTTTAAACATTTTTTAAATAGATGTTTTTATTAATAAAATGGGATCATAAAATTTGTGGGGTTAATATTCTATTTTGTAAACTTCATTTCTCACTCGAATGTTTGGTTGGGTAGAATCTCAAAGCGCTAGAGACTTCAGGGTACCTCCTGTAATTATTTTAGACGTGCGTGTGAGAGCCACTCACAAGCCAACACTTGTCATCCTCCGGTTGTACCTATTTGTGTTTCTTTTGTGAGAAGGTTGGATGGTTGATTGCTGATCGTTGGATCATTCCTAATCGAGGGTCTACATGTGTTCTTAGTTAATCCCGGTGCTATCCATATGAACCAATCACAATCATTTTTAATCACCGCTGTTTTATAACCTTTGGATCAAGTCAAAGTTTGCAAGACTTGATCTCAGACCTCGATTTCTCTCGAACATCCAGAACCTTCCCTCAGCCATATATATACCCTCCACTTCTCAGCCTTAGAAGACTTTTGGGCATTCGTCTTTCTGAGAAAAAAAATAAGAGAGAAGTGAGAGAGAAGAGAGAAGTGAGAGAGAAGAGAGAAAAGAAAAGAGAGAAGAGAGAGAAAGGGAAACTGTTAGCCAAACCCTAATCCTAACCCTAAACACTTCATTTTTCTGAATCAAACCTTCATATACACTTAACCCCAAACACAAACCTTGAGTGTTTGAGAGAGAGAGTGGTTTGTTCACTTGAAGCTGTAACCTCTTTGTCCTTGATCTTGTTCACAACTTAAACATTCGTGTGAAGATCTTGTTTCTTTTTTATAGAAACTTTAGATCTACATTCTGCATGCTACATTTTCACTAGATCTGCATTTTTACTACTTGATTTAAGAAAATCTTTACTGATTTAGTTTTGAAAATGTTTTATGGTTTCTGTTTTTACAAAACTTAACCTTGACCTAGTTGGATTCACACTTGGAGATTTTCAATCTCACAAATGTTTTCAAAAAGAGATTGATTAAGATCTTGACCGATTTTAAAAGCGAGATATCCGTGGAATCTGGGTTATATTAAAGGTCAAAAAGGTTTTTAGTTTTGTAAGAAAGAAAGAAAACAAAATCACAGCATATAGACTTTATATGTAATTTTTATAGAACTGTCTGTAAATCTAAGTGTGTGTGAGTTCATGCATGTGAATAGGGATCACTTCACAAACACTTAACACACTACTACACTGGAAGTGTTGTGTATAAGATCAGAGATCATTGAGTTGACATAAGGAAGCTAAAGCAAAGGAAGTTAGCAAAATGGAAGAACATCATCAACAAATCAGATCTATGAGAAGTTAGAAGGACACCAAGTGGGGTATATTCCTAAACTTAGAATAGGTTGGTTTGTGTGCTTTCATGTTGTATTGTTTGTAACTATTATTTGTTATTAGTGGATTTTTGTTTTTGTGACTTAGAAGTCACCGTGGATGTTTCCTCTGTTGGGAGAGGTTTTACCACGTTAAAAACTGTGTGTTGATTATCTTCATCTACTCATCTCATTCTATAAGTGTGCTGAATTTTTGAAACTTCCTTAGTTTTAAAAACTGATTACACAGTCTTAATTACTCTCGTACATAAGGTTCTTTGTAAACACATCTTGTTTATAATTTTTATTTTCAAAAGAAAAGGGTTTCTCCAACAAACATTTCGGAGTTGCTTATACAGTTTAATCTTGTATTAAACGGCATTAGCAACGTTTTTCAATTGGTATCAGAGCCCTGTTAACTTTTATTTCAAAAAGATCTTGTGTTTCTGAAATCGTTTTCTGAAAAACCTAACTATGGACGAGAAGAATGAAAGGTTTGGTAATCTGTCCAGACCTCCACTCTTTGATGGAAACAACTTTGCTTACTGGAAAGTAAGAATGGTTGCCTTCATCCAAGGAACTTTAGGAGATGATGTCTGGGACATTATTGAAAATGGATACACTTATCCTACTAAACCAGCCACTGAAGGAAGTGATGAGAGGGTAAATAAAATCTTAAGTGAATTTACCCAAGAAGAGAAAACCATTTCTCGAAAAAACAATAAAGGCAATAATGCCATTTTTATGTCTATTAATGAGTATGAGTTCAAAAGAATCTCATCTTGTGCCACTTCTAAGGAAGCTTGGGACACATTAATCACTGCCCATGAAGGAGACTCAAGAGTTAAAGCTGCTAAAACTCAAATGCTTATCCAGCAGTACAACTCTTTGATTATGTCTGACTCTGAGTCTTTTGATGATTTTTACATGAACTTAACTCATATAGTCACTAAGTTGCATGCTAATGGTATAACTTATAATAGGAATGAAATTGTCTCTAAAATCCTAAGGTCATTACCACAAAAGTTTGACAGTAAGAGGTATGCTATTGAGGAAATGAGTGATCAAAACCTTACCCCTGAGTTACTCAGTAGCAAACTTAGAACTGTGGAAATGGAATTAGACTTTAAGAAACAATTAAATCATTCTCAAAGAAAACATCCCAACTCTAACTTGAGTTTTGCCTCTAAGATATCTAAACTTGAGTCTAATTTGACCAACTCTGACTCTGATGAGGAGTGTGATATAGACAAACTAGATAATCAGATTGCCTTAATGTCTAAACAATTTAAGAAAATTATTAAATTTAGAAACAAACAGGCAACTAAACAAGGCAAGCCTAATTATCCTACTCTGTCTAATCCCAAGCCTCATGAGAGAGGTCTTTTGACAAACATCCTAAGGACAAAAATTCCAGACCCACTAGAGAACTTAAAAAGATTGAATGTTTTAGATGTGGGAAACTAGGTCACATTGCTCACGATTGCAGAGTTAATCTGAATAAAGCCAACACACACAATAGAGCCAATGTCTGTAAAACTTGGAATGATTCAAGTGACTCTGATGAAGAGGAACTTGAGTCATCAAATGTAATTGACCCTTGCATGTCTTTTTATGCTAAGATCATTTACAATGATGATATGCCTGTGTGTGATAATGATGCTCCTACTCTTGCTTGTGTGAATATTGTTTTGACTGGCCTAGATGCTTTATTATCTGAAAATGTTGCTAGTTCTACTACCGTGTGTGTGAGTCAAAGTGATCTCGATAATGACGATGAAAATGGGTGCGTGAGTACTAAAACTGAATCGTTAGGGGTCACTACACACACTTCACTTAGCGACTCAGACACAGATGACCTCCCTGATATCCATACTTTGTATGCTAAAACTCTTAAAAAGGCACTAGATTGGAGAAGACTGTTAGAGACCTGACTAAGAAGTTAGATGATCTAAGTCTTATTGTGAAGTTGAATGCTGAAGAGTACACTAACCAGTGTCTGACTCATCATTCTGAAATTGAAACTTTTGATCAAAAATTAAAAGAGTTGACTAAAACTAATGAAACCCTGGAAATGAAATACAAGGGAACATTATTAGAACTGGAGGAAGCAAAAACAAAGACAGCTACTGTTTTCAAAAAAAATTCTAAGTTTGAAAACAATTCAAATTGTTTTACTGACTTTGTTGTTGACTCTAAGACCAATTCTGATGATAGAACCGGTATTGGATTTTGCCCTAAGAACAAACCACAAACTACAAATCTTGAACCTATTAAGTTTGTGTCTGGGGGCAAAAGACCAATTGAAACATGTCCAGACTTTCATTTTATTAAAAAGGAATTTGATCAAAAGCAACAAGAGAAAGACATTGGAGAGTCTAGTAATTCTAAGGCTGACACTGCACTTAAGACTAAATACGTCTGTCCTTTGATCAGAAAGGCTGATTCTACCTTTAAGACCATCCCTCCTAGGAATAGCACTTCTGAACAGAATGCTGTTAAACCCATTTTTAGAAGTTTTCCTAAGGAAATTCATTCCTCAAGAAATCAATATTGCTCGTACTGTGACATTTATGGTCATTCCTTTGAAGGTTGTTATGCTAGGCGTCTAAACACCCCTATGTACAACACTTCTGTCTACAAGAACTTTAACTATTCTAGGCAAAATCATAACCATTATGTCCTTCCAAGACAACCTGATAAGAACTCTAACTACAGAAATAGAAAGACCAAAACTAAGAGTTCATTTAAGATAAAGGCTCCCAGAAACTTTCCTAAACCAAAAGCTCAAATTTTTCACAATAATCAGTTTGCTGCTCCAAATGTTTTTCGACAAAAAGTTGTATCTCGAAAATTTTATCAAATGAGGGCAAACTTGCGCAAAATTAAAACTAGAGCTATTTGGGTTAGAAAAGATGATCTTTTACCCCAAATGAAGTGTAACGTTGTCATCACTGCCTTAAAAGCTGAACACACTTCATCTGGTTGGTATTTAGATTCAGGATGTTCCAAACATATGACAGGAGATGAAACCAAACTTTTAAACAAAACCAGATTTGCTGGTGGGAAAGTAGTTTTTGGTGATGGAGTTTCATCTCAGATCATAGGTAAAGGAACCCTAAAAGAAGAAGGAATGCCTGTTCTCGAAAATGTTCTATTAGTTAAAGGCCTTAAAGCCAACCTCCTAAGTGTATCACAATTTTGTGACTCTGACCATACAGTCACCTTTTCAAAGAACAATTATAAAATTCTAAATGATAAAGGTGAATGCATTATTACAGGATTTAGAACACCTGACAATTGTTATACTGTCAAGACTAGTTCTGAAACCTGTAACATTGTCAGAATGGATGACAATGAGATCTGGCATAATCGTATGGGTCACCTAAGTTATGATATCCTTGGTAGATTGTCTAGTCAAGAGATTGTTAGAGGGATTCCTAAAATTAAACCTATTTCAAGTGTTGTCTGTGGTCATTGCTAGGAAGGAAAAATAGTTAAGACTTCGCATAAAAAGGTTAAAGACATTCTCACCTCCAGACCTCTAGATCTCATCCATATGGACCTTATTGGTCCCTCTAGAACTGTTAGTCTTTATGGACACAGTTATATCCTTGTCATGGTTGATGATTTCACACGATTCACTTGGGTTGCCTTCTTGAAACAAAAATCTGACACGTTTCAGAATTTTTTGAAAATTTTACAAAGAATTGAAAATGAGAAGGACACACAAGTAAATCATATTCGTAGTGATAGAGGGGGAGAGTTCATAGACACAGGAATAGTTGAATATTGTGACTACAACGGTTACAAACATGAATTTAGTGCCCCTAAGACTCCTCAGCAGAATGGTATTGCTGAAAGGAAAAACCGAACTCTTCAAGAGATGGCACGTGTCATGTTGCATGCCAAATCTCTACCTAAATACTTCTGGGTAGAATCTATTAGAACTGCATGTCATATCATTAATAGGGTTTACCTTAGGAAAAACTCTAAACAAACCCCTTATGAGTTGTGGTACGGTAAGAAGCCTAATCTGAAATATCTAAGAACTTTCGGAAGTCAGTGTTATGTCTGTAAAGATAGAGAACATCTGTCTAAATTCAAGACTCGTGGTGATAAAGCCATCTTCTTAGGATACTCTCCAAACAGTCGTGCTTATCGTATATACAATATGCGTACTAAGGCCCTTATGGAATCGATAAATGTAATTGTAAGCGACACTATTGTCGAAAATAAGATATCTGAATCACCTATTGTGGTTGAATCTGAAAATGATTTCAAAACTGATTCACCAGAAATAGATGACTCATTACCTATTGAGAGTCCAGAAGTACCTGGCTGGGTCTCTAAAGATCATCCCATTGACAACGTGGTCGGTAATCCTAATGAGCCAGTTCGTACTAGATCCCAGTTAAGAAATTATGCTAATTATGCATGTTTCGTCTCCCTTGTGGAACCGAAAAATGTTAATGAAGCATTGAATGACACACACTGGATTTCTGCTATGTAGGAAGAACTTTTACAATTTGTCATTCACGATGTCTGGTATCTTGTACCTCGGCCTCAAAACAAAAATGTTATTGGGACACGTTGAATTTTTAAGAACAAATCTGATGAAAATGGGGTGATTCTTAGAAACAAAGCTAGACTTGTTGCTCAAGGTTACTCTCAAATAGAAGGGATAGATTTCAACTAGACATTTGCCCCTGTCACTCGTCTTGAATCTGTTCGACTTCTTTTCGCCATAGCGTGTCACTTAAAATTCACACTTTATCAAATGGACGTCAAATCTGCCTTCCTCAATGGAATTCTGTCCGAAGAAACGTATGTAGAACAACCCAAAGGGTTCATTGACCCTAAATACCCTAACCATGTCTTTCGTCTAAAAAAGGCTTTGTATGGCTTAAAACAAGCTCCTCGAGCTTGGTATGAACGCCTTTCCAACTTTTTGTTGGATAAGGGTTTTAAGAGAGGAGGAAATAACCAGACTCTCTTTGTCAAACATTTTGACAAAAACATTATTATAGCCCAAGTCTATGTAGACGACATCATATTCAGGTCAACTTCAAACTCTGAAGTTAAATCTTTTTCTGCTATTATGCATAAGGAATTTCACATGTCCCTTATGGGGGAGCTACAGCTTTTCTTAGGATTTCAAGTGAAACGGAATTCTGATGGACTATTTGTTTCTCAAACTAAGTATGCCTTAGATCTTGTTAAGAAATTTGGTTTAGATAATGCTAAAGTTGCCAAAATGCCTATGAGTACTACTGTTAAATTATGTAAAGATGAAAATGGTAAGTCAGTTGATTCCACACTCTATCGTAGTATGATTGGTAGCCTACTCTATCTAACTGCCTCACGACCAGACATAATGTATGCTGTATGTCTGTGTGCTCGTTACCAGAATAACCCTAAAGAGAGCCATTTATTGAGTGTAAAACGTATAATAAAGTACATAAAAGGCACTCTTAATCTTGGACTTAGGTATACTAAGGATACCTGTAGCACCATCATAGGGTATACTGATGCTGATTGGGCCGGTTGTACTGATGACAGTAAAAGTACATCAGGTGCCTGTTATTATGTTGGAAATAATTTAGTTGGTTGGAGTAGAAAAAAACAGAATTGCACATCTTTATCTACGGCTGAGTCCGAATATATAGCAGCAGGAAGTTGCTGTGCCCAATTGTTATGGATAAAACAGATGTTAAGTGATTATGGGATTAAAGAAGATCAGTTACAATTGTATTGTGACAATCAAAGGGCCATTAACATATCTAAAAACCCGGTTCAACACTCGCGAACTAAGCATATTAAAATAAGGCATCATTTTATACGCGAACTTGTTGAAACTAAGGAATTAGAAATTCATTACCTGCCTACTGATCTGCAACTTGCAGACATGTTCACTAAATCTTTAGACTATAATAGATTTCTGTATTTGCGAAATTCTATAGGTATGGTATGCGCTGATTAAACTCTTAAGACCTTAAGTTTTACCCTTTGTCCATTTGAGACAAAATGGGGGAGAAATTTGAGTTTTATGAGTTCAATATTTTGTTCACATTTCATCTAAACTGCTTGATCTTAGTGTGTATATTTGCAGGAATCCCTTCTACTGATTTTCTACCTTTTCTAGTGTAAAATTTTGTAAATAGTTGAGTTATGTAATCTTTGACTTTCTAGGAAATGGGTAGATTGTATCTTTTGTATAGGACTAGGTTTTATTTTTTTTGGTTCCCTACGAGTTTTAAGCTAACTCAAAGGAGATTTTGTCTCATATTTCCAAAGGGGGAGATTGAAGCACCTTATACCTTTGACTTGCTTAAGTCTCTACTGTATAAGTGTTCAACTAGTTTAGAAATAGTGACAAAATTGGTTGTCTATCCTAGAATCCAAAAAGCCTCAGATCTTATCTCTCTAATCCTCTTCAATGATCCATGAAGGTATAAATTGAATCACACTACACACAATTAGAAGTGCATACATGTGTTCATATTGCTTAAAATTGGGTGTGTGTTTAATTCCCCTTGAATTGGAGCTTTAATAATTTTTTGGGAATTTTTAAATTTTTTAAACATTTTTTAAATAGATGTTTTTATTAATAAAATGGGATCATAAAATTTGTGGGGTTAATATTCTATTTTGTAAACTTCATTTCTCACTCGAATGTTTGGTTGGGTAGAATCTCAAAGCGCTAGAGACTTCAGGGTACCTCCTGTAATTATTTTAGACGCGCGTGTGAGAGCCACTCACAAGCCAACACTTATCATCCTCCGGGTGTACCTATTTGTATTTCTTTTGTGAGAAGGTTGGATGGTTGATTGCTGATCATTGGATCATTCCTAATCGAGGGTCTGCATGTGTTCTTAGTTAATCCCGGTGCTATCCATATGAACCAATCACAATCATTTCTAATCACCGTTGTTTTTTAACCTTTGGATCAAGTCAAAGTTTGCAAGACTTGATCTCAGCCCTTGATTTCCCTCGAACATCCAGAACCTTCCCTCAGCCCTATATATACCCTCCACTTCTCAGCCTTAGAAGACTTTTGGGCATTCGTCTTTCTGAGAAAAAAAATAAGAGAGAAGTGAGAGAGAAGAGAGAAAAGAAAAGAGAGAAGAGAGAGAAAGGGAAACTGTTAGCCAAACCCTAACCCTAACCCTAAACACTTCATTTTTCTGAATCAAACCTTCATATACACTTAATCCCAAACACAAACCTTGAGTGTTTGAGAGAGAGAGTGGTTTGTTCACTTGAAGCTGTAACCTCTTTGTCCTTGATCTTGTTCACAACTTAAACATTCGTGTGAAGATCTTGTTTCTTTTTTATAGAAACTTTAGATCAACATTCTGCATGTTACATTTTCACTAGATCTGCATTTTTACTACTTGATTTAAGAAAATCTTTACTGATTTAGTTTTGAAAATGTTTTATGGTTTCTGTTTTTACAAAACTTAACCTTGACCTAGTTGGATTCACACTTGGAGATTTTCAATCTCACAAATGTTTTCAAAAAGAGATTGATTAAGATCTTGACCGATTTTAAAAGCGAGATATCCGTGGAATCTGGGTTATATTAAAGGTCAAAAAGGTTTTTAGTTTTGTAAGAAAGAAAGAAAACAAAATCACAGCATATAGACTTTATATGTAATTTTTATAGAACTGTCTGTAAATCTAAGTGTGTGTGAGTTCATGCATGTGAATAGGGATCACTTCACAAACACTTAACACACTACTACACTGGAAGTGTTGTGTATAAGATCAGAGATCATTGAGTCGACATAAGGAAGCTAAAGCAAAGGAAGTTAGCAAATTGGAAGAATATCATCAACAAATCAGATCTATGAGAAGTTAGAAGGACACCAAGTGGGGTATATTCCTAAACTTAGAATAGGTTGATTTGTGTGCTTGCATGTTGTATTGTTTGTAACTATTATTTGTTATTAGTGGATTTTTGTTTTTGTGACTTAGAAGTCACCGTGGATGTTTCCTCTGTTGGGAGAGGTTTTATCACGTTAAAAACTGTGTGTTGATTATCTTCATCTACTCATCTCATTCTATAAGTGTGCTGAATTTTTGAAACTGCCTTAGTTTTAAAAACTGATTACACAGTCTTAATTACTCTCGTACATAAGGTTCTTTGTAAACACATCTTGTTTATAATTTTTATTTTCAAAAGAAAAGGGTTTCTCCAACAAACATTTCGGAGTTGCTTATACAGTTTAATCTTGTATTAAACGACATTAGCAACGTTTTTCACCAACCATTCGTTGGGGATAATATGCGACTAGTGTGGTAGATATCTTTGGAACTAAATATATGAAAATATTTTGTCGATCATATGTCGAGATGAATATTGAATATGACAACTGTCCTTATTGATGTCAAAAAATGGATTTGATCTAAATTTATAATCACAGATAAAATGTAGAATTATAATGAAATAATAAAAAGGAGACATGAGATTGAAAGTGGTTCGGCTATGTAATAAAGCTTACGTGCAGTGTTATGGTATTGATGTTAGAGATTACCAAAATCTAGTCACTCTTGTATGATAAGAACCTAGAATCCATTATATCTTCCCTGCGATGAAAGGAATATAATGTACTTATAGTGACCTAGAGATCAAGGGTTGGATTGTTAAGGGATGGGATTCCTTTATACATTTAAGCATTTACACCGGTACATAATGAATATGATGGTTGGTTATGTGAATCACGTATGATAAGACCCTTGGTATGATGACGCTTCCTTAGTATTGATGGTCTGCATTCTTTATGTTGGTTGACATGCCCACCTAGCTACTATCTACTAACTAGGATTTTGATCACGTAAGAAGACATATGTTCACTTCTGATTGGTCCACGTAGGTTTATAATTTTTGGTATCAACAGAAACCCCCAATAATTCATTGTTGATGCTTTTACTTAAAGGATGCAGTATAATTTCTTCAGATTTGCTCGGCATTTTTCGATATATGGGACTTGTACAAATTTTCCATACTTCGATTTCGCAATGGAATGTTTGTAAATAATTTTAAAATTAGCGAACCGCCAAAGGGCAAATGGGTATTTTATACTGCCAAACCGTCGCCA
Organism: Sambucus nigra; assembly: GCA_949130495.1. Classification (NCBI taxonomy): domain Eukaryota; kingdom Viridiplantae; phylum Streptophyta; class Magnoliopsida; order Dipsacales; family Adoxaceae; genus Sambucus; species Sambucus nigra. The sequence goes on from OX422215.1 coordinate 508,608,158, forward strand.
TGTCAATCGTTGATACATAGTAGTCATTTCTTACAAGAGTTCCCAAGTAACCTTTAAAAAGTGAGAGTTTGCAAGATGTTCTTTACCAAACTCTTTCAAACTTTCGAAGTCTACTTCTACCCCAAGTTCTATGTGTTTTAAGCTTTTTTTTGTATCCTTCCGTTGCTTTAGTCTTCACTTTTCTATACTCTTCCTGCTCCTTTTTTATTTTGCTTTCCTTCTTTATTTAATATAGCCATGGTTTACATTGTACATAGGGGTTCCTTAGAGGAATTTAGGAGGGAATGAAATATCCCTGATTGGGTTTATTTAGATATGCCTTTACCACCTATGGATGTGTTTTCACTGTCTGAGGGTCACTGGATTCCCTCTCTATTCACGGCTGAGTGTGGCTTCACAATTACCCTAATACATTTTTTTTATAATTTTGTTAGTATTTTGATGTTGTCCTAGCTAAGATAGCACCCAACACCTGGAGAGTAGTAAATGGGATTCGTAGGTTGAATTAAATTTATGGGACCCATGTTGGTATCCCTGAACTTATATTCTGTTACAAATGGGTTACCAGTGACAATACATATTATTTGAAGACTAGGTTTATGAATAGGGCCTTAGTTATTAATTTGACGGACTCAAATAAGGATTACTTTGATTATGGATGCATTACTAAAAGTTGGCAACATTCTTCTTTACTATCTGGGGAAGTGTATGGTGGGCCTAAGAGTCCTCAAATGGGTCCTGGCATAGGTTATCAATCTTTATAACTATATTCTTTTATTCATTGTTTACCAACTATCTAAAGATATGCGAATCAATCACTTCTTGTCTTGTTTATATTTTTACATAATTGAGAGCAAGAAGAATTGTCCTAAAGAAGAGGACGTGAACAATCGTGAGTTGGAGTTCCTTTAGAGCATTCACTAGTGAATTAGTGAGGAACACCCCAGAGCTGCCTTTAACTTTTATTGCTCGACCCACAACTTTAACAGTTATTGATCCTATAAATCTTGAAAAAGAGCCAATTTTGACCTCCTCTACTGAAGAATATGTTGGTGCATAGAAGGATTTGGGAGCCTATCCATCTTTCGAGTTTTTGGAAATTTCTGTCATTCCCTCCTTTGCACTTGCTGCCATGGGAAAGAGGAAAATCCCCGACTTGATCACTGGAGCCTTGTCTCCTCCTTCCAATAAAGATGTCGTGACAATTAAGAAGCCAAAGAAAGTGTCCAAGTCTTCTTAGAAAGATAAAGTTACTCAGGTTTTCATTTCTGAGGAAATAAATACTGATTCTCCTTAATTTAGGAGGTTAAAGAGAGGCTTTCCTGAGAAGAAAGTTAAAAAAAGTTATGTTGCCGACCAAGAGTTGTTAGAGAAAATCCAGGAAGATTTGACTATTATTGACTCATGTTCCATCTCTATCTATCCTGGTGTTGCCACAAAATTGATTAAGAAAGAACTCGTGCTGCTGACAGAGCAACTCTTGCTCCACTACCAAGATAAAAGTTTGCAAAAAATGCTTGCCAAAGTTTGGCAATAGTAATCACTTCTTATTTATTAGTCACCTTTTAATATCTCTTTCTTTTTCTACTCCTTATAATTTGATATTATTTTTTATGCAGTTTTTAGCAAACTTTAATCAAATTCTTCAGAAATAGGAGCAAGTACGTTCTTCTGGTGGACAAGTTGAAGAGGCTGTTAAGGGTTTGAGGAAGTCTGTTGAGGCTTTGAAGCAATTATTGGAGTCCAAGCAGAAGGCTTGGGATGAGGAGATGCAGAAGCCCATAAATAGAGCCACTCTTACTGAGGTAAAGTTTATTACTGCAGAGACCAGCTTGATAGCTGCTCAAGATAAATTGTATACAGTTAAGTCCAATTTATTGTCTGCTAAAAAGATGGTCACGTCGGCTGAGGAGAAATTAGTGGCAAGTTAGGGTGTCCTAAAAGCTGGGAGAAAGTTGTTGGTTTGTCTTCTAAGTTGGTCACTGAGAGGTCCAAAAATAGGAAGCTTAAGGATGAATCCTTCAATAGAGGACATGACAAAACATTTTAAGCCGCCTCTTCTCATATTGAGTTTGTGAGGAAGAAATACTTTAAGGATGTTTGGTCGAAAGCACTTAAGAAGGTGGGCACCCCAGCTGAGCCTGGGCTATTTTTTAGGCATGATCCAGGTTCTCGTCCCAATTTTGAGGAAGAGTTTGGTAATGGGGAGAGATATTAGGAATCTTCCCTTCATCCTACTCCGCCTACCTTGAATATCATTGATGAAGTTTCCCCTTCTATCGACCAGCCTTCTAGAAGCAGTGTTCAGGACAAGGAGAAGGTTTACCTCCTTTTTTTATATATATTTTTAGTTTTTTCTGCAATGTAATGGGATGAGACCAACAATTTATAACACCTTTTATTAATGAAATCATTTGATCTTTTTCTGCTACCTGTGTCATATTTTTTGCTCTTCTTGCTTGGTTGAATGAATTACCATGTTAGTGTTATAGTTGCTCAGTAATTATACTTGCATACTTACACTTGCAATTTTCAGTTTAATGCTAGGAAGAAAGCGATTATTTTCGGTGAATCCGACCTACTCAGGCAGAGTAGAGATATTTTGGAAAATGGCCATGCAGATTTATTCAAAGAATACTTGATTGGCATATTGGTGAAGATGTGTCTAAGAAAGCTAGAGAAACATATATTCATTTCTATGGTTTACTGAGAAGGGTTATGGAAAACAATGCTACTTATTACGAGATGATTGAAGACTTGCAGGCAGACCATAATAAAACCAAAGTTTTACAGCATGCCGACTATAAAGCCAAGTATAACGCACTTAGTGAAGGATGGGGTTTTAGGAGAAGCTTAAATAATATGCTTCGATGTATACGAGACAATATTTCTTATTCAGGCGTGAAGTTGATGAAGCCAGGGATATTGCCAAGATTTTGAAGGAAGAGAATAATAAACTCCGAAATGAATTAGATACCATGAAATAATCTTTTGTCAGTGGTGGCAATGAAGGTTTATCTTTTTTAAAGAATGAGAATGCCTGGTTGATGGAGGAACTCGAAACTTTGAAAAACTCCAAACCTGGGCAATCTTTCAGACAACAAAAAACTAGCTGACCAACTGTTGAAGAAGCCAGGACTAAGAAAACCTTAGCTGGCCAGTATGCTCAACTAAAGGTGAAGAGTCAAGCTATTTCTGACTTGTCTAACAAATTGGAAGCTAAAGATAATGCCATTGCCAACCAATCGGTTAAAATGAAGGTAAAGGATGATGTGTTAAGGAAACTCCAACATCATGTTGAAAGGTTAACCTTTCAATTTCACAAACAACCCAGAGAGGTGTTAATGAAAAGAATTAATGAAGATCTTGGCCATGTTGATGATCACCTTGCTCAGACCCATCGTGAAGGCTATAAGTGGGGGTGGACCAATTACTTGACGTTGATAAAACATGATCGCAATAGCCAGCTGTGGTATTGGAATGAGATAGATTTGTTAGATTATGATAATCCTCCCCCCAAGTTTGATAATTCATGGATCCTTATTGATGATATTTCCCAATGCCTGATCACTTAATACTTAGGAGACTATAGTTTACATGATGTTCATGAGATAGTCCATCCTCCACACTTGATCAATGTACTAAGAAACAGAAACAGAACAATGGTGAAAGATTTTAACTTTATTAATTGTCCCTATACTTTGGATGATCCTCCCGCTAGAATTGAAATAGTGCAGCCAGGTCAGTCGACCTCCAAAGCTCAAGTAAAACGTCATGTTGAATAGTTCTTATGTATTTTGTTATTCATTTGAATGTAATACAATTTATATGGATGAAAATCCATATTTTAATCAATCAGTCAACTTCTGATTGTAATACCATAGATTTTAATAATGCACTTTGATATATTAATCAAAATTTAGCATTGGTTATCAGGGGTGACCAAGTGTATGAGGAATATATGTTTGTATTCCAATATTTAGGAATATTTTCATGTCTTCCGTCATTTAACTTAGTCGGGTAAAACTTGTTTATAACTTTTATAGTTGTATACGACGTTTTACAGACTTCTTGTTTTTTATTTATCAATGTCGAAGTCATACATGAAGTAAATTATTTCGGCTAACCAATCATTTAGGATTGTATTCCTGTAATTAACTTAGTGAGATAATGCTTCTTGTCCATGACTTGTTTACACAAAGCCATACATGAAGTAATAATTACTTCTTGTTCGTGACTTATATGTATGAAGTCATATAGGAATTTTTATCTTGAGCAAGAAACAATTGTGCCTCAAGTTATTGGCGCATATGGAATTTGATAATTAAGTATGCTCCGTGAATTGGTAGATAAATTTGAACGGATTGTGTATGTATGTAATATTGATCGGTAAGTACTTGGTATTTCTAGGGGATGTATATCGCCATACTCCAGAAAAAAAATTGAATGGACTAAAATCATTTTTTTATTGAAACATGAATTATAGCTAGGTAAAATATAGAGAAAAAGAAATACAGTAGTAACAATCCCTTTAATCATTGATAATACTTTCGGAGGTGCTCGGCATTCCAATGGTTTTTGAATTCTTCTCCTTCCAAAGTCTCAATTCGATATATCCCTGGTCGAATGACAATTGAAATGCGATATGGGCCATGCTAATTAGCTTCAAGCTTGTTATTCTTATAGATCACTTTCTTAAGGACATAATCTCCTGTTTTGAGGTTGGTCAGCTTGACCCTTTTATTGTAGAAGCGAGAAGTTTTGTGTTGGTATGCAGCATTTCTCAGGGCAGCATCTTCTCGGACCTTATCCAACATATCTTGATCTAGTCTCCTCATCAAGTCACTAGTTGGAGAATTAAAATTCAGTACCCCATGAGTTAGTAAGCCTATCTCAGCTGGAACTATGACTTCAGTTTCAATTGCAAGCATGTAAGGTGTTTCTCCATTTACTGTTCTAGGTGTTGTTCGGTAATCCCAAAAAATAGAATGTAACTCATTTATCCAGTTGCCTTTAGTAGTATCAAGCCTCCTCTTTAATTTGTTGAGCAAAGTCATATTTTTTTACTTCTGTTTAACCATTACTTTGAGGATGGCCTGGTGCATAATGGAGTTTCTAGATTTTAGACTAAACATAATATGCTTCAAATTCATCATTATCGAATTGAGTTCCATGATCCGTAATGAAGGCATATGGTAGCCCATATATGCATATGAAATTCTTCCAAATTAATTGATACACCTTCTCATAAGGCATGGTCACCAACGGTCCTGCCTCCACCCATTTGGTGAAATAATCAACAGCAACAACTAAATATTTAAACCTACCTTTGGTGGTCGACAGTGGGACGACTAGGTCAATTCCCCAAATAACGAATGGCTAAGGTAAAGTTATTAGTGTTAGAGCAACATTGGGTGCTTTATAAATGGCAGAGAACTTCTGGCACTTATCACATTTTCTTGTAAAGGCTTTATAATATATCCTCATAGTCGGTCAGTTATATCCTTGAATGTTGATTCTATAAAACAATGACTGACCAGCTGAATGAGATCCATAAGAACCTTCATGCACATCCTTGATCAAGTGTGCCACTTCTACTCGATGAACACAGCGCAGCAAGCTGAGATTGTTAATCCCCTCCTATATAAAACCCCTTTGACCAACACATATCTTGTTTCTTTATATCGGAGCTTCTTGGCCTCTTTTAGATCAGGTGGTAGGATTCTATCTTTATTATAGGATTTGATTGGGTCCATTCTGGGAGGTCCCAACTCTATAGTAATGAAATTAACCATCAAGTCCTTGTCAATGCTCCGATTGGCTAGATCTATTGGTATGGTGCGTCTGATTTTAGTTCTTGTTGTTGAAGCTCGCCGAGCAAGTGCATCTGGTTGGGCATTAGCTATTCTGGGGATCTTGTTCATTTGTACAGTTAGAAATATGGAAATAATCTCCATGATTTTGGTATAGTATTTGGTCATCAACTCTCCCTTGACTCCATATAAATGAAGCACTTGGTTGACCACTAGTCGTGAATCATTGTGCTCCATTAATTTCTCGGCACCTAATGAATGGGCCAAATCCAATTCAACTATCAAGGCTTCATACTCTGCCTCATTGTTTGATGCTTTGAATTGAATCCTAAGTGCATATTCAACGTCAATATTATCAGGAGTATTGAGAATATACCTGCTCCACTTCTATTCTCATATGAAGAATCGTCGCCTTACAAATTCCATAATGGGATATCATTGTTGAAGCTATTTCTAGATAGAATTCCATGATGAAGTGTTTTCTTACACTCCTCTGCATATTTCTGGGCCAGTTCAGGAGTTCTAGATGATTCAGGTTGATCGGCAGTAATTTCAACTTGCTGTTTAGATGAGCTCTCTTCTTTAGAAGTCTGCTCGGTAGGAAAGTTTTATTGTTCGGGAACCTATGGATAGGTGAATTCAATAATACAATATGAAAAATCTTGGCCTTTCAATGAAGACCTTGGTTCGTAGGCAATGTCATATTCTCCCAACTCTACCCCCGAGTATATCAATCTACCTGACTTCTCAGGCTTGTGGAGCACTTGGCAAAGAGGTAAATCACTATACAAAACTATGGTGTGTGTTTAAAAATAGGGTTTCATATGCCTTGAAGCTTCAATAAGTGCTAAAGCTAACTTTTCAAAGCGTGGATACCTGATCTCGGCTCCCATTAACGCTTTGCTAGTGTAGTAAACTAGTTTTTGGATCCCATTATCCAATTTAACCAAGGCCGAGCTAACCGTAAATTCAGAAATAGCTAGGTATAAGTATAGTTTCTCTCTTAAAACTAGTCGGGATAACAAAGGAGGTGACCCTAGGTACTTCATTAATTCCTAGAACGGGTCTTCACATTCTTCATTCCACTTAAAAGTCTTTCTCAACACCTTGAAAAATGGTAAGCACTTATCTATTGGCCAAGAAACGAATCGATTTAATGCTGATACTCTACCGGTGAGCCTTTGTACATCTTTGTTACAAATTAACGACTGCATTTCTATTAAATCTTTGATCTTTATTGGATTAGTTTCAATTTCCCTTTGATTGACTATGAATTTGGGGAACATAAATTCCTGCACTCTAAACACACACTTGGTCAGATTTAGCTTCATCTGATGCTTTTCTAGCTGGTCAAAAGGTTGACTGAGGTCCCTAATATGATCCGAAGCCTTCTTGCTTTTTATTGGCATATAATCCACATAAAACTCCATCTTTTTTCCTATATGTTCTTTAAATACCTTGTTTACCAACCTCTGATAGGTCGCTTCAGCATTTTTTAGCCCAAAGGGTATCACGTTGTAGCAATAAGTTTCTTGGTTGATGATAAAAGCTGTGATTTCCATGTCTTCTGGTTTCATCTTAATGTAGTTGTACCCAGAGTAAGCATCCATGAATCTTAAGAGCTCATGTCCCGAAGTAGCATCCACCAATTGACCAATTCTAGGCAAGGAAAAATGGTCTTTTGGGGAAGCTTTATTTAAATCAGTAAAATCCATGCACATTCTCCATTTATCATTCTTCTTCTTAACCTTTACAATGTTGGCCAACTAGACTGGATACTTCACATCTTCAATAAATTGGTCTTTTTGAAGTTTCTCGACTTCTTCTTGGATATCTTGATTCTTTTCGGGACTTAAAAACCCTGCTCCTCTACTTGATCGGCTTGGCATCCTTATTCGTGTTGAGCTCATGATAGAGGAAATTGGGATCGATCCTAGGCATATCCTCATAGCTCCATGCAAATATATTTCTCCGTTTCCTGAGGAATATAATCAATTCCATCTTAAGGACTGGACCTAGTGTTGAGCCAATCTGTATAGCTCTCTCTGGTTTTTCATCGTCGAGGATGATGCTTTCAGTAGCTTCCACAATCTGTCCCTTGACTAATTCTGTCTCATCTCATGGATCTAAAGTTTCAACATTAGATTCACTATTAGGCTCACTAATATCGACCTGATAAGTGGTAGTCATCTTCCAATCAATTCCTCTTGATTAGTTGAGGAGTAGTAACACTCCCGACCACCTTTTGGTCCCCTTTTATAGCACCTACCCAAAATGAGATGGAAACTTTAAGCATTCATGGTCCGTTGATGGTACAACTTCAAACTTCTTCAACCCTACTCTACTGAGGATCATATTATATGCAAATTGAACATTTGTATCCATTATGAAGAAGCATATTTTTTCCATACGGCTTGTCGGCCAAGTGTCGAACAACACTTCTAGCAAGACTGTCCTAAGAGGGTAAACTTTTTCACCTGAAAAACCTATTAATGCCCTGTGGTAGCGTTCTAGTTGGCTGAGCTTCAAGTACAAACTCTGAAAGCAAGGGTAAAACATAATATATGTTGAACTCCCATTATCAATCAAAACCCTACCGATGATAGCATGAAGGATCCTGAATTTGATAACCAATGGATCATCGTGGGGATAATGTACCCCAGAGAGGTTATTCTTGGAAAAGTTGATTATCAGTTTGTCTTTGTTGACCTTCCTGTGATGATCATCTTCATTTAAATTAATTCTCTGGATATAAGAACAAGCCTAGGCCTCATCCAAGTAAGCTTTTCTTTTGGAAGTGTGATTACATCCTCCTGTGTTGCCACCTGTAATAACATGACAGTCAAATGAACCAAAACTGATCATAGCTACCTCACGTTCTAGTTGTTTAGGCTTTTTTGGAAGGTCGGGATCATTTTCATAATCATCTTAATGGTTTCTCTTCCTGTCATCTATATGCTTACATGGAGAGTTTGATATTCTTCTTTCTTTTTTACCTTCTCCCCGATCAACAAACTTATTCAGTTTTCCTCGGTGAATGAGAGATTCTACCTCATTTTTCAAAGAGATGCAATCATTTGTTGTATGGCCATGATCCTTGTAGAATTCACAATATTTAGATTTGTCCCTCTTGTTAGGGAATGCCTTCAATATTTTAAACCGTTGCAAATCCTTATTGTGTTTAATTTCCTCGAGGATATGGTGAATGCTAGCACTCAACTGGGTATAGGTTCCATATTTTTTGAGCTTGTCCTCCTTTTTTGACTTTTGGTCCTTTTGTTCTTTTTGGTCCTTCTTATCAAGCTTTATAGTTGGACTCTGTTTTACGGCCATATCTTCCTTGGCATTCATAATCTTACCTGAAGTCGCCATGAATTCAGCCATAGATTTAGGAGGGTCTTTGGCTAAGGTATAATATAGTTTCTCAGGAAGCAATCCACCCATTAGAGCCATGATGGCTGTTTTTTTCTCATAATCAACCACTTCCAGTTTCTCATTATTAAAATGAGTTATGTAATCCTTGGTAGCTTCCCCTACTTACTGCCTTAAGCTAAGAGATGGCCTACTCATTTTACCAGCATGGCTTCGAAATAGAAATTGCTAATAATCATCTTGGCAAGCTGGTTGAAGTTAGTAATTTATCCTCGGGGCAAGTTATTATACAATATCTGGGCAAAACCCGTAATGTTACTTGAGAATGCTCTAAATCTCATCTCCTCGGGGACTTAATAAATGTATGCTATAGCTTGATATTGCTCAATATGTAAAGTGTATTGGTTTTGCCATCATATTTGGGGGTGATTATAGGAGCTTCAAACTTATATAGAGTAGGGTAATCCATAATTGGCTGAATAAAAGGGGATCCTTTATCAAAACTTCATTATAAGGTATTATTTTCTTTTGCTATCTTTCCTAAATTATCTTCCAACCACTGGATTAATCCTTTTCATATAGGATTGCCTACATTATATTTGTGATAACCAACTCGGCTGTCTCGCCAATGTGTGGCGCTGAGCTCTCTTTCTGAGCACGTCCTCAGATCGCTGGACATTCATCACGACTAAGGATTCAAAATGGTTGGCTCGACGTTGAGTGTTTCTCAACAACACTCTAGGATGATTTCTATTTTGCCCAGGTTCCCAAACGGTCAAAAGGTGAAGCTCTGCTCAATCTTTCCATGGCGCTTGGCCTTTCAGGAGAAAAAGGATGTCCATTATAGAACTATGAGGATCTAATTGATGAACTAAATCCTGGATGATAAGTTCTATCATGTGTTGATCTGATATAACTATGTCGATTATGCCTAGGAGGTGGAGGCGACAATTCTCTCATTAGTGATAGAACAGCCTGCTGCCTTGATAAGGCTGGAGATCTGGCTTGTAACGACTGAGACAACTATCTTATTGAATCTTTCATGGCATATTATCCCCTGGAAATACTAGCAATGATTCCATTTAGGTCGGCCACAGTAGGCGGAGTAGATGGAATAGTCGGGTTTCCTTCGTTTCTGACACTGGGCTCTGGATCAACCATTTTTCCTTAAATAAGAGTGTTCTATATAGATAATGGTGATTAGACACATGTTCCCAAAGACGACACCAATCTATTGATGTCAGAATATGGATTTGATCCAAATTTATAATCACAAATAAAATATAATTATAATGAAATAATAAAAAAAAGACATGAGATTTAAAGTGGTCCGGCTGTGTAAGAAAGCATATGCCCACTGTTACGGTATTGATGTTAGGACTACAAAAAGCTAGGCACTCTTATATGAGAAGAACTTGGAATCTGTTCTATCTTCCATTTGATGAAGGAATACAATGTATTTATAGTGACCCGGAGATCAAGGATTGAAATGTTAAGGGATGGAATGCCTTTATACATTTAAGCATTTACACCCATACACAATGAATGCGATGGTTGGTTGTGTGAACCACGTGTGACAAGACCCTTGGTATGATGATGCTTCCTTAGTATTAATGGTTTGCATTCTTTATGTTGGTTGGCATGCCCATCGAGTTACTATATGCTGAATAGGATTTCGGTCACGTAAGAAAACAAATGTTCGCTTTTGATTGGTCCAAGTAGGTTCATAATTTTTGGTATAAACAGTCCTTTAGAAAGCAAGTAATAAACACTTGCCTCGAATATGATGGTCTGATCCGTTGGTGATGTTGGTATACACGCGTTCCTCTCCTCTCGATCTACGCGTTGGTGGTCACGGTTGTGCAAGGTGAGGATGATTTGACCCCTTTCTCTTGGAATTTGGTTCTCCCTCACACCCTCCATGGCCGTTCTTGTTTTGTGAAACTTGTTAACCCTAATGGACTTCCATTGGCTGATATAATTACTCTTAATTTTCGTCCATTAATTTTGACCAAAAATACAATTTACCAAAATGCCTTCTCGGGGTGCCGGTTAGGCCTAAAATCGCCCCGGGACCCAAACTAAACACCCGGGTATACTATTTTGACTATCTTGACCCTTCCGGACTCAACGGAGCACTCGAAATGACCATACGAGTTAATAAAAATAAATTCTCTTTTTATTCCATTCAATTAGTCCCGATACGACTCACACGCGTGTCAGACTTAAATTACCAAACTGCCGTATTTTTCACTTTCGACAATTTATCAAATATCATAATTCCATATTACATATCACACAGTAATATTCAATAGTTCACAACAATAAGTATTAACCCTTGGCACGCTAGTTAATAATTATTTAAATCTGGATTAATAACAAATTAATTTCTCACATTTTAATTTAATTAATCCAACAACAATAATTAATCGCATACTTATTCCCATAATAATAATTAATCACATAATTAATTAAATCGTCAGAAATACGGGGTATAACATACTTCCCCCCTTACAATGGAATTTTGTCCCGAAATTTGGAAAAAGTATACCAGGTACAGACAATGCTGTAATAATATTGCACATCGCATCTCGGTGCTCACAAGTAAGCTACTTCGTACCACCCATATAGTACGCTATCGAATACCCTTAATAATGAACACTTCACATGTGTTTGCTTTAAACTCCAGGTTACCCTGTCATGTAGGCTCTTGCCCAAGCCTTTCTTCTTAAGTTTCACTACTTCAACATTATTTTAGATATTCACTATCTAGCCTTAAACTATTTACACCTTAGTAGATTTATCCTCTTTTCATATACATACGACTTCGTCTCGTGTCGTTTTTTTTACAAGTAAATTCGTTGTGAAATATATATTTCACACACAATATATAGGATAATATCGATTCTTCTCCGACATTTGTAATCATAACTGGTCCTTCACCTTTAACTATCAAGGAGGACAACAACAAAGTTTACCGTGCCATACTTCCACTGGCACTCTGCCCGAACGTGAACTTACAAGAGTTATTTGGACACAAACTCCACTAGTGGAAGGTATTGCTCCTGTCCTCCTCTAAAATCTCAGGGTCCGCATAAAATTTTCTCTCTCGCATCCGGTTAGACCGCTTGTCCTTATCCATCCCTCTGTGGGTATTAGGTCGTACTCAATCGCATTTCAGTACCTATAATCTCACCATCTCAGCTACATGAGAAGATCCTTGGGGATACTCTTCCATTCTCTAGTGGAAGGAGCCCCTACCGGTTTTGAATTGTCCACCATTTTTCAATCCGTCAGGTGACCTACTGCAAGACTATCCTTGCAATATTAACCTACTTCGTAACCCATCACCACTATTGTTTGTATCTTGATACATTTTATACTCTCTTGAATAAATTTTGATTTCATTTTGAAACGTAAGTCTCTGACAAAACTTCGTAGGCTTACCCGACTACATGTTATTGAATTCACATGCTAATCATAATCCACTACCTGATTCAATCACTCAGGGCACCTATACACCCTATGCCTCGCGCATCATTATACAACAACATAAGATTTTCTTACCTCAATTCTTGCACACTCGTTATGCTGATGTGGTAGGGGTTCACTCAACTGCCCCACTAATCATGACTTAATCAATCCTTCAATGGCATCATTCATCTATTCCGAAAAATATTAAGGCCAGGCTACTCTATTGGCCTTAAGTTATAAAAGAATTATTAACTCTCAATTATATTCCTTTATAGGCATAATAATTCCACATACAAAACTTATGTACTATCGACCAAACTTCTCTCCAACTCCCGACGTTCGCTAGTTTCATGCGTGGGATGTCTCGCAAAACGAAATCCAAACAAGGAACCCCCCTGATACACTACTATCTAACCTAGTCAGTTGTTGAGGTCCGTAAGGCCTTCAGTACCTACTATGTACTTTCCCACAATCTACGTATTGTGACACAAAAGTTTACTCGTCCACTCTCATGTCCCTAACAATGTAACATGAAGCATGGCGCCCTAACTATCCCAAGTACTTGGCACTATAAATATATAACGAGCTATATTTCGTCGCTCGATAAGAACACAATGTATTCTAAGTCTTAACAGACAAATAAATTTCTATGCTCGGGAATCACATATAATTAGACACTATACTCGCTGAGGTCTATAATACCATGAAAGTTTCATATATACTCATACCTGGGCCCAACCCTATTTCAGGTGGCACCACACAAAACTAAGATCACTCCTCCCGGAGTATCTGGCACGACAGTCATAACACTACATATTTACTATCGTTTAACCATACGGTAATTAATCACTACACATTACTATAATAAACTCTACTAAAGCTGACTCACTGCAGTAGTAAATTATAACAACAAAAAACATTCTTAGGGCCCGCCCGGTTCCCTCATGAGCAATCATCAAAATGCCCTGCTAACAACGAGAAATACGTTTGTAACAAGACTGTTAAAACTAACGTTCCCACTAAACTCGACCCGCACGCGAAGTTTAGGATTTCCAATTTACATAAAAGTTGTGGCACACCCATGTCACTAGAATCTATCCTTTGCTCACAAGGAAGAAGCAAAACCTCACTAGTCTCGCCAAATCACAGGGTCTTAGCACGTGGCTGCCGTCACGACCCATGAACATATGCAATCATCATACATCCTAGTATTTCATCCTATAGTTGTCCCCTCTCACCATGGACAATTTATTACATCTTGTGGATTTCACACCCATTATTAAAACGTTGGCCCAAACTCTCCAGGCCTCAATTATAGCTTTATTGAACTCCCGTTTACATCCCAGGTCCCGTAGACCCTGTCATACTGCGTGCTACTATTAAAGAGGTCTCTACTGGTCCAAACTGAACCCATCATTCTCGGGTTATAAATTTCCTAGGCCTAATTCTCTTGACCCCGAATTCCTTCGCTGGAAGTCTCACCCCTCCAGTTGGTATGCCTAACTGGCATGATTTACCATTTTTAATCTCTTCGATCTCACTTCTCAATTGTGGACACATTCAACACTTGTAGTTCTACTTCCTTCACATAAGGAAAGCTTCACGAACTATTTCCCGTCACTGGTCCCACTCACCATTTTGGGAATGTCCTTCTCTCGGACCGACAGTTTCAACTCACTATTATTCTTCCGTTGTCCCTTTGGCTACGCTAGCTATTTGGAACTATGGTTGACCTCTACAGACTGATTGACTTCATCGTCATCTTGAAGTTAATCACTTAAAATCATCTAATCGAGTTCCCTATTGGGCATACTCCTATGTGGTGTTTCACTATCACTGTTATGTTCAATTCTTCCCTTCAAACAGATTCTCTAACCTTCCTGGCTTTCTTCTTTTGGAAAGAACGCAAGAACTAGTCACCGTACAACCTTGATGAAATCAACATTAGTCATCCTTGCTGGATTTCTCATCCATACTTGTATTCTACTCACGGGTCCCTTGTCATCTATAGACCCTTTGGATAATTTATACCCCTCTACCAGGCACGAAGTTCATCATGGAATTCAACCTTTATCTCACGATCATTTTCTATCTTACCCATGGTGCTAAACATCAAAATTTCACTCATATTTTGTTACCACACCGAATGGAAGACTTCACAGTCAAATCATACTCAAATTTCTCTCTAAATTTTAAACACACATCTGCATATGTGTTGATTGCCTCTAATCACTACATGATGCTCCTAAGAGCTATAGCTTTTAACTCCAAATTTAATTATGAGTGCCGTCATGCCCCACTCTACACAATTGGCTTCGAATTTTCTACCTCTGCTGGTCTGTTACACTTTCTCATTTTCTTTTTCGCATCTTCACCGATGGGTTTTCAAAAGAGCTCCTCTGATTTCCCCTTTATCGACTATGCTAGGTGGTCCTGAATTCACTCCACCGTTATCTATGACTATGTCCTGGGAACCCACAGTTCCCGAGTGACAATTTTACTATCTCTTACTTAAGTAATTCTCATTGTTATTTTTGTCCCAATCACTCTTACCCGATTACTCTATGTCTTATGTTGAGCCTCTTCTCCCGCAGTTCTTATTACGCCCTCGCTGGTCGTTCTAAAATGTTCAGTGTTCGAATCACACTGAATTCCGTATAATGAGTCACATCCATTATAATTCGTAGCAGGAGAATGTAAGTCGCATACGTAAGGGGACACAATAATCCTATCATAAGGCTCTACATTAAAGAAAGATACACTGAAACGTAATAAGCCGCACAGATCCTAAGAACACTAGAACTTGATGCTCTGATACCACCTGTGACACCCCGCCCAATTAATTATAGGGTGATCAGTCCTCTACTAATTTAAAACAGGATATGCAGTTGGTTCATTCTCAGCATCACTGTCCAAAAACTTTTTAACATAATAATCACCTATTATAAAATTAAGCTAAGTGTCAAAACATTTCCAATTTAATAAAACCAAGTAAATCCATTTTCATTCAGTCTTAAAATATAAACCATTCACCACACATATGAATGTAAATAAATACTGAACATGAATCAAGTACTAAAATAAATAAGACTGGATAAAATCTCCCAGTTCAAAACTCCAAACCACAAAATAAACTGAATACAATATCTCTGATGAAAGAACTAGAAGTGGGCGACATATGCCCTAAACAAGAATTCTAGATGAAACTGAATGGAAAGGATAGATGCGTCTACTGCAAGGACCTACAGCTTCCACAACAGCTGTAGCACGTCAAGCAATTCAAATCTCTAAATCTGATACTCCTGTGGCTAAGCACCTGATATAATACATATATATAGCAAAAGATAGAAGAGATACAAGAAACGGGTCAGAGCCCGATGTGTAAAAATATTTTAGCAAGTATTTAAAACTGGTTCTTAAAATAAGTCTTATACACATGTTAGTTATCGAACTCTCACATGAGTTTCTCACCTCTCGTCTATTGTGCATGCCTAACGTACATCTAATCTCCCCCTAGTTATACCTTCAGTCTAACTAGTCAGAAACCATACTAATACTAACTATGCTCACTAGTAGTATTCCCGTATCGCCCATACAATACGCTATTCAGATAGTTTATCTCACATACTGAATGACATTATTTACCGTTTGAATGGTTAATCTTTTATTCACTAAGATTATTATGCTTCTCATTTTCATTTTATATACTAGTCTCACAAAGTAGAAAGTTATCCAAGTACACTCATACATATATATAGTCTCATCATCCCTATATATATACACTAATCCTGCACTCTTAGGTTAAGACCACTTAGTGCAATGAAATGGTTATTATTATTACCAAGTCTACTAATTTCACACAGTAGAAATATTCACAAGTCCATATATATATATATATATATAGTACCATCATCCCTATACATATATATACTAATCATGCACCCCCGGCTAAGCCCTATTAGTGCATATCTCCAGAAAATCATGCATCCCCGGGTTAGCACCCATAAATGCACCTATCAATAATAATTCAGCACCCCCGGGTTATCACCCATTAGTGCGCCTAACAATAGAATATTGCATCCCCGGGTTAGCACCCATTAATGCACTTATCAATAATAATTCAGCACCCCCGGGTTATCACCCATTAGTGCGCCTAACAATAATCATCTTTGTACCCTCGGGTTATCACCCATTAGTACACTTAATAATAATATCACATAATAGGCATACAGACATCCTATTATAATTTATAGGTATTTATCCAACCTATATATATACTCCCCATACGTATTTTAACCTCATTACTACGTATAGTATAAATAATTAGATTACTATTTCTCTCGTAATTCTCCAAGGTACATTCTCTCTATATCGAAATAATTAAAGTATTAATTCCCACATATTTTTTCCAAAATTCCTTCTTATTCGAATTTACTATTTGGTAGTTTCTCTCACTTCAATAAACTAATAAACTCCAAACTGGGCTCTAAGCATATTCCCAGAAATTCACCCTGTGGTTTGAACTAGAATGACATGTGGTTTGAACCAGAAGACATGTCGTTCGAACCAGAAGACATGTCGTTCGAACCAGAATGCATGTCGTTCGAACCAGAATGATATGTCGTTTGAACCACTTTGACATGTCATTCGAACTAGAATGCATGTCATTTGAACCACTTCGCGCGAGATCCCTATCTCGTTTGAACCACTTCGCACGAGTTTGCACTGTTCGTCTTCTTCACCAAACTTCAGCATTTTTCACCATTTTTAAACCTAAGAACCTCTAAGATTCGATTCCCAACAACTCGTCATCAATACCCATCAACCCCTAACAGGTTCCAGATCATTTCTATCATCCTAGGATCCTTAATTCGTCATTAATCATCATAATTACATAAAACCCCCAAATTAATTCACATGAACCCTAGTTTCTAAAATTCCAATTAAAGAACCTAATTAATCCATATTCGTTCATCAATATATAATCAAATTCCATGATTAATCCTCTACATACATGAAGGAATTTCAGCCACTAATTAAACCAATCCTTAATCATAATTTAAATCTCCAATTTTCACCCAATTAACATATAAATCATGATTAATTCCACCTAGACTAACATGAGCATGATTATTGATAAAAGAAAGAAAGTAATAAAAACTTGCCTCGAATATGATGGTCTGGTCCATTGGTGATGTTGGTATACACGCGTTCATCTCCTCTCGATCTACGCGTTGGTGGTCACGGTTGTGCAAGGTGAGGATGATTTGACCCTTTTCTCTTGGAATTTGGTTCTCCCTCACACCCTCCATGGTCGTTCTTATTTTGTGAAACTTGTTAACCCTAATGGACTTCCCTTGGCTGATATAATTACTCTTAATTTTCGTCCATTAATTTTGCCCAAAAATACAACTTACCAAAATGCCCTCTCGGGGTGCCGATTAGGCCTAAAATCGCCCCGGGACCCAAACTAAACACCCGGGTATACTATTTTGACTATCTAGACCCTTTCGAACTCAACGGCGCACTCAAAATTACCATACGAGTTAATAAAAATAAATTCTCTTTTTATTCCATTCAATTAGTCCCGACACAACTCACACGCGTGTCAGACTTAAATTACCAAACTGCCATATTTTTTACTTCTGACAATTTATCAAATATCATAATTCCATATTACATATCACACAATAATATTCAATAGTTCACAACAATAATTATTAACCCTTGGCACGCTAGTTAATAATTATTTAAATCCGGATTAATAACAAATTAATTTCTCACATTTTAATTTAATTAATCCAACAACAATAATTAATCGCATACTTATTCCCATAATAATAATTAATCACATAATTATTTAAATCGTTAGAAATACGGGGTATTACATCTGAATTCGAGTCGGGGCCTTAAAACATGGTATTAGAGCTTTAGGATCCGCATGTCCGGTGGAGTGATAACATGTCTTCCTTGGTTTTGTTTTCTCGAATAAACAAATATATTAAATTACAATTTCTTAGAGGATGGCATCTAGGCATAAAAATTCCTCTTTTGGGAATAGCGAGCTTCGATGCATGGAAAGCGTCGTGCATCAGTTAGTTAATACTCTCTCGCAGTGAGAGAGGGACTGCAGAATGTACTACTCCAGCTTCTATGCTAAAAGAGTTTCGGCGATTGAACCTTTCAACTTCCAGTGACCAAAGGAGATGATGTGGCTAAAGAGTGTCTTGATGAGGTTAATCAGATTATGGATGTTCTTTACCTATTGGCTGGGAAAAAACTTAAGCTTGATACTTTCCAGTTTACTGAGCAGGCCCAATAGTGGTGGGCCACGAGCATGACGAGTTTAACTGAGACCTTGGATTAGGATGTCGTCCTATTTAGTACTTAGGTGAAAGACTTATTTGATTCAAGAGCACCTCATTCGTTTATATCTAGTTCCTTAGATTTCTGTTTGGGGTTATAGATAGTTGAGTTTAGCCCATCCATATTTATGGGATTGCCCATAGGTGGCGGTGTTATCCTTAGCAAAGTCTGTGAGAATTGTGTAATTATAGGAGGAGACTATATTTTGGAGTATGATCTTATATTAATGGATATGGATGGCTTTGAATGTATCCTCAATATGGATTGGATGCCTTATTTTGTCACCGCTATTGAGTGGCATTGGTACAATGTTTCAGTATCACTTCCTGATAGGTTTAGTTATTGCTTTGGCAGTGAGCAGAGCATATATTATCCTTGAAAATTATCTTCTACCTGAGATCTGATTTTTTTGGGGTGGTTAAGAATCGTTGCGGTAAAAGAAGATCCTATACGTGTGATTGTAGATTATCCTGTTGTGTGGGATTTTACCAATGTATTTCTTGAGGATCTTCTAGGATTGCCCCCAAGTCGAGAGATTGACTTTGCTATTGATATTCATTAGGGTGTTTCACCTATTTCCATCCCTCCTCAACGGATGTTCCCGGAGGAGTTGTGAGAATTAAGGCTCTAGTTGGATGATCTCACTAGCAAGAGTTTTTTACGCCCTAGTGTGTCCCCTTGGAGATCACCAACCATTTTTGCAAAAAGGAAGGACAAAACTCTCAAACTCTACATTAATTACTGACAATTGAACAAGGTGACGGTGAAAAGCATATATCTTATGCCTAGGATCGATAATTAATTAGATTAGTTATGGGGGGTGGTCAAGTTCTCCAAGATTGATCTCCGATCTGGGTATCACTAATTGTGATTTATGAAGGAAAATATCCCTAAATTAGGTTTTCGAATGAGGTATGGACATTTCGAGTTTTTGGTGATGCTTTTTGACTTGACTAATGCCCCTGCTGCATTCAATAACCTCGTGAATCATATTTACCAGCCATATATGGATCGATTAATGGTTGTCTTCATTGATGACATTCTGGTATATTCGTCTTCTGATGTTGATCACGAGGAGCATTTGCATCCTACACTTCAGGTACTCAAGGAGAATCATTTGGACGCAAAGTTTAGCAAATGTGAATTTTAGGTGGATGAGGTCAAATTTCTTGGCCACGTAGTGCTCGGTGTGGGAGTTTTTGTTGATTCGTCTAAGGTAGTCATCCTCAGATGGGAGAGACTGAAGGCAGTTATAAAGATTCAGAGTTTTCTTAGCTTGGCTAGATACTATAGGAGATTTGTTTAGGATTTATCTCGAGTTGCATCGCCCCTTACTCGGTTGACATAGAAAAATGTCCATTTTGTGTGGTGATAATCACCCAAAAGTGTCTATTTTATACCCCGAATAGATGCATTTTAGTCGCTCATTTTTAATAAAAATGACCTTGTGTTCGTATTTATTTATTTCTCAGATCAATACGCAGTTGCGGTACAAATAATGCTAAATCTAGTCAATTGCGACGCAAAAGCGATCAAAAGTGTACATCGAAGAAATCAAAGGAGACCGCGAAGTGAGATGTCCATTCTGAGCTTGCCCCGATGTGATCCGATGCCCCGAACCAGCCCCGTAACCTTAATCTAGCCCAGACTGAGCCCAGACCATTCTCCGAGCCCCGTGTGTGTTGAGTTTGTACCTTTATTATTTTTATAGATTTTTATTTTGAGTCGTTTTATTTTTAGGATTTATTTTAGAATTATTTAGGATTTTTAGAATTTATTTGCATATATTTATATTTTATTTTTATTAGTTTATTTTATTTTGATTTTTATTAGTTTTTAGTTTTATTAGGATTAGTTTTTAGAAGTTTATTTTTAGTTTATTATGTTTTATATTTTTTTAGGACTTTAGTTTTCATTTAGATTTTTAAATTTTTAATTCTTTTGTTTTATTTTAGTTAGGATTTTAATTTTTCTTAGTTTTAATATTTTTTATTTTATTGTTATTGTTTTTAGTTTGTTTTATTTTTAAGTTAGATTTTATTTTTTAGTTTATTAATTTTAGTTGTGCGATTATTTTTAGGTGTACAAATTAAACACACACACACACACACACACACACATTAAACCCTCACCCACACCAACCTATCCTATACCCACACTACACCAAATCCCTCCACACTTCATTTTCCCCACCAATCCATGTTCTCTCTCCCCTATACCATTAAACCCAGCTCACCATCTCATCCTCCATTAACCCAACACCACATTAAACCATAAACAAACAAAAAAAAAAACAATCCCACCATTAAATCAAATCCATATTAAACCAAAGAAAAGAAAAAAAACAAAAAAAAAACTGTCGCCCATTTCACCACCAAAAACCCAAAAGCCGGAACCATAACCGGACTCACACCAGCCCATACCAAGCCCCAACTCGCGCAGCAACCCAACTGCTAGCGTCGGCGACCACCCAAGGCGCCGATCGGCGCACTCCGGCGACCCACCAAGCTCCGGCCTGACTACCTCCGCCGAGCCCTCAAGCCGGTCGTAACTCCGACCCAACTACCCTCCTGTCCGCGGCCTTAACTCGCGCCCTACCAGCTCAAAACCCCGACCCATTCCGCTCTTCTCAAACCCGAAACCCAACTCGGGTCTGCCCGAGCCAAACCAAAACCAAACCACAGCCCTTAAAAATCGGACCTCCAAATCGTCAAAACCCAATCCCACTAAAATATGAATTTATCCACCATCTCCAACCCAATCTCCAAATCCCTTAAATCTCTTAACCAACAATCCAAGAAAGGCATGGTGGCTTATAAAAAAGAAGAAGAAGGGAAGCTTAGGAGAGGACTCTCAGCATAAAAGAAACCATATATGTAGAGAGAGAAAAAGAACACGGTATATTATGTACCGTTTAAGGTTATAAAAAATTTTAAAAAAAAATTAGTTTATTGTTAGAATAAATTTTTAGGTTTGTTTTTTTTATTATTTTTAGTGTGATCAAGTGTTGGATTTATGAAAATATTGGGACATGTGTATGAACGCGATTCAAGGAATCAATAGGGAGACTTTTGTGTATTGTATTTCTTGCTCTACTTTTTAATTTATTCTTCCATGTTTGTGGCTGCGATTAATTGTTTCATTATGCTTGTCTAATCACCCCGTTCAAGGGGTGGGATGCACTGCATATGATGTTACTCTAATTAATTGGTTTCATTAATTTTATATTTCTAGGTAAATTAATTTTAAGTATCACCAATTAATTTATGTAACGAGAGTTAGTAAATTAATTGAACGAATTAATGTTTGAATGTTGGATTCGAATTAGAGATAGGTTTTTCCAATAATTAAATATTAATTCGGTATTGAAATTTGAGGATCGATATTGTTTTCTTTAAATGGATCCTAGCGGGTAATTTTCTGAAAATAGTATAAGTCATAATTTTTCATCGTGTGACATTTTTAAATTAATTTTCTGAAAAAGATTCTATTAAATTTATAATTTTAACGAGAGTTAGATTATCGATTTAATATTATCTCAAAATATTTCAAATTAATAAATTGAGAAATTAAAATAATTGAAAATGCAGTGTAATCCCATCTCTTGACCGTCTCACATATTTCACACTCGGTTGCACATTTTTCATTATTTTGTCATTTTATAATTTTTAGCATTTGTTAGTTAATTTTTCCCTTGAAATTGTTTTAAAAATAAAAATAAATAAAAAAATATTTTCATAAAAAAATTAGAATTGCACGTTTTCACATTAATTGTTTCACCTTGAAAGTTGGATTGATACCCATACTTACCACAATACGAGTTATTTTTAGACAAGTTTTGTAGGTACTCAAGGGAATTTTGAGAGTGACTTTTGCACGACAACGACATATACGCAAAAAGCTTATTATCATGTGGTCAGATAACTGTGAAGCTACCTTCTAGGAGTTGAAGGTTAGGCTTACCTCAACACCTATTCTTGTTCTTCTCGAGCATGGAAGAGGGTATATTGTGTACTGTGATGCCTCTAGATTTAGTCTTGTGTGGTTCTTATGAAAGTGGGTCAAGTGATCGCTTATGCGTCTCAACAACTTAAGATGCATGAGATGATCTACCCAACTCATGATCTTGAGTTAGTCTATGTTGTTTGCTTTGATGAGTTACCGGTATTACTTATATGGCGAGCAGTTTGAGGTATTCACAGATCATAAATGTCTTTGATACATCTTCACTCAGCGAGATCTTAACCTTCGACAACGGAGGTGGATTGAGCATCTGAAAGACTATGACTTTACTTTGGAGTACCATCCGACAAAGGCCAATATTGTGGCTTATGCCCTCAGTAGGAAGTCAGGTCCTCCCTTAGCAGCGATGAAATGCTATCGCGAGAAGATGTATGTCGAGCTTCAGTGTTATGACTTACATATTGAGCGAAGTAATGATAGGGCCTATTTATGGGGAATGATTATTAGGCCAGTCGTTCATTAGAAGTTCTTGGATGCTCAGTCATGTGAATATGAGATCATTCTTTTTCGAAATTGCATTCAGGGTGAAGAGGAATTTGATACTCTCACAATTAATTAGGACGGTGGTGTCTGACATAAGGGTAGGTTGATTATCCCAGCCATTGAGTAGCTTCAGGTTGAGATTATGGCAGAGTTTCACCATTCTCGATTCATTATACATCTAGAGCTACTAAGATGTATAGGGACATTGGTAGAGATTTTTGGTGGTCAAATATGAAGGGTGTGTGGCTAGTTGTTACAAGTGCCAGCAGGTGAAGCTCGTTCATAAGAAGTCAGTTAGATTTTTTCAACCACATCCAATTACTGAGTGGAAGTTAGAGCCTATCACTATGGATTTTGTTACAGCTTTGCCTCGATCTAAGTGAGGGCACGATGCGGTTTGGATTGTAGTAGACTGTCTGACTATGTCAGCACAATTTCTATCGATTAGAGTTGTGGATAGCATAGCAAAATTGGCTAGACTTTATATTCCAGAGATTATCTGACTACACGATGTCCCACTCACCATTGTTTTAGATAAGGATCCTTAGTTCGTCTCTTGGTTCAGGAGGATTTGGGTATTAATTTGAATTTTAGTACAACTTATCACCCCAAAACTGATGGACAGTCTATGCATACTATTCAGATTTTTGAGGATTTACTACGAGCATGTGCTTTAGACTTTTGGGGTAGTTGGGATGAGGATTTGCAGAAAAAGTACCACTTAAGTTGTTTAATTCAAGATTAAACAATCTAAATGGCTCTGAACAGTTTTTCAAAGAAACTCTTTTCATAAAACAAACAGTTAACACAAGATGTGTAAAAAGTAATTATGAACGAGATATTTCAGGTATTATGTAGCCAAGTTTTGAAAACTAAAACTAAAATAGTTTTAAATAAGCACGCCAATAGAAAGAGATGAGGGGAAGATTAAGTACGCAAGTGCACAAATATTTTTAATGTGGGCAAATCCCACCCAAATGGGGAAACATCCACGGAGGTCTCTACACCTCAAAACAAAAATCCACTAAAATAGAGTAACAAATTGTAAACTATATAACAATCTAAACATACAAACAAACCTAATCTAAGTTCAAAAAATATACCAACTCCTTTGGATTATTCTGACTTCTCCCAAGGCTCTGATGTTATAGATGTTCTCTCAGCTTTGTAACTCCACTCTTTTTAGCTTTATGTCGACTCTTAAAGTCCAAAATCTCTCAACCAACACGTTTTAGTGTTGTAGTGTGAAAGCGTTGTGATGTGATGTGCCTAACACATGCATGAAACTCACACACACTTATATAGACATAATATGTATCAAATTACAAACATATTTCTAATATGCAATAGAAATTTCTAAAATCAGTTTGATCGAAACTCTCAGACTTTTTTCATCTTTATATTTATCCGCAGATCAAGAGGGAATCTTTCTATATAAAAGTGCCAAGATCCTAGACACTTTCTTTATTCGAAAATGTATAAATATTTCACAAAATGTGAAATATATGAAAGTGTAAATCCCCAATCAAGATCTCAACTAGATTTAAGTCTGGATATTTTCAGAATCTGAAATCAGAAATGATTTTGTTGGTTTAGGTTTTGAAAGCAACATAAACGTTTTAAAACAGCCAACAAAATAAAGATTTCTTGTATGAAGAAATCAAACTCAGTAATATTTATGTGATATATATCATAGAGTCTCAAATCTCAACTTTCTATGAAAGAAAATGAGATTAGAACTGCGTGACTTAATTAGGCAGGAGATTAAGAACTAGAGAGGATGGATCTTCTAAAATCTCAAACTAACTCAACTCTCAGAAGGGTTTTCTGGTGAAAATTTGGCCGGAGTTAGGTTAGCATTTTATTTCTCTCTCTATTTCTTTCTTTCTCTCTCTCTCCCCTCTTTTTTTTCTCTGATAGGTGACAATGATCCAAAGATTGTAAACGTTGCACATATGAGTCCTATTTATACTAGAGCATGGAAGGCTCTGGAAGGATGAAGCAAATCAATGATTAGGATTGAATACAAATGATCGAAGTAAATCTGATGGCTGATGATGCACCGCATTTAAGCACACTCTGATTGGTTCAAAGGGTTAACACATGGATCGCTTTAGAAGACGTGCAAACCATTGATAAAAAAGATCCAACGGTTCAAGTAAAGACTCAGATATGTGGGGTAAAGAAAACACAAATCTAATCATTATAATACCAACACGTGTAAGGTTAAGATATTAACTGAAAAGTGTGTGTTTTTGAAGTTGAAAAAAATTCAAATTTACCCCACGAGATTATATAGCGCTTTCGATTTCTACCCAAAAAAAGTTTTAGGCACTTAGGGAAATTATAAAACAACCCCAAAACTTTATAAAGTCCAATTTTAAATGTTTAAAAATTATTTTAAAAATTCAAAAATTATTTAAAATATCCCAAAAATTGAAGAAAATAATTTTAATGGGATTTAACACACGCACTCCCATATTATGAAGAATGAAAAACATAAATTCAATCCTTGGTGAATGTGTTGGTGTTAGACCTTTAGGATCTTTAGAGGAATTCAAATGTAGAGTCTGAAGGCTTTTTGGTAGACTAGGATATGACTCAATTTTGTCACTATTTCCAAACTAGATAAGCACATATATAATATAGACTCAAGTGAGTCAAAGATATAGGGTACTTCACTTGCCTCTTGCATAATTTTGTTACAATGACAGTTATTAATCGAGCATCGAGATGGCCCCCTTTGAGGCACAATATGGGAGACCATGCATGTGACACCCCGCCTAATTCTGGCGTCGGTCGCCACCAAAACTAAGACGGGCGTGAGTAAATAAAATACCATTTTTAGCATGAGACATAAATAAATCAGTCCATAAGATAAATAATCGAATCAAACTCAAGTGATCATAAACAAATAAGTGATAAAAGATCCATCACACGCTAACTCCAATAATCCATTCTCCAATAATGATTAAATAAACTCTGAAATAACCCCAATAGAAATCCTCTAAACAACTTTGGAACCGAATGGCCCAATAAAACTCAAATGAAGTCTCATAATAAAATACGACTAAAAAGGAATGTCTAGCTAAACTACGCCATAAAATGAATAACTCCAGTTGCACCTCCAAATGATAGCTCCGATGAACTTATGCATCTTCTCCAATTCTAATCCTGAAAAAGATTACTCAACGCATGGGTCAGAGCCAAAGCCCGAGCAAGAATACACACTACTCTCCTCAAATAGGATCCTTCAATCCAGACAGTAGCATTATACACAATAAATATCACAATAGAATATTTTAAATTAAACGGGATAATTAAACGCGATAATTATAATTCACTAACTACCCACCGAAATCCCATTCATAAAGGCACACCAATATAATTTTAATTTCCCAAGTCCCACAATGTAAATTTAAATTAACCAGCTTTTATCATAGTTCTCACTTTTTATTAAAGTGTCACACTTTCCCTTGTCAATCGCCCTCTGACCCGTTTAAACTGTCGGCCCCGACACATGACAAGGTTCCCCTTATCAATCGCCCTCTGACCCGTTTAACTTTCGGCCCCGACACATGACAAAGTTACACACACGACACGACATAAATCGCCCTCTGGCCCGTTTAAACTATCGGCCCCGACACATTATGTCACCACAAATTTTAATACCCGTTTTTATCTTAGGCATTAATTCTCAAGTTCTCAATTTATAATCACCCCACCCTTTTAATCGATGTGATATCCTCAAATTACCCCTTAGTCCCATACCTAAGGGTCCCCAAGTTATCAATACGTCCTATCCTATGTATAGGAGGATTTTCTAACATAAATCTTAACTTAGTCTCGTACTTAGACTACCGTAATGACGATAAAGTATCAAAAATCATCCCACCCCCAAGATGATAAAAATGCGATAATCTACCCTCACTAGCCCCATACCTAGAAGGCGTAAATCATTAAAAGGCCTACCCACTAGTCCCATACCTAGAAGGCATCCTAAAATATAGGAAGAGCAAAAATTACCCAACAACCCATCGTCACAAAGGCAATATAATAATACTAACAAGTCCCATAAACAAGCATAATTAATCAACGTATAAAACTACGCATGATAGTCCAATTCAATTAAACCTTAATTTAATTATCACAACGTCAACAATACCCAAATAATCTCATTTAATTATTTTTAAATTAAATATACCAAGTTTTCATCATATATATATCAAAAACCATATTTTATTATCTCTACATGTATTACCCGAGTTATACGCCGCCAACTTTATTTATTTTAAAACTAGGGTTTTTCTACATGCAACCTACACCAATAAAATCCAAAATCACTCATAAATCCTAAGTACCCAAAGGGTTATGAATATTATTCAGATTAAGAGATTTTATAAAAATAGTCCCATAATTAATATCCACTTTTTCTAATTAAGTTACTAATTATTTTTAAGAAAACATGTAATTAAGTGTTTAGGCGACACTTAAAACGCATAATACTAAAGGAAAAGAATAGAGTATTCATGCATGTAAAGATCGTGTTGAAAATCTGATTAGAAATCTAGATTCCTTGAGAAAAATTAGCAAAAGAGTGCTCTTGAACAAACTTGATTAAACCCCAATTAAGCCTCCCAAAACTTGTGCCAAAAACTTGATTATGAAGAAGGTTGATGATTATGAGTGAGAGTAAAAATGTTGAGAAGTGTTCTCTGGTGAAAAACTGAAGAAAAAGTGATTATGAGAAGTCCCCCTACGGATTAACAAGGCTATATAGTGATTAAGAGTCCTAATCCTACACAAATTCTAATTAAAAACAATACCAGCGCACGTTTTCTGAAGGCATCGATCGATCGATGCCCAGGCGTTGATCGATCGATCGCCCAGAAAAACTGACAGTTTCGCTTAAAAATTATAAGGGACAAATATTTCAAAAAATCATATAAAATCCATTTTAACTCCGATTTCAATTCCGCTTGAAGTTTTATTCTTCTAAAATCATAATCAACATATTTAGCCAATAAAATTATTAAATTCAAAAATTTATTTTTCCCGAAAATCCCAATTAATTAATTAAATAATAAATAAAAAAACACGGGGTGTTACAATGCCATTCCTCGATATGTTAGGAAGAGGTTGGCGAGATGCATCTCACGAGTTCTGATATGATTAGGGAGATAACTGAGAAGGTTGAGTTGAATAGACAAAGACTTGTTATGGACCATATTAGGCAAAGAACTATGTTTATAATCATCGTATACCTCTAGTGTTCCGAGTAGGTGATCATGTGTTGCTAAAAGTTAGGGCCCGAATTGGCAGCAAGGGGTTTGGTCGGAAAGGCATGCTCACCCCTCGATATATTGGTCTCTTTGATATCCTAGAGAGGGTTGGAGAAGTCTCTTATCATTTGGCATTGCCAACTCATTTGAATCACATTCATGATGTTTTTATGTTTCCATGTTGAATAATTATCAGCACGATCCTAGTCATGTGATCAACTGGAAAAATATCGAGTTGCAGAAAAATACTACGTTTCTGACGCGACCTTTATCTATTTTGGATCGTGAGAATAGGGTACTATGAAGCAAGGTTATACCTTTGATGAAAGTCCATTGGGAATCATATTTCGTTGAAGGCACTACTTGTGAGAGAGAATCAGAGATATGGGAGAAATATTTATAGTTGTTTGAGTGACTTAAGATTTATTTCGGGGACAAAATTTTCTAAGGTGGGAGAACCTAGTACCCTCAATTTTTGTTTATTACATACTTGTATTTCTGACTATTTTTATGTCAACATGCCATTAACAAAATTTCTACGTTGCATGTCTCGCATGGGAATTTATTTATGTTTATATGATTTTTTAAGCACTTTTGTAATGTTTTAAGAAATTCGAATAAAAAACGAGCAATGCACGGACGCGAGTACTAGAATACAACACTTTTTTATGCTATGCGAAGCTGTGAAAATATAATTTTGTACGAATTGTTTAACACAATTGGTAAGTAAAAAAATAATTTTACTATATATTTAAACTCATAAAAATCATATAAAATTACCATGGGGTCAAAAACAAATAAAAAAAAATTATGGTAAAAAAATGAAAGTGCTCAGAAAAATTTGAAACTTTACAGAAAAATACAAAATTTAAATTTGAACGACTTTCTCTTATTCGACGTCTTCAAAGAGAATCATTTAGATCCAATTTTAGGCAGATTTTATGTCTAAATTATAGTAAAAAATTATTTTAGGTGGTGTGGTTGGCTCATTTAATGGGTGGTTTGGTTTTTAATTTTTCAGACCGGGTTAAAGCATACTTTACTTGTATTTTCAAGCCTAAGAGACTTAAATGAGTGAAAACGTTGAAACCAAAATCTTGAAAATTGGTATAAACAAGGGAGGGGGGATTTATGAACCAAGTAAACCAAAAAAACATCAAATCCTCTATCCTATTCCTCCCTCTTATATACTTAAGAGAAAAAATACTTTTGAAATTCATAGATAACCCTTATAACCACATTCTCTCTCCTAAAAATCCATTAAAGAAGCTTAAAACTCCATTAAAACATCACTTAAGGGGTGGGGAAACTTGGTATGGCTTCAAAGCTTGATTTTAGGAGCATATAAGTGGAGTTTAGGAGCAACCTAAGAGGAATTGAAGTTTTCTTCTCCAAAGTTATCTCCTCTTCATAAATAAAGTAGTGTTTTCCTCTTCCAAAATTTATATATTCAAAAGCTTAAAACACTAATGTTGACGAAAGATGATTTCTTGTAAAAAAATTATTAGTTCTTGTATTTTCTATTATGCAAAATCATGCTTTTTATGTGTTAAAATGAACTAGCCGTCTTGATTAAATTTTAAAATATCATTCTTGTATAAATGAAGGATTATAACATAAAAATTACTAGAAAAAAATGTTATAATCATATACTACTTCAATATGAATGTGTAGGATGCATATACATGGATTTCTTACGTAAAAGTTATCATTTCATGTGAATATGCTTGAATAAATTTTAGACATGATAAATGGTAAGTTTTGAAATGAAATTTATACATTTCATTATGTTTTGAAAGTATGATAAATTTCAGCCCCTACTTTGATGTTAAAAAGTAAAGATAATGACTTAAAATGGTGTAGAAGACCCACTTAAAACCTTATATTTGAACTCTACATTAAAATGGTAATTTTATTGATAAAGTTTGTGATTAAATGAGTAAAATAATGTAGAAAAATAGTTAGTAAATGTAATTTTATAATTCTCACTTAAAAATATGTTAAAACGATGAAAATTGATGTAAGAATTATGTAGAAAACCATTTCAACTTTGTATAATAAAGTCTATATTAAAATAATGATTCTAATAACTTAATAAATGTTAGAATGGTTAAACATATTATAGAAAAATAGTAAGGTATTATAAAGATATTTTTTCTTGGAAATCCATTTAAAAGATGCATTTTGGTGTAAAAATGGCATAATGGCAATTTTGGTAATTATGTGAAAAACTAATGGAAGATAATGTTTCCTTACTTTAAAATGCTAGTAAAACCATTTTAAGGTATTAAAATATGTTAATCAATTAATGAATAAATAAAGTAAATAATGATTGGATATAAGTGTTCAAAGTAAGGTGTTATTATTAGTTGGCCTCCTCGACTATTTAAAATTAAGGCAAATAATGAAGTAAAGAAGTAACACCGAAAGATTAATGCGAGTACTTGGAATAAGGACAATAATTTTAAGAATCTGAATATTTGGAAGAATGTGAATATACGAAAAGATAATGATATTCGGATGATGCCAGAAAGAATAATTAAGAAGGGCCTGACATCTCTAGTGGTGAAAGACCCTAAACAACTTGGCAAGTATAGCAGATCTGTGCTCGATACCGAGGGTGAAAGGTCGCGAAATCATGGATGTTGGCAAATCACAAAGGAATAAAAGTAATATTCATGAAAGATTGGGAAAATCAATGAATTAATTAATTCAAATAAATGGGACTTATTAATATTATGATGACAACATAGTTGGATTAATATGTTAAGTCTCTGGCACGAGACATGAAAATACTTAAGTGTGAGTTGGGCACATAGCTCGATGCATTGCATGTAGTTGCATTAACATTTAATGAAATGAAAATTGTTTTACAAAATACCGAAAGACATTGTATACGTATAGTATTTTATTTATCAAATTATTGCTTAGTATTTCCCATGCTACTAGGCATTCGCTCACCCCCTTAATTTCCCACCCCAGGTACTTCAGTTGGTGACATTGGAAAGGATCTCGGTAAGGATACCGAGGGTGCAACCCGACGTTAGATGCCCTGTTGACCATTCCATAATATGCTTAAGATTTATATTTTTAGTACTTTAATTAATATTTTGAAACTCTATTATGGGATTTGGACTATTGTGTTGTCTTACTCAGTAAAATTCTTTTCGATATATTAATTGTGGTATTAAATGGTTTTTCATGAACAAATTCATAAGTTGGTTTTATTATGCATGTTAAATATTTATTCTTTTTAAATTGAAATTTGACAAATAAATATTATGTCCTTAAATAAATTAAATACATGTTTTCTTTAATAATAAAGCAAACTTTTCCCGCCTCCCTTTTGACACCTCAATTCGGATTTGGGTTATACCAACTGTATTCTCAATCTAGGTCGGGGTGTTTGTTGAATCACAAGTAACTATATAAAGGTGAATGTGGATGTCGGATAAGACACGAATATATAGGAGTTCATGACTCAGAAAATAGATATAATATAGTATAAAAACATAAAATGGGAAAGATAAGACTCGAATCCTAGGACTGGCCTGGGATACCTACGTAGCCCAAGGGGCATCAAAGTTTGCATAGTTTGTCAATCACAGGGGTAGGGTTTAACTCATAAACCTAAATTTGATACTCATTTTTGAATGTTTTTTAATAAAAGGAGCTCGAGTATAAAAGTATGAAAAAGTGAGGAAGTCTTACTTTTGGAATTTACAACTAAACTTTTTTTTTTTATCGTTTGAGATTTTTATGAAAATATGTTATGTGATACTAGTAATAAAAAAGTGTACAATTTGATGTGACATAATGAAGTAAGATTAAAAAGATATCAAAATGGAAATAAGGTGAGAAATAATACTAAACTAGAAAAGAATATAAATGGACCTCCTAGAAGACTTTTATTACTTAATTTAGAAGGAATATTAGATGATTTTGTAATGGTATAAGGGTGTTAAAGTAGGGTGAGGTAAATGAACAAAGGTCGCAGGAAAGTGAGGTAAGAGAAATGGTGAGAATGTTGGAAAATAGTGTCATTTGGGAATGAGTATTTTTTAGGAATGATAGGGCTTTGATTTCGAGATAATGATTTCAGATTGTTGAAAAGAAGGTTCCTATGAGTGAGGTTATGGTCTACTTAAATAGTTCCATTTAAGGGGTTTGGGGTGCCGATTGGCATGGACCCTAGCGTGCCTGTTGGCAAAGTACGTGTTGTGTCAGGAAAGGAAATTACACCCTGTAAATAGGCAGGAGGTCTGGGGTGCCTATAGGCAGTCCGAAATAGACTTTTTCAGAAAAATATTCATAAAATATGAACCTAATGTCTGAATCATGCATGACTGGGACCATTGGAAAGGGGATTCAAAAGAATTCAAGAATACGTGAGCCACTCTCGATTTGGAAGTTGATCGAACTCAAATGGGGTACAAAAGTGACCGAAGGTCTCTAGACGGGGGATTTGGAGTAAATGGGGTTGCGAACTGTGAGGCAAATTCGTATACAACATGTACTGTTGGAAAAGGATTCATATCCCTTTGAGATTTCATGGAGCTTCACTTGGTATGGATAGTTAACTAGAGTTAAATGGGGCTCGGGAGTGCCCCGTGGCCTTTTGGAGTAAAAAAGGTTGTTCGTGTGAACCCTGAGGCTGATTTGCACACGAAATGGATTGCTGGATAGGGATTCACAAATTTTCAAGATTTAATGAGTTGTGCTCAAGTTGGGGAGTTTATCGGCATCAAACGAGGCCCAAAAGTACTCGATGGCCTCCAGATCAGTTCTCAAAGTAAAAAGGATCGTTCCAGCGAATCGGGAGGCCAATATATGAACGATATAGACCATTGGAAAGGGAATGCAGTGCCCTCCCAGGTTTCATTGAGATTTTCTTAGGTTCAAGAATTGACTAGAGTCAAACGGGGCCCAAAAGGGTCGGGTGACCTCTAATTTGGTACTCGGAGTATGACTTAAGATTTACGAAGGGAGAAGGAGTGTTAAGGACTTGAGAAGGTTTTTAGAGGGAACTTAGATGGGGTGTCTATAGATCCCCTTAATGGGAGAGCTTGGAATAAGCTGAGGTGATTAAAAAATAGACGCATCATCGATGCTTGAGAAAAGGGTTAAGGTTAATTTTGCAGACCTAAGGGACAGAGGTGGATAATTCAGAGGGTCGAGGTTAATTCTGTGGACCTAAAGGTTGAAGTGATCGATTCAGTGGGTAGAGGTTGATTTTGCAGACCTAAATATTGAAGTGACTGATTCAGTGGATCAAGATCAATTCTACAGATTCAAAGAATGAAATGATCGATTCAACAGGTTGAGGTCGATTCTGCGGACTTAGAGATTAAAGTGATCGATTCATAGCGTCAAGGTAGATTTTGCAGAACTATAGATTCAGATGAGTTATTTAGAGGTCGAGATTGATTATGTACACCTAAATATTGATATGACTGATTTAGTGGGTCAAGGTAGATTCTGCAAACCTAAATATTAATATAATTGATTCAGCGGGTCGAGGTCAATTCTATGGACCTAAAGATTGAGATGAGTGATTCAACGAGTCGAGGTCGATTACGTGAACGTAAAGCTTGACATGATCGATTTAGCGAGTCGAGGTCGATTCTATGAAGCTAATAATTAAGATGACTAGTTTAGCGGGTCAAGGATGATTCTACGGACCTAAAGATTAAGATGACTGATTCAGTGGGTTAAGATCGATTGTGAAAACCTAAAGATTGAGTTGGTCATTCAGAGGGTTGAGGTTAATTATGTAGACCTGAAGATTGAGATAATCGATTTCGAGGGTCGAGGTCGATTCAGTGGGTCGAGGTTAATTCTGTGGACCTAAGGAAATTATTTATGGGGAACTTTTCCAATTATGACTGCATTGGGAAAATTGTAGATTATCATTGGTGAAAGTGCACCTTGGATTTCTGGTACCGCTATGCCGTATGCTGGTGATGAATGTTAAGACCGATGCATCAACTTATGATCCTTCTGTGGATTAAGGAGAGCTTTATAGATGGTTTTGTGAGGACATTATTTTACATTGTCTGTTATCAATTGAGTATGTTGTATAACACTATAACCGTCGAAGAATATTCAAGAACCTTCATACTTCAAGACGTATCCGAATATCAAGTTCTTCAACAAGAAAAGCCTCCGCAAGACAGATTTTGGTAAGGTTGTGTTTAAGTCCCTTAACGGTTCATATAAATATGTTGGAATATATTTACAAAATATTTTCAAAGTGTTAGAGCTGAGTGTTTCGCCATAATTTATTTTATAAGACCTGTAGGCGAATTTCTAAGATTAAAATTTTCTTTTTTAAAATCTCATTCGAGCTACAGAGGAGCTCGTTCGAGCGACATCCTCATCTCGCGCGAAGCTCATTCGAGCGACGCGTGTCCCCATTCGAGCGAGACGATGTTTTCGTTTGAGCGAGCCACCACCTTAGATTTTATATAAATCAGTTTTTCCAATTTCATTTTTCATGGAAAGACCTGCGAATTTTTAATAGACAAAACTTCTTTGGCATAATACTTTGTCTTCTCACTTTTAGGGCTTTAATCCCTTTTGTTTTCAATTCACAAAATTCCAACGGTTTATGTGAATTATTTTAGAACCCAAGAACACATTTGTATTGAAGTTTCTTTTGTAGAGAAGATTTCTACTATAGATCTAGGTGCTCTTGAGGGGAGTACTGTGCGTGTTATAGGGAGTGCTCGTGGGTATTTCTGGGCTGAATTGGAGCTGCGGTTCTTGCTGACTCTAGACTTCGTGTCTATGTGATTGTTTCGAGGAGTGATCATTGCAAATTTCATTGTAATTATTGTGAGTTACGATTTACATTTTTATAGTAAAATAAAGGTTTTACCCAAGATTTTTTTTCCTGAATTCTATGTGTCAACAATTATTTTTGTTGGTTTGATTTTTACACATGTAGTTGAATGTATAGGGGCTGATTTAATATGGTTTAAAATTGACTCCATCTAAATAATTTTAAATTGAGATTTTGCAAATTTATTTAAATAGGTATCATGCATGGCACTCTTCAAATTGGTATCAAGGCCTGTTACGGTAAATTATGGCGTTTGATCTGTTTTCTGCAAAATTGTGTGATATTAATTTTTTTGAAAAATCTGTTTTGTGAAAAATCGCAATTTTTTCGATAGAGCACTTATGTAATCAGTTGTCTCCTTTTGATGACATGAGTCACAGTTTTGATGATTTAAATAGTTTGAATTTGACGTTTGCTAAAAGAATTGGTTTTTTAGAAAAAGAAAATTGTTATTTTTAAATTCGCAATGAATCTTTTGCGAACGATTCAAAATCAAAGAGATTTTTATCATGAGAAATTTGTTTCTTTAGACCATGAATTTAATGCTTTAAAATTATCCAAAAAGGAGAATAATGATAGAGTCCTAGTTTTAGAACAAGAATTGGGGGCCTTTAAAAATCTAGGATTTGTGTTTTGCCAAAGTGGATAAAAATATTTTACTCGATGAGTTTGTGGCACGTGAGAAGACTCTTAGGGATAAGTGTGCGTATTTTAAGAATGAACGTGATAACCTTCTAGGAGTTATTGAAAAATTAGATAAGGAGTTCCTAAAATTAGAAGAGTCCAATTCTTTGCTTGAGTAAAAAATTTTGGGGATCGAAAATGATTTGATAGACTCGAGTAGTGCTGGTAGCAATGGTAGTGGCTTGTCGTGTTCTAATGTTTCTAGTGTTAAAGTCAAGACCATTATTTGTTTAGAGGGTCAATAAATCCTAAGGACGTTAGAAAATGTCAACCCATAGGTGTCGTTCATCCCGTTTACTAATGTTCACATTGTGGTAGGAAAGGTCACCTTAGGCATTTTTGTTTTGATCTTCGAAAAGGTCCTAGGAAGTTTAGGTCTGGTGTTCCCTTGGTTCCCGAAAAACCCATGCGTCGTTGCACAACTATTTGGGTTGGGAAATCACTTTTAGAGGCAGTAGATGTTAGACTAGTTGATTCTCGATTGCTTGCACATAATTCTTCTCTCGCTATATCATATAGATGATTGTGTTTTCTTGTTTGTCAGACGCTAGTTGTGCTTCATATTATATATTTGCTAGTTCTATGACATGTGTACTTTTTGTATTAGATTTTTTTTTTTGAAAAATACAAAAAGATTTCATTTTGATAAAATTTTTGGAAAAAGTCAAAAAGAGTTTTGTATTTTGTTTTACACTATATATGAATGGACATTTAGGATGACCTAGCCACGATTTCATTTCATATCCATGCGATGATTTGATAGTGCTTTGATATGCGTCATCATTTCATTTATGTGCTTTATAATATTTGGAGTCATTGAGATGTGATTAGTTATTACTACCTACATGTTTGACTCATGAGTTACATTATTTCAAACTTGCACAATTTTTTTTATTATTGCATTTGTTTATCACATATTGGTCGGAGTGTTGTCACCTCAATTCCATCTTTAAAATGGACCATATGAAATAAAACTTGACATTTGAAGTAGTAATGTAAAAACCGTTTACCACGAGGATTTAATTGTAACAAAATATGATGAGTGAATCATGGGAAAGGGCTACGAGAGTTCAAAATTAACTCGTCGTGAAAGCCACAGTTTGAAAAGAGCTTGAAAAAAATTAAAATACAATAAAAAGAAAGATATGCCGAAAATGGGCCAATAGGTTTTAGTTTCATCACCTCAAAAGAAAATATAAAGCATAATTATTTAAGAGGGAGTTTGGATGGAAAGAAATGAAAAACGGGTTTGCACGTCCTGACAATGTCATGAAAAAGCATTTATAGATTTAGATGTTATTTGCGTGGGAATCATTCTTGACTTTGATGTGTTGATGGACTGAGTCAATGCCTTTTAAATTCAACATTTTTAAACACTTAAGTACGATTTTAATATTCATTCGTTAGGAGTAGACATATTCACCATGCACATATGTTATGGTTGATTTCTTTTATTTTCCTATCAAATATGTTCACACCCATTCATTCCATTTCCATGATTTGGTTGTCTTATTGTAAATTCATGGTGTGTAATTATTGTAAAATTATTTTTGCATTTGTGTGTAAAAATTGAAAAATAAAAAATAGTTTGTGGAAGCTTTTGATTTACTCTTTTGAATGAGCGTAGTTTGATCCATGTGTGCTTTGCATTTTTTGTCATGACAACTCCATGTTTATTTTGGTTATTCGTTTCCTTGTCAATTTTGGACAAATAAAAAAGGGGGAGAAGGAATTATGGGGGAGTTTTTGCGTTATGGGGGAGATTTGATTATTGATTGATTTATTC
The DNA here is from genome assembly GCA_949130495.1 of Sambucus nigra. NCBI lineage: Eukaryota > Viridiplantae > Streptophyta > Magnoliopsida > Dipsacales > Adoxaceae > Sambucus > Sambucus nigra. The sequence continues at coordinate 508,646,285 of OX422215.1, forward strand.
TTCTATCATATCAAACTCTATGCGTCACAAACATCTTTTCTTTGTCTCATGTGTGTAGGTACAAAACTGAAGATCATTATTTTGCACACCCTCATGTGAAAAGATTAAAGATTTGAAGTTGAAGATTTTTGGTAGAAAAGTTTTAGACCTGCATGTTTGGTACCTTTTCAATTTTGGGTTTATGGGAGGGTATTAGATTTGTATAAGCATATTTTTATTTCATAACTTGGATATTTTTATTTTCAACTGGCATAGACATAGGTGGAGATTTGTAAGGACATTATTTTACATTGTCCGTTATCAATTTAGTATTTCGTATATTACTACAACCGTCGAAGAATATTCAAGAACATTCATACTTCAAGACGGTTTCGAATATCAAGTTCTTCAACAAGAAAACCCTCCGCGGGATAAATTTTGTTAAGGTTGTGTTTAAGTCCCTTTAACGATTCATATAAATATGCTGGGATATCTTTACAAAATATTTTCTAAGTATTGGAGCGGAGTGTTTCATCAAAATTTATTTTACAAGACCAGTAGGCGAATATTTTAGATTAAAATTTTATTTATTAAAATCTCGTTCGAGCGACATCCTCATCTCGCGTGAAGCTCGTTCGAGTGACGCGTGTCCCTATTCGAATGAGATGATGTTTTCGTTCGAGCGTGCCACCGCCTTAGATTTTCTATAAATTGGCTTTTCCAAATTCATTTTTCATGAGAAGACCGGGAATTTTCAATAGACAAAATTGCTTCGGCAGAATACTTTGTCTTCTCACTTTTATGGCTTTAATCCCTTTTGTTTTCAATTCACAAAATCCAAATGGTTTGTGTGAATTATTTTGGAACCCAAGAACACATTTGTGTTAAAGTTTCTCTTGTAGAGAAGATCTCTACTACAGATCTAGGTGCTCTTGAGGTGAGTACAGGGCTGACGATTACTGCGTGTCATAGGGAGTGATCGTGGGTATTCCTAGGCAAAATTGGAGATGCGGTTCTCGCTAACTCTAGACTGTGTGTCTATATGATTGTTCCGAGGAGTGATCATCACAAATTTCATTGTAATTATTCTAAGTTACAATTTACGTTTTTATAGTGAAATAAAGGTTTGACCTGGAAGTTTTTTTCCTAAAATCTGTGTGTCAGTAATTATTTTTGTTGCTTTGATTTTACACACGTAGTTTCATGCTGTAAGAGGGTAGTTTAGATAAGATGGAGGCGTAACCTCTTTTGAGTATGGTAATGATAAGTTAATTAGCCAAAACCTTGGATTAATTATAAGACATACAAACACAAATCAATGAAGATGAACTCAATTTAAACTCCCAAATCTCTCGTGTATAACTCAGAAGGTAGTAATGAATCTTAAAAGTAACTTAGCTAGAGGGAGAGAGAAGTAAGCACCCTAGATACACCTTGGCGGCCAGCCAAACACACCAAACATCCTCAAGAATCTCTATCAAATATTAAAAGCTTCGTAATAAATGACCGTTGATACCAAATTTAGTCTGCTGACATGGTTCAATTGAGTGAAGACACGTGGAAATCTACGTGGCAACAACAAACACTTACGAACAACACCTTGACTCCAAGGAACCATACTGCAATGAGGAACTCTGCTTCCCCGATCAACTCAGACGCTCCGACCAATAAGAACTTTACGAGGAACTTTTGAGTACCGAGGAACTTTTGAGTACCGAGGAACTTAGGCGGTCCGAGCAGCTAGGCGGTCCGAGCTGCACCTCGAACAAAGCATTAATAGCAGGATAACTAACAAATTGACTGCGCATTAAATGCTTATTATTATCATACAGATGTATACGCTTAAGGGGCATTGAATGTATTACCCTTTCACATTAGAACCTTAGGGGTATAAATACATTGTATTATCCTCATTGTAGAGGGACCGGAATTTCTTGAGAAAACTTATAATCGAGAATTCCCAAACAGTCAGCAATAACAGAAACAGTGGACGTAGGCCATTCTTATAAGGCGGAACCACTTTAAAATTTCTTTGTCTCATTTTATTTTATCTGTGATTAAATAATTAGATATAATCTAATTTTTTACATCAACAGATTGGCGCCGTCTGTGGGAAACGACTGGTAATATCGTTTTTCATCAAAAACAATTCATCACTAATGGCTGATATTCCAGAACCCAGCAATCAAAACGCTGGAAGCCCTCCAAATCCATCTGCTCCGCCAAATATTCCAGATCTGGTTGGAATAATGATAAATCTGGCCCAGGGCCAGACAGTCATGCAAGAAACTATGCGACAACTCATACAAACCCTCCATGGCGGTGCACCAACCCATTCATAACCGCGAAATATTAAAAGAAATACCCGTTTACCTTATTTGCATACTAGGCATACCGATTCATATCGTACTGAGGAGTCTGAAGATTTTTCTTATCAACCTGGACGAATTTCATCGGTACGAGCCACAGATACTGAACAACGTATCACTCTCTCTCCAGAAAGGACTAGTGTGCTAGAAAGATTAAGCAGAGTATCTCCTTTTGATCGATTAGGTCCTAGGAGGAGCAAAAGTCCTCCTAGAGCTGCATCGAAGAGTTTTCGACGACCATCAGACTTAAGGGAAGGATCTACCCAGTCGCGACCAGCTGCTCGTCAAGATAGATCCCAGGAAGCCACATCAACGCGATCAGTTGCTCGAACCAATAGACCCGAGGTAGGAAACGATGAGTGGAAAGGCTCTATTCAGAGGCTGGAGGATAGATTAGGCGAAATGGCTAAAGCCAAGAACCCTCTACAATGAACTTTTGTTCAAGGAACACCTTTTGTCCAGGCCATTGTAGATTTTCCAACACCATCAAAGTTCAAAGCACCTGTTGTGACCCCTAAATATGATGGAAAGACCGACCTTGTCCTTCATATAGAACAATACCAAGCTGCAGCTGACATCTATGCTGTTCCAGATGAGATGAGATGCAGAGCATTCTCAGGAACTCTTACCGGATCTGCTCAAATATGGTATAATAATCTTCCTCGGAGTAAGATCTCAACTTTTTTTCAACTGGCAGAGTTATTCATTGGGAATTTCTATTTTGGGGCAAAGCTAGTTAAATGAGTAGCGCATTTGTTAAGTGTTAGACAAAAAGCTGGTGAAAGTACTAGAGATTATATAACTCGTTTTCATAACGAGAAACTCGAAGTCATTGATTATGAGGAAAAGACAACGATTACCGCCTTGATGAGTGGACTAATGCCCAACAAGTTGTACTACACTTTGGCCAAAGATCCACCTAGAACCATGTCAGATCTGATGGGAAACGCGGCCAAGATTATGAATGCCGAGGAGGCTATGGCTACGAAGAAGAATATGGATGCCAAAGAAACCAAGGTGGAAGGTGATAAAGCTAAGAAGAAAGAGCATAAGAATAATGGTAGTGACAAACACTCAAAAACAAGGTCGTCATGGGAAGTATTGAAGAAATTTGATAATTATACTCCTTTTAAGAAAGACATCAACCATGTTCTAGAAGAAATCAAGAACAACGAGGAATTAAACTGGCCAGAGAAAATGAAGGCAGACCCTGACAGGAGAAATAAGGCAAAATATTGCGAGTTTCACAAAGATCATGGCCATATGACCAAAAATTGCATAGCTCTTCAGAATGAGATTGAAACACTCATCAGACGAGGAAAACTGGCAAAGTATGTTGATCGAAGGAATGAAAGAAGAAACAACGACCGAACAAGAGAGAGGTCTAGATCTCCTCATCGAGCAGAGGAGAACAAGAAAAGAGACCATGAAGTTGATCCAGAAGACGACCCCGATCTTCCCAAGAGACCAAGGCAGCCAGAATGTGAGGTATTTTTGATACGCTTTGGGACATTGGATTGTAATGTTATTACAAGTGGAGATGCAGGAGGAGGAGACCTTACTGCAGAGAGAAAAGCTTACCTCTATGAGGCTCAAGCTTGCTCATACATTCAACGAATAAATCTAGCTGAGGAGGATCTGCCTAGAAAATTAAACAAAGAGAAATTGGTCATTGGTTTCTCAAAGAACGACCTCGCAGGTGTTATATATCCTCATGATGACCCATTGGTGATCAAAATAAGGATGAAGGAAGTGATAATTTCAAGAGTACTGGTAGATAATGGTATCTCGGCAGACATCATGTTCTACTCGTGCTTCGACAGTTTAAATCTAAAGCTATCTCAACTGGAGCCTTATCATAGACCCCTCCTCGATTTTGCTGGCGAGAAAGTATTTCCACTTGGGACGATCAAATTGGATATATTCATTGGTACGTGGCCTGCTTGTCGAACAGAAAGAATACGCTTCTTCGTGATGGATAAGAATGTTCAATCAACATATAATATCATCATGGGAAGAGCAGGATTGAAGAAGTTCGAGGCTGTACTATCTACGGTACATCAATGCCTAAAATTTCCAACAAATTTTGGAGTAGGAGTTGTGAAAGGTGATCAGAAAGTATCTCGGGAATGCTATTATTCATCCTTCGAGCAAGAGGAACTGGAGGAATCAAGGAAAAAGACTACTACCTATCAAGTGGATGGAGGTGCAGAAATTGAAACATTGGATCCTAGAGATGAGTCGCAACTCGTGAAGGGTCAAGTGGTGGAAGCTACTGAAAACATCATTCTGGACGACGAGCACCCTGAACGAACTACTCAAGTAGGTTCGTCGTTGGAAGCCTCACTAAAGCAGAAATTGATAACTTTCTTAAGAAGCAGAAAGCAAACTTTTGCGTGGAGTCATGAGGATATGCCCGGGATAGACCCAAATTTCTTATGTCACGAGCTCAATGTGAATAAGGAGATCAAGCCTGTGAAGCAGAGAAGAAGAGTATTCAGTCCCGAGAAGAATCAAGCTATACAGGAGGAAGTCGAGAAGCTCCAGAAAGCTTGCTTTATTGAAGATGTTAAATATCCAGACTGGTTAGCAAATGTGGTGATGGTGAAAAAGAAGAACAACAAATGGAGGATGTGTGTAGACTTCACCGACCTCAAAAAAGCATGCCCAAAGGATCACTTTCCGCTGCCCCGAATTGATCAACTAGTGGATGCTACCTAGGGACACGAGCTGCTGAGCTTCATGGATGCTTATTCTGGTTACAATCAGATTAAAATGAAACCTGAAGACAGGGAGAGTACTTCTTTCATTACCCCTAGGGGAACTTATTGTTATAATGTTATGCCTTTTGGTTTGAAAAATCCAGGTGCAACATATCAACGGCTGATGAACAAAGTGTTTGCAGAACAAATCAGTTGCAATATGGAAGTCTATGTTGACGATATGCTGACAAAGAGCAAGAAAGCTGCCGATCATCTACTTGACTTAGGCCAAACCTTTGATCAGTTGGATAAATATCAAATGAAGTTGAACCCGACCAAGTGTATATTTGGAGTACGAGAAGGCATGTTTCTCGGGTACATTGTCAATCAGCGAGGCATTGAAGCTAACCCTGAAAAGATCAAAGCTCTGTTAGGGCTGCGATCCCGAACGACGAAGAAAGAGGTGCAAAGTCTTACAGGACAAGTAGCAGCACTCAACAGATTTGTATCGCGAGCAACTGATCGGTGTCTCCCATTCTTCAAGACGCTCCGAAAGGATTTTGAGTTGAATGATGAATGTGAGAAGGCTTTCCAAGACTTGAAGAAATATTTGGGAGCACCTCCACTATTATCCAGGCCAGTGATGGGAGAAAAATTATACTTGTATCTGGCAGTGTCCAAAAATGCAGTTAGTTCGGCATTGATAAGAATGGAGAATGGAGTACAAAAACCAATCTACTACACAAGTAAGGCCTTCCGAGGAGCAGAGATCAGATATCCAAGGCTGGAAAAATTGGCACTAACATTGATCGAGGCAAGTAGAAGAATGAAGCCATACTTCCAGGCTCATACTATAGTAGTATATACTGATATGCCATTAAGGCAAGCCCTTCATAAACCAGAAAAATCAGGAAGATTGATGTGCTGGGAAATAGAACTTGGTGAATATGATATAGTTTATGAACCCAGATCATCGCTAAAAGGGCAAGCAGCAGCAGATTTTATAGCATAGTTCACCTATCCTGTTACCCCCGAGGAGCAAAAGTTGCTCACTGATCAACCTGTGGATGTTACAGGATCATCAAATACAAGCCCAGACCAACTTAGCTTGGTAAAAGGGCAAGTAGATGTTATAGAATCATCAAATTCGAGCCCATACCAGCTTAGGATGGTAAAAGGGCAAGAAAAGATGATCGATGAACAACAAGAAATATCAGGAGATGGTGAAAGGAGGCAATAAATTTTCCACCGAGGAACTCTGTCAGATCAATAATTTGAAGACGAGTTACCTATATGGAGTCTGTATGTGGATGGTTCATCCTGCACTACATGATGTGGCGCAGGGATAGTTTTGAACAGTCCGGACGAGGTCGACATGGAATACGCCCTATGTTTCCAATTCAAAGCTTCTAATAATGAGACTGAATATGAAGCCATGATTGTAGGTCTTAGTTTGGCAAAAACTATGGGGGCAGAACAAGTTATTATTTTCAGTGAGTCGCAATTGGTCATAAATCAAATGATGGGAGTATATGCAGCCAAATGAGAATTAATGATCAGATATCACGCAAAGGAAAAGGAATTGGTGTCGGAATTTGCTGCTATTCAGCTGGTCAGAATACCAAGAATGGAGAATGCAAGAGCAGACGCCTTAGCTCGATTAGCATCAGCTACTCGTATCGAGCTACGAAGAACAATCCCAATTGAAGTTTTAGTTGGTCGGAGTATAGATGAAGATCTGACGATAAACTTTAATACCCTCGATTTAGGGTCATCATGGATGGATCCCATCAGGGCATATATTGAGAAAGGGGAATTACCAACTGACAAACTTGCAGCCAAGAAACTGAAGTTTAAGGCTGCTCATTATGTACTGACTAATGGTATTCTATATAGACGAGGAATTATAGCAGGTTTGCAAATATGTGTGCATCTCACCGAGGTGAAAGATTTGATTGAAGAGGTCCATGAAGGGTCCTGTGGAGCCCATGTAGCAGGTCGGACACTTTTGCAAAGAATAATGACTCAAGGATACTACTGGCCGAAGATAAGAGCTGATTGTATAGCCTATGCAAAAAAATATGACAAGTGTCAGTGCTTCTCCTCCATCCGAAGAACTCCCCAAGTATTATTAACACCCATTACTTCCCCTTGGCCATTTGCCATATGGGGAATAGATTTGGTTGGGCCACTGCCGACGACAAGAGGAAGATTTAAGTATCTAGTGGTCACTGTGGATTATTTTACTAAATGGGTTGAGGCTGAGCCTCTCATTGATATGACGTACGACAAGGTGTACCAATTTATTTGGAAGAACATCATTTGTCGATATGGTCTTCCTCATGCCTTCATCACAGACCATGGAACATAATTTGACAACGAGGAGTTCGCTGCCTATTGCCATCAGTCAAATATCTTGAAGATCCACTCGACACCAGTCCATCCTCAGAGCAATGGACAAACTGAAGTGACAAACAGAACGCTGCTGAATGGTTTTAAAAAAAGACTGAATGACGCGAAAGAAAACTGGATCAACGAGATACAATCAGTGCTATTGGCTTATCGAACTACTCCCCGAGCAGCAACAGGGGAATCTCCATATATGCTAGCATTTGGAAGTGAAGCTGTTATACCCGCCGAATTGGGTCTCCCAACACACAGAATACTGAATTTCAATTCCCCTGTCAGCGACTTAATGAGAAGGTTAGACTTGGACATGCTCGAGGAGGTTAGGAAAGAAGCAGCCATTAGAAATGCTGCTTACCAGCAACGAACAACTTTGTTCTACAACAAGAGAGTGAAGAAGTGCGACTTGAAAGAAGGAGACTATGTGCTAAAGAATGTGATTCAAAAGCACAACAAACTGGAAGCAAACTGGCATGGACCCTACCGAGTTAAGGAAGTTGTTTGACCAGGGACATACAAAATAGAAACTTTAGAGGGCGAGGAGTTTAAGAATGCATGGAATGCAGAACACCTGCGCAAATATTATCAGTAATGTAAACTCTCATGTAATGCAGTTTCATCAATATGAATAAAGTGACAATGTTCTGCCCAGTTCTTTCCTTTTATTGGAAATATTTTACGGAATACTAGTGCTACACACTACTCAGCAAAACTCGGACTACTCAAATCTATTCCTAAAAATGCCAACTTGGTTGGTTATGAATTAAATCTATTCCTAAAAATGCCAACTAAGGTTGGTTAGGAAGTAAATCTATTCCTAAAAATGCCAACTAAGGTTGGTTAGGAAGTAAATCTATTCCCGAAAACGCCAACTAAGTTTGGTCGGGAAGTAAATCTATTCCTAAAAATGCCAACTTGGTTGGTTAGGAAGTAAATCTATTCCTAAAAATGCCAACTTGGTTGGTTAGGAAGTAAATCTATTCCCGAAAATGCCAACTAAGGTTGGTTGGGAAGTAAATCTATTCCTAAAAATGCCAACTTGGTTGGTTAGGAAGTAAATCTATTCCTAAAAATGCCAACTAAGGTTGGTTATGAAGTAAATCTATTCCTAAAAATGCCAACTTGGTTGGTTAAGAAGTAAATCTATTCCTAAAAATGCCAACTAAGGTTGGTTAGGAAGTAAATCTATTCCTAAAAATTCCAACTAAGGTTGGTTAGGAAGAAAAACTATTCCAAAAAGTGCCAAAGATTGGTCGGTAAGAAAAACCCACTAACTGTAGTTGGTTGAGAAGAAAAATTTACCGACCTTGGTTGGTCTGAAACATTTTATGAGTACGAAAAAGTGATCGAGCAAAAATTTTTAATACTCGTGACTTTTTAAATTACTACCAAGTTGGTCGAGAAACAAAGTATCATCAATTTTGGTTAGTCGTCAAATGATTACCACGAATTCAAGATAGTCGACAATAAGTTTTAACAAACTCCAGTTGATCGACAAATAACACAATGTTGTTATCTTTTTAACAGATATACATGCACAGATGTAAAGTGTTTTATGATTACAAGACAATGGCAGTCAAGATTTGTAAATAAAATTATTTCATTAAATGTAGAACAAAATACATTAAGAATGAAATACAAATTTATTACATCAAGATTCCTATTCTATTGGTTTCTTCCCCTCTGCTTTTGAAACAGGTTCCTCGCCCTCAGGTGGATCATTTAAAGCATAAGGGGAATTTATGAAGTGAAGATCTTTAAGCATCCTGATGTTCATCACAGATGGTCGATCGAGTAGGTGCTCGGGACAAGATATCTCAACATTGGAATGGAGATTGTAATCGCCAAGGTATTTGGAAATCAAACACCGAGGGATGGCCCAAGCAGGGATCCAACTCATATCAAGCTTGAATGGTGGCACTGGTAGGTCGAGCAGCCCAGGATTATGGTAATCCCATAGGTAATGACCCTGTTCCAGTTGCAGTACACCTAAGGCATTCAACCATCCTTGTTTGTAACCCTCATTATTTGCATTTTGGATACGATCATCCAAATGGAAGAGAGCCTCGTTGTAGCCAGCCATCCAGAATTCTCTGGGCTGCTTGTGGAATTGATATGTCAATCTTTCTAGTTGCTCATGGAGATTTTTTATAAAGAGTTCTTTATTCTCCAAGACAGACTTCTGCGCAGAAAGCTGCTCGTCCAGACTCCTGATCTTCTTAGACATCTCAGCCAATGCCTGGTTCTTTGCCATCAGTTGGAAGACCTAGTTCTCTAGAGCAGATTGAGTTCTCTATTCCTCGACAGAAATCCAAGCAGCTCTTGATCATCCCCGAGGAGCTCTTGCTCGTCCTCGAGTAGATGTAGAAGGGCCAGACCTCTTCAAGGTTTCTAACTCATCCCTCAGGTTGGCGTTTTCGACCTCCAAGAAAGAGACTCCCTCGTCGTTCACAGGGACCAAAGCTTTTGAGGTGGCAGCTGCAGACTTCAACTGAGACACCTCTCTTTGCAGGTTATTATTTTCTTTCTCTAACAACTCAGCTATTTATCTGTGCTCTTCGACCTCAGCCTTGAAAGTTCTCTCCCTCACATTGTAAGCAGCAAACCGTTTATCGTATCCCTTATCGGCACTGATTTGCTGATACTTCTTCTCGTACCCCTCATGCAAAAGGGCAGTATATTCCTTATATTATTGCTGAAGTTCTTCAAGAGTGCCTTGGAGATCTTCAATCATATCATAGTATGCTACGTTGTTAGCCACTGCACGATTGAGCAGGCACTTCAAATACTAATAGGCTTCAATTTCTTGCTCTGAAGCACCTTGACCGAGGATGTCAATGATTTGAGCTTCACTCATGTCTGTATGACCAGCTTTGAAATACTCATTGCATTGCCTTAACAGTTTTGAATCATGAGCAGACAATAATTCCATCCTGGCCAGAAAATAGTAAAGGAAGAAAAAGAAATAATCAATAAGAGTACAAACAGAGCATGAAGAAGAGAATCAACAGTATGCATAAGCAAAAGTTCAAATTTTATTACATCATAAAGGAGAAGTACAAAGTTCAGAATTACATTTGACAAAGAAAAATAAAATAGAGAGAAATCCGAACAACTCTACACCTTTTCCTTGTCTCCCAAAACTTTCTCGGGAGGCTGGGACGAGGAGGTAGGTTGCTCGGATGGAATAGAGGGTTGCTCGGGAAGTGCTGGAGGTTGCTCGGATGAAGTAACGGGTAGCTGAAGTTCCTCGCCAGTGGGCTGGATAGCTGGGGGATGAGAAATTTGATCTCCCATCACCATGGAAGATTCCTCAGAGGCAGCTTCGTCCTCTTCTTCTTCTTCAGGAGTTGGAGGGGGGCCCGGGATGTGTCGCTGAAATAGTTCAGAATTTTCATCAACTTTCATCTCTTGCAGAGCAGCGACCCATCCATATCTAAAGTATTTGAGGCTGCCATATTCCACTTGCGACATCATGGCAGCCAAACCTTTATTCCACCCTTTATCCCAGCCGGCGCTGAAAGATTTTTTGACAGCCAATTTCCTCTTTGTCTTCTCCGAGGAAAGCTTCTCAGAAAGAAGATCATCAGCAGCTTTTAATTTATTCTCAACTTCCTCCTTCTGACGACTTACTTCCCGAAGTTGACCCAACTCCTCCTCAGCAGCCTTGAGCTTATTTTCAAGCTCCCCAGCATTTTTGAGCTTCCCTTCGAGCTCTTTATTCTTCACCTCCAAATCATTTATTTTTTTCTCCAACCCCTTGCAGACCTCAATAACCTGAGCTTTCTCCTGTTCGGTCGAGATAAGCCTCTTCTCCCAAATCACCCTATCATCATCATATTTCTGATGAGAATCTTTCAGAGACTGCGCCAGGCCCATCAAAGCTTCCTCTACACCAGACGAGGAGCTTGAAGCTTTAATAGCTTCATCTTTCTTCAGAATTGTATTAAAACAGCTCACCAACTGTGAAAAGAAAACGAAAGCAAGTCAGTGCACAGATACAAAAGGAAAGAATGAAAATTTAAGACTATAGGACTTACAAAAGCAATATGACGAGCTGCTAATGTGGTAACCGTGTCCCGAGAAAGGTTTTCTTCAATACCTTGGATCTCGGGAATGATCCAAGTCTTCACCGAGTTCATAGCAGAGCTCGGGGGAACAAAAGTGGGAACACCACTAGTCGGGGGCTGAGAGATGGATTCAGCCAAATTGATAGAGGAGATTTTCTTCAGCCTCCTCAGAGGAGCATCAACTTTCTCGACTAACGATTTAGTCTTAGTCGGAGAAATGACAATCACCTCGCTTGGAGCAGTAACCTTGCTCGGGGCCACTGGGGGCTTCTCGACAACCTTCACAGGAGCAACCAAAGGAGATGCATCAATTTTCTTCGTCCCTTCTCCTGGGACATCAAGCTTACTTCTCTTTGCCTCTCCATCACCAGAGGCAGGTTTCTCAAAAAGGGTAGGAGGTCTTCTTTTCTTCATCCTTTCACTCAAAGGAATATGTGACTCAGGTTAAGAACTTATAGAGGCTAGTATTGGTTCTGCGTCGCTTATCATCGGACGAGCAGTAAAAGAGGAGGAACCACGTCAAAGTATTGACAGAATTCTAGACATAGAGGGTTTGGGGGAAAAGAAAAGCCACATTCAGCGACAAAGAAACTGGGGAACCAATGTCCCTCAGCCAAACGAAAATAGTCTGAAGGCTCAGAAAGCTCTTCCAAAATAACCCATGAGGGAATAGAGAAATCAGAGCGAAACTTATCAATCGATTCTACAGGATAAACCATGATGAAAGAAGTAAATCAAAGAGAAAGAAGAAAATCTTACAGGAAAGGGATGAGTCTGTTGACAACAAATGATGAAAGAGATGAACGCACAGGAGAGAGAGACGATGGAAAACTCAAAGAGACAAATTTGAAAAAGTAGAAGACGATGGGATTTTCTGCAACGTTTAAATACTTTGCCTTGGGAAAGGGTAAAAGTAATGATTAAAAAAAGAGACGGTTACGTTACCGGCGGCTAAAAAGACAAAAAGGGCGCGGGAATCGAAGCGGTTAGAAAAATTCAAAAAAGACCGATTCTACGAGTTTGGAAGAAGAAATAAATACAAAAGAAAATACTCCTAAATTTCAGGATGACCATTTAAAACCACCATATTTCGAGAAAGAATGTTCCACACTCCTCAAATGTCGAACTATGAAACATTGGGGGCTTCTGTTGATACCAAATTTAGTCTGCTGACATGGCTCAATTGAGTGAAGACACATGGCAATCTGCGTGGCAACAACAAACACTTCCGAACAACACCTTGACTCCGAGGAACCATACTGCAACGAGGAACTCTGCTTCCCCGATCAACTCAGACGCTCCGACCAATAAGAACTTTATGAGGAACTTTTGAGTACCGAGGAACTTAGGCGGTCCGAGCTGCACCTCGAACAAAGCATTAATAGCAGGATAACCAACAGATTGACTGCACATTAAATGCTTATTATTATCATACAGATGTATACGCTTAAGGGGCATTGAATGTATTACCCTTTCACATTACATCCTTAGGGCTATAAATACATTGTATTATCCTCATTGTAGAGGGACCAAAATTTCTTGAGAAAACTTGTAATCGAGAATTCCCAAACAGTCAGCAATAACAGAAACAGTGGACGTAGGCCATTCTTATAAGGCTGAACCACTTTAAAATTTCTTTGTCTCATTTTATTTTATCTGTGATTAAATAATTAGATATAATCTAATTTTTTACATCAACAATGACAATGGTGGGTGAGTAAAAAACTCTCTAGTTTGTAATAACTCTCTTTAATGTATATTATCTCTAGCAATGACTTCTCAACTCTCAGAAAAGATCATCCCCTCCTCAAAGGTGCTTGGGGTCCTTAAATATCCCCCACACCACCCCCGAGGCAACTCAATCATCAATGCCTATGAAAGACCTCCCTCATACTTTATGTCACCAATATTAAATACCTGATGCACTAGTTGTCTCCACATCATAAACATTAAATGCCAAGACACGACTTTTGCCTAACCACTGTGTGTCAAGGGGCTGTTGTCGCAGAGGTGTCTCACCAACTGCCTGATAGCCCCAAATACCATGGCGGTTTACTCAAGTGCATGTCTGACATTGTTTAGCTACCTAGTGACATCATCTATAGTAGATGTGACATTAAGTAGAGAGCTATTTAGTTCACAACTCAACGCCCGATGAACCTTCAAGCTTCTCCGCCCGAGGATCCACGATCAGTGTTCTTTGGTATTTTACCACGTGTATCTAAGATGGTCAGGACAATCCCCAATATTGCCTCACTTCTCAATCATCCAAACTAAGTCCCTTTAAAGTTCCCAGGACGAGGTTATTCGATAGAGAATGAAAGCTCTCCCGGGCCCTGCCAAGCCTGGTCTCTCACGAGTACCATTTGACCTCACACTAAAACTCATTATTATTCTCATTACATAATTACAACCGTTATACATCATAGTCAATATAAACAAAAATACAATATGACTGATGGACACAACAAGCTAAAGTATGAGCTGTTATGCTTGAGCTGCCACGCTTGAGCTACCTCGGTGCCTTAATCCCCAAAACACTGTTGCTAATGTGGAATTACCTCTAATATCAAAATTACCTTCAAGTCCCCTCTATATTTTCCCCTTCATGGAGAAATTTATTGGAACAAGAAATGTCTGCATGAAACTTCTCAAACCGACGAACCTTCTCTACGTGAAAAAATTCTGGCCTCCTTTCCTTCATTAGAACCACAACATTATAATGTCCAGGAAAAAGTAAAATTCTCCCCGATGTACCTGAGCCGAAGCACTACGACTTATTGGGGCTTTGATGAAGGGACATCACCACTTTTTCCTTATACTGTGCTTCAACTGTTCTTGCTTTATTATTTTAAATTCTCCCGAAAGGCCTGCTAACCTTCTCAAATACTCATTTTGATTCTTGGTAGGTGAAATTCTCCCTTGCAATGCTTCCCTACGTTCAAAAAAGCCAAAATTCTCCCCGATGCAGCCGAGTCACCATTTAAACAACGTTAGGACTTGTGGCGAGGGGACATCGTAGCTTTTTTGAATCGTTGGGACATCTTTTCTGTTGGGAGTTATTGGATATGTTTGACCAAAATTCTAGTGCCAAAACTCAAACTTACTGAAGAAGGCAACCCCTTCTATTCCCCAGGTGTCACTTTATAAATGATGTGGCGCTGTCTTTTCAGGTGTCAAAACACTTCCCGAAGTGCCACGTGTTCATTTGAAATGATTATAGACGGCCTTGCATGTGTGGTGGTGGGAAACTCAATAGACGAGTTCCTTAAAAGGTTTCAAACGTCTCTTTTTTCAAACCCTTCTCTTTCCTTCTTCTTCTTCAAGCTCCCATCTTCTGTAGAGAGAGAAAATTGTGCGAAAACCTCCATTGTTTACCAAGCTCTTACCTAGCTTCTACATTCTCTCCTCTTTTACGCCACCACCTGTGGTTGTGCTTCTCCATCTTCATTCCTAACCCTTATTTTACCAATCTTTTTTCTTTACTTCGTTGTTGTCTGCAATGGTCTCCTCAAGCAACCCTACCACACCTACCACCAGTGCTGCACCTGCCACCCCTATTGTCACCACCTCTACTGCCTCCTCAGTGACTGCTGCCCATTAGGACCAGCTGCGCTTCTACCACCGTTCACCCATATTCGACAAGGGTGATGACTTTTTTGGGTCTTGTAAGACTTGCATTTTTAATGCCAAGTATGCTGCCCTGATGCTTGGTGATGAAGATGAGAGTGATGATAAATGGGGCTTTCTACCTCTAGAGGGGACTCTCTGGTTTCATCTTAAGCGAGGGGACTTCCCATGGTCCCACATTAACTTTGAAGGGCCTGGGGGCTCTCCTTCTCACTTGGTTGCTTGGAACTCCCATATGTAGAGTTCTCATGCTGACACTCTAACCAAGATTGGGTTTCATCGGGCCAAGTGGTTTGGTGATTTCACCCTGTCCAAGAATAATGCCGCCCTTCCTGTTCTGGTATCTCGCCGGAATGTTACCACTCATACCTTCATGGTACGTGGGGAGAATTTACAATAACATTGGAGGACGTGTGCGAGCTCCTAGGCCTCGAGGCAACATGCCATGAGCCCTATTCTGATGAAGCCCTGGATGCCCAAGAGACTGCTGATCGTTTGGAGTTAGACCGTATGTGCCCAAGGTGCATCAGTACTTCAAACAAAGCGACCTTCACTCCTATTATCAACTATTTCTTCAAGTATCCTTCTGAAGGTAGTACCTCTGAGGCCGCCCTCGATCAAGGTACATCGCTGGAACTTCCTGCCTACATTCTTATCATTCTTTCTCGTTTTCTTTTAACGAGGAAACCCAATGACCAATCGCAAAGGGACCTAATCGACCTATCCCTTCGTTTGGCCCGGGGTATCAAGCTTCCTCTAGCTGCAATCGCCTTGGGATCCCTCTACACATGGATTGATAGAACCCTTTTTGACATGGAACGATCTCTGGGTCATTATAACTTGGCCAACTTCGCCAACTGTGTCCTCCTAAGAGGCTACCTCTATGTACATTTCCCGATTGTAGCAGCCAAGACCAATCGCCCTCCTTTGGGAGAAATAATTCTGCCCCCACGCTCCTTTGTTTATCATAAGAGACAAAGACGAAAGGAGTTGACCTCCATCATCGATGATTTTTCGAATTTTGTGATGAGGCCCTATGAAGAAGACATCTTTCTCTACACTTGTGGTTTTTTCAACTATGAAGCAAGAGTGGTCCAGGAAACTACTCTGGACCTCATTATTTGAGTCCCTTCACTAGCTTTGGTCCTTCTGTTTTCACAAGGATACCTGCCCTCCTATATCGAGTGGGGATACACCAACGAGCACTACAATCCCAACCGATGCAACCGTCAGTTTGGCTTCGATCAAGGGGCTCCTCGCCTAATTTTTCAACTGTCTAACCCCAAGGTCTCCTTTAGCGATGCATGTTCCCTATTCTCCTCAACCGCTGCGTGGGGAGTGAGTTCTATAATGGCTGGGTGAGTCACCATTCCCAGCATCACCAGGAAAGGGGATGTGACCCCTCTATTCGCAACAAATTACTAGCCGAGACAACTAGCCCAAATTTCTGAGCTCATCGAGGGGGATCCCGTGTATCCTCCCGTTCTTTTCTTTTCTGCCTTGGAGTTGGGATTAAAGGGGAATTCCGTTATTGGGATTGAGTTCCCTCTAAGATAGACCCCCAAAGTACCTCCTACTAAACTTCCACCACACAGCCCCATGATCCCCATTGCCACGCCCAAGCCTAAGGCCACTGCAACCCCCAAACCACTTGCCCCTCTGGTCGAAGCTACAACAGGGGAAGGGCCTTCTCAGCCACCTGCTAAAAAGACCAAGAATTCCAAAAGTGGGGTTTCCTCAAAATCCAAGTCCAAAGCTCAAGCATAAACTCCTTTGGAGGCATTCCCTATTGCCTCCGTTCCCCCTCCTATGTTTGCAGAGGTAGCTGAAGAGCTGAGGAGGTAAGTTCAAGCTGAGGTTGAAAGAATAAATGCTGAGTTTCAACAACACGCTATCGTCGTTTCTCCTTCGGCTGTCTTTCCCACGATTGTGGTTAATTTGACCGAGCCATCGGCAAAGAGGAGAAAAAGGCCGAGGGTACCTCAAAGTGGTGATAAAACGGATGTAAGGAAGAAAAATCTGGGCACTAAGTCCGAGAAGAAATGAACAATCGAGATACCTCCATCTTCTACTCCCTATGTTGTTTCCTCCTCGCCACCTTCACCAGTGGTTATATCTTCTCATTCTCCCTCTCGATCTGAGGTATGGGTGCATTATTTATTTCTTATTCCCCTTCTCTTAAGGTGTGTTACGTCTGTTCATTTATTAATAAGAAAATGCTTTGGTGCAGGGAGTTAAAGAAGAAGGGCCCAGTCCCCCCAGCCCCCCGTAAGCCGTTTCGTGGGGGGGATTACGGTATCTCTCCATCCGACGCTACTCTTCCCCGTTCCCCCTGATAAGACTTACCCACTTTCTCCGTTTGCCTTCCCAATGGGCTAAAGAAGCTACTACGGGGGCTTCTACCGTTGGGTCTGATGAAATGTCTGGCCAACTAGAGGGTACTACTCCAGCCTCCTCTGAATTACCCTCCGAGCAAGAGGTCCCTCTGCCCCTCGTTGTGGTCGAGGAGAGTGCCCCTGAGGTAAATTTCTTGTCAAGTCTCACGTCTTTTATTTCTCCCATTGCTTTGTTTATCATTATGATATGTTGAGATATTTTAGGTGGAAGTGGCATCGCTGATAGCTAACATTCTCCTTCCCGTTGCATTGATGAGACCCCTGACTGCAGTTCCCCTTTTTAGTGCCATAACGGGGGTAAGTTAGATGTATTCCTGCCCCTTATTTTTTTCTTTGTATTTACTTCTCGTGTCTAACACTTGGTTTTGTATTTGTAGCTTTCGCCAAGCCTTACCCCACCCTTTTCTCTTAGTGGCTTTTTCCTTTCCCATGCCAAGGCTGATGCTGCTGCTCCTCATGTTAGTTCTTCTATTCCCACCGGCGTTGGGGCATCTCTTCAAGGTCCAACGTCTACTTCTGATGATACGCCCATGTTGGACTTAGTACCTTATATTGTCTAGGGAGGTTTGCCTACCGTTGAGGCTTCTTCAGTCAAGGGCCCCGTTGAAGCTACTGAGGCAATGAGCCTTCCCCCAATGGTTTCTACCATTATGGCCCCCGTGGTGAATCCCGTTCTCGCTTCTACTACTGCTGAGGTACTTCGCTAATTTCTCTCTGCATTTCTCAGTTTCTCGAACTTCACCTATGCTTGTGACTTAACAATGAAAACACTTGTTAAGGTTTTTTCATAAACTCCACATATATCGGTGACTTAACAACGAAAACGCTTGTTAAGATTTTTCATAAACTCCACCTGTATCGGTGACTTAACAATGAAAACACTTATTAAGATTTTTCATAAACTCCACCTTTATTGGTGACTTAACAATGAAAATGCTGTTAAGATTTTTTATAAACTCCACCTATATCATTACATAACAACGAAAACACTTGTTGAGATTTATCATAAACTCCACCTATATTGGTGACTTAACAACGAAAACACTTGTTAAGATTTTGCATAAACTCCACCTATATCGGTGACTTAACAACAAAAACACTTGTTAAGATTTTTCATGAACTCCACCTATATGGGTGTGACTTAACAACGAAAACACTTGTTAAGATTTTGCATAAACTCCACATTTATTGGTGACTTAACAACGACAATGATTGTTAAGGTTTTTTCATAAACTCTTTATTTCCTCTAACTATTTTTAGGTTGCTTTGGAGGATTCTCCACCAGTTCCTTCGCCCATTGCCTCGCCCCATCCATATCCTGTCATTTTACAAGATTCTAGCCATAATGATCAAGGTTCCATGACCGGCACTGCTGCGGAGAGCGAATCTGGCTGTGAGCTTCCTCTGCCCGACCTAGCTCCTCACACCTTCTACCTGATGGTGCTTCAGTGTTCTCCTCAGATGCCTGTCAACCATCGTCTAGTAGTTGAACAATTTATAAATCATCATCCTGAGATGTTCACGATGGATTGTCTGCGTTCAAACATCTTCGTTATGAGTTACAGGCTTCAGGGCATGGCTACCATTATTGCTAAAATTTCTAACACTCTGACCTCAAATGTTACCAGACTCCTCCTTAACCAATTTATGGGTTATCTGAGGGAGTTGGGTCGCGACGGCTTCCCTTTTAGCTGGCTTCTCATGCATTTGAAGACCTTGAAGAGCCAACGACTAAACAACCAGAGGGAAATCTTGTGGAAACATCAGGAGGACCAGCGGGCCGAGGAAGCTAAGTTGGCCGATCTAACACCTCTTCTCAAAGCTATTAACAAGGAGGTGGAGGGCATCGAAGAAGCTCTGCGTCTGGAGAAGATAAAACGGGAGAAAATCCTTATCGAGCGCACACAAGCATAGACGAGGTTGGAGGTTTCTATTAATGCCCAACGGTCTTGCCTAGAAGCTTCTTCGGGCCTTCCTGGAGATTTTTTCTCCTCCCCAGATCTTTGGTTCCTCCTAGGCCAATGAGATTTTGTATATACTTTTTTCTTATTTTTTTCTCTCCTTCTTATGTAGTTCTTGGGCAATAGCTCCCAATTTTGTAATGCCCCAAAATTTATGAAAGAAGAAGGATTTATGTTTTCTCATGCTTTTCCCTTGTGTTACAACTCTTTGAACACATTATGAAGTTCTATAATTCTTTCATCCCCACTTGGGTTATAAATAAAGAGAACTTGCATATTTGTCATAAAAAAAGGACTTATATATTTATAATAGTTAGATACATCGGTGTCCCAAACATAATTGCCTACATATGATAGACTTTCAACCATTTGTTGTTAATCTTGAATGGACTATCTTCTTCTATCTTAGAAATTAAGCAATAACCTGAGTCATGAGCTTCTTTTACAATAAAAGGTCCCTCCCACTTCGTTGCAAACTTGGGTAGGGTTAATCCTCTGATGTGCTTTACTGCTGCTTTCAACACGAGGTCTCCTTCCATGAATTTCCTTGGTCTTACTAAGTAATCATATGCCCTGGAGAGCTGCCACGTACAAATTTGAAAGCGTTTCATCGCATTATCTCTATGTTCGTCCAACGCTTCCAACTGCACATGTCTATTCTGAGGGAGCATGCTACTTCACAAGGCATATGGAGCAGAGGGAACTTCTAACTCTATTGGGAGGATTGCCTCAGACCCATAAATAAGAGAGAATGGGGTATACCCCATAGGCTTCCTCTTGGTTGGTCAATAGGCCCACAATACAGCTGGTATCTTATCATCCCACGCTCCTGGGAAATCCTCCATTGTTTTAGCCAAGATATTAACCAAGGTTTTGTTAGTTTCTTCATCTTGACCGTTTCCCTTTGGGTATGCCACCGTCGAAGTGTGATGGACAATGGAGTATTTGTCTGTGAGCATCGTTACTTCTGAATTAACGAAAAGGGTTCCATTGTCTGAAAGGATAACCTTTGGGATCCCAAAACGGCAAATGATGTATTCTCTGATGAAGTTGCTCACCACCCCTGTTATATCCCTTCTCAGTGGTATCGCTTTAGCCCATTTTTTAAAGCACTCCGTTGCTACTAGTATCCATATCTTCCCCCTCGAAGAAGGATGTATTTCCCCCACTAGGTCGAACGCCCAAGTGTGAAAAGGATATGGCGTTGCCTGGGAGTGTAGGTCCACTGATGGGGCATGGATCATATTTCTATGAAGTTGGCAATCCTTGCACCTTCGAACGAACTCAGCAGAATCTTTCTCCATCGTTGGCTAATAGTATCCCAAAGTCATCAACTGGTCATATAACTTATCCCCTCCTATATGAGCTGGATCGTGTGCCTGTTTGAGGACCTCGGCTGCTTCTTCCTTCATGATACAATGTAATGGCCTGTTGAAGTATCCCCTTTAAAAAAGATGCCCCTCCTGAATGTAGAATCTCGAGGCCCTTCGTCGGAATCCCATCACATCAATTTTCTCTATGGGGACAACTCCATCTTTAATGAAGTCAATATAGGGATGTCTCCAGTCAGCCTGAGCCTCCACAAAATGACAGTCAGTTGCCTCGAAGAATAACTAGCATTTATCACACTTCCTTTGTAGCTCTGCCGCGTCTTGTTTCATTCTTGGCCAAAAGTACCATTCTCTTTGAATCCTTCGATAGAGCGGTATCTCAGTTGTTTTGCAGTGCTCTTCATGTGTTTTCTTAATATCCGCTCTCCTCTTCTGGACCGATGCACCTCAAAAACCATCCTCCTACATTCCTAAAGTAAAGGTTTCCTTAGTTCATGAAGTATTGGGCTAATTCCCAAAACCCCATCACTGCGTCCCCCGATTCTAATTGCCTTTTGATCTCCTTCCTCAAGTCTTCATCCTCTTTTATTGGTAAAATTGACTATACTATCGAAGGAGCTATTCTTAGTTGGATCACGATAGTAGTTGTATCGTTCCTCATAACCATCTTCTGGGAAATGGTGGCATATGCATCTGGGTGGCAGTTCATCGTTCTGGGTTGCCTCTTGATCTTGGTCCGATGGAACTGGCAGAGGAGCCTCTGAATGATTGTTCTGGATGGTGACAGGCTCATGTGTTTCAATGCGTACTCTCCATTTACTTGCTAAACCACCAAGTTTGAATCCCCTTTGATGCAAAGTGAATGAATCCCCTTTGAAGAGCTTATAGTAATCCCAACACCAATGTTTCATATTCTACCTCGTTGCTAGAATAAGGGAAATCTAATTTGTAGGAAAGAAAAATATCCTCCATTCCTTTTGAGAGATTAACCCCTGCTCTTCCTTTCTTTTCTATTGAAGATCCATCGAACTGCATTATCCAGTCCTCATCCGTTGTGTCTAGGTGGTTGGCCTGTAAATCATCTCCTGGAATACTTTTTTTGGGTCACTCAAACGTTCTTGAGAGGAAAATTTCCAATAAATCGACGTACGCCTAGCTTTTGATCGTGCGAGGAACCACACACTTCAAGTCATACTCGGATAGGATGAGGAACCACCTAGCTGCTCTACCAATCAATATCGTTCTTGCTAGAAAATACTTAATAGGATCACATCTAGTCACAATATGAATTATAAAAGACAACATATAATGTCTAAGTTTTTGCGCTACAAATACTAAGGCTACATAATGCCTTTCCAAGCTACTGTATCTGACTTCTTGTCCATGGATGATCCTGCTGAGGTAGTATACTAACTGTTCTTTCCCATCAATCTCTTATTCCAACAATGCTCCCATAGACCTCGTGGTGGATGTGAGATACACTTGCAACAATATTCTTGCCTTTGGGGGAACCATGGTCTGTGGGGAAACGAGCAATTTCTTCAGTCCGTCAAGAGACTCCTGGTGAATCTCCTCCCACTTGAATTTTGTGCTCTTTCGTAACAGCTGCATCAGCAGGTGTGTTACCTCGGCTAATCCAGGCACAAATCTCCTAAGGTAGGAGACTTTACTGAGGAAACTCTTCAGCTCCTTCACCGTTCTTGGGCATGTCATTTCCAAGATCGCTCACTGTTTGTCCTGGTCCATCTGCACCCCTTGTCGATCAACCATAAAGCCTAGGAATTTCCCATCTATCACTCTAAAAACACACTTCAGTGGGTTCATCTTCAATTTATACTTCCTACAATGGCGAAACACCTTCCTCAAATCGCATAGATGGGACTCCTCCTTCCTTGATTTGATGACCAAACCATCCACATAAAATTCCATATATTTGTGAAAGAAGTCATGGAAAATGGTCATCATCATTTTTGGTAAGTCGCCCCAGCATTCTTGAGTCTAAACGGCATCACCATGTACATGAAGTTGCCCAGCGGGGTTCTGAACGCTATTTTCTCTACATCCATGGGGTACACATTGATCTGGTTGTACCCTACATACCCATCCATAAAGCTATACATCTCATGACCAGCCGTTATATCTATTAGGTTATCGATGGAGGGCAAAGGGAACTCATCTTTGGGACAAGCCCTATTCAAATCTCTGAAATCCACACAGATCCTTTTTTGATTTTTGTCTTTCTTTCCCACTGGGATAATGCTAGATAGCTAGAGTGGGTGCTTTATCGGTATGATGAACCCTGCCATGAGTAAGCATTGAACCTCTTTCTTGATCTTTAAATCTAGCTCAGGTTTGTATGTTCTCATTGCTTGTTTCACTAGAATGGCTAAAGCCATTACGTTTAACTTGTGGCAGCTCACTTTCTCATCCAGCCCTTCCATCTCCGTGTATTTCCATGCAAAAACATCTATAAATTCTTGAATGAACTCCACTAAGGCCTTTCATTTCTCTTCACTGAGATCTTTCGAGATGAAAATGGGCCTTGGGTCCTCCTCTTCTCTTACCAGGTTTAACTGCTCCAGTTCTTGTGCCTAAGATTTTGATCGATCCGCCATGTAATCTGGTTCCTCGGTGACTTCCTCCACAAATTCTTATATACTGGATTTGTATATCACCATACATTATCCCCGTTGATCCACCAAAAATCATTCATATATCGGGTCAACCACATCATCAGTTTCCTCGGCCGCTCGCTCACACCGTTACAATCGATATACCATTTTTCCTTCTTTAGTAATTACCTTCTTGCATTGTCTACTGGTAATGGTGATTGCCTTCCTTTTCTTCTCTCTAGAAGCCTCGACCACTCTTTTTCCTAAGAACCATCTCAGCACGCTTTATTATTGGACCTCATGTTCCATCGGATCCACTCTGGGCCTCATCCTATCTTTGAGCTGATTCGAGATGTTTTGGGGCCAAGGGACCACCTGGTGAGCTTCTCCGGTCATCAATCTTGCGCTGCTTGCAACCTCTTTACTCTTCTCGTTCAAGGGACCCATCATTTCTCTGATTAAGGGAACCCATGCTCCCTCCATTCTTCTTGTTAGGATGCAAACATCCTCCTCCAATTCTGTGTAAAATGCCGCATCTACCAAGTGAGCTTCCTCGATAGCAAAGGGCCTCTTCGTAGCCCTAATGGTTACCTCTGTTCCCTTGATATTCTCTTTAGCACATTGGTGATACGTTAAAGGAACTAGCCTTTGATTGTGCATACATACTCTTTCTATCAGCAGATGGTAGGAAATTTCACTCTCTATTATGTGGAACTTGATATGGGAACTCAGATTTCCCATTACAATCCTAACATTAACGTACCCAATGGATTTGGAAGATTGGTTATCATACCTCGAAATCGCTAAAGGCATAGGGACCAACCTTGCTTCTGGAATATTGGTTGCATGGAAAGAGTTGATTGGCATGATATTGATGGAAGCTCCCCCATCCATAAGAGTCCTTACGAAACTAATTCCGTTGACGCTGGCGGTCACATACAATGACCTGTTATGAGGGAACCTTACAGCCCTATTTGCATCGCTGAAGGTTATTTCTGACAGAAACCTTCTCACCAACTTGGCCATGGGTCCCTTCCATCTTAGCGAAGGGACTGCGTTCATCCTCTCAATATCAATTATTTCCCAGGTTATCTCCAACCTACTCTCCTTCGGTATCCCCACTTGGTCGAAGAATCGGGTGAACTTTGGGGATTTTGAAACTGCACAGTATTCTAGGACTGGGTCTGCTTCCTCACCTTCAACGCTGTATACGTCCTTCATGTCTTGGGCACTTGCCTCATCGTTGGCTAGTACTACATTAGCCATTCCCTTCATACAATCTTCCAGAGCTTCTTCGAACTCATCTTGCTTCGACGTTGGATTTCTTCCTTCTCTCTCGGCCTCCTCATCATAGGCCACCACCAGATTGGCCCCATGTGCTGGGAGTGGGTTGTTGTTAATGTTCTGCGAAGGGATTTTCAACGTAACTTCCTTTATGTACTTGTCGATGATTCTCCTTAGCGTGAAATAACTATCTGTTGGGTACTGGATCTTCCGATGGACCTCGCAATAGTTGGGATCTACCCTTGTTGCCGCATCGGGTTCCCCAATGGGAATGCCCTTTGGTTCGTAGACCATTGCTCGTTGGGCCATCGTGTTGTAACAGCTGATAGCTTCCTCCACTGTACAAGGCAATAATGGTGGGTCCTCCCTGTCTCCTCCAAACTTCCTCTTATTGTCCTTCTTCGGTGCCTTGCCCCCATCTCCTCCCTCGATGTACCCTACCCGTGGGGGCTGAGACCTCCCCCCGAAGGTTGCATTGGATGCCTAAACATAATTGGCACCACCACCGAATTTGGTCGTACCACCAAGGATATATTTCTTGCCGCTTTTAAGAACGCCGAAAAAGTCTCCTCGCACGTTTCATTAATGAGGTGACAGATGTACTCAGGAATTAATCCTTCTGTATAGATCTGTAATAACTTGGACTCTTTGTCCTCTTCCCTCACATCGAGGGATCTTTCCCTAAACCTTCAGACGTAGGCCACCACTTCTTCCCCGATTCGTTGCTTCTCCCTCCCTAGTTGGGTCAAAGTAAACTCATCTTTTTCCAGAAAGAACTTCTGGACGAACAAAACATGCATCTCTTCCCACGTAGAAATGCTTTTGGGATCCAAATGAGAATACCAGGTATATGCTTTATCGGCTAAGGATTTACAGAACTCCCTCAACCTGAGCTTCTTATTATTATAATATGCCCCCAAGTGTTCAATGAAGTGCTTAATATGCTCCTTCGGGTTCCCACCTTTTCCTATGTATTTTTCAAAAATAGGAGGAAAATAGTCCTTTGGATAGGGCTCATCATTTTATTCTTGGGGATAAGGTGTTCGAAAGTCATCATATACCGAAGCTACCTCGCTAGTAGATTGCGAGGAGTCTTGCATGAACTTCAACATCTCTTTCTGCATCTCCTTTCTCATTTCCTCCATGGGTGATGCTACTGGGGCAACAACTAACGAGACCATGGGCTAAGTGCTCGTTTTTGCTGGAGCAGTCGTCATAGTTGGGGTCTTTGATACTCCTGATGTTCCCACTACTGGGTTCACAATAGAGGGTATGCTCGCTGGGACCATTTCCATTACACTTGCACTTGGTGGGGCCGTTGGGGCTTCCCCTAGTGTTATGAAGGAATTGACGTCAAATCCTCCCAACACTGTTGAAGCTACCGGAGTTTGCAAAAACTCATAAAACTTACTCACGTGGAGTGCCACCTGAGTTGGTCCTAACCTTGCACTCGTGGAAGCTTGTGTCACCCTTGGAATGCCTGTCTTCGCCTGAACCAAAGGTACCTCTATTCGAGGAGCCCCATCCCTCAAAGCCTCCAGTTCTCTCACATCTTGTTCTTCATTGTGTTGGATCTCATCAAAGTTGAGCCTTCTATTAATGTTATCTTGCGCTATACTCCTCACTTAGAAGAATGCCTCCCCAGCAGAGTCGCCAAATGTAAGAGGGTAGTTTAGATAAGATGGAGGCGTAACCCCATTTGAGTATGGCAATGATAAGTTAATTAGCCAAAACCTTGGATTAATTATAGGACATACAAATACAAATCAATCAAGATGAAATCAGTTTAAACTCCCAAATCTCTCCCGTATAACTCATAAGGTAGTAGTGAATCTTAGAAGTAAGTTAGCTAGAGGGAGATAGAAGTAAACACCCTAGATACACCTTGGCAGGCATCCAAACACACCAACCACCCTCAAGAATTTCTATCAAATATTAAAAGATTCGTAATAAATGATAATGGTGGGTGAGTAAAAAACTCTCTGGTTTGTAATAACTCTCTTTAATGTATATTATCTCTAGCAATGACTTCCGAACTCTCAAAAAAGACCATCCCCTCCTCAAAGGTGGTTGGGGTCCTTAAATATCCCCCCACACCACCACCGAGGCAACTCATTCATCAATGGTTGTGAAAGACCTCCCTCATACTTTATGTCACCAACATTAAACACCTGATGCATTAGTTGTCTCCACGTCATAAACATTAAATGCCAAGACATGACTTTTGCCTAACCACTGTGTGTTAGGATGCTGTTGTCGGAGAGGTGGCTCACCAACTTCCTAACAACCCCAAATACCACGGTGGTTTACTCAAGTGCATGTCTGACATTATTTAGCTGGCTAGTGACATCACCTACAGTAGGTATGACATTAAGTAGAGGATTTTTCTAGAAGTAATGACGTTCTAGACTTTACGGGAATTTTTCAAGAATTTATGCGAATTTTTCAGGCAATTTTCAAAATTTTACGACATTTTTGTAACCTTTGAGGGGATTGTCAATAAGTTAGAATGGGGAGGTGCCTATCGTCATAGGTCATTGACTCGTGGTGTTATCAGGGAAATGGAAAAGTCACTACCGATAGGCAGGACTAGGGGACTTCCGATCGTCATACCCCTTATCCTCTTATAAAAAAGGTTTGGCCCTCTTCATTTTTCCACACCTTCAAGTGATTGAATATCTTTCTTTATCTCTCTAAATGAAGATTTTGAGTCTAATTGCTTTGTAAGAAGTCAATGGTGGGTACTTCTCGCTACAATGATTGGGGGACTATTGACGATTGGGAGGGCTTGGAATAGTAGCCTAAAGTGTCTCTAGTGTTAGGCAATGAGAATGCATATGACAACTTTGAGCTGGTGGCAGATGATAAGTTTCTACTGCAAGAGCCTACACATTACCATTTTACAAGGCGAAAGAACCCCAATGGCTATGTAAATGTTTGTCCTTTGGTTTTCCACCTTTTCTCTCTTTTTATCTTTGGGGTATCGAAGGGTTTTTATTGATTCATGCATTGGTTGACATGGCCTTTTTGATCATTCGATCTCAAAGGATGACTGGATGAAGGAGGTTTGGGATAGTCTTCTGGGGGTGGTACGGTAGATAGTGGGGTCTATCGAGTTTGGTACATTAGCGGGGGCATTGGATGAGACGCCCCACTCTTCAGCGATGTTATGTGCACTAGATTAGAGGTGGTGGGACATGACTTACACGTTTCACTTCGGAGTTGGTCAGATGATGGTTACTCCCTTGGATGCCTAGTAGCTAATAAAGTTGGAGTGTGCTGGTCAGCAAATCGTTGTGGATCGGACAATAAGGGTGACAAAGATGGAAGTACAAAGTGCCATGGGGAATATAGAAAGAATTGTATCAGGGGATTATGTTTGGATATTCGTGATGAATGGGACTCTACTATCTAGGCATATTGATGAGAGTGATGGGCAACAGGTGAGACAAGTAGCCTATTTATTCATTTTTCTTCTGTTGGGGGAATTCATGGTGGCGACAAGGGGCAACGTTGTTCATCTGTGGGTTTTTCCATTTTTAAGGGTTATCTTAGACATTCATATTTATGATTAGGGGAGAATTACACTAGCGTCCCTTTATGCTACTTTGAATGCTTTTAGTCGGTGTTGCTGACAGACGTTTAGAAAGACCCACGTTTCTTTTGTAGGTAAGCTTTAAGTTTAATTTCCCCTTTATTTTCTTATTGTCTTTTTTGTTTCCATTTTTTAACTTTTGGTTTTTCTTTTTGCCAATGTGGTTTTATGTAAATCGACATGGGAGATTTTTGTAGGATGTATAGATGGACGAATTCAAACAAGCTTTTGAACCAATCCCTTTACCAGAGAGATGCGCTGGCGGCGCTGAACGTCCTGACGAGAAACCAGGTTAAGATTTTAATATTTGTCCTTTTTTGATTCTTTATAACTTTTTTCTTCTCGGTATATTATTCACTCTTTGTTGGGGAAAAATCCAACGTTTTACCCTTGGCATATATCTTTGAGGGCCACAGGGGCTACAGGTATGCATGCTCAGATGACGTGGCTATTGTCACATGAGTTTGGGTATGTCTCGTACCTTTAGGAAAGGGTAGTGCACGAGATTATGGATAGATAGCTGGAGGTTCCACCATCATCACCCCTTGAGTACATGAGGCAGGTGAATGAGATGACTGAAGAGGCCAGGGTGATAACGATGAAGTGCAAGCCCAATATGCATTACACTGATATGACAATGAGATATGATTATCTGGGCTTTCTAGCCAGTTGGTTAATGTCTTCATGCATATATGATGTGGATATTATTCCTCCACCTTTGACTGGATAGGGGAGAGGTACCAGTGTATAGGTAGCATTGGCCCACAAAACCAAAAGAGGCACGACAGTGGAGGTGAGGGAGTTACCACTTGTTTATATCTCTAACCCCTCTTATAACATTCAGATGCATAGTGGGGATGTGTTATCAGTGCCTCATCTCCCTCATATGACGATGGAAGTGTTGTTAGATCTTTCCAAGGAGGCTCTCCGGAGTGAGGTATAATCATTTCTTTCTCTTTTCCATTTTACGCCTTCTTTTCTCTTTACTGACTTGCTTTGATTTTGGTGCTTTTTTGTTGCCTTTTCTTACAGACTGTTCGTGTATCAACCACTTGGCTGAGGGATATCAAGGATTTGATGACGTTGATGTTTAATTATGTGAGGAAGTCCTCTAGTGCCTTCTTGGTGCCACTAGCCACATGTGATAAGAGCTCCGGTTCTTGAAGTAAGGGTTCCACTACTCGTTGTCCAAGAAAGTGTGTCTATCGAGGTGATTGAAGATGGGGGTTTGGAAAGGGATTTGGAGGTATCTGGGTTGCATCCCGATATATCTTTTTTCTTTTGTTTTCTTTTTCTAATTGTACTTGCAAGAGACTGTACTGATTCAAAGAAAATTGTATATAATAAATGCATTTCTTTGGTGTTATCTTGGTTTACGGGTTTACCCTATATGCACTTTAATTTGTTGCTGAGTTTTTCTTTTATTATTTTTAAAGATAGAGATAAAATGAAAAGGGTACTCCAAGATTGATTTTTCGCAAGTAAGGGAAAAAAGTTTATTTCAAACACTATGTGCAAAGCAGAAAATAATGATTTTTTAAAAAGGAAAACTCGAAGATTGATATTTTTTAAAGAAAATGTTAATTTTAGAAATGATATGTATAAATAAGGAAAGAGAAGAATTTTTCCAAAAAAAGAGGGTTATAGAGAGACATACCCCTTAGCCTACCTATCGGCTTAGGGGTCAAGTCCTAATCAATTCCTTAGCTTTGATTGCACTTCCTGCGTAGTCTCGGTACTTTTGGATTAGGGAAACTGGTGGAGTTTCTAATGATTTTTTTTTTGGGGGGGGGGGGGGGGGGGGGGGATTTTAGTATAAAAGGTGGGCTTTCGAAGGGTTTTCATCACCACATTCCATTTTCCCTTCTTTGTAGATTTCTTCTTCACTTTTGCAAATGGAACTTTTAGTGTCTGAAGCCATTTTTTCTTACCTGAAAGGTTTAAAGGCCATGTGCCTCTACAATCTCAACAATGAAGCTTTTGGTCTATGTGAGGTTTCTTTGTGGGGTAATTATTCCATAGACTAGAACCTTTTGGAAGTAGCGGTACAATTCAGGTACCCTAAAGACCATGTTTTTCGATTCGACTCAAATGAGGTGTCTCCCACCTGTGAGGAATTCTTTACGATGCTAGGTGTTAGACCTAGTGTACAGACAATTATGCCGGATTTATCTTGTTCTCCTCGGGCGATTTGTCGACTGACCCTTAAGTGTCCATGATAGCATTGTGGATGTCGTACTACTGTAATTATATTACGATGGTATTAACGGAGACTCTGAATGACTTAAATGCCAGGAATGAATGTTGGGTTAATTTTTTATGAGGGAGCCCTATAATGCTATACAGGTGGCCTTCTAAGGTACTGCGCCTGGCGACCCATCTAGAGTACCCTCTATCGGACACTACTCATTTATTTTCTAGGCTCTTCTTTAGCTTCGGCCCGTCGATGGAAAATTGGGTTAACTAGCTTATGGAGTACGGGGACCGATTCCTTCGCTGGTCTATATAATAGTGGGGAGACTTGCAAACCATTTTACAGTTGAGCGACTACTGATATGTGCGATTTGTTTGTCTTCACCAAACTTCTTTTTACTTTTTTTGGTAGATCCTGTGCCAAGTAGGATGAGAGAAAAAAATTTCTCCCCGCATAACCAAATTCTGTCCAGTTGAAGACTTGACCGGGTCCTATAGGATGATATAGGGGCCCTTAAGAAAATGTCATTGGTCATCTACCCATACCTCACAATCTGTTGGAGGAATTGGGTTCATATCAAGGGACTATTTGAACTGGTTATGGAAATGGGTGGTTAAGAAGTTCTGGTGGAGGAGACTGGATAGAGATAGCTTATCATGTTCGACACCTTAGAAAAGGGTGTCGTGGTTTCATTAAAGCTCATTAATTCCAAACTTCGCTTAGAGAGTATCAAGAGAAATAATCAGGAGTGGGATACCTAGTGGTCTTTAGAGGTAGGTAATGATCATTCGGCAGGCCCATCTAGTAGATGAGGACAAGGTCTAAGAAGCTAGTATAGGTTTTTGGAAAATTGTGTTGGGTTTCGAGTAGGTGTTTGATTTTGAGTAGATTTTTACATCTTTTGTAAAGCTTGTTTAATGGTAGGGATTTTTAGTTGGTATGAGGGTTAGGAAGGGAATGGTTTTTTTACTCCCATCGATGATACTTTGTGTAATAGCCATATTCCCGATTAAAATCAATGCCCCATACTGTAAATGGACAAGGGGAGATCATAGAAGTAAGAGGTTGATGTGGCTGATGGGGGATGGTGGAGAACCTCTGGCATTTATCACACTTCTTCACATACGCAGCTGTATCTTTAGCCAAGGTCCGCCACTAGTACCCCTAAGTGATTATCCCCTTAGCCAACATCCTCCATATTACGTGACTTGAGCAAGAGCCCTCATGCACATTGTGCAAGATGTGTGGAACCTCTGAAGGGTGGACACCTCTGAGGACAGGAGCAAGAATCCCTTTTTGTATAAGACGTCTCTTATAATTTAGAATTTAGCATCTCTAAACCTCAGCTTTCTCCTTTCTAACTTCGATTCTGGCATTTCTCCCTCTCTGATGTATTTGATAAGAGTGTCCATCCATGAGGCTACCATACTTAGGTTTAGGCAAGGTCTAGTAACCTCTTCCTCTTCGATGGTCGGCTTGAGCAGAATCTCAATTGATATTATTCTCCTTATGCATGTTCTTATTGTTGAGGCCAACCTTGAGACTGCATCATCCCGGCTGTTATCTAGCCGAGGTATCCTCTTCATCTTAACTTCCTTGAAGCTCTCTAGCATCGTTCTCACCCTCTTCAGGTATCTGGCCATCCTTTCATCTTTGGCCACATACGCCCCCATGATTTTGTTCACGATTAACTTGGAGTCAATGTGGAATAGGAGCTGGCCGACATTGAGGGATTTTGCCAAAGAGAGACCTGCTATTAATGCTTCATACTCTGACTCATTATTGGAATCTTTGATGTTGAACCTCAGCGCATATTTAATATCGGTACAATTCGGTGCTGACATTATCAGCCCTACTCCACTTTCACTTTCACAGGATGACCCATCAATGAAGAGTTTCCACATGGTTTTAGTTGAAGAGAATTTTTCCTCTGATAGGCCCCCCTGCTTGAAGAGGTATCTCTCTTCCTCATTCTTAACTATTCTCTGCTTGGCTATACTAGTCTCGAACTCATAAGGTGTTTGCTCGACGTTTTTCTCTTTTGTCTCATGTGCAGCCTCATGATTAATCTCAACGTCGACCTCATCCCAGGTAAACTCAATCACAAAGTCCATGAGTGCTTGTCCCTTGACGACAACCCTGGGTTGATAAACAATATCATATTACCCCAACTCGATTGCCCAGGTCATTAGCCTTCCTGACTTCTCAGGC
Source organism: Sambucus nigra (assembly GCA_949130495.1). Taxonomy (NCBI): domain Eukaryota; kingdom Viridiplantae; phylum Streptophyta; class Magnoliopsida; order Dipsacales; family Adoxaceae; genus Sambucus; species Sambucus nigra. The sequence goes on from OX422215.1 coordinate 508,679,025, forward strand.
TTATGGAGGACCTGTCTGAGTGGGGAATCATTGAGGATGACTATGGAGTGGGCCTGAAAGTATGGATTCATTTTCCTTGAAGCATGTATCAAAGCATAGGCTAACTTTTCAATCCGAGGGTACTTCTGCTCTGACCCTTTGTGACACCCCGCCTAATAAAATACCGGGTGATCAGTCCTATACCAAATTAAAATAGGAATCCCAGTTGGATCATCCTTAGCATCACTGTCGAAAACTTTTTAAAACTTACTAACCACCTAGTATTCAAAAAACTGGTGCCAATTTTAACTTTTTAATTAAACAAAACAATACATGCGGAATTAAAATATAAACCATTCACACAACTGAATGAAAATAAATAGAATAATAATTACACAACTTGCCGAATAAATCACCGGCCACCAAATAAATAATCCAATACAAATATTCAACACCTGAATAAATTACACCTGAAAACTGTACCGAGAAGTCTGGGCGACAAGCCCTAAATAAAACTGAAACTGGTACAAGATTCCTACTCTAGGAATGAATGAATGAATGATGCGTCTAATCCAAACTCCTGCTAGCATCCACATATGCCGCAGCTCCGTGTCCCTGGAATAGAATATCAATCCTGGCGTCCCTGTGGCTGGACACCTAAAAGGTTTTGAAAATAGTTTTATAGCAAGGGTTAGAACCCAAAACATTTTGAAAATATTTAGCAAGTGAATTAACTGCAGTAATTTAAAATGCATGAATGCGCTTCATATTTAAGTTAGTGTCGCACTCCCTTGAGGACATTCTCACCCCTCCACTATTGTCGCACTAACTTAATTAATTCCTCTTAAATAGCAGCATAGAACCGTGTCACAAGTTATATAAAGTACATACATCACACACTGTATTATTCCCACAAATGATTAACTTAATTAATTTCTCATTAATTAACTGCATATAATTGTAACCCGAGTTATATAAAGTAAATACATCACACACTGTATTATCACCTACATATAATATTTACTACCATATTATACGTACCTTTACTAACATCCACACATATATCATACGTGTATCCATCCTTCCGAGTTTACCCTCACCGGATGATTCCCTCTAGAATGCTATCTCACTAGGTGTGCTCACAAAACCTAGTTTCCCCAAGTTAGAATCGCTCACCAACTTGGACCAAAATATAAACGAAGTGGAGGCGGTCATATTCCTTCCCTGAAAGTGAGATAAATCCCTCACCCATATATACCGGACGCTATGACCTGGGGATATACTCGCCCTACTCCTAAAGCTAGGGAATTCACCCACATCGCGCAACCTCCCTTGATAGCATTAGAGTATTTAAATTGAATAAATATCTAGTCACTGATATTTACTATCACACACAATATATACACAATTATATATACTATCACTACCCGTATATATATATTATGAACCCCGATTTTTACCGTGTACTCAAAATCCCGTACACTGCCTGAAATTTCCTGAATATGTTCCCGACTCAATGTAATTAATTTTCTCACTTAATAACTTATCCTCTTCCCGAGTCTATCGTCCGACTCTAATAATTAATTCACACTTCAATTAATATAATACTTTCCCCGAGTCTATGGTCCGACTCCTTAAATTAATTAACACACATTTTAATTTAATACCTCCCGAGTCTATCGCCCGACTCTAATTAAATTAATTAACACACATTTTAATTTAATGCCAATCCGAGTCTGTGGTTCGACTCTAATACAATTAATTTACACATTAATTAATTAACCCAAATTCCGAGTCTGTGGTCCGACTCTAATATAATTAATTATCACATTAATTAATAAGTACCCTTCACGAGTCTACAATCCGATTCTGATTAAACTAATCATCCCATCCATTAATTTAATCCTACTCGAGTCTACAAACCGACCCTAATTAAATTAATTAATACACTTATTAATTTAATACTACCCGAGTCTACAATCTGACTCTTATTAAATTAATTATCACTCTTATTAATTTAATATTACCCGAGTCTACAATCCGACTCTAACTAAATTAATTAATGCATTTTATTAATTTAACAACTTGGTGTCACCCAACCATTATCCCCGGACTCACTTACTTGGCCCGTATCTTAATATTTCTCGAGTCTATGTTCCGACTCCAAATTAATTACTCTCTCTCAAAAATAAATTTAATACTTTGGTGTCACATAACCAACATACCCGGACTCACTCACTCGGTCCATTTTTACATCTCATAATTTCTTTTCCACATTTTTCGCCCACAATGTGTCACACATTTATCTCTATAATTTCCCAATTATATTTACCTATAATTACCAACATACGCGGACTCGCCCACTTGGTCCACAATTAAATATCTCCCGAGTCTATATCCCGACTCAAAATTTATTTAGTTTATCTCCAAACTTAATTCACTACCTTGGGGTCGCTTGACCAATATACCCGGATTCACTCACTTGATCCGTACCTCACTATTTTGGAATGAAATCTCTCAAATTCATCCATTAAATGCCCCACATAAATTCATCCTAGTCCCAATTACTTTCTCCCATAATTGCTAGGAATATTTGTTTCATATTTATTTATCACTAATTAATGTTTGGAAATTAAATTTTTAATTAATTTTCCCTTTATATACAAACTGGGCGAACTGCCCAGAATTCCGAATCATCGATCGATCGAACCCCTGGGTCGATCGATCGATCGTCCCTGACTTCGTCTTCTCCAAGAAGCAGTCCCACCATTAAGGAAAACCTCCAACTTTCAGTCTTTCCCATGGACTAACCCAAACCCAATCAACCCTATTTCTACATAAGAATAGGATCAAAGTACCTTATAGAACATCAAACTGAAATTAAATCTCACGATTTCTTACTTTTTCCCGATTTGGGTATTATCCGAGTTTCAAATCCCCAATCCGAATTTCATTTATTTTAATAGCAATTAACCATCTACTCTTATTGGTTTTAACATCTGATTCAGTCCTCTACATTCTAGAATCATAAACACGATCAATCTCCCCCTTTATCTCATTAAGGTATATAAATTTACAAAAACCCAATTTAGATTTTGGTGACACACCCAAAACGAATTTTCATACACACATCACTATGATATGAGTTGATTATCAAACTTTTAGAAATCACAACAGTTAACCACTTGCCTGTAAGTGTCCGTAGTGTCTGATCTGTTGGCGTAGTCCCTCAATTTGGCTCCAATAACCTCCAATTTGTTCTTGATTTGCTTTCCCCCAAATCTCCTCTCAAACCCTAGGTTTAGAGTTATGTTGGCTGCCATTCTTTAATCTCCCCATTAGGTTAAAAACCCTTAATCCCGTTTTTCACCTAATGGGCTTAATTAAAGTGGCCCAACTCACCCCGTGTGGGCCCGGCTATGCCCAAAAATACCCTGAAACCCAATTACTACCCCCGGGTACTCTTTTCTGACTATCTCGACCCATTCGGACTCAACCGCGCTCTCAGAATTGGCAACCGAATTAATTTATAAAAATCCTTATCTCGCACCCAATTTAGTCTATACCGACTCCCGGCTGGGATAAGTGTATACCTCGTCCTTAATACTCGAAATGACATAATTAAATTATTACTATTCACTTAGTAAATAAATTTCCCTAAACATTAACCATTCACTCCCTGATTAATATTTAAATATATATAGTGCCATAATTAATTCAATTAAAATTACAACACACCAGTAATTTAAAATCTCGAATTAATTAAATATTAAATGCACAAAAATACGGGGTGTTACATACTTCCCCCCTTACAATGGAATTTCATCCTCAAAATTAAGATAAACCTAGTGTTCCAGTATTCGCATATTACTCACTAGTCAAGTGCCTCCAAGACCGCTATATCTATCCCATCCGATTTTAACCATACGTTACACAAGTATGCATTTAACTTAACTAGGGCTCCCATACACCCTATACCCGTGCTTAACCGCACAAAATTTTGCCTTAATTAACCCGGGTGCCCATACACCCTATCCCCGCGCTCTATCGCACGAAAGTTACCCGACTATGCTAGTCGTAACCCGCAATATAACTTTAAACCCGTAGTCATATCACATATATATTTATATATACATATATATCTACTGCCCGGGTACCTAACCCATGTACTAACGTCCAAGCATCTTCCTGCAAAATACTTGTCTCTCAACACAAAAGTATATACGCTTACCCTTATGCTACCGAAGACAACATGAAATACCGCGCCCTTACTACCACTGGTCCTTGCGCAAAATAAACCCCGAGCTATCTCTCTTTGCTCGAAAATCAATTTAACCACCCTGATTCACTTCAGTAAACATCCCCACTTACCGGGATAAAATGTGAGAACACAAAACCTCACTATGTGCCATCGCACCACGCAATACAACATATATATCCACATATATATAGGCTATACGCCCTCTTCGGTGATACCTAGTACCAACTATACCCTGGTGTCGCGGACACCAAAATTTAACTCCACTATCCACAATAGTTAAATTCCATCGCTATCCAGCCGATGTTTAAAAAAATATTATCAACCCTACTCCCATAATTCTCGAAAGTAGTAATTCCTCGCATAATTTAACCAATCACTCAGTGTACGCCTCCACTCTCCCATGAAGAACACTAAGGAACTCCACTACCGTACGGAAAGTTTACCCACATGCTATGGCTGCTACCGCCAACGCACCCACTAAGTTCGACTTACCTGCGAACTCTAGTGAAAAATAAGTCTTATACTGTGACATCCTCTTTGTCACTCAACAATATACCCCATGCCCCTAGGGTAAAATAATTACTTCCATACTCCAGCTGCAATGGCTGGTTCTCGATTTCCGGAGCAGCTTCTCCCTGCCCGAATGCACCCGTGACTTGCTTTAGTGGTTGTACATCCAGGACCTCGTCCTGTAGTTGACCCCTTCCTTGCTTAAGGCAATATCTCTTCATGTGTCTCGCTTTTCCCACAAACGAAACACTTTCTAATATTTTCACCCTGCCACTGATCCCTTCCATGCCAACCTTGTTGGAATTCCTGGCCATCCCGCCAATAGCCTCCAGTTCTAGATCGTTTGGCATGATTTCCTTGCCGGAAATCCTGCCCCTGATCTCCCCCAGTCTGCTGCTGGGATACCCCACTGGTATTATTCCCTTCTGCCTCATCCGAATGGTTATTCCCCACTCCCTTCCCGCTTCCTTTATCGTGGAAGCGATATTCCCAACAGTGCCGGAGTGTTGCGTTAATGACATCAGTATAACCTACTAATGCGGAATTATCAATTAAATGTTGTCTGATTCTCCAGACTAACCCATCCATAAACTTTGCTTTCTTTCTCTTTTCCTCGCTTACCTCATCCGGTACAAAATTTTCCAACGAGTGAAATCTTCCTCGTAATCGACCACTGAACGGTCTCCCTTTGAGTCTCCTCACAAAATTTTCTCCTCATTTCGGTCTCGACCGCTGAAGGAAAAATATTTGCGGTCGAACCACACACAAAACTCTACAGTAGCTAGTGTGTCCCTTTCCTCAACTGTGGTGATCGACCCCCACCACTGTAGCGCCGCTCCCACTAACTAAAAGTGGTTAGCATTTATTTTCGCACCCCATCGCAATCTCCCATGCGTAGGTGACGCTGGATACCTCTCTTCCTTGACACGCTAGTACTACACCTGAACCTCCTCATAACTCTGGTGGGTTCCCACTAAAAATAACTTCTCTTTTTTGTTTGCACCCCAACGACCCCGCGTGAGTCTGAACATCCGACGCCACTAACACTTGTGGCGGATCCCGTGGAAAGTACCTTATCGTTTGCGACTACCGTCGTTTCAATCGCCCGCGCCATTAGTTAGGTTACCTGTGCTGCCAAAATTATCTTTGGCAGTTGCTGCCGTAACTCTTACTCCTGACGAGCCTCCCTCGTCTCACCTCCCCATGCTGCCCTAGCTGCTCTCCCTCTCCTGGGCGTCATCTGGAATGAGAATCGAATTATATGAGTTCACTTTCAAATATAAATTTCGCAGAAGAACGTATAAGCGCATACGAATGAGAATACAACAATCCTATGATAGGGCTCTATATCAAAGATTGCTAAGCCGAAGCGTGAAAAGCCGCATAGATCCTAAGGACACTAGAACCTGATGCTCTGATACCATCTGTGACACCCCGCCTAATAAAATACCGGGTGATCAGTCCTATACCAAATTAAAACAGGAATCCCAGTTGGATCATCCTTAGCATCACTGTCGAAAACTTTTTAAAACTTACTAACCACCTAGTATTCAAAAAACTGGTGCCAATTTTAACTTTTTAATTAAACAAAACAATACATGCGGAATTAAAATATAAACCATTCACACAACTGAATGAAAGTAAATAGAATAATAATTACACAACTTGCCGAATAAATCACCGGCCACCAAATAAATAATCCAATACAAATATTCAACACCTGAATAAATTACACCTGAAAACTGTACCGAGAAGTCTGGGCGACAAGCCCTAAATAAAACTGAAACTAATACAAAATTCCTACTCTAGGAATGAATGAATGATGCGTCTAATCCAAACTCCTGCTAGCATCCACATATGCCGCAGCTCCGTGTCCCTGGAATAGAATATCAATCCTGGCGTCCCTGTGGCTGGACACCTAAAAGGTTTTGAAAATATTTTTATAGCAAGGGTTAGAACCCAAAACATTTTGAAAATATTTAGCAAGTAAATTAACTGCAGTAATTTAAAATGCATGAATGCTCTTCATATTTAAGTTAGTGTCGCACTCCCTTGAGGACATTCTCACCCCTCCACTATTGTGCACACCTACCGGCTACCTTAACCCCACCTAGTTGTACTACCACGTCCAACTAGTCCTAGTATAACCTTCCCTTGCTGTACTACTCTAACCCGAGTATAATGATTCTTGAATTATAAGTTATTTCACAATTAACTTAATTAAATCCTCTTAAATAGCAGCATATAACCGTGTCACAAGTTATATAAAGTACATACATCACACACTGTATTATTCCCACAAATGATTAACTTAATTAATTTCTCATTAATTAACTGCATATAACTGTAACCCGAGTTATATAAAGTAAATACATCACACACTGTATTATCACCTACATATAATATTTACTACCATATTATACGTACCTTTACTAACATCCACACATATATCATACTTGTATCCATCCTTCCGAGTTTACCCTCATCGGATGATTCCCTCTAGAATGCTATCTCACTAGGTGTGCTCACAAAACCTAATTTCCCCAAGTTAGAATCGCTCACCAACTTGGACCAAAATATAAACGAAGTGGAGGCGGTCATATTCCTTCCCTGAAAGTGAGATAAATCCCTCACCCATATATACCGGACGCTATGACCTGGGGATATACTCGCCCTACTCCTCAAGCTAGGGAATTCACCCATATCGCACAACCTCCCTTGATAGCATTAGAGTATTTAAATTGAATAAATATCTAGTCACTTATATTTACTATCACACACAATATATACACACATATATATATACAATCACTACCCGTATATATATATTATGAACCCCGGTTTTTACCGTGTACTCAAAATCCCGTACACTGCCTCAAATTTCCTGAATCTGTGCCCGACTCAATGTAATTAATTTTCTCACTTAATAACTTATCCTCTTCCCGAGTCTATGGTCCGACTCTAATAATTAATTCACACTTCAATTATTATAATACTTTCCCAGAGTCTATGGTCCGACTCTCCTTAAATAAATTAACACACATTTTAATTTAATACCTGCCCGAGTCTATCGCCCGACTCTAATTAAATTAATTAACACACATATTAATTTAATGCCAATCCGAGTCTGTGGTTCGACTCTAATACAATTAATTTACACATTAATTAATTAACCCAAATTTCGAGTCTGTGGTCCGACTCTAATATAATTAATTATCACATTAATTAATAAGTACCCTTCACGAGTCTACAATCCGATTCTGATTAAACTAATTATCCCATCCATTAATTTAATCCTACTCGAGTCTACAAACCGACCCTAATTAAATTAATTAATACACTTATTAATTTATTACTACCCGAGTCAACAATCCGACTCTTATTAAATTAATTATCACTTTTATTAATTTAATATTACCCGAGTCTACAATCTGACTCTAACTAAATTAATTAACGCATTTTATTAATTTAACAACTTGGTGTCACCCAACCATTATCCCCGGACTCACTTACTTGGCCCGTATCTTAATATTTCTCGAGTCTATGTTCCGACTCCAAATTAATTACTCTCTCTCAAAAATAAATTTAATACTTTGGTGTCACATAACCAACATACCCGGACTCACTCACTCGGTCCATTTTTACATCTCATAATTTTTTTTCCACATTTTTCGCCCACAATGTATCACACATTTATCTCTATAATTTCCCAATTATATTTACCTATAATTACCAACATACGCGGACTCGCCCACTTAGTCCACAATTAAATATCTCCCGAGTCTATATCCCGACTCAAAATTTATTTAGTTTATCTCCAAACTTAATTCACTACCTTGGGGTCGCTTGACCAATATACCCGGATTCACTCACTTGATCCGTACCACACTATTTTGGAATGAAATCTCTCAAATTCATCCATTAAATGCCCCACATAAATTCATCCTAGTCCCAATTACTTTCTCCCATAATTGCTAGGAATATTTGTTTCATATTTATTTATCACTAATTAATGTTTGGAAATTAAATTTTTAATTAATTTTCCCTTTATATACAAACTGGGCGAACTGCCCAGAATTCCGAATCATCGATCGATCGAACCCCTGGGTCGATCGATCGATCGTCCCTGACTTCGTCTTCTCCAAGAAGCAGTCCCACCATTAACGAAAACCTCCAACTTTCATTCTTTCCCCTGGACTAACCCAAGCCCAATCAACCCTATTTCTACATAAGAATAGGATCAACGTACCTTATAGAACATCAAACTGAAATTAAATCTCACGATTTCTTACTTTTTCCCGATTTGGGTATTATCCGAGTTTCAAATCCCCAATCCGAATTTCATTTATTTTAACAGCAATTAACCATCTACTCTTATTGGTTTTAACATCTTATTCAGTCCTCTACATTCTAGAATCATAAACACGATCAATCTCCCCCTTAATCTCATTAAGGTATATAAATTTACAAAAACCCAATTTAGATTTTGGTGACACACCCAAAACGAATTTTCATACACACATCACTATGATATGAGTTGATTATCAAACTTTTAGAAATCACAACAGTTAACCACTTTCCTGTAAGTGTTCGTAGTGTCTGATCCGTTGGCATAGTCCCTCAATTTGGCTCCAATAACCTCCAATTTGTTCTTGATTTGCTTTCCCTCAAATCTCCTCTCAAACCCTAGGTTTAGAGTTATGTTGGCTGCCATTCTTTAATCTCCCCATTAGGTTAAAAACCCTTAATCCCGTTTTTCACCTAATGGGCTTAATTAAAGTGGCCCAACTCACCCCGTGTGGGCCCGACTATGCCCAAAAATATCCCGAGACCCAATTACTACCCCCGGGTACTATTTTCTGACTATCTCGACCCATCCGGACTCAACTGCTCACTCAGAATTGACATCCGAATTAATTTATAAAAATGCTTATCTCACACCCAATTTAGTCTATACCGACTCCCGGCTGGGATAAGTGTATACCTCGTCATTAATACTCGAAATGACGTAATTAAATTATTACTATTCACTTAGTAAATAAATTTCCCTAAACATTAACCATTCACTCCCCGATTAATATTTAAATATATATATTGCCATAATTAATTCAATTAAAATTACAACACACTAGTAATTTAAAATCTCAAATTAATTCAATATTAAATGCACAAAAATACGGGGTGTTACACCCTTGAAGTGCCTTGCTATTGAAGCAGACTGATTTCTGCACTCCATCTTGTTCTCTTACTATCGCAGTACTAATGGCTGACTCTAAGATAACTAAGTATACATATAACTTCTCCCCCTGAATTGTCCAAGACAGTAGTAGGGGCGAACCGAGGTAGGACTTGAGCTCTTTAAAATCAATGTCAAATTACTCATTCCATTCCAAGGCCTTTCTAAGAAGTTTTAAAAAAGGAAGAAACTTATCCGTAGCCCTAAAGACGAACCTGTTAAGTACAACAACTCTTCCGGTTATCCTCTGAACATCTTTGATAGTTCTGGATGTCTTCATTTCCATCAAACCCCCTATCTTCTCAGGGTTAGCTTCTATTCCCCTTTGGTTGATGATGAATCCCATAAAATTTCCTGTTCCTACCCCGAAGACACATTTAGCGGGGTTGAGCTTCATTTTGTATTTATCCATGGTGTCAAAAGTTCTTTCGAGGTCGGTCACTTGAGTGTCGCCCTTCAGACTCTTCGTCAACATGTCATCCACGTAAACTTCCATGGAATTGCCTATCTGATCTTCGAACATCTTATTTACAAGACGTTGGTATGTAGCCCCTGCGTCCTTTAGGTCGAAGGGCATGACCTTGTAGTAATAGGTCCCCTTGTCTGTAATGAAGGTTGTCTTCTCCGAGTTAGTCGAGTCCATAAAGATTTGATTATACCTGAAATATGCGTCCATGAATCTCATGAGCTCATGTCCCTCTGTGGAATTAACCATCTGATCTATACGAGGCAAGGGAAAATTGTCCTTTGGGTAAGATTTTTTTAAATCAGTGAAATCTACACACATCCTCTATTTCCCATTAGCTTTGGGCACAATGACGGCGTTAGACAATAACTCAGGGCATACGAACTCTATAATGAACTTAGCTTTTTCAAGCTTTTGAACCTCCTCTCTGATGACTTCATACTTTTTCCTTGAGTACACTCTTCCGTTCTTCTTGATGGGCTTATCATCTTCTACAACATTGAGTTTATGGCACATTATCTCAGGGTTGATACCTGGCATGTCTCCATAGCTCCGGGCAAAAACACTTTGTCTATTCCTTAATAGCTTTACTAGCTCCTCTTTGATCTCACGTCTTAGGGCTTTATCTACTTGGATGGTTTTTTTTGGCTCATCCTCATTGAGGACGATGGATTCTACCCCCTCCGTGGCCTCTCCTTTTTTAGCTTTGTTTCATCCCTAGGATCAAGTGTGTCGATGTCATACGTGGTTATTGCCTTCTTATGAGCCTCTCTCTCTTCTGCGGAGTTAAAGTAGCATTCACGTGCCGATGTTTGGTCCCCTTGCACTTTCTCTACTACATAAGGAGTCGAGAATTTTAGCATTTGGTGGACCGTTGAAGGCACGACCTCAAATTCCTTGAGGACTACTCGTCAAATGATAAGGTTGTAAGCTGAGAAGACATTTTGATCCATCACAAAGAAATTAATTTTTTTTGTCAACCTCTTTGGCCATTCATCTCCCATTCTAACATCCATTTCACACCTACCCAATGGATGAACCTTTTCACCACTGAAGCTAATCAAGGGATGATGATAAGGGATAAGCCTAGCTCTGCTGAGGCCCAGACTCTTAAAACAGGGCCAAAACATAACGCCTGCAGAACTACCCCCATCAACGAGGATCCTCTGAACTTCACACGCATGCACCCTTGTGGTGATGACTAAAGGGTCATCATGGGAAGCTAAGATACCCTTGAAGTCAAGTCGTGAGAAAACGACCATAAGGATGTCCATATCTACCTTATTTCTCTTCTCCCTCTTAACCTCCGTGATGCCAAGTTCATAACCTTGACTTTAGTCATTGCTTTAACCTCTGCCATATGAGCTTTACAATCATCTACCTCTGAACCACCCCCTGCTAATCCCCCATAGATAATGTTCACGCCGAAAGAGATCATACCGACCCTCTTCACTGAGGCATTATGGTCTTTTAATGGGAGGTAAGGGTCATCTTCATCATTATATGAGTCATCAGCTCTTCTGGCAGGGACATCTTCCCAAAATTTATCATTTCTTTTCTTTTTAGGGTAGTCTCTTCCCCCCTTAGAATCTCTACCATCCACATACTTTTTGAGCTTTCCAGACTTCAACATCTTCTCAATCTCATCCTTCAGGGTGAAACCCTTGTCAATTAGATGGCCGTGATTTTGATAAAAATTGCACCATAGATTCTTATTTCTCTTCTGTGGAAGAGACTTCAGCTTCTCCGTCCATCTCAGGGATCTATCATTCTTTATTTCATTGAGGATATATTCATAGCTCACAGTTAAAGGAGTGTAGTGTGTAAACTTGTCGTCTGTAGTCCTCTTATTTCCATACTTTTTCCTTTAAAGCTTCCCACTACTACTTCCATTATCATCCCCATACTTCGCAGCCATTGCTTCTTTTGCATTCATAACCTTTCCAGCTGTTTCTAACAGCTCGGCCATAGACTTGGGAGGGTCTTTATCAAGCTTCTAAAGTAGGTTTCCCTTCTAAAGTCCTCCAATAAGGGTTGTCATGGCTATGCTCTCTTCATAATCTTCTACCTCTAATTTTTCCTTGTTGAAACTCGCCATGTAGTCTCTGAGGCTTTCATTCTTCCCTTGTTTTACATAAAGCAAGTGAGTCATCTTCTTTTGTGGTCTTACCCCGAAATATAAGTTATGAATAAACCGTTCGGCCAAAATTTTAAAATTTTTAACTGAATTTTTTGGAAGAGGCGTGAACCAAATATCTGCAGACCCGGTCAAAGTTCTTGAGAAAGCTCGACACCTCATCTCATCAGAGATTGAATGAATGCCTGCTGCACATTGATACATTTCAATATGATGGACTGGGTTAATACTACCATCGTACTTGGGAGACACCACCGGAGGTTAAAATTTGGCAGGGTTTGGGAAGTTAAAAATCCTTGCCACATATGGTGAGCCCTCTGAGTACCCCCTCTGTAATGGGTTTCGTCTTTTTTTGAGATCCCATATCTTCTCTTCCAACCTCTGAATAGAGTCATTCCATGGTTTGGCAACGTCGGCTTGGCCGAGGTTGTCCCCAGCTGCTGCGCATGAAGCACCTTATACTCTTGACTCACTTGAGTCTACATTGTATAAGTGTTCATCTAGATTGGAAATAGTGACAAAATTATGTCCTTTCCTAGAATCCAAAAAACCTCAGAAATTGTCTAAAATTCATTCCTCTTGTTTGTCTAATCAAAGGTATATGTACCAACACTCACACACATTAGGATTACATTCATATCTTGTATATTGCATATTATTGGTTGAGTGTGTGTTGTGTATTAATTTCCCTAAAATTGATTTTTAATAATTTTTGGGAATTTTAAATGATTTTTAAAACTTTTTTTATCTTAATTAAAATTGGTTTTATATAGTATTGGGGTCATTATGTAATTCTAGATTGTTGGTTTTATTGGCTGAAAGTTCACTTGGTTAGAAACCGAAAGCGCTGATGACTACAAGGTGTCCTGGTAATTATTTTCAAAACACACGCTTCAGCTTTAATCCTAGCCCTACACCTGTTGCTTATATATCGGTTTGATTTGTGTTTCTTTCAAGAGACAACCCCTGTGATCAATCTCAACCATTGGATCATGTTAATCAATGATCTGAATGCGTTCTAATTAAACCTTGGTGAATCCCTCATAAACCAATCAAAAGCGTTTTAACAATCGTTTATCTCTAACCCTTGGATCAAAGTTAAACTGCCTAGACCAAATCGTAACCCTTGATTTTGAACCATCTGCTCGATCCTTCTCAGCCCACTATATAAGGAGGCTAACCCTCAGCTAGAAGATACTTTTTCCACTTCATCTATTTGAGTGAGTAGAGAGAGAAGAGAGAGTAGAGAGAGAAGAGAGAAACCATAGAGAGAGAGAGTTAGAAACCCTAACCCGAACCCTAAAATGTCCTAACATATTTCAAACCCTAACATCTTTCAAAACCAGTATATTCCAAACACAACCTTAAGTGTTTGAGAGTTTTGAGTGTTGGTCTGTTAGTTGTTTGATGTTGTAATGTCTTTGCTTTCAGATCTTATTTTCAACTTAAACATTAGATTAGATATGTGTTTCAAACCAAAGGGGCTTGCCCCAATGGTTACCACCAATCCTTGTTTTGCAAGAGGTTGGGGGTTCAAGTCTCACCCCCCCCCCCTCCCTCTCCCCAAGACTTGAACGAAAAAAAAAAAAATAGATATGTGTTTCAACTTTTATAGATATCTTAGATCTAGTCATTGCATGTTATATTACACATAGATCTGCATCTATAGTTTCTCATCTTGAGAAAACTTTTGTTGATTTGTTTCTGTAAATGTTTTCAACTTCAAAATCAACAAAAACATTTTTTGTTTCTAGTTCTTTTGAAACAAAACCTTTGATCTAGTTGGAATCGCACTTGGTGATTTTCAATCTCAAAAATATTTTCAAAACCTGAGATAGATTAAGATCTTGAAATGTCTTCTGAGAAAGATATCCATGAATTCTGGGTTAATATTAAAGGTCATACAAGATTCAAAGTTTTCTAAGAAGAGAGAAATTGAAAATCACAGCATATAGATCTTATATGTAATTTGATAGGACTGTTTGTATAAATCAGCGTGAGTGTGTGCATGCATGTGTTCGAAAGCACCTTCATAAACACTAGCACCCTACCACACTAAAAGTGTTGGTAATAAGTGTAACAACCGGCGTAATTTTTGGGCTATTTTAATTAATTTAGGAAAATGGAGGAAAATAAAGTTTTTGATAGAATTATTTTTATTGCTCAAATATGTTGGTTATTATTTTTAAAGGCGAGAATTTCAAACGGTTTCAAAATCGGAGTTAAAACGGATTTTAAAATATTTTTTAAATGTTTTGAACTCTTGGAATTCTAAGTCAGCGAACATTAAGTAATTTTCAAGAGTTGTTTTGACTTCTAACTCTTCATTTCTTTGCCTTATTTAAAGGAGTCTTTTCGATTCCAACTCGTCATTTCTTTGCATTATAAAAGGAAGTCGTGGGTAACCCTTTTAACCTACTTTTGGCACAAATTTTGGCAGCAAATATATTTTATATTCCTCTTCTTTTTATATACACATTGGCCCTTGAGATTTGTGAGTTCCAACCTTAGATTAGAGGTGTTCTTGGGAATATTTTGTTGGAGGTTCTTGGAGGAGCTTTTGTATATCTTTTGTGTTGATCTTGAGAATGTGATTATGATTTCTGGGCTGATTCATCGTTCGTTTCTCATCATGGTTTGAGGTATGGGATTTTACACAATATGCTCCTTAAATCTCACGAGTGTCATTCTCTTTGAATTATTGTTTAATTGAACTCATATTTGAATTGATAAATTCATTGAAATCTGGAAAATAATTGTTGAAATTATTTTGATTCATGTGGCATCATTATATTATTATTGAGCACGTTGTCATGAGATTTTAATATGGCACGGATGTTGGGCACCCGCCAAAATTTCTGTTTCCCGGGCTATGGCTTGATAAAGCATATACGGATGTGGTGAGGCCTGGTGACCCGGTTAAAGTGTTGTTGAGAAATTTATTGATAAATTCTATTGATATTTGCATTTGATTTGAATATTCGTACTCGTGTTGTTACGCCTTGTTCATCGTTAATATAATTGTTGAGCATCTTTCCTGTCGTATTGTGTACTTCCCCATATTTTCTTTTAGTGGCAGGTTAGCGCGGATTTTGGGGCGCTATGGAGATTGATTTTAGCGAGGATTGTTTGAGAAAGATTTGTATTATTTTGATGTATAGAGCTTTGGAGATTTGTATTTTGTTTTCGAGTTAGTTGTTGTAATCATTCAAGAGATTTGGTATTTAATTTGAAGAAATTTGAGATTAGTGGATTTATATTATTGTGGGATTATTTTAGATGCTCTATACCTTGTCACTTGTGGATTTGAATTTATTTTATCGTATTAGCGCTCTGTTCGCTCTCCCCGGGCGGGCGGGGTGTTACAAATGGTATCAGAGCTTAGGTATACGGCAACCCTCGGGGCTTGGATTTTGGGTTCATTGCGTGGTTAGCAATTTTTGTAGATAGAAAATTTTAGGTGATATTCGTGATAGGCATCTAGATTAGATGTGAGGAATTTATTTTTGGGAGACGTGATTTATTTTTGGAGTTAGTGTAGTGGCCTGATTTTGAGACTTAGGCATTCGGCGAATTTCGAGGGCGAAATTCCATTGTCAGTGGGGAAGTGTAACAACCCGCGTAATTTTTGGGCTATTTTAATTAATTTAGGAAAATGGAGGAAAATAAAGTTTTTGATAAAATTATTTTTATTGCTCAAATATGTTGGTTATTATTTTTAAAGGCGAGAATTTCAAACGGTTTCGAAATCGGAGTTAAAACGGATTTTAAAATATTTTTTAAATGTTTTGAACTCTTGGAATTCTAAGTCGGCGAATATTAAGTAATTTTCAAGAGTTGTTTTGACTTCTAACTCTTCATTTCTTTGCCTTATTTAAAGGAGTCTTTTGGATTCCAACTCTTCATTTCTTTGCATTATAAAAGGAAGTCGTGGGCAACCCTTTTAACCTACTTTTGGCACAAATTTTGGCAGCAAATATATTTCATATTCCTCTTCTTTTTATATACACATTGGCCCTTGAGATTTGTGAGTTCCAACCTTAGATTAGAGGTGTTCTTGGGGATATTTTGTTGGAGGTTCTTGGAGGAGCTTTTGTAGATCTTTTGTGTTGATCTTGAGAATGTGATTATGATTTCTGGGTTGATTCATCGTTGGTTTCTCATCATGGTTTGAGGTATGGGATTTTACACAATATGCTCCTTAAATCTCGCGAGTGTCATTCTCTTTGAATTCTTGTTTAATTGAACTCATATTTGAATTGATAAATTCATTGAAATCTGGAAAATAATTGTTGAAATTATTTTGATTCATGTGGCATCATTATATTATTGTTGAGCACGTTGTCATGAGATTTTAATATGGCACGGATGTTGGGCACCCGCCAAAATTCCTGTTTCGCGGGCTATGGCTTGATAAAGCATATACGGATGTGGTGAGGCCTGGTGACCCGATTAAAGTGTTGTTGAGAAATTTATTGATAAATTCTATTGAGATTTGCATTTGATTTGAATATTCGTACTCGTGTTGTTACGCTTTGTTCATCGTTAATATAATTGTTGAGCATCTTTCCTGTCGTATTGTGTACTTCCCCATATTTTCTTTTAGTGGCAGGTTAGGGCGGATTTTGGGGCGCTCTGGAGATTGATTTTAGCGAGGATTGTTTGGGAAAGATTTGTATTATTTTGATGTATAGAGCTTTGGAGATTTGTATTTTATTTTCGAGTTAGTTGTTGTAATCATTCGAGAGATTTGGTATTTAATTTGAAGAAATTTGAGATTAGTGGATTTATATTATTGTGGGATTATTTTAGATGCTCTATACCTTGTCACTTGTCACTTGTGGATTTGAATTTATTTTATTGTATTAGCGCTCTGTTCGCTCTCCCCGAGCGGGCGGGGTGTTACAATAAGATCTTGAAACAAGAGTCGATGTAAAGAACTGGAACAAATTGTATGTTTGCAAACCGGAGAACAACATCAACAAATAGAAATGCAGAAAAGTTAGAAGGACGCCAGTGGGTACATTCCTAAACTTGTGTAGGTCTAATTTATGTGCATGTGTGTTATATAGTTTGTAACTGTTATAATTTGTTTTAGTGGAATTTTTGGTTTACTCCGTAGAGGGAGTCGTGGATGTTTCCTCAGTTGGGTGAGGTTTTACCACGTTAAAAATATCCTGTCATTAATCTTCATACATCTCCTCATCCCTTTCTGTTTAGTGTGCTGATTTAAAAACGATTTTAGTTTTATTTTTTAAACTTGTTAATAAATCTTGAACAGATCTCGTGCATAATTTTAAACACATCTTGTGATTAAACGGATTTGATTTCTAGAAAAGAGTTTCTTTAAAAATCAGTTCGGAGTTACTTTAATAGTTTAATCTTGTATTAAACGGCTTTAGTAACAGTTTTTCAATTGGCATCAGAGCTTTGGATTTTTTTTTAAAAGATCTTGTGTTTATGAAATTGTTTTCTTAAAATCATAACAATGGACGAGAAAAATAAAAGATTTTGTAACTTGACCAGACAACCCCCACTCTTTGATGGAAACAACTTTGCTTACTGGAAGGTAAGGATGGTTGCTTTCATACAAGGAACCTTGGGAGATGATGTTTAGGATATTGTTGTAAATGGATACTCTTATCCTACTAAACGAGCCACTGAAGGAAGTAATGAGAGGGTTAAGAAAGCATTAAGTGAGTTCACACAAGAAGAGAAGAAGACTTCTCGTAATAATAACAAAGGCAAGAATGCTATCTTTATGTCCATAAAAGAACATGAGTTCAAAATGATTTCATCTTGTGCCACTTATAAGGAAGATTGGGATATACTGATCACTGTACATGAGGGTGACACTAGAGTTAAGGCTGCTAAAACTCAAATGCTTGTTCAGCAGTATAACTCACTAATTATGTCTGATTCTGAAACTTTCGATGATTTCTACATGAGATTAACTGACATTGTGACCAAACTGCATGCTAATGGGATAACTTATGACAGACATGAAATTGTATCTAAAATTCTAAGGTCATTACCACAAAAATTTGATAATAAAAGATATGCTATTGAGGAAATGTGTGATCAAAATCTCATTCCTGAATTACTGATTAGTAAACTTCGAACTGTGGAAATATAATTGGAATTTAAGAAACAAATGACCCAGTCCCATAGGAAACAAACTAGTTCCAACTTGAGTTTTTCTTCTAAGTTGATGAAACCTGAGTTTACTATTCCCACTGATGATACTGATGAGGAATGTGATATAGATAGTTTTGATAACCAAATTGCCTTGATTACAAAAAAATTTAAGAAAATTGTCAAATTTAGAAATAAATTGGCAAACAAACAAGGCAAGCCAAATTATCCAAGTCAGTCTCACTATGAACCTCATGAGAAATGTCAAGACAAAAATCACAAGGACATGAGACCCAACAAAGACTTCAATAACATTGAGTGTTTTAGATCTGGAAAACTAGGACACATAGCACAAGACTGTAGAGTGAAAGTAAACACTGTCAATAAACAAACTAGGGCCAATATTTACAAAACATGGGATGATTATGAGAATGAGGAACCTGAATCTTCTGATTGTTTTGATCCTTGCATGTCCTTCTTTGCTAAGATAATATACAATGATGATATGCCTATGTATGAGAATGATGATAGTAACTCTACACCTGTTGTTGTGAATCATGCTGCTACTGGTTTAGATGCTTTACTTTCTGAGAATATTGTTAGTTCAACTACGGGGTGTGTGAGTCAAAGGGAATGCGATAATGACGATGTCCATGGGTGCGTGAGTTCAATAAATGAATCCTTAGGGGTCACTTCACACACTCCACTTAGTGACTCAGACACTGAAGACCTCCCAGACATTCACACACTTTATCCTAAAACTCTCAAGAAAAATAGTAGACTAGAAAAGATAGTGAAATATGTCACTAAGAAATTAGAAGACCTAAGTCTGATGGTTAAACTTAACGCTGAAGTGTATACTACCCAATGTCCAACTCATGAAAATGAAGTTAAAATTTTTGATCAAAAGTTGAAGAATTTGATCGAAGAAAATTTAACTCTGGAGAAAAAATACAAAGGGACATTATTAGAATTGGAACAATCTAAAGAAAAGACAGCAACAGTTTTCAAAAAAATTGCTAAATTCGAAAATAACTCAAACTGTTTTGATGGATTTATTGTTGATTCCAAAACCAAATCTGATGATCGAACTGGAATAGGATTTTTCCCCAATTTGAAGACTCAAATCAAAACTTTTTAACCAATTAAGTTTGTGTCAAGAGGCAAAAGACCTGTAGAAACTTGTCCAGACTTTCATTCTCTGAAAAATGAGTTTGACAAAAACCAATCTAAGTTTGATATTGGGAAAATAAGTAACTCTAAGTGTGAAAGTCCATCTAAGAATAAATATGTCTGCCCCCTATTAGGAAGTATGATTCGGTCTTTCAAACTATATCCCTAGGAATAAGGTTCAACATCAAAATCTCATCAAGCCTATGTTTAGATACTTTCTTAAGGAGATACCCTCTTCGAGCAATCTATATTTCTCATACTGTGACTTGTATGGTCATTATTTTGATGGTTTCTACTCTAGACGTTTAGTTAACCCTGCCTATAATACCCCTGTGTACCAAAACTTTAACTACTCTAGAAGGAGTCGTAACAATTATGTTCTGCCTAGACAACCAGACAAAAACTCCAACTATAGGAAACGAAAGACCAAACCTAAAAGAACATTTCCTAGAAGGATCCCTAAACACTTTCCTAAACCAAATGCACATGTGTCGCATAAAATTCAAAATCATGCGCAAAACATTTTTCAACAAAAATTGAATGCTCGCAAATTTTATCAAATGAGAGCAAATAGGAGAAAAATGAAAACAAGAGCTATTTGGGTTAGAAAAGATGATCTATTATCCTAGATGAAGTGTAACCTTGTGATTACTGCATTAAAAGCTGAACACACATCTTCTGGTTGGTACTTAGATTCTGGATGTTCAAAACACATGACTGGTGATGATACAAAACTTTTAAACAAAACCAGCTTTGCTGGAGGAAAAGTTATTTTTGGTGATGGTGTATCATCTCAAATCATTGGTAAAGGAACACTCCAAGAAGAAGGATTACCTCTGATTGAAGATGTTCTTTTAGTAAAAGGTCTTAAGGAAAACCTACTCAGTATTTCACAATTTTGTGACTCAAATCATACTGTCACCTTTTTAAAGAATAATTGCAAAATTTTAAATGAAAAAGGTGAGTGCATTATTACAGGACTCATGACTACGGACAATTGTTATACTATTCAACATAGTGCTGAGGCCTGTAATACTGCCAGAATGGATGACAATGAGATATGGCATAATCGTATGGGTCATATAAATTACGAAAATCTTAGTAAACCGTCTTCTCAAGAAATAGTTAAAGGTATTCCTAAGATCAAATCTATTTCTAATACTGTCTGTGGTTCATGTCAGGAAGGTAAAATTGTTAAAGCTCCTTATAAGAAAGTCAAAGATATCTTAACCTCTAAACCTTTGGAGCTCATCCATATGGACCTAATGGGTCCTTCTCGAACTGTTAGTCTTTGTGGACACTCCTACATTCTAGTTATGGTTGATGAATTCACCAGATTTACTTGGGTATCTTTCTTAAAACAAAAGTCTGACACATTCTAAACCTTTATGAAGATTTTACTTCAAATTGAAAATGAGAAAGACTCTCAAGTAAATGGGATTCGTAGTAATAGAGGTGGAGAGATCTTAGATATAGGTGTTATAGAGTATTGTGACTACAATTGTTATAAACATGAATTTAGTGCTCTTAAGACTCCTCAACAGAACGGTATAGCTGAGAGAAAGAATCGTACCCTTCAAGAGATGGCACGAGTTATGATTCATGCTAAGACTTTACCTAAGTATTTTTTGGTAAAAGCCATTCGTATTGCCTATCACATTATTAATAGGGTCTATCTTAGAAATAATTCTAAACAAAATCCTTACGAACTTTGGTATGGGAAGAAACCCAATCTTAAGTACCTTATAACCTTTGGTTGTACGTGTTATGTCTACAAGGACAGAGAACACTTATCCAGATTTGAGACTCGAGGAGATAAAGCCATCTTTCTAGGATATTCACCTAATAGTAGAGCTTACCATATTTATAACCTTCTCACTAAGACCATAATGGAATCCATAAACGTAATTGTAAGTGACACTACTGTAGAAAGTAAGACTAGAGAACCAGCTATTGTGATCGAGTATGAAAATATTTTAGAAAATGACTCACAAGAAATAGATGATTCTTTACCGATTGAGACACATGAAGTACCTAATTGGGTTGCTAAAGACCATCCCATAGACAACGTTGTTGGTAATCCCAGTGAACCTGTGCGTACAAGATCTCAATTAAGAAACTATGCTCATTATGCTTGTTTTGTTTCCCTTGTGGAACCATAGAATGTTAATGATGCATTGAATGATCCTCACTGGATTTCTGCAATGCAGGATGAACTTCTTCAATTTGTCATTCATGATGTTTGGTATCTTGTACCTAGGCCTGATCAGAAAAAGGTTATTGGCACATGTTGGATATTTAAAAATAAATATGATGAAAGTGGGATAATAATTAGAAACAAATCCAGATTAGTTTCTCAAGGATACTCTCAAATAGAAGGAATATATTTTAACGAGACTTTTGCTCCCGTTACTCGATTAGAATCTGTTCGTCTTCTCTTTGCCATAGCTTTCTACTTACATTTTACGCTTTACCAAATGGATGTCAAATATGCTTTCCTTAATGCAATATTGACTGAGGAGACCTATGTAGAACAACCAAAAGGATTTATTGACCCTAAATATCCAAATTATGTCTTTCGTCTTAAAAAGGCGTTGTATGACCTAAAACAAGCGCCAAGAGCCTGGTATGAGCGACTTTCCAACTTTCTCTTAGACAAATGTTTTAAGAGAGGTGGAAATGATCAAACCCTTTTTGTCAAACATTTTGACAAACATATCATTATAACTCAAGTGTACGTAGACGATATCATCTTTGGATCAATTTCCCCTTCAGAAGTTAAATGCCTTTCTGAAATTATGCATAAAGAATTTAAAATGTCTCTCATGGGGGAGTTGCAATTTTTCTTAGGCCTTCAAGTCAAGAAAAATTCAGAAGGATTATTTGTCTCGTAATCAAAATACGCATTAGAGATTATTAAAAAATTTGGTCTTGAAAGTGCAAAAGATGCTAAAACTCCCATGAGTACTACTGTCAAACTATCTAAGGATGAAAAAGGAAAAGTCGTAGATCCCACCCTTTATCGTAGTATGATTGGAACCTTAATATATCTTACTGCCTCGCTCCTCATATTATGTATGCTGTTTGCATTTTTGCTCGTTACCAGAACAATCCGAAAGAGAGTCATTTAAATTGTGTTAAAAGAATTATCAAGTACATTAAAGGTACTATAAATTTAGGACTTTGGTACACCAATGATACTCCTAGCACTATAATAGGATACACCGATGCTTATTGGGCAGGGTGTACTGGCGATAGTAACAGCACATCAGGTGCATGCTATTATATTGGTAATAATTTGGTAGGTTGGAGTAGTAAGAAACAAAACTACACTTCATTATCCACTGCTGAATCTGAATACATAACTACTGGCAGTTGCTGTGCTCAACTTCTTTGGCTTAAGAAAATGCTAAGTGATTATGGTATTAAAGAAAAACAATTGCATCTCTATTGTGATAATCAAAGTGCGATCAATATCTCTAAAAATCTTGTTTAACACTCGCGAACAGAACACATAAAAATAAGACATCACTTTATTCGCGAATTAGTTGAAACCAAGGAATTAGAAATCAATTATCTTCCAACTAATTTGCAACTCGCGGATATTTTTACCAAACCTTTGGATTATAATAGGTTTATTACCTTGCGTAAATCAATTGGAATGATGTGTGCTGAATAATTTCTTGGATTTACATAATTTTTTTCCCTTTGTCCATTTGAGACGAAATGGGGGAGAAATTTGAGTCTTATGCGTTCAATTTTTTTTCCACATATTTCTAATAAGCTTGATCTTAGAAATCATTTGCAGGATTCTGTACAGTTATTCTCAATAGGATATTGATTTGTACTTAGTCGAGTTATGTACTTTTCTTATCTAAGAAATGGGTAGATAGAACTTTTGTTTAGGAATAGGCTTTTTCCTCATTTCTTTATTGCCCTACGAGTCCTAGATGACTCAAAGGAGATTTTGTCTCATATTTCCAAATGGGGAGATTGAAGCACCTTATACTCTTGACTCACTTGAGTCTACATTGTACAAGTGTTCATCTAGTTTGGAAATAGTGACAAAATTGTGTCCTTTCCTAGAATCCAAAAATCCTCAAAAATTGTCTAAAATTCATTCCTCTTGTTTGTCTAATCAAAGGTATATGTACCAACACTCACACACATTAGGATTACATTCATATCTTATATATTGCATATTATTGGTTGAGTGTGTGTTGTGTGTGTTAATTTCCCTAAAATTGATTTTTAATAATTTTTGGGAATTTAAAATGATTTTTAAATCTTTTTTGTCTTAATTAAAATTGGTTTTATAAATTATTGCGGTCATTATATAATTCTGGATTATTGGTTTTATTGGCTGAAAGTTCACTTGGGTAGAAACCGAAAGCACTGGAGACTACAAGCCGCTTTGGTAATTATTTCCAAAACACGCGTTTCAGCTTTAATCCTAGCCCTACACCTGTTGCTTATATATCGGTTTGATTTCTGTTTCATCCAAGAGACAACCCATGTGATCAATCTCAGCCATTGGATCGTGTTAATCAACAATCTGCATGCCTTCTAATTCAATCATGGCGAATCCCTCTTAAACCAATAAGAAGAGTTTTAACTACCGCTTATCTCTAACCCTTGGATCAAAGTCAAACTGCCTAGACCAAATCGTAGCCCTTGATTTTGAACCATCTTCTCGATCCTTCTCATCCCACTATATAAGGAGGCTAACCCTCAGCCAGAAGAGACTTTTTCCACTTTGTCTATTTGAGTGAGTAGAGAGAGGAGAGAGAAACTAGAGAGAGAGAGAGTTAGAAACCCTAACCCTAACCCTAAAACGTCCTAACATCTTTCAAACCCTAACATCTTTCAAAACCAGTATATTCCAAACACAACCTTGAGTACTTGAGAGTTTTGAGTGTTGGTTTATTAGTTGTTTGATGCTGTAACCTCTTCATTTTCAGATCTTGTTTTTAACTTAAACATTTGATTAGATATGTGTTTCTACTTTTATAGATATCTTAGATCTAGTCGTTGCATGTTATATTACACATAGATATGCATCTATAGTTTCTCATCTTGAGAAAACTTTTGTTGATTTCTTTCTGTAAATGTTTTCAACTTCAAAATCAACAAAAACATTTTCTGTTTCTAGTTCTTTTGAAACAAAACCTTTGACCTAGTTGGAACCGCACTTGGTGATTTTTAATCGCAAAAATATTTTCAAAACCTCAGATTGATTAAGATCTTGAAACGTCTTCTGATCAAGATAGCCGTGGATTCTGGGTTTATATTAAAGGTCATATAAGGTTCAAAGTTTTCTAAGAAGAGAGAAAATGAAAATCACAGCATATAGATCTTATATGTAATTTGATAGGACTGTTTGTATAAATCAGCATCAGTGTGTGCATGCATGTGTTAGAAAGCACCTTCACAAACACTAGCACCCTACCTCACTAAAAGTGTTGGTAATAAGATCTTGAAATAAGAGTCGATGTAAAGAACTGGAACAAATTGGATGTTAGCAAATTGGAAAACAACATCAACAAACGGAACTGCAAAAAAGTTAGAAGGACGCCAGTGGGTACATTCCTAAACTTGTATAGGTCTGATTTGTGTGCATGTGTGTTATATAGTTTGTAACTATTATAATTTGTTTTAGTGGAATTTTTGGTTTACTCCATAGAGGGAGTCGTGAATGTTTCCTCATTTGGGTGAGGTTTTACCATGTTAAAAATATCCTGTCATTAATCTTTCTACATCTCCTCATCCGTTTCTGTTTAGTGTACTGATTTAAAATCGATTTTAGTTTTGTTTTTCAAAACTTATCAATAAATCTTGAACAGATCTCGTGCATAATTTTAAACACATCTTATGATTAAACTGATTTGATTTCTAGAAAAGAGTTTCTTCTAAAAATAGTTCAGAGTTACTTAAATAGTTTAATCTTGTATTAAACGGCTTTAGTAACAGTTTTTCAGTGCAACGTCGGTTGTTGACCTCCCCCTGAGCACAGTCTCGGCCATGTGGTGGTCGGGCATGATGAGGCTGATGATCACCACCTCCCCTTTATGAACCAACTATGCTTCTTGATCTGGATTGCCTCTGCCTCATATCATTAACTAGGCTGATCCTTTTAAAGGCCGACCCTCTACTTAAGCGATCAAGAGCTAACCCTCTCTGTCGTGCATCACCATATCATCTTTCACACTGACCTCGACTCTGCTGTATAGGACGTATAGTGTTATTTGAGACCTCATACAACTCTTAACAATCTGTCGGGTCATATTCTGCCTCAATGTCATCTTACCTATCCACAAGGCAAGGTTTTCCTTGCCTCCCGAGGCGTAAATGCCTAGGGTTAACAACATCCCTACTCCGCTAAGGAGTAGGTTGGTCCTTTCGTGGTGCCTGGGGTGGTCCCCTGGCCTCATGTTGTGGTTGAGCAGCCGTCGGAGTAATCATCTCCGGTGACACCCCAAGTGGTCTCATTATGTTTTGGCTTAACTGTGCAAATTTCTCTTGCATCACTTGCTAAGTTGCATCCAAGGACTTCAAGGCTTCTTCCACCTCAGCCATCTCAGACTGGGGTGGTGCCTGGATGGAACTGGGTCCTCCAACATCAGATGGTGGTAACTTCATTCCATATGCTTGAGATTTTGATGAAAGGACTATAGGGCTTGGAAACCTTAAGGGACCTCTTTCAATGGTGAAATGGCTCCATGAGAAGGGTGAGGCTTGGTTCACCACCAGAGCCTCCCGTGAGGTTAAGCAGAAAAAGAGTAAGAGATGAATCTTCTCGTTCCCACAGATGGTGCCAAAATGATGATGCTGGAAACAACACCACCAGATAAGGTGTTGACAAGCTCAATCTAGAAATAACAATCGCATCATATGAGTAAATATATAGTAGAAGGAGGTGAGGAGAAGATGACGAACACTAATATTTAAGTGGTTCATCCAATCAGGCCTACGTCCACTGTGAGTGTGTGAGTAATTTAATTAGATGAAGGCACTAATGGCCATAGATACAATCTCTCAAGCTTTCTCTCTCTACTGTGTAAACCAATAGAGTTTCAGCTAGGGTTGCAATTATCGAACCTTTACCAGGTAGAGAAAGACCTCTATATATAGTTCTTGGGGGTGTAATGTACCCCCCAAGCATGCAATGAGCATGTTTATGAAGATCGAACAGTATGATGATGACACCTGGCTGATCTCATGTAGATAATGATGACCAAAATATTCCCCCATGTGAGGAGAATAATTTGGGTATAACTGATTTGCTCACGTGTTCCACACCTTGCATATGCTCGTACTTGTGTTCTTGACTGATGTAACCTCAGTCTGGTTGAGTATGAGATTGGTGAAGTTCGATAGTGTTATTTTGTCTTGTCAATAGCCATGATGACCTCAGCCAAAAAAACTGGCTGAGGTTAGGCTGTAACATTGGCTCAAGCAGTGTAGGATGTTGACAATAACCTATTCCCATAAGGCGCTACTGCAGAGTCGAGGTTGGTAATAGAGAGACGACCTTGCAGAATACGATCTTTCTGATGGAAGTTTGTGAGCTTCTTGTTAACTCGGCTGTGAGACAGGCCGAGGTTAGTAACTCTGAGTACGAGGGTCCACTTTGGGTATATCATTTACGTTTTTTTTTGTATTGTGGTCGAAAGTCGATAACAACGATTAGCGTATTTACATGGACGCTCGATTTTCCACTCAATCAAAATGGCGTTGTTACCAAGGAGTGTTTTTGTTATAGATTATAATTGACTTAATATTTTGTAGGATATTTTTTTCTTTTGTATTTTCTGTTTTAACCTTTTTGCAGGATTGCACAATTGAGCGCCAAGAAACGTTGAATCCTCAACCGCGCACCTCTTTATGTGGATTGTTCATCTACAAACTATTCTGTAATCATGTCTTTTTATAATGAGTTCGGTAATTAAAATAGTTCATATGAGAATAATTTCCAAACTTTTTATTTTCGAGAATCCCCGCCTCGACCTGTTAAAATGGGTGAGTGGTTTATAATTCATGAATATGAAAGGCTTGAAAAAAAATATCAAGAAAAAAATCATTTTTGGTAGCAAGAGTTGAATGCATTATTCGAGTCCAATGATGACTTTTCTTCCGATATTTTTGAAACTAAAGAACATTTTCAACCAAATGAGTAATTCGAGGTTCTAGAGCCAAGGTATCCTACTCGGGAAGAAAGAATGCTTTTTCTAATCACACAATTGATCCATTTTCTTTCCACCCAAAGCGCAATGGATATTGGTCTTGTTACGGAAATGCTCTCACTTTGCGATGATATGCGTTCTAATTTGTAAAACAAAGAGGACGTTGAGACTTGTGTGTCACCTCAAATTTTTGAAGAACATATCATTGACAGTGAGTCATGCTCCTTTGAAATTCAATCTCCAAGTGATGACGAATCACTTGAGGTTAAATTTATTTCCTCACCATTTTCGTTCACCGTTATTGAACCATTAGAAGTACCGTTAGATTCCTATGAGTTGGTTGAAACTTTTGAAACGTTTAAACCTTTTACCGATGATGACTCTTTACTTGAATTATTTTCCAAGATGGACTCTTCCCTTTTTCTGTGCCCCGCTTACCATACTACTTCAAAAATATTTGGGAGGTGATTCTATTTTTCTTTGATCTCAATTGTACTTTTCCATCCTAACATCCATACCCCCCATCATCACGTTAAAATTTCTAATTGTTGATGGTTTATTTTTTCCATCTCACACATGCCTTCCATTGTTCAAAGGGGATTCTTATTTTTCGAAAGGCATGCATGAAAGTGAGGGTACAACAATTACCCCTCAAAGTCAAATTGTATTTTGAGTGGACCCTCAAATTTATCGACTTCTAGTGTATAACTTATTAGAAGTTCAAATCGTAGGTTGTACATAATTAGCTTTTTTTTTTACTTTTTTTAGTTTAGAGTTATTAGTTAAAGTTTTTGTTATTCTTTTTGCTCTTCTTGGTTCTAACATGTTTTATAGATTCAATAGACTCATACTCTTATGCTTTTACATTGCTCGGGACGCGTAAAGTTCAAAGTTAGGGGGGTTTTATTAGGCATACATTCTTCACATTTATCAACTTAATTTCGATATTTCTATCATCCCATGCTGTGTAAATAGCTTGGATTTGTATCATATTTGTGCTACTAACCTCTTTGGTAAGTATTTCGTATTTTGTATATCTCTTATGTGTTTTACAGGTATTTCATGCAAGAAAGTGAGAGAGAGAACTCAAAATAGTGAAAGAAACCAAGAAACGGGGAGTTGAAGGGTTTTTTGTAATTTTACAGCCTTAGTCAGGAGGTGGGGCCAATTGCAATGTTCAATAGCTTTCAATTACAAGAACACTGAAAAAATGTCACCTCAATCCGAGCTACGGTGAAGAAGTTATAATTAGTAAAAGATGAGATAAGTGAAGAAAAAAATCTTTGAATGAAAAACAAGAGCGATCCGGACCTATTAAAAAAAAAAATCCGAGCTGCCAATTTGTCATGCTCGAGATCCGTTACAAAATTAGTCACGCTTTCTAAGTGTGACAAAATTTCAGGATAAGGAATTTTTATTTTGTCCCTTTCTTTTAGCCAAAAGAGTTTTATGTTTTGGGTACTGTTCTAAACGACCTCTATCCTATATATTTAGCCATTAGGACTCTTTTTATTCAGATTTCATTATTGTTAAAGCTCCAAATCAAGGAGGAACATCTAAGAGAAGAATTTACATATTTTGCACCTTTAATTCAAAAGTTTTTCCAACTTTTCTTCAATCTTTGATTTCTTCTTGCATGCTTGTGTTCTTCAATCTCAGTAATTTTATATTCCAACACTGTTATCATTTTTTCTTTATTTCCACATGCTTGTTAATGGATTCTTGTGTAGTTAATCATAGTTACACCATGCTAGGCAACATTTTTAGAGGTTGGGGTACATGAACCCAACCCGATGTGCTTTGAATGGGTGTAAAATTAGTTCCCTGAATTAAATAAATGATTTAATCATGTTGTGTAGTGATGACAACCATCACAGGACTTTTGATCTCATTTTCCTTATGTAACTTGGATGCTTAAGAGTGCGACGCGGGTGTAGCTATAACGACATCGCTTTATTCTTACTTTTGATTACGTATGGTGAGGTCTAGTACCCTCATATATATAATGCGTGAGATTAATAAAGACTGAATTTAATAAATTATTTAATTCATAACTAGTCTTCTACCCGGTAAACATACTAGGAGTTGGGAGATTGTGTCCTTACCTTAATTTTCCAATTGGTTTTAGTTAACTTCTTCATTTTTCCATTTTTCCTTTCGTACCCTATCATCATGTTTTACACTCTTTTTTGAAGTAATAAATTAATTAAAATCTATCAAACATTCCCTGTGGATTTGATACCCAAACTCACCCCTATACACCATAAGAGTGTAGTTAAAGTTTTTTTTTATATTATAGTCGGAAGCCGATAACAACGATTAGCTTATTTACACGGACGCTCGATTTTCTACTCGATCAAATGGCTTCGTTGCCGGGGAGTGTTTTTGTTATAGATTATAATTGACTTACTATTGAGGTCTAAGAAACGTTGAATCCTCAACCGCACACCTCTTTACGTGGATTGCTCGTCTACAAACTATTCGGTAATCATGTCTTTTCATAATGAGTTTGGTAATTATAATAGTTCATATGGGAATACTTTTCAAACTTTTTATTTTCAAGAACCTCCGCCTCGACCTATTAAAATCGATGAGTGGCTTTCAATTCATGAATTTGAAAGGCTTGAAAAAAAATATCGGGAAAAAAATCATTTTTGGTAGCAAGAGTTGGATGCATTATTCGAATCCAATGATGTCTTTTCCTTCGATATTTTTGAAACTAAAGAACATTTTCAACCAAATAAGGAATTCGAGGTTCTAGAGAGAAGGTATCCTACTCGAGAAGAAAGAATGTTTTTTCTAATCAAACAATTACTCGATTTTCTTTTCATCCAAAGCGAGATGGATATTGGTCTTGTTATGGAAGTGCTCTCACTTTGAGATGATATGCGTTCTAATTTGGAAAACAAAGAGAAGGTTGAGTGCCAATAAATGTTGAATCATCAACCCCACACCTCGTTACGTGGATTGTTTGTCTTCAAACTATTCGGTAATCATGTCTTTTTATAATGAGTTCGTTAATTGTAATAGTTCATATGGGAATATTTTTCAAGCTTTTTATTTTCAAGAATCGCCGCCTCGACTTGTTAAAATGGGTGACTGGTTTATAATTCATGAATATGAAAGGCTTGAAAAAAAATATCGGGAAAAAAATCGTTTTCGGTAGCAAGAGTTGAATGCATTATTAGAATCCAATGATGACTTTTCTTTCGATATTTTTGAAACTAAAGAACGTTTTCAACCAAATTAGGAATTCGAGGTTCTAGAGCCAAGGTATCCTACTCGGGAAGAAAGAATGTTTTTTCTAATCAAACAATTACTCGATTTTCTTTCCACCCAAAGCGCGATGGATATTGGTCTTGTTACAAAAGTGCTATCACTTTGCAATGATATGCGTTGTAATTTGTAAAACAAAGAGGACGTTGAGACTTGTGTGTCACCTCAAATTTTTGAGGAACATCTCATTGACAGAGAATCGTGCTCCTTTAAAATTCAATCTCCAAGTGATGAAGAATCAATTGAGGTTAAATTTATTTCAACACCATTTTCGTTCTCCGTTATTGAACCATTAGAAGTACCGTTAGATTCCTATGTTTCGGTGAAAACTTTTGAAACGTTTAAACCTTTTACTGACGATGACTCTTTACTTGAATTATTTTCCAAGATGGACTCTTCCTTTTTGTGTGCCCCGCTTACCATACTACTTCAAAAATATTTGGGAGGTAATTCTATTTTTCTTTGATCTCAATTGAAGTTGTCCCTCCTAACATCCTTACCCCCCATCATCACATTAAAATTTCTTATTGCTGATGGTTTATTTTTTCCATCTCATACATGCCTTCCATTGTTCAAAGGGAATTCTTATTTTTTGGAAGGCGTGCATGAAAATGTGGGTACAACGATTACCCCTCAAAGTCAAATTGTATTTTGGGTGGACGCTCAAATTTATCGACTTCTAGTGTATAACTTATTAGAAGTTCAAATCGTAGGTTGTACATAATTAGCTTTTTTTTTTACTTTTTTTGTTTTCTAGTTTAGAGTTATTAGTTAATGTTTTTGTTATTATTTTTACTATGCTTGGTTCTAACATGTTTTATAGATTCAATAGACTCATACTCTTATGCTTTTACATTTCTCGGGACGCGTAAAGTTCTAAGTTAGGGGCGTTTTATTAGGCAAACATTCTTCACATTTATCCCTTTAATTTCGATATTTCTATCATCCCGTGCGGTTTAAATAGCTTGGATTTGTCTAATATTTATGCTATTAATCCTCTTTGGGAAGTATTTCGTATTTTGTATATCTTTTATGTGTTTTACATGTATTTCATGCTAGAAAGTGAGAGAGAGAACTAAAAATAGTGAAACAAACCATGAAATGGGGAGTTGAAGGTTTTTTTTTTGTAATTTTACAGCCTTAGTTCGGAGGTAGGGCCAATTGCAATGTTGAATAGCTTTCAATTACAAGAACACTGAAAAAAATGTAACCTCAATCTGAGCTACGGTGAAGAAGTTATAGTCAGTAGAAGATGAGAGAAGTCAAGAAAAAAATCTCTAAATGAAAAACAAGGGCGATCTGGACGTATTAACAATAAAAGATCCGTACTGCCAATTTGTCACGCTCGAGATCCTTTAAAAAATTAATCACGCTTTCTAAGTGTGACAAAATTTCTAGATAAGGAATTTTTATTTTGTCCTTATCTTTTAGGCAAAAGAGTTTTATGTTTTGGGTACTCTTCTAAACGACCTCTAGACTATATATTTAGCCATTAGGACTCTTTTTATTCAGATTTCATTGATGTTAAAGCTCCAGATCAAGGAGGAACATCTAGGAGAAGAATTTACATATATTTCACCTTTAATTCAATAGTTTTTCCATTTTTTCTTCAATCTTTGATTTCTTCTTGCATGCTTGTGTTCTTCAATCTCGGTAACCTTAAATTCCAACACTGTTATCATTCTTTCCTTATTTTCACAAGCTTGTTAATGGATTCTTGTGTAGTTAATCATAGTTACACCATGCTAGGCAACATTTTTAGGGGTTGGGGTACATGAACCCAATCCGATGTGCTTTAAATGGGTGTAAAATTTGTTCCCTGAATTAAATAAATGATTGAATCATGTTGTGTGGTGATGACAACCATCACAGGACTTTTGATCTCATTTTCCTTATGTAACTGGGATGCTTAAGAGTGCGACGCGAGTGTAGTTATAACGACACCACTTTATTCTTACTTTTGATTACGTATGGTGCCGGCTAGTACCCTCATACATATAATGCTTGAGATTAATAAAGACTGAATCTAATCAATTATTTAATTCATAACTAGTCTTATACCCGGTAAACATACTAGGAGTTAGGAGATTGTGTCCCTACCCTAATTTTCCAATTAGTTTTAGTTAACTTCTTTATTTTTCCCCTTTTCCTTTCTTACCCTATCATCATGTTTTACACTCTTTTTTGAAGTAATAAATCAATTAAAATCTATTAAACATTCCTTGTGGATTTGATGCCCAGACTCGCCGCTATACTCCATAAGAGTGTAGTTAATGTTTTTTTTTGTATTGTGGTCGGAAACCAATAACAACTATTAGCTTATTTACATGGACGCTCAGTTTCCACTGGATCGAAATGGCTTCGTTGCCGGGGAAAGTTTTTGCTATAAATTATAATTGACTTACAATTGAGGTCCAAGAAACGTTGAATCCTCAACTGCACACCAATTTACATGTATTGTTCGTCTACAAACTATTCGGTAATCATGTCTTTTTATAATGAGTTTGGTAATTATAATAGTTCATATGGGAATACTTTTCAAACTTTTTATTTTCAAGAACCTCCGCCTCGACCTATGAATATCGTTGAGTGGCTTTTAATTCATGAATTTGAAAGGCTTGAAAAAAAATATCGAAAAATAAAATCATTTTTGGTAGCAAGAGTTCGATGAATTATTCGAATCCAATAATGACTTTTCCTTCGATATTTTTGAAACTAAAGAATGTTTTCAACCAAATAAGGAATTCGAGGTTCTAGAGACAAGGTATCCTACTCGGAAGAAAGAATGTTTTTTCTAATCAAACAATTACTCGATTTGCTTTCCACCCAAAGCGCGATGGATATTGGTCTTGTTATGGAAGTGCTCTCACTTTGAGATGATATGCGTTCTAATTTGGAAAACAAATATAAGGTTGAGCGCCAAGAAATGTTGAATCCTCAACCTCACACATCTTTACGTGGATTGTTCGTCTACAAACTATTCGGTAATCATGTCTTTTTATAATGAGTTCGGTAATTATAATAGTTCATATGGGAATATTTTTCCAACTTTTTATTTTCAAGAATCCCCGTCTCGACCTGTTAAAATGGGTGAGTGGTTTATAATTCATGAATATGAAAGGCCTGAAAAAAAATATCCGAAAAAAAAATCGTTTTTAGTAGCAAGAGTTGGATGCATTATTCGAATCCAATGATGAGTTTTCTTCCGCTATTTTTGAAACTAAAGAACGTTTTCAACCAAATGAGGAATTCGAGGTTCTAGAGCCAATGTATCCTACTCCGGAAGAAAGAATGCTTTTTCTAATCAAACAATTACTCGATTTTCTTTCCACCCAAAGCGCGATGGATATTGGTCTTGTTACGAAAGTGCTCTTGCTTTGCACTGATATGCGTTCTAATTTGAAAAATAAAGAGGACATTGAGACTTGTGTGTCACCTCAAATTTTTAATGAACATCTCATTGAGAGTGAGTCGTGCTCCTTTGAAATTCAATCTACAAGTGATGACGAATCACTTGAGGTTAAATTTATTTTGTCACCATTTTCGTTCACCGTTATTGAACCATTAGAAGTACAGTTAGATTCCTATGAGTCGATGGAAACTTTTGAAATATTTAAACCTTTTACCGACGATGACTCTTTACTTGAATTGTTTTCCAAGATGGACTCTTCCTTTTTGTGTGCCCCGCTTCCCATACTACTTTTCTTGGATCTCAATTGTTCTTATCCTACCTAACATCTAAACCCCCCATCGTCACGTTAAAATTTCTAATTGGTGATGGTTCATTTTTTCCATGTCACACATGCCTTCCGTTGTTCAAAGAGAATTCTTATTTTTAGGAAGGCATGCATGAAAATGAGGGTACACCGATTACCCCTTAAAGTAAAATTGTATTATGGGTGGACCCTCAAATTTTTCGACTTCTAGTGGATAACTTATTAGAAGTTCAAATCGTAGGTTGTACACAATTAAACTTTTTTTCCTTTTCTTCTTTTTATAGTTTAGAGTAATTAGTTAAAGTTTTTTTTATTCTTTTTGTTATGCTTGGTTCTAACATATTTTATAGATTCAATCGACTCATACTTTTATGCTTTTACATTGCTTGGGATGCGCAAAGTTCTAAGTTAGGGGAGTTTGATTAGGCATAAATTCTTCACATTTATCCCCTTAATTTCAGTATTTTTATGATCCCGTGCGGTGTAAATAACTTGAATTTATCTCATATTTATGCTACTAATCATTTTTGTCAATTATTTCTTATTTTGTATATCTTTTTTGTATTTTACACGTATTTCATGCAAGAAAGTGTGAGAGAGATCTCAAAATAATGAAAGAAACCAAGAAACGGGGAGTTTAAGGGAATTTTCATGATTTTACAGCCTTAATCTAGAGGTGGGGCCAACTGTAAAGTTCAATAGCTTTCAATGACAAGAACACAGAAAAATGGGCACCCCAAATAGAGCTACGGTGAAGACGTTATGATCAGTTGAAGATGAGAGAAGTCGAGAAAAAAATCTCTGAATGAAAAACAAGAGCAATCCAGACCTATTAAAAATAAAACATCCAGACGATCCATATGTCATGCTCCAGATCCGTTATAAAATTAGTCACGCTTTATAAGTGTGACAAAATTGCCAGATATAGGATTTTTATTTTATCCTTATCTTTTAGCCAAAAGAGTTTTATGTTTTAGGGACTCTTTTAAGTGACCTCTAGCCTTAATATTTAGTCATTAGGCACTTTTTATACCAATTTCATTCACATAAAAGCTCCAAATCAAGGAGGAACATCTAGGAGAAGTATTTACATATTTTAAAACTTTAATTCAATAGTTTTTTCGATTTTTCTTCAATCTTTGATTTCTTCTTTCATGGTTGTGTTCTTCAATCTCGGTAACCTTATATTCAAGCACTTTTATCATTCTTTCCTTATTTTCACATGCTTGTTAATGATTCTTGTGTAGTTAATCATAGTTACACCATGCTAGGCTAGATTTTTAGGGGTTGGGGTACAGGAACCCAACCCGATGTGCTTTGCATGGGTGTAAAATTAGTTCTCCGAATTAAATAAATGATTGAATCGTAGTGTGTGGTGATGGAAACCGTCGCAGGACTTTGATCTCGTTTTCCTTAGGTAACTGGGATGCTTAATAGTGCGATGCAAGTGTAGCTATAATCACCCCACTTTATTCTTACTTTTGATTACGTATGGTGCAGTCTAGTACCCTCATATATATATAATGCTTGAGATTATTAAAAACTGGATTTAATAAATTATCTAATTCGTAACTAGTCTTATGCCCGGTAAACATCCTAGAAATTTGGAGATTGTGTCCCTACCTTAATTTTCCAATTAGTTTTAGTTAACATGTTTATTTTTTCCCTTTTTCCTTTCTCACCCCATCATCATGATTTACACTTTATTTCAACCATTTATCGATGATGACTCTTTCCAAATGTCCACACCTTTTACCTACGATGACTCTTTACTTGAATTCTTTTCCAAGATGGAATCTTCCTTTTTTGTGTGCCCCACTTCCCATACTACTTGAAAAATCTTTGGGAGGTGATTATATTTTTCTTGGATCTTAATTGTACGTATCCCACCTAATATCCAAACCCCCCATCATCACGTTAAAATTTCTAATTGGTGATGGTTCAATTTTTCCATCTCACACATGCCTTCCATTGTTCAAACGAAATTCTTATTTTTCACAAGGAATGCATGAAAACGAGGGTACATCGATTACCCCTCAAAGTCAAATTGTATTTTTGATGAACCCTCAAATTTTTTGACTTCTAGTGTATAACTTATTAGAAGTTCAAATCATAGGTTGTATATAATTAGCTTTTTTTTCCTTTTCTTTTTTTTATAGTTTAGAGTAATTAGTTAATCTTTTTATTATGCTTTTTGTTATGCTTGGTTCTAACATATTTTATAGATTCAATTGACTCGTACTTTTAGGCTTTTACATTGCTCGAGATGCGCAAAGTTCTCAATTAGTGGGGTTTGATTAGGCATAAATTCTTCACATTTATCCCCTTAATTTAGGTATTTTTATGATCCCGTCCAGTGTAAATAGCTTGGATTTATCTCATATATATGCTATTAGCCAATTTTGGCAATTATTTCATATTTTGTATATCTCTTATCTATTTTACACGTATTTGATGCGAGAAAGTATGAGAGAGAACTCAAAATAGTGAAAGAAACCAAGAAATAGGGAGTGGAAGGGCATTTTCATAATTTTACAGCCATAGTCTAAAGGTGAGGCCAACTGTAAAGTTCAAGATCTTTTAATAACAAGAACAATAAAAAAATGCCACCTTAATCCAAGCTACGGTAAAGAAGTTACGATCAGTTGAAGATGAGAGAAGTCAATAAAAAAATCTCTGAATGAAAAACAAGAGCGATCCGATCCTATTAAAAATAAAAGATCCGAATTGCCCATTTGTCATGCTCTAGATCCATTACAAAATGAGTCACACTTTCTAAGTGTGACAAAATTGCCAGATAAAAGATTTTTTTTATCCTTATCTTTTAGCCAAAAGAGTTTTATGTTTTAGGGACTCTTTGAAGCGACCTCTAGCCTTTATATTTAGTCATTAGGGTACTTTTTATTCCAATTTATTCATGTAAAAGCTCCAAATCAAGGAGGAACATCTAGGACAAGAATTTACATATTTTAAAAGTTTAATTCAATAGATTTTTCGATTTTTCTTCAATCTTTGATGTCTTCTTGCATGGTTGTGTTCTTCAATCTCGGTAACCTTAAATTCCAGCACTTTTATCATTCTTTCCTTATTTTACCATGCTTGTTAATGGATTCTTGTGTAGTTAATCATAGTTACACCATGCTAGGATATATTTTTAGGGGTTGGGGTACATGAATCCAACCTGATGTGCTTTGCATGGGTGTAAAACTAGTTCCCTAAATTAAATAAATGATTGAAATGTGTTGTGTGTTGATGACAACTATCGCAGGACTTTTGATCTCGTTTTCCATAGGTAATCGGGATATTTAAGAGTGTGACGCAAGTGTATCTATAACGACACTACTTTATTCTTACTTTTGATTACGTATGGTGTGGGCTAGTACCCTCATATATATAATCCTTGAGATTAATAAAGACTTGATTTAATCAATTATCTAATTCAGAATAGTCTTATACCAGGTAAACATACTAGGAGTTTGGAGATTGTGTCCCTACCTTAATTTTCCAATTAGTTTTAGTTAACTTCCTTATTTTTTCCCTTTCTCATTTCTCACCCCATCATCATGTTTACACTTTATTTAAACCATTTACCGACGATGACTCTTTCCAAACGTTTAAACCTTTTACCGATGATGACTCTTTACTTGACTTGTTTTCCAAGATGGAATCTTCCTTTTTGTGTGCCCCACTTCCCATACTACTTGAATAATCTTTGGAACGTGATTCTATTTTTCTTGGATCTCAATTTTACGTGACCCACCTAACATCCAAACCCCCCATCATCACGTTAAAATTTCTAATTGGTGATGGTTCATTTTTTTCGTCTCACACATGCCTTCCGTTGGTCAAACGGAATTCTTACTTTTAAGAAGGCATGCATGAAAATCAGGGTACACCGATTACTCCTCAAAGTCAAATTGTATTTTGGGTGGACCCTCAAATTTTTCGACTTCTAGTGTATAACTTATTGGAAGTTCAAATCATAGGTTGTACATAATTACCTTTTTTCCTTTTTTTTATAGTTTAGAGTAAGTAGTTAAAGTTTTTGTTATTCTTTTTGTTATGCTTTTTTCTAACATGCTTTATAGATTCAATAGACTCATACTCTTATGCTTTTACATTTCTCGGGACGTGATAAGTTTTAAGTTAAGGGCTTTGATAGGCAAAAATTATTCACATTTATCCCCTTAATTTTGATATTTTTATGATCTCGTGCGGTTTAAATAGCTTGGATTTGTCTCATATTTATGACACTAATCCCTTTTGGAAAGTATTTCATATTTTGTATATCTCTTATGTGCTTTAAAGGTATTTCACACAAGAAAGTCTGAGAGAGAACTCAAAATAGTGAAAGAAACCAAGAAACGGGGAGTTTAAGGGCATTTTCATAATTTTGCAGCCTTAGTCCGGAGATGAGGCCAACTAGAAAGTTGAAGATCTTTCAATCACAAGAACACTGAAAAAATAGCACCTCAATCCGAACTACGATGAAGAAGTTATGATCAGTTGAAGATGAGAGAAGTCAATAAAAAAATCTCTGAATGAAAAGCAAGAGCGATCCAGAACTATTAAAAATAAAAGATTCGGACTGCCCATTTCTCACGCTCCAGATCCGTTATAAAATTAGTCACGCTTTTTGAGTGGGACAAAATTGCGAGATACATGATTTTTATTTTGTCCTTATCTTTTAGCCAAAAGAGTTTTGTGTTTTGGGGACTCTTCTAAACGACCTCTAGCCTATATATTTAGTTATTAGGACTATTTTTTATTCATGTTTCATTCTTGTAAAAGCTCCAAATCAAGGAGTAACATCTAGGAAGACGAATTTACATATTTTGCACCTTCAATTCAAGAGTTTTTCCGATTTTTCTTCAAGTTGTGATTTCTTCTAGCATGGTTGTGTTCTTCAATCTTGGTAACCTTTAATTCTAGAACTTTTATCATTCTTTCTTTATTTTCACATGCTTGTTAATGGATTCTTGTGTAGTTCATCATAGTTACACCATGCTAGGCAAGATTTTTAGGGGTTCGGGTACATGAACCCAACCCGATGTGCTTTGAATTGGTGTAAAATTAGTTCCCTGTATTAAATAAATGATTGAATCATGTTGTTTGGTGATGACAATCGTCGCAGGACTTTTGATCTCATTTTCCCTAGGTAACCGTGATGCTTAAGAGTGCGACACAAGTGTAGCTATAATGACACCACTTTACTCTTACTTTTGATTACGTATGGCGTGGGCTAGTACCCTCATATATATAATGCTTGAGATTAATAAAGACCGGATTTAATCAGTTATCTAATTCATAACTAGTCTTATACCCGATAAACATACTAGGAGTTGGGATATTGAGTCCTTACATTAATTTTCCAATTAGTTTTAGTTAACTTCTTTATATCACCCCTTTTTCCTTTCTCACCCAATCATTAACGTTTATACTTTATTTTTGAAGTAATAAATCAATTAAAATCTATCAAACATTTCCTATGGATTTGATACCCAAACTCGTCGCTATACTCCATAAGAATGTAGTTAAAGTTTAGGATTTTTTTTTTATTCTGTTCGGAAGCCGATAACAACGATTAGTGTATTTATACATACGCTCGGTTTTCCACTCGATCAAAATGGCGTCGTTGTCGGGAGTGTTTTTGTTATAGATTATAATTGACTTAATATTTCATAGGATATTTGCTTTCTTTGTATTTTTTTGTATTAACCTTTTTGCAGGATTGCACAATTGAGTGCTAAGAAATGTTGAATCCTTAATCGTACACCTCTTTACATGGATTGTTCGTCTAGAAACTTTTTGAAAATCATGTCCTTTTATAATGAGTTCGGTAATGATAATGGTTCATATGGGAATAGTTTTCAAAACTTTTTATTTTCAAGAATCTCCGCCTCGACCTACTAAAATGGGTGGGTGGTTTTTAATTCATAAATATGAAAGGCTTGAAAAAAAAATTGGGAAAAAAATCATTTTTGGTAGGAAGAGTTGGATGCATCACTCAAATCCAATGACGACTTTTCTTCCGATATTTTTGAAACTAAAGAACGTTTTCAACCAAATGAGGAATTAGAGGTCTAGAGCCAAGGTATCCTACTCAGGAAGAAAGAATGTTGTTTCTAATAAAAAAATTAGTCGATTTTGTTTCCACCCAAAGCGCGATAGATATTGGTGTTTTTATGGAAGAGCTCTCACTTTGCGATAATTTGCGTTCTAATTTGGAAAATAAAGACGAGGTTGAGACTTGTGTGTCACCAAAAAGTTTTGAAGAACATCTCATTGATAGTGAGTCGTGCTCCCATGAAATTCAATCTCCAAGTGATGAGGAATCACATGAGGTTGAATTTATTTCATCACCATTTTCGTTCACCGTTACTGAACCACACTACAAAAAAAAATTCTTTTTCCTACGGAGGCTTTTGAGACGGCAAAAAATTGGGTCTCTAAAACTTACTTTTTGAGACGGGTAAAATTAACTATCTTAAAAATTGTAGCTTTTAAGAAAGCTAATTTTACCCGTCTCAAAAGGTATACCTTATGAGACGGTATATTAGGAGCCATCTCAAAAGAAATACATTTTGAGACGGCTAAACCCAATTTGCTTTCCCCCCTTGAACGATTTATACTCCCGCTTTTTTCTATTAGTAATAAAACAAAAAAAAGAAAGGAAAAAAAATGCAAACAAAAACAAGCCAATCGTGGGGTTCTCATCTCTTCTTCGGTCGTTCTCCTCACCACGGGCTTCTCCTTCTCCTCCACGCGCTTCTCCATGCAACTCTCTCTCTTTGTTCAGCCTCCATGTTGATTCCCATCGATGGTCTACTTATCTAGGTTAAGTAATTTAAGATATACTTCTCATCGTTTAGCGTCCATGTTGATTCCCATCGTCCAACCTCAATGTATTTCTTTTTTTTATGCATTTAAGATTTATAGTAGATGAATATGAGAATCGATTAGCTTTTTTATTTAAAGCCATGGCTGGTCTGAATCTGACATAGTAGTTAATGGACCCTTTCATTTCAAGATCTAATTAGGTATATTTAGTTTTGATTTTGTTTTGTGTCTTAACGTTTAGATTTGATTTGTTGATTTTTTTAAGGTATTAGGTGAACTTTTTGTTTTGAATCTTACGCTATTGTATTTATTTTCTTACAAAAAGTCACATTAAGTTTTGCAACAATTAAAAATTGTTCAATTTTTGTTATAGGTTGATTTTAAATAATTAAGCATGTATCACCCATGATAATGGGTTGTTTATATTTTTTTTAATTCACCTCCGTAGATGCCATTGATTGTATTTGTATTTTGTAATTGGAAAAGAAAAAATTGATGAAATCATTGTAGTATTGGTAAATCATTTGTTATACAACCATTCATCATATTCTTACTGTGCAAATATTATATAAAAGAAAGATAGTACACAAATTAATATTAGAAACTTCAAATTGAACAATATATTTGGCTTTTTATCGTGAGTCATAGTTCGAGCATGTAGATTATGGTAGTTTGTGCAGAAACCCATTTTTTTCATATTTGGTTCCATCCCTAATACACATGTTTTTCATTTATGGGTATTTGACAGGGAGTTACTACTTGCTTGGCTGTTTTTCATTCATTTTGAAACAACTCGGATGTTCAAGTTACAACATTGAATTGATACGAATAAGAGGTAATTCTAATTCTTAATTATTGATCTATATCATTAGTTTTTGTACATATGGTTTGTAGTGGTTCTATGAAGTTGAGGGGGTGCCAATTGAAAACATGAATTGATTTGTAGTGCTGATAGGAGGTTGAGTGTGAGTCAATTGAAAACCCGGATTGCCAATTGGTTGTTGTTGTATCCTTTTAGATTAATATAAGATAATATTTGTTTACTAGTTTGTGTGAATTTTAGTTAGATTATTGATATGTTTGTTTGTGTTAATTAATTCATGTACTTTGGAAGTAGTTTATGCCATTCAAGTTAGAATTATTGATTGTCTATACTTGCTTGTGTGAGTTTACTATTAAAAATAGTTCGTTATTACGGATAGTTCCTACAAAGGATCAAACTAATGACGTATACAATACTTGAATTCTCAGTGTAGATGATGCATAGTTGGTTCTCATCCTTCAGATATTACGAGTATAATAGGATCATCCATCGACAAAAGGATCACTCTCATTCCATTTGTACAAATAAGAATCCCCTTCGTTACATGATTTATTTTTCATATAGATAGATATAAGATCTATGGGGCAATTATTTAGAAGTACATTTTGTGCGACCTAGGGCTATAGTCATATTAATCCTCGTCTAACTCCGAATTTCTAAAATTAACTAGTAAGTTTTTGTTTTGGGGTTTAAACTGGGCTTTAAGGGATAAAAATTGAAAATAATAACGAAGTAGCCCGAATAGAGACGCATATGTCCCAAAAGGTACCGAGGTAACCTAACGAAAGTCACTGTGTCCTCGCCGGATTTGGGCTTCAAAACTAGGCTCATGCTAGTGATTCTTTGCTTAACACATAGATTCCTTTACTTATTGACTAATAATCCAAGTATGTGAATGACCTTTTATTTTCATAAAGTGTATTATTAAATATTATTTTAAGTTCTCATTCTATACATTTTCGAGATTCCAAATGTCATCAGAGAAATATTCGGGTCATTTTTCCTTGAGATGCGACATAAATGTACCAAGACTAACTCCTTCCATCGGTTAAGATTCACAAGACCTACTGGCTTATTTTTCTTATGCTCAGATCAGTCCAAATGTGATGTCGGGTATCCTCGTGGAGTGAGCCTGTTGAAGTATATAGCTAGTAATGGGGATGAAAGTATGTTTCCTTTAGGGTGAAAGATGGGAGGAGAGTGAAATTCAGGACTTGTGGTGTGGGGATTCTTCACTGGGTTCCCTAACTTGTTATGTAGCATTGATGGGGATGTCATCCCCTAATTCATAAGTCAATATCAGGACTTGGAGATGGCGACGGTTAAAGATTTCTTTATGCTTTGGGTGTAGCTGGACCCCTCCCTTTGGGATGAGGGACTCTTTGCTAGTAGGTGGTGGTGTGGAGGAAAGGTTGATTTCTTTAAGTAGACAATAGCGATGGGGGAAATCCTCACGAATAATAATGTGATAATTAGAGGAAAGTTTTTGGTCAGACGTTGCTTTCTTTCCTAGAGATGAGGAGACGGGGTCATCTCCTCTTACACTGCTAGGCGATGAGAGGTCTTGGGAATGTGTTTTATTCAATTAATTGGTGTTTGTTCTATTCAATTATCGGAATTTTATAATGAAGTTAGATTTTAATTCTATCTACACTCATCAAGATGATGTATACCTTGAGTAAATTAATGCAAGTGATGAGATGTTCCACACGTTTGAGTGCCCCATCTTGTCTTAAA
The DNA here is from genome assembly GCA_949130495.1 of Sambucus nigra. Classification (NCBI taxonomy): domain Eukaryota; kingdom Viridiplantae; phylum Streptophyta; class Magnoliopsida; order Dipsacales; family Adoxaceae; genus Sambucus; species Sambucus nigra. Next base: position 508,723,497 of record OX422215.1, read on the forward strand.
GCACGAGGCTACTCAAGAGACGCTAATTGATCAAACCTCAAATCGCAAAGTTGTAGGGAAGTATATAACTTATATAACATAAGTTATATAACATAATAGTTATATAACAAGTATGTTATATAACTTATATGACAAAACTATTATAACAGTTATGTTATATAACTGTTATATAACATAATTGTTATAATAGTTATTAGTGCCAAATCAGATCCAAAAACTAGCTCAATCAATTAAGAAACTGTCAACCAATCACAAGGTATCAAGAAAGTCCAAGAACCAACTCAAACCAATCAAGATCCAAAAATATGGTCCCAAATACAGCCTTAACTGAAAACAGATTTGAAATACTTGATAATTGTTCTTGTGTAGAAAAATGTGGTCCCAAATACAACATATATTGCAGTTGTTTCATGTGCAGAAAAGGGACTAAAATCACATTTTCTTTTACGTGGAGAATATCCCAAAATCTTAACTGGCTACAAGAGACGAAATGTGACTAAAAATGTGACTTACGTCCCACTATCTCAATATACTAAGAGAGGAAATGCTTGCAAGGTTTCCCACTATCTTAAAATCTTAATTGACTACAAGAATCTTTATTTTATGATAGGTTTCCAAATAATATGTATTCTATTATTTAGTTTGATAAGTTTCCGAACATTATTTCATACAAATCCGTAGTTTGTCACATTATGCGCTTTTCTACTGTTCTTGGAATCTAATTTAGGGCGAGTGTGCAACTTGGATATTCAGAATAACTTGCTTCTAAATATGGAGTTTTATGAACTATTGGTGTGGGGCTTTGAATATGAAGAAGCTGTCGAAGGCAAATTTGCATTAACCTGTTACGAGGTATTCAATATTTGCTTACAGAAATGGAGTTGAGACTTGATCATTTTCAACTTCAATGACTCAAATTTCGACACAGGAAGGCTCGTTGCTGCAATGGTCAAGCCGCTACCCCCACCCAATGGATAGAATTACTTCAAAACACCATCCGGGAGGTTCTGCGACGGCCGCTTGATCATAGATTTCTTATTGGATGCAATGGACCTTCCATTTGTAAATGCATATTTGGAAGCTATTGGGGCAACAAGTTTCAAAAATGGATGCAATTTTGCAACATAGCAGGATCTACTATACTTCCAGCAACTGCATAATTTGTCAGCCTATTTTCCTTTGGCATTCAGGTGTCTCAATTTTTTAGATTCAAAGCTCGTGTTCTAGAAATTCTAGCCAAAAATAAAAAGATAGATAAGTACCTTCCTACTGAAGAATACTTCCAAAAGGGGATTTACATGTTTGATATAGGACAGAATGATCTGGCAGGTGCATTTTACTCCAAATCTTTGGATCAATTTCTTTCCTCAATTCCTACAATTTTGCTAGAATTTGAAGACCATTTCAATACCATTTTAGCATTGCCTCATTGTTGAATTTATGATTACCAAGGCCCTCTTCACTGATTTTCTCCTGAATTTCCTTGAGATTATTCCTAACCATATCGATATTAAATTGAACATGACCAAAAGTGTTTTTATTCTAGATTTTGAGGTCTGTTTTAATAGCTTTAAGGTTATGGACAAGATTAAACATAGGGCATCCAGATATATGAGAAGAATTCCAAGAAAAAGATATCACATTCATGAAATTTGGATGAGAGGTCCATATAGCTTTGAATCTAAAAGAGGATGGGCCATTAGATGGTTCGAGGTAAGAGAGAATGAGAGTTTAAGGATTAGAGGTCCAAATTATCTCTAATATTTATTAAAATAATACTCAGGTCTAAAGAAGACCAGAAAGAAGCAGAAATGCAATCCAAATCAATCATAGGCTTAGTAATCCCAATTAAACTTGGATTACGAGCCTTGCAAAGGTTAGAAAACTCATCTTAAGAGTTTGAGTTCCCTAAGCCTCTTATATTCTAGAATATAATCTTCGTGTAAAAGTGTCAATCCCACTACTTTGGGTGGGGTATGGCTCCCTTATTTGAATTTTTTTCTTGGATTCCTTGAGGCTTTTTTAGCTGACTTAGACAGGACAACTGTGAAATCATCGCATTAGATTCCTTGTATAAAGAATTGAGAATTTTTTAAGTTATGTTTAATTGGATTATCCTCTTCATACTGCAAACTGTCCTAGATGAGTGCTCCCTTCCTTAATTTTGGAGTGGATATTTCCATTCTTTTAGAACCAATCCGAGCATCACTTTTGAGACCATTATTTCAGCAGCTCGACATTTGTTTGTTTGTTCAAATTCCTTTCAGCAGTTCACTGGAAATGACTTTTAGAGGTTGAAAACAAGTTATAACCTGAATTATTTTATTTGGAAATCACATGCATGTATGAGCAGGTCATGTTTGGTGTTGTTTCATTTATCCTCATAGAACTGTTAACCACATAACACTGCCTCGAATAATAAATTTAAGCTCATATGGCAAATGATTCAGACATGTAAACGGTTCAGAAGCCACTGATCTACATGTGAGTACCTATCGAAGATGTATGTTTTAAGTTTAGTACAATAATAATTTAGTTTCAAAGCAACATTTTCTTCGTTCTTATTCCGCAATGCCACTTCTGTCCTCAGAACTCGCCTTTGAAGGTTAACTACATGATAATATGGAACCTTAACAGTGTCCTGCTCAAACAGAAAATGAATTAAGAACTTCTGCAAATATAAAAAAAATGTAGACTATTTATAATCAATAATACTATAATAATAAAAAAAAAGTCGGTTATTAAATTATGTCAAAAATAATATTTTAACAGTGGACAAATACTTAGGATTTAAATTATGTCGAACACCTTCCTAATGTAAGGAGTTTGGAGCCTATCTAATCTCAAAATTCCACTGAAATACTTTGGCAGAAGATCCAGTTGATGTGACATCAAATATTTATTATGCAAGCTACCCATCTTGGACAAGAAAACATTTGCCATGTTTGCCTCTCAATGATCATGGTTGAGACTACAATTGAGATAGGAAATCCATGAAATAATTTGATCCACATGCCATTGAATTTTTGAGGGACATAAAGCTTTCTTAAGAAGAACATCAAAAAAAATTGAGAATTTAATTTAATGATGAGATCATATTCTTTGAGGTCTTGAAAGTAAATAATCCCCTGAAGAACAACAACAACTTCTGCTTCTAAACTTGATTTTTTAGTTAACAATTTCTTAGTTTTATTATTTATGTTCTTTATCATTGTAAACTATAGGAGTTGGTTGTAATGGAAAAGCATGCAGTTGGGTGTAGAGATGTTTCTAGTGCAGTATTTGATGGATCAAATGAATACGACGATAATAGTTTTGAAATTCAACCTGCATTTTGCATTCTTTAATCTGATTATTGTGTACTGAAGGTTTACTTAAACAACAACTTTCTTTGAAATGGACTGAATCAACACTTCTTTCTTAGTCACACTTGGTATTTTTCTAAAGTATTACCCAAACGTTATTGGCAGTGTAATTAATAAACTATTCGAGCTCCTAAACTTAATACCCTTTCTTGTAAATGTTTATTTGGATATTGATTCCTTCCATGCAAATTTTCAAATATGATATAGGGTAAATTTCTAGAACCTACTCTGAATTATCACAGTTGGAGTAATAACCTCCCCAAACTAATAATTTTGTGTCTAACTTCTGCTTCTAAACTTGAGGAGAATAAGTGATTCGAAGTATCTTCTTGATTATTTTTACAACAAACACATTTAAAAGGATCCCTAACTCCAATTTTCTTCACCTTATCATCAGTTTGAAGCATGCTTTTATGGATTTTCCAGGCTAGGATAGACATTTTAGGGGGAAAGAAAGGATCCCATATGAATTGTGCTGATTTGATTAGAGAATGTGAAAGAAACTGAATTAGAAGCAGTCCAAACCAAACCATCCTTGTTCAAATTCCAAATCTAAATTTGAGTGATTTGATTAATTAAATCTCTGATTTTAGAGTTCTTGGGAATGTTGTAAACATCACTAGTAGGTCCTGAATCCAACCATGTGTCCTAACAGAAATCTATGTCTCCTAACCTAATTCTCCATTTCACGTGTTCCTCAAATTTAAATCTGACATTACACATCCAGCCCCAAGTGTTTGAAAAAGATTTAGGCTTGACAGAAATAGGGTGAGAGCTTCTGCGGTACTTAGCCTTCATAAATGTTGAGATGTTTTATGGCATTGAGAATCTCATCTGGCACTATTGTGGTTTAGATGTTTTATGGCATTGAGAATATCATCTTCTCCAGGAATGGATGATAAATGCTCATTCATCTGATTTGTGATTATACTTGGAATAGAGCTAATCATCTTTGGATCTGTAATATCACTAGGATAAAACAAAGAAGCAAAATAGTTTATGAAAATGTTAGAAATATCCTCTTGAGAAGTAACTTCCACATTTTGATCATCTTTGATCCTATGGATCATGAGGTTTCTTCTATGTTGTTTGGCAATAGAATGATAAAACTTTGTATTTCGATCTCCATCTTTAATCCAGTTAGCTTTAGATTTTTTATACCAATAGACCTCTTCATTTGAAAAGGCTCCATTAAAATCAGCTTTCAATTTTGAGCATCTCTCTAATTGCATCAGAAGGGGATCTAATCTTTACCAAGTCAAGTTGACTTGATTAGATATCATCCAAGTAAACTTAGAACGTATATAAGCAAGATCTTAAAGATAGCTAGACGAGATGCAATTATTAAATTCAGTAGCAACACCTAGATTAATGTCCTGACCTCCACTCTTTTCAGAGCTGTTGCACACTAGAATTGGTTTATCCACACAATCATGAGGTTGTTAAATTATTTTATATTACTCATATATCAATTAATGTTTTCCTCTACAAGATTGACATTTATTACTTAATACAATGCTTTGTAAGAGGGAAATATATGATATGTAGACATGTAATTAACAACTAAGAGTGTACTTGATGGTGAAATCTACTTGCCTTATAATTGGGATTAAAGACATAATTAGTTCAATCTTTGAACTAATTTTGCTCAAATTTCTTGGTGTGGATTGCAATGTATGGTGTTTACAGCCCAATCTTGAGCTTCTTGTGCTAAAACATGTGTTATTATTTGCATATTCTGTTTTGTGCCTCTATTTTTTTATTATACACCCCCGTCTTTAAGTGAATGACAATACACGTTTAAATGTGATTACCTAATTGCAATGGTCAAACAAGTGGTGTTTTTCAGTACGTCTTAATATTTAGTTTTCCTGTAGAAAGATACTAAAGGAATCTCTGCTTATTTGTATTTTCTTTTCATACGTTCAGTTTGGTATCTTTATAATGGCAATAAAAAAATCACATTCATTGCTATCGATGACAATGGTACAAATGTCTACATATTCATTTGAATCAATCTAAATTCCCACTCATACAACATAATAATGGTGAGAATAATTTGAATCTATTGCTCAATTCATTACACGAACCCGCAAAATCTTTATCCCATCTCAATTCTAATTTGCTAGATAAGGAATTTGTATTGTAACCCCCTGTAGTTAATTAATAATAAGGACATTAATGTGGCTCAATTGCAGTTAATGGGTGGTAGTGATGAAGTTCAGCCTTGATTTGATTGTAATGATGTAATTGGTTGTCAAGAAACTACAAGTTTTAAATATTGTTATGTTCGTTGCCTTTACTATTTTCATTTCTTTTATTGTGATGTAATGGTGTTGAATCACTACGGATATTAAACTTATGACACATTATGCAATTTACTATTTTCATTTATTTTATTACCTTTAATATAGGAATGGTATTGGACTAATATGGGACTGATTTTGAACTTATATTGCTACTTGAACTGAACTGACTTACTACTTGAACTGAACTGAACTGGTATGCATACCTGCTACGTGAACTAAACTGGTATGCATACTAGCTACTTGAACTGGTATACTTCATTGAACTATTGTGTACTTGACCGATATGGTACTGATGTTGTTAATTGCTATCCATATACTACTGATATGAACGGAACTAATATGGGACTGATGTTGCTACATACATTGAGATTGATAACTGCTACTTTAATTCAAACTTATAATTTATAATTGATAGTTGCTACTGAACTTCTATACCTGCCTTTAATTGGATACATGAACTGGTCTGCCTTATTGAACTATTACATACTTGAATTTACTGAATTTACGTGATACTTACTACTTGATTCTTGAATTCACTTGATAGCAGATACATACTTATATGGGACTGATATGAACTGAACTAATATAGGACTGATGTTGCTACTTTATCCTTGAGTTTAGTTGATTTGATACATGAAATGGTGTACTTGCTTTTAATTCTATAGGATTTAAGTATTCATACCTCCAAGCATGGTATTGATAGCAGCAGACTACTGAATTTATTGGATATAATTTTTTTTCATTGGGATTGATAGCTGCATTTCTTAATTGATATGGTATTGATACATGAACTTGTATGCATTTTGAACTGGTATCAATCTCAATTTATAATTGATACATGAACTGGTATAACGGCCTTTAATTCTATAGGAGCTTCATTTTGAATACTAGTAGGTGCTTTTAAATATTATATAGGAACTAGTATACCAAGTATTTTGAATATTGGCAGCTACCTTAAATTCTATAGGAACTGGTATACTAGGTATTGTTACTTGCTACTTGAATATTATGATCCAAGTGTAACTGCTATTAGTAGATGCATTTTGAATCGGTACTTGAATATTATGATCAAACCAAATGTGCTAAGGGTCCTTATCTTTATTTTGAACTGATTTTGAACTTTGATTTGATTCAAGAATAACTGTGATTTGATCCAAGTATAACTATGATTTTGAACTAATCCGTATCTTTATTTGTTGAACAACTATGGAGCATAGTCGAAATCGCGCCCCATTTCGGCTGCCAAAACCAAACACAGTCAATATGGAGAGACAATCTTCGCCATTTGAAGTGAACCAAAATAAATCTCATTTGCGATGGAGTGAGCTAATGGACAAACTACCGTGCCTTCTGAGCCTAAACGAAGCAACATTGCCAAAACCGCCACAGGTACTTCAATATAGAACTCGAAAACTAAATTGCAGAATACTTGATAGTACTCAAAAATAAATTTCAATTCTAATGTGTATTTTTATTGATATTAGTTGTTTAGAAAGTTGTGGCTATTTCTGTCGTTGTTTTTGAGTTAATTTTTATGTTTAAACAGGTTGGTTTTCATGAATAAATAAAGCAGACTCTGTCGAATTTTTTTAAAAATTTTAAGTATTTTTAAAAGTAAATAATACAAAGATATTCAAACTTGATAAGGTTTTTATAGATTGTCATCTATAGGAACTATTAAAAAAACTACTTCTTTGTTTAAGGTAACTGACACTTAATAAATTTATTGCAGGTGAAAACCTTTTGTGGTCAAGGCAAGATATTGGAGTCGTTTTGCTGGAGGTCGTATGCTTGAAGATTGCGAGTTTACTTTGCGTAACATCATTTTATGTTAGGGATAGATGGTTTTTATGTATTTTTTCTAATGAGATGATTGAAATTGTATAGAGAGATCTATGTTGGACACAATGTTTAAATTGGGTATTTTTTCTTTGTATGAACTTTAATTATAATTGAATGGAAAATTATATGTTATAAGTTGAAATGGGATGCAAAATACGTCATATTGTTTTTAAGAGGTTCTATTTATAATTATATAGAGTATATTAAGGAATGAATAAAATTTTAATTTTGGTGCCAAAATTATTAAAGACGACATCTTTATCGTCTCAAAAGGGTTCCATAAATGGGGACTTTTTGAGACGATTAAGTTATCGTCTCAAAAAATTCTTTGTGGACGTATGTTGGCGTCTCTAAAAAAAACTTTAAAAGACGAATTTTTTGCCGTGTCAAAAGGGTCCTGTAAGAAATGACCTTTTGAGACGGCGTATTTCCCATCTCAAAAGAACTTTTTGAGACGGCTTATGTCGTCTCGAAAAGCTTTTAAAATGGGGGTCTAATACTACGCTCCTTTGTCGTCTCAAATGGCGTCACAAAAGGCTTTTGAGATGGTTAGAGGAATTTTTGAGACGGCTGGAGCATCGTAGTAAAAAGAAATTTTTTTTGTAGTGCCATTATAAGTACCATTAGATTCCTATGAGTCGGTTGAAACTTTTGAAACGTTTAAACCTTTTACCGACGATGACTCTTAACTTGAATTGTTTTCCAAGATGGACACTTCCTTTTTGTGGGCCCCGCATCCCATAATACTTGAAACATATTTGGTAGGTGATTCTATTTTTCTTGGATCTCAATTGTACTTGTCCCGCCTAACATCCAAACCCTCCATCATCACATTAAAATTTCTAATTGGTGATGGTTCATTTTTTTTCCGTCTCACACATGCCTTCCATTGTTCAAACTAAATTCTTATTTTTTGGAAGGCATGCATTAAAATAAGGGTACATCGATTATCCCGCAAAGTCAAATTGAGTTTTGGGTGGATCCTCAAATTCTTCAACTTCTACTATATAACTTATTAGAAGTTCAAATCGTAGGTTGTACATAATTAGCTTTTTTATCCTTTTTTTTCTTATAGTTTAGAGTAATTAGTTAAAGTTTTTGTTATTATTTTTTTTTGCTTGGTTCTAACATGTTTTATATATTTAACACACTCATACTCTTATGCTTTTACATTGCTCGGGATGCGCAAAGCTCTATGTTAGTGGAGTTTGATTAGGCATAAATTCTTCACATTTATCCCCTTAATTTCGGTATTTTTATGATCCCGTGCAGTGTAAATAGCTTGGATTTGTCTCATATATATGCTACTAACCAATTTTGGCAAGTATGTAACTATTTCATATTTTGTATATCTCTTATCTGTTTTACATGTATTTCATGCGAGAAAGTGTGAGAGAGAACTCCAAATAGTGAAAGAAACCAAGAAATGGGGAGTTGAAAGGAATTTTCGTAATTTTGTATCCTTTGTCTGCAATTGGGGCCAACTGGAAAGTTGAAGAACTATCAATGACAACAACACTGAAAAACATGGCACCTCAATCCGAGCTACGGGGAAGAAGTTATGATCAGTTGAAGATGAGAGAAGTTAAGAAAAAATCTCTGAATGAAAAACAAGAGCGATTCGGACCTATTAAAAATAAAAGATCCGGACTGCCCATTTGTCACGCTGCTGATTCGTTACAAAATTAGTCATGCTTTGTAAGTGTTACAAAATTGCCAGATACGGGATTTTTATTTTGTCCTCATCTTTTAACCAAAAGAGTTTTATGTTTTGGTGACGCCGCTAAATGACCTCTTGCCTATATATTTAGTCATTAGGACTCGTTTTATTAATATTTCATTCATGAAAAAGCTCCAAATCAAGAAGGAACATCTAGGAGAAGAATTTACATATTTTGCACCTTTAATTCAAGAGTTTTTCCTATTTTTCTTCAATATTTGATTTCTTCTTTCATGGTTGTGTTCTTCAATCTTAGTAACCTTAAATTCCACTACTTTTATCATTCTTTCCTTATTTTCACATGCTTGTTAATGGATTCTTGTGTAGTTAATCATAATTACACCATGCTAGGCTAAATTTTTCGGGGTTGGGGTACATGAACCCAACCCGATGTGGTTTACATGGGTATAAAATTAGTTCTATGAATTAAATAAATGATTTAATCGTGTTGTGTGGTGATAACAACCATCGTAGGAATTTTGATCTCGTTTTCGCTAGGTAATCGGGATGCTTAAGAGTGCGACACCAGTTTAGCTATGGCGACACTGCTTTATTCTTACTTTTGATTATGTATGGTGGATGCTAGTACCCTCATATATATAATGCTTGATATTGATAAAGACTGGATATAATCAATTATCTAATTCATAACTAGTCTTATACCCGATGAACATACTAGCAGTTGGGGGATTCTGTCCCTACCTTAATTTTCCATTTAGTTTTAGTTAGCTTCTTTATTTTTGTAAGGACACAAATTTCCAATTGAGTCCTTTGTAGTTTTGGATCAATTCCGGACAAAAATGTTTGAGTCATAGGACAAAATACTTGACCATCCTTCAAGACTATGGCATGCAAGAGTTGAAGATGTAGCGGCTAAGTCTTATAAAGCTTCATCACTGCTGAGTTTTAAGTGATACGTTTATACGTCGTCAACATCATATTCCATAGTCTCCAAAAGGTATGAATGCATTACTATATAAATATAGGGAGACTTGGAATAAGTTTATATTGGATGTATTTTATTTTAATCTAAGGTTTATTTTCAGAAGGTTTCTTTAAAACTTTAAAATAAAGTTTCTGAACTAAAATGGAATTTTTAAGCTTTCTGTCTCTTCGTTCGAAATTGTCGTTCGAACGAGTTTGTCATTCAAAGTATAATTTCATTCGAACGAGGTTTGCCAAGGACTTGCCACTGGAACCTCATTAGATAGTTCGTTCGAAATAAATGTCGTTCGAACGAGATTTCGTCGGGAACAGTTTTTGGCACTTTCCCACTACTTTGTCCCACTATTCTTTTACAAAATTTAATGACTTGGGGAACAGAATTTTTCTAAAAACTTTTTCCATCTCCTAGAGAGTGTTTGAGAGCTTAATTCTTTCATAAAACGTTCCCTTGGTGTTTGTTATCCAAATTGATATATTCAAAGAATAAAACCAAGTATACACCCAATAAACAATGTTTTAATCCAAGTTTTTATCTATATATATAGATCTTGCTTGGAGAATTTGTTTTGGCACCAGATTCATCTCTACCGTTAAAAGAGAGTTTGGGTTTGCTTCTACATCCCATAAAAGAAGAAGATTGTTTGCTGCTTCATAGTACATGGAGAAAGGCTCCTTGTTCGGGTGACGGTGACCAGAAAAAGTCCGATAAGTGGATTCCGAGACCGCGGTGAAGTTCCGTGGTTATTCGCTAGGCAAAGGTAGTTACAAGAAGAGGCGTCGGGCTTGGATGGAGTCAAGTCGAGTGTTGTAAGTCATCTTGCTTGTAATTGTAAATTTTGTACTTAGTGGATTTGTGGCTAGGGCCGTCCGAGGTTTTTTTTTCGTTGTGGGTTTTTCCTCATACATGACGGCGTAGTGATTTATTTGTTTATTTTATCTTTTGCAAAATTCACCTAGAACGCATGCTTGGGTAAAAAGATAAAATTTGGTTTATATCACCCAGAAAATATGACTTAGGAAAATTTCTAGGACTTGGGTTAAATTACTTTTGGGCTAGAAGTTAAATATTCACATGTTTTTTTTAAGTGCAATGTTTTTAATTTTGAGAAAATTAAAATCCGGTTTAGTTTAATTTTAATTTTGGAAGAATTAAAATTGTAATACTTTAATTGTGAATCTAGCATTGTTTAGTCCCTTTAATTGAACCATCTCGCTTCTGCATCTTCAAAAGGAAATTACTTTTTGTAGTAAGTATTTAAAAATTGGGGGCCTCGTGTTCCAACAATTTCCCCCTTTTTCCTTTCTCACCCCATCATCATCTTTTACACTTTTTTTTGAAGTAATAGATCAATTAAAATTTATCAAACATTCCCTGTGGATTTGATACCCATAGTCGGCGCTATACTCCATAAGAGTGTAGTTAAAGTTTAGTTTTTTTTTGTATTGTGGTGGGAAGCCGATAACAACGATTAGCGTATTTACACAGATGCTCGATTTTCCACTCGATCAAAATGGCGTCGTTATCGGGGAGTTTTTTTTTAAAGATTATAATTGACTTAATCTTTCATAGGATATTTTTTTCTTTTTTATTTTTTTGTTTTAACCTTTTTGCAGGATTGCATAATTGAGCACCAAGAAACGTTGAATCCTCAAGCGCACAACTCTTTACGTGGATTGTTCGCCTACAAAATCTTCGGTAATCATGTTTTTTTATAATGAGTTCTGTAATTATAATAGTTCATATGGGAATAGTTTTCAAACTTTTATTTTCAAGAATCTCCGCCTTGACCTATTAAAATGGGTGAGCAGTTTTTAATTCATGAATATGAAAGGCTTGAAAAAAATATGGGGAATAATATCATTTTTGGTAGAAAGAGTTGGATGCATTATTCGAATCCAATGACGACTTTTCTTCCGATATTTTTTAAACTAAAGAACTTTTTCAACCAAATGAGGAATTCGAGGTTCTTGAGCCAAGGTATCCTACTCGGGAAGAAAGAATGCTCTTTGTAATCAAACAATTACTCGATTTTCTTTCCACCCAAGAAATTAAATCTCCTAGTGATGACGAATCACTTGAGGTTGAATTTATTTCATCACCATTTTCGTTCACCGTTATTTAACCATTAGATGTACCGTTAGATTCCTACGATTAGGTTGAAACGTTTAAACGTTTTACCGACGATGACTATTTACCCGAATTATTTTCCAAGATGCATTCTTCCTTTTTGTGTGCCCCGCTTCCCATACTACTTGAAAAATATTTGGGAGGTGATTCTATTTTTCTTGAATCTCAATTGTACTTGTCCCACTTAACATCCAAACCCCCCATCATCACGTTAAAATTTCTAATTGGTGACGGCTCATTTTTTCCATCTCACACATGCCTTCCGTTGTTCAAAGGAATTCTTATTTTTCGGAAGGCATTCATGAAAATGTGGGTACACAGATTACCCCTCAAATTCAAATTGTATTTTGGGTGGACCCTCAAAATTTTCAACATCTAGTGTATAACTTAGTAGAAGTTCAAATCGTAGGTTGTACATAATTAGCTTTTTTTATAGGTTAGAGTAATTAGTTAAAGTTTTTATTATTTTTTTTTGTTATGCTTGGTTTTAACATGTTTTATAGATTCAATAGACTCATACTTTTATGCTTTTACATTGCACATGATGCACAAAGTTCTATGTTATGGGGGGTTGATTAGGCATAAATTCTTCACATTTATCCCCTTAATTTCAGTATTTTTATGATCCCGTGCAGTGTAAATAGCTTTAATTTATCTCATATTTTTTCCTACTAACCCTTTTTGGCAAGTATTTCATATTTCATATATCTCTTATGTGTTTTACAGGTATTTCATGCAAGAAAGTGTGAGAGAGAACTCAAAATAGTGAAAGAAACCAAGAAATGGAGATTTAAAGGGCATTTTCATAATTTTACAGCCTTAGTCTAGAGGTGTGGCCAACTGGAAAGTTGAAGAGATTTCAATTACAAGAACATTGAAAAAAATGGCACCACAGTCCAAACTACGGTGGAGAAGTTATAATCAGTTGAAGATGACCGAAGTCAAGAAAATAATCTTTGAATTAAAAACAATAGCGATCCGGACCTATTAAAAATAAAAGATCCGGACTGCCTATTTGTCACGCTATAGATCCGTTACAAAATTTGTCATGCTTCCTAAGTGTGACAAAATTTCTAGATACGGGATTTTTATTATGTCCTTATCTTTTCGCCAAAAACATTTTATGTTTTGGGGACTCTTCTAAACGACCTCTAGCCTATATATTTGGTCACTAGGACTCTTTTTATTCAGATTTCATCCATGTAAAAGATCGAAATCAAGGAGGAACATCTAGGATAAGAATTTACATATTTTACACCTTTAATTCAATAGTTTTTCGATTTTTCTTCAATCTTTGATTTCTTCTTGAATGGTTGTGTTCTAAAATCTTGGTAACCGTAAATTCTAGTACAATTATCATTCTTTCCTTATTTACACATGCTTGATAATGTATTCTTATGTAGTTAATAATAGTTACACCAAGCTAGGTAAGATTTTTAGGGGTTGGGGCACATGAACCCAACCCAATGTTCTTTGCATGGGTGTAAAATTAGTTCCATGAATTAAATAAATGATTGAATCGTGTTGTCAGGTTATGAAAACCTTCTTAAAACTTTTGATCTCGTTTTCCTTAGGTAGCCGGGATGCTTAAGAGTGCGATGCGAGTGTAGCTATAACGACACCGCTTAATTCGTAATTTTGATTACGTCCGGTGCGGGCTAGTACCCTCATATATATAACGCTTGAGATTAATAAAGACTGGATTTAATCAATTATCTAATTCGTAACTAGTCTTATACCCGGTAAACATACTAGGAGTTGGGAGATTGTGTCCCTACCTTAATTTTCCAATTAATTTTAGTTAACTTCTTTATTTTCCCCCATTTTCCTTTCTCACCCCATCATCATCTTTTGCACTTTATTTGTGAAGTAATAAATCATTTAAAATCTATCAAAAATTCCCCATGGAGATGATACCCAGACTCGCATCTATACTCCATAAGAGTGTAGGTAAAGTTTAGTGTTTTTTTTGTATTGTGATCGGAAGCCGATAACAACGATTAGTGATGAAGAACTTTTGTTTTGTATATTTGTCGTTGTTGTAAAAACTCTTCAATCAATAATCTTCACAAACCAATAAAAGTAGGCAAAACTAGAGTATAATGATAAGTGAGGTATTTATCCAAATCTAAGGTGTGAATATGCTAAAATGAGAAGATAATGAATATAATTCACTTGATTATTTTTTTAGACTTTTGAGTTTTTCTAATTTTTTTTATTTTTTTTCAAATATTAAAACACTTTTTAGGTGAAAATGTGAAGTAACTCTAAACTAAAATGAGAGATGGAATTAACAAACTAACAAGTGTGCTAGATAATAACTAAGTAATAAGAATAAGATGAAGCAAAATTTGAGAAATATTCAAGGAATGAAACTTAACCACCAATTTATCAATTAAATGTGTTGATTATTCTAGTTTACTAATTTTCCAAATATTAATTTATTTTATCAATTGATTCTCATCATTTGACAAAACAAACTAATATAAAATTAGTTAATCCAACTTTCATCCCCACAACTCAAATGAATAATTGATTTAGAAAAATTATATATATCACTCGCTAGAGTAAATTCATATAATAAATCATAAATCCAACAAAAATTTAATGTATGAGTATAATAAAATATAATATACTCTAATTAGTGGGTCATTCTATCTCTAGTTTGAATCCAAAAATTAAGAGCATATTAGATTTTAATCATTTCTCAGGGATGGTTTACCATTTATCAATGCATAAACTCGTGTAGGAATGAAAATAAAATTAACTAAATCAAACAAAGTAAACAAGAATAATTAATACATTTAATTAAATAAATGAGGCTTCATTTCACTCCTTGAATGGAGTGATTAGCCAACCATAATCATAATTCACTTAATAAAAATCTAATAAAAATTACTAAATGAAATTAAAAATTTAGAGAGAAGAAATTCAAACCAAAATGTAGGCGAAAATAAATTGCACTTGCATTAAATCCAAGCTTCTCCCAATTGTGCACAGACACTTAAAAATTGAAGTACAATTTAATTCTCCTCTCTACAATATTTTTCTCTCTCTAGAATTCCCTATTTTTCCAGCCTAGTCTTTCTCTCTCTTCTAGCTCTCTAAAACCCTAATTTGCTATTTTGATGATCCTCTTCAAATTGGGTCTTCCATTCTTTAAATAGTAGGTATGGAGCATGGGGGTAATTTGGGTAGTTTTAATGTGTAAGAGGTGTGTAAGGTGTTGAGGTGAGGGTATTTAGGGAATTATGCAAACATGTGCATGGGTTGTGTGAGGTAATGTGGAAAGTGGGGTGGTGAGGATAAAAACAAATCAGATTTTGATTAAAAAGGGCTTGGGGGTATTTATGGAAAAAGTCTTAAGTGGTTGGTTTAAATGGGTAAAATGGATTATAAGGCATGTGGGTCTTAAATGGGTTATTTTACATTTGGTTTTGTTGATGAAGTGTAAGGACATAAATTTTCAATTGAGTCCTTTGTAGTTTTGGCTCAATTCCGGACAAAAATGATTGAGTCATAGGATAGAGTTACTAACCATCCTTCAAGCCTATGACATTCTAAAGTTGAAGATATGACGGCTAAGAGTATAAAGATTCATCAAACGACGTGTTTATTGTGCCTCGTTTCTACGTAATCAACATGGTTCCATCGCTCCTAAGGTATGAATGCATTTTAATATATATGTAGGAGCTTGGAACAATTTGTATTGGGTGTATTTTGTTTTTAAACTATTGTTTATTTTCAGAAAGATTCTATTAAAACTTTAAAATAAAGTATATAAAGTTTATGGGCTAAAATCAACTTTTTATACTTTCTGGAAGTTCGTTCGAAATTATCGTTCGAAGAAGTTTGTTGTTCAAACAAGAATGTCGTTCGAACGAGTTTGCCAACGAGTTCCCACCTTGGCCACTGGAATGTCATTCGAAGTATCGTTCGAACGAGAATGATGTTCGAATGAGATTTCCAATGATATTTCTAACGAGTTCACACTGGAACTTCGTTAGAAGGCTCATTCGAACGAAAATCTCGTTCGAACGAGTTTTGGCGGGAACAGTTATTTTGGCAGTTTTAAGCAGTTTTTCCCACTTTCTCACTTATTTTCCCACTAACTTTTTACCTGATTAATTAAGTGAGGAAATAAACTTTTTCTTTTCAACTTTTTCACATCTTTCCATCTCCAAGAGAGAGTTTGAGAGAAAAATTCCAAAAGAAAAAAGTTCAAGTTTAAAGTGCTCATTTTTCAAAGAAAAATTCTTAAAACACTTTTGTTTTTCACCCATAGTTTGTTGATCCAAGTTCATATATATATATATATATATATATATATATATATATATATATATATATATATATATATATATATATATATATATATATACTTTGCTTGGAGTTTTGGCACGGGTTTTTATCTCTACTGTTTGAAGAGAAGTTTGAATTTTCTTCTAAATCCCTCAAAGAAAAAGAAGTTTATTTTGCTGCGGCACTCTCACATGGTGAAAGGCACCATATGTAGTTGACGGTGTACCTATGTCTCATTGGTGAAGTCCAAGGTTCCGGTGGAGCTCCGGGGTTGTCGACTAGGCGAAGGTGTTTACAAGAAGACGCGTCAAGACTTGAAAGGGGTCGAGTCGAGGAAGTAAGTCATTTGTCTTGTAATTGTAAAACCATACTTAGTGGACTTAAGGCTACGGTCGTCCGAAGTTTTTTCCCGTTGTGGGTTTTTCCTCGTATATCACAGCGTAGTGATTCATTATTTATTTTATCTTTCGCAAAACTCACCTAGAACACATGCGTAGGTAAAAAGATAAAATTTGGTTTAATCACTACTTATGTTTAATTTGGTGTTATATAATTAATGGGGTAAATGTTAATTTTATTCAAGTCATCACTTAATATGATAAAATTGATTTGGCCTAATTTGGTAATATTGAAAATATGACTTAGACAAATTTCTAGGACATGGGTTAAATTAATTGTGTTTATGTTAAATTAAAATTGTGTGTGTGTTTTAATTTAATTTCACGTTGTTTAATTTTAATTTGAAAAGAAATAAAAATTTGTTTTTTAATTGAACCATCTTTCGGTTTCGCATATTTAAAAAGGAAATTATCTTTTAGTAAGAAGATTTTAAAAGTTTGGGGGGGGGGGGGGGGGGGGGAGGGCTCCGCATTTTCTAGCAGAAATTGTGCAGGTGGTTTTGGCTCTCAAAGGCTTGAATGGAGAAATGGGTTTCAAGGTTGGAGGTGGTCGAAATGGGTTATTGGATTCGGATATGGGTGATGGGGTTTTGGGTTTTACGGGTTTGGTGTAAGGGTAAGAGGGTTGTTGGAGTGGGGTAGATTGAAGGATGGAGTAAGGGGGTATGGTCCGGCTAGTTCCAGGTTGGTTTGAGATTGACGGGTTTCTCCGGTAGTTGGTTCGAGTAGGAGAGTTGTTGAAATGGTGGGTTTTGGGAACGGGGCAGGCGGGACGTCCCCGGGTTACATGTTGGTTTTGGCGGGATTGGACAGGTCTGAGTATGGGGTAGTTTGGAATGGGTTATTGGAGTAGCAGGTTTGTGGACCGGGTGGTTCCGGGCAGCGAGGGGTTAGGCTTGGGGTGGATCGGGGCAAAGGTCGAGTAAGGTTTATGGTGATGTTTGGATTTTGATTGGTGGGTGTAGGTTTCATGGGGGGTTATGAGAGAGAA
This sequence comes from Sambucus nigra, assembly GCA_949130495.1. Lineage (NCBI taxonomy): Eukaryota > Viridiplantae > Streptophyta > Magnoliopsida > Dipsacales > Adoxaceae > Sambucus > Sambucus nigra. Next base: position 508,741,497 of record OX422215.1, read on the forward strand.
GAGTGATAAATGGTGTGTTAATGGACGATTTGTGGTGAGGAGAGAGAGAAAGAGAGAGAGAGAGAGAGAGAGAGAGAGAGAGAGAGAGAGGGTGAGGGTAGATGATGATGAATAGTGGGGGCTTAGTGTGTGAGTGAGGTATAAGGGGCTTAGTGTGTGAGAGAGGGTGAGGGTAGATGATGATGTATTTGGGTGTGAGGGTTTTTGTGTTTGTTTAACTTATGACCCCTAAAAAAATCCAACTATAACTAGTAAAACTAAAAATGAAATCCTAAAAATAAAAACTTAAATAAAATAAAAACCCAAGTCCTAAAAAAAATAAACTAATAAAAGTAAAAAAAATTGCTAAAACTTAAAAATAAAAACTAGAGACCTACAAAAATGTAAATCCAAATAAAACTAAAAATAAATGAATTCCTAAAAAAAACTAATCCTAATAAAATAAAATAAAACTTAAAAACTAAAAAAAACTAAAAATCAAAATAAAACAACATTAAATAAAAAGAAATTAAAAAATAAATCCTAAAAATAAAAACGATTCAAACTCAAAATTAAAAAATAATAAAAAATACGATAGGGAACAAATCAAACACACACGGATCGGGACAGAGTTCAGGGTAGGTTAGGGTTACAAGATAAGGTATTTATCTCCATTCAACGTGAATTTGCCTCAATATATAGCTTTTGACACCGCAAACGGACGTTTGACCTACAAGATAAACATTTAAGCACATAAGACCCATTTTGCCGAGAATTAGCAACTAAAAATCGTCTATTTGGGGTATTATTTAAACACTTTTGGGTGCTTATCACACCACCCCCAAATAGAACATTTCTAGTCCTGGAGCGAAAATATAGAGAGAAAGAAAGATAAGAAACCAAAAGTGTACCACTCTCACGGGCACTTGCGATTGCACTTAGCATGTGCAACAAGCCTTTAAACCTATAGGTTGCCCTACAGGACGAGTTGTGTCTCGTGAGGGTTTGCAGGAAATATACCCATAAAATTCTTATTTGCAAATGGTAGTCAATCTCTTATTAGACATAGAATAATCAAACAATCCATCATGAGAGAAATGTTTTCACAAATACAAGCTAGATTGTGTAAAAAGATTTAGCTAAGTAAATACTCAAGGCACATCCTCCCTAGAACTCAACGTGTGTGGTGTGAATCAGTCAAAACGGATCGAGTATCATAAGAGTAATTCCTAGATTGACTCTTTGGAATCAACGCTTCAACTTCAAAATCTCACTGGATATAACTCTCTCAATCGAACTCTCAAGATTTGGGTTAGTGTATCGCTCTTGTGTGTGACGAGGTGAGTAAGTGTACTCAAGTTCAAACGTCTCACGCACATATAAGAAAGAACGAACAATTAGAAAGAAAAATGATCTCCTGAAAGAAATTCTAATCACTATAGTGAGAACGTTGATTTATTAGCCACGTCGACTTTCATTTGCCTGAACACCTAGGGGAATATGGATGATAATGGGTGAGGAGAAATGAGGTGGAAAATATATGATGATATGAGGTAGGATGGTGATGTATGGATGAATAATGAGTGATGGATGTGTGATGGATAAAAGATGGATGCGATGTGTGATAGGAATGTTCAATATATGAAGAACAAAATGTCTTTATTACAAAAGAACTAACTACAAAACTCTCTATTTGGTTTCTTTTCTTTTCTCTTTTTTCTTTTTTTTCTTTTATTTTTGTTTTTCTCTCACTTTTTTTTATACTCTCAACACTGAAGACATTTTACATTTGATATCAACACTCTTTTTCTAAAAAAAAATGATGGATGAAATATAAATGGAGATGATAGGTGAGGGCGTGGGGAATATGGAAAAGCATGGGAATGTAATAGGTGAGTGAATGGAAATGTGATATGGAAAAGTGGTAGGTATATGAATGAAAACCTAGTGATCGGGTCAAAATTTAAAGGCACATGTTTCTTACAACTCGAAACTGATGTCATTCTCAGTGATCAAGCCACAAATTGAAGAGTAATGAGATCATGCAACGATTTAAGTGTGGACCCAAACGAATTTGAATCAACTTGTGACTCGGAGATTGCGTAATACTTTTTGAAAGGTGAAAGGCACGAAACTCACAAGATAAAGTCTCTACTAGTGATCCTTAAGGTTTTCTTTAGAATTGTAGTACTCCTCAACTCTAAATCGTAGTGACATGATGAGTGCCCAAATTTTGTTGAGCCTAGAAATTCATGGTGCAAAATGCCTTGTTATGGATTACATAAGCTATTTAGAAAAAAATATTCTCTAGATTGATTCCTAAACTTTTGAAATACAGATGATAGAAAATTCACGTCAATGATTGAGATGATAGAAACTGCACGAATTTTTTTAAAAATCACAAAATTTCAAAAGAGGTACAATTTTGATAAAATTCCCCACCCCCAAACAAAAAGGAACATCGTCCTTGATGTTAAATAAAATGATATTTAAAATTTAGAGCATAAGGTAGGAAAGAGATTACCAGAATTAACTGCTAATGAAGTGAACAGATGAAGCCAAGAATAAACCTGAATAAATTATAAGATAAAAAGATGTGTACAAGTCTTTAAACAAGGGAAGCATAGGGTGATGTGAAACACCACCCCCAAACAGGATGAGACTCACACTCAGAAAAATAGGTTTGCCTCCCGGTAGCGCTAAGTTTAACATATTTAGCCAGACCGATGCAGTCTCACCCTAAAGATAATATCTATGAAAGCGCAGGGTGGCAGAGGAATTGGTGGAATAAAATAACACCCAAACAAGACTAAACAGTCAGTCTTCATAAGTGGGGTCAACAAGGTCAATTCGTTCTATGTGAGTGGAGCCTAGCTCTAATAAGGGTTTCAAGCGTTGACCATTGACCTGAAAGAGGCTACCATCCTTGGGATTTTGCACGGTGATGGCACCATAAGGAGTAACTGACTCAACAATGAAGGGTCTAGACCACTTGGTTTTCAATTTCTTGGGAAATAGATGCAACTGAGAATTATACAACAAAACTTTTTTACCAGGGTGAAATTCTTTGGGCATGATGCTTTGGTCGTAGATCCACTTCATATTATCACACTTCTTGGAGAAATCATAGGCATAATTTCTGATTTCCACCAATTCATTAAGCTGCAGCTTCCGATGGACACCCGCCTCATCAATAACCAAATTAAGGGCTTTGACGGCCCAATAAGTATGATGTTCAAGCTCAACAGGAAGGTGAAAAGGCTTATCGAAGACCAAGAGATAAGGAGACATGCCAATTAGTGTCTTATAAGCAGTACAGTATGCCCACAATGCGTCGTTCAGGCGTAAGGACAAATCTTTCCAATTAGGATTGACAATTTTTTCAAGAATTTTCTTGATCTCGCGGTTGGAGACCTTAACTTGACCACTAGTCTGTGGCTGGTAAGAGAGACCAACCTTGTGGGTAACACCATACTTTTTGATAAGGTGTTCAAAGAATCGATTACAAAAACGTTTATCCCCATCACTAATGATAGCTTTGGGGGTTCCAAAACGCGCGAAGACATGCTCTTTGAGAAATTGGACCACAACTCGTTGGTCATTGGTACGGCAAGCAATTTCTTCGATCCATTTGGAAACATAGTTAACAGTAACTAAAATATACTGAAAACCATGAGGGGAGGGAAATGGACCCATGAAATCGATACCCCACATATAAAAAATTTCAACAATAAGGATGGGTGTGAGAGGCATCATATGATGATAAGAGAGATGCCCAAAGTGTTGGCAATTGGAATAAGCCTGGAAATATTGATGGGCATCGCGAAAAAGGGTAGGCCAATAGAAACCACTTTGCAAAATTTTTGTCGTACTTTTCTTTGAGCCAAAGTGTCCTCCACAAGCACTATTGTGGTAGAAGGATAGAATACTGAGTTTTTCACACTCGGGAACACAATAACGAATGACTTAATTGGGGAAATACTTGTAGAGAAATGGGTCATCCCAAGAGTAAAACTTCATATTCGCCATGAATTTGGAGCAATCCTGTTTTGACCAATGATTAGGAAGTTTATTGGTAACAAGGAAATTGACAATATCAGTATACCAAAGTAAAGTGGAGATGGAAAAAAGTTGTTCGTCGGGAAATGACTCAGAAATGGGAACATAATCACAGTCAGACGTGACAGTAATGCGAGAGAGATGGTCAACAACAACATTTTCACCACTTTTCTTATCACGAATTTCAAGGTTAAACTCTTGGAGTAAGAGAATCCACCGTATCAATCGTGGTTTGGAATCCTTCTTATGAAGAAGGTGCTTAAGGGCAGCACGATCAGTATACACGATGATAGGGGAACCTATACAATATGAGAGAAATTTATCAAGAGCAAACACAACCGCTAACAACTCCTTTTCAGTGGTCGTTTAATGAAGTTGAGCATCATGCAGGGTTTTTCTAGCATAATAGATGACATGTGGGTGCTTGTCAACTCTCTAGCCAAGCACGAAACCAAGTGAAAAATCAGAAGCATCACACATGAGCTCAGATGGGAGAGACCGATTGGGAGGTTTCATGATAGGAGCGAAAGTGAGCTCAACTTTCAGGCGCTCAAAGGTGGCAACACATGCTTCATCGAAGATAGAAGGGACATCTTCGGATAAAAGAATTGTTAAAGGTCGCGCGATTTTAGAAAAGTCCTTAATGAAGCACCGGTAGAAGCCCGCGTGTCCTAAGTAGGAGCGAATGTCCTTAACAAACTTAGGAATGGGGAGTGAGGAAATCAAGTCGACTTTGGCTTATCGACCTCAATACCGGAGATGGAGACAACATGACCTAAAATAATACCCCTTTTTACCATGAAATGGAATTTTTCCCAATTTAGGACCAACTTCTTTTCTTGACAACGCTGAAGGACCATAATGATGTGAGATAGGCATACTTCAAAGGATGAATCAAACACAGAAAAATCATCCATAAAGACTTCGAAAAAATGCTCCACCATGTCACTGAAAATACTAGTCATACACCTTTCAAAAGTCGCAGGTGCATTGCGAAGGCCAAAGGGCATATGAGAGTACACAAATGTACCAAATGGACAGGTAAAGGTAGTTTTTTCTTGGTCGTTAGGGGCAATGGGTATTTGGTTGTACCCTGACTATCCATCAAGGAAGCAGTAGTAAGCATGGCCCGCCAAGCGTTCAAGCATCTGGTCAATGTATGGGAGAGGGAAGTGGTATTTGCGAGTGACATCATTGAGATTTTTATAATGAATACAAACACGCCAACTGGTTTCTATGCGGGTAGGCACAAGCTCATCGTCACTATTTTTTACAACAGTGACTCCAGACTTTTTAGGCACTACATGAATGGGACTAACCCATTGGTAGTCTGAAATGGGGTAGATAATACCAGCATCAAGCAATTTTAAAATTTCAGATCGAACGACATGCTTCATTGCTGGATTGAGTCGGTGTTGTGGCTCATGAGAAGTCTTGGAATTTTCCTCTAAATGAATGCGATGGCTACAGACATTGGGGCTGACACCTTGAATGTCAAAAATGGTCCACCCTAAAGAAGTGCTATGTTGAGTGATAGTGTGCACCAATTGCTCTTGTTGATAGGGTGTCAATTCAGAAGAAATAATGATGGGGTGATGTTTGTTTGGGCCTAAGAAATTATATTTCAACTCAGTAGGTAATGGCTTAAGCTCCAAACTAGGTGGTGGCTCAGGAGAGGCATCGGACTCAGATGCAGAAATAGAGTTTGGAGAACATCGGTACAGGGGTTGACTGGTTCATCCACAAAAAGAAGAGCATAGATAAGGAAAGGCTCAAATGGAGGAGCCCAAGTGGAAGTGTCCAGCAGTGCTGTAGAATCTAACAAGGCATTTACCTCGGAGATGGAGGAATCAATATCAAAGTCGGACCCAAAGTGAGCCAAACAATGGTGGATAGGATCTTCTGGGTAGGTGGTATCCAACATCTCTTGGAATAAGGAGCCAATCATGCAAACCTCATCAATCGAATAAACAATGGCCTTTTGTTGCATGAGGTGAAAAATATTGACTTCGAAGATCATGTTGCCAAAAGAAAGATTCATTGACCCATCTCGACAATTGATGATGGAATTGGCAGTTGCCAAAAATGGGTGACCCAAGATTATAGGAATATTGGTTGGGTCGGGAGCAGGAATGTCTAAGATGATGAAATCCACGGGGTAATAAAAGTCAGACACTTTTATGAAAACATCTTAAACTATTCCTTTAGGCACTTTCACAGAACGGTCTGCAAGTTAAAGAGTAACCCGTGTAGGTTTCATGTTTTGTAAACCTAACTCAATGTAGAGAGATTAAGGTAGCAAATTAACACTAGATCCAGGATCAAGCAAAGCCCACTTAGTGAACTTCTCTCCTAATATGAAAGATACAGTGGGACGACCAGGGTCTTTATATTTCACAATACCATTCTCATGGATGAGGGACGTTGCTTGCTCAGTGATAAAGGCATCACGAGGAACATTCGTCCGTCGCTTAACAGTGCACAAGTCTTTAAAGAATTTTGCATAAGAAGGAACTTGTTGAATCGTGGTGATGAAAGGAATGTTTATGTGAACATTCTGAAAAACTTGCTTGATCTCATCAAATTGTTGAGCTTTCTTTGTTGGTGCTAACCTATGAGGGAAGGGGGCTTTAGGGACAAAAGCAGCGGTGGCTTCAGTAGGTTTAGAGGAATTCTTGTTGGTGGATTTATGGGGTGGTGGGACCTTAGGGAGTGGTTCTAATGGGCAATTCTAGGTGGGCGGGATTGGAACATCACGGGTATCTGCAACACCATTGTCAACCTGTTTACCTTATCGTAGAGTACTCACTTCTTTCATGTACGCTTGGTATGTGGGTAGAGTGGAAGTGGATCGATCCTCATAAGCCGTCTCATTTCCATTCCTCTTAGGGTTAGGAATGGGTTGGCTCGAAAAACGACCTTTCTCTCGCTCGGACTCAAACTGGTTAAGACGTTACTCAAGCCTTTGGATGGCTTGAGTCTGTGCTTGCGTGGTTTATTGTTGAGTCGTGATAAATTTAGTGAGAAGATTCTCGATAGAGGAGGTGGATGATTGGGGTGGATGGGAATAAGGGGGTTGGGGAACCAACTCTCGGTTAGAACTAAGCGGTTGGGAATACTCATAGGACGGAGATGGGACAGGGACAATTTGATGAGTGGGGGTCCGCCTTGGGGGACAAAGGATGATGGATGGTGTGGTTGGTGGTAAGGATCATGGTGGTGTTGGATAGAAGGGCGATGTTGCCTTTGCGGGTTTTGGTGAAACCCGGGTGGACCACTAACATGTTGTTGTGGTTGTGATTTAGCAAGGTGATTGTCGTACTTATATGAAAAATAGGGATGGTTCCTATTATTCGGATTGTAAGTAAACGACGGTGGTGCGAGTTTCCTAGTGGTATCAAAGGCACATGCTTGGGCTATAGTGGGTTCGGGATCATCTTGAATGAGTGGGCACAAATGAGATAAATGATCCTGACTTAAACAAACATGACAAGAAGGACTAGACTCGTTGACATTCATAACTTGTTTAGAAATAGAAACATTTTGTTGCATAGAACAACTGAGAGCATTAACAGTCTTAGTCATTGTGTTTAAGCCATGAAGCAAGGTTTTAAAATCGGGATCATTTTTTACCTCATAAGTGCTACCTACTCGTGGTGACTCGGATCTTGAAAATTCATTGGTGCCCTCCTAATCTTGGGAGTCATCGCCTAATTCAAGGAGAAAATACTAGGCGGCAGTGGGAGTTAAGTGCATGAATTTGCCTTTGTGCATGGCCTCAATCTTGGTGCGAGAGGAATGAATGAGACCATTGTAAAAACTATGGACGAGGCGACTTTTCTCGAGACCATGATGTGCACAACTATTGATATAATCTTGAAAACGGCCCCATGCTTCACAAAATTTCTCAGTTGGATTTTGGTGAAAATCCTGATTGGCTTGGCGCATCTCATTGGTTTTATTTATGGGATAAAACTTGGACATGAACTTTTTCACAAATTTTTCCCATGTATGGATAGATTCGGGTGATAAGGAATGTAGCCACATGGATGCTTTATCATGGAGAGAAAATGGAAACAAGCGAAGACAAACATTTTCTTCATCTAAGTTTTGATTTATGAAAGTAGCGCAAACCGTGAGAAATTTTCGCAAGTGAGTGTAGGGAGACTCACGTTCAAGGCCATGGAAATTCGGTAACATGGAAATGGTCATCGGGCGAATTTTGAATTGATCCGCCGGGGTGGGTGGAAGAACTATGCAAGATGGTGGGGTAGACTTTATCGAGGCAAAATAGTCCCTTAAGGCAAGCTCTTCAGCCATGGTGGGTGGATGAATGATTGGAGTGGAGATGTCAATTCGAGGACAACTCAAAGTGATAGGTGGAATGGAAGAAGCAAGGGTAACACTTGGTTATCTTAATGTGTAAGAGACGGGAGAAAGACTACAGGAATGAATTAATCGATGATGAACTCGCTAACACGTGGGCATGCAAAGAGGGAATTTTTTTTTTTGTTTTTTTTTATTTCTTGGAACAAGATAAAGGAAGAAAATGTTTTTTGATTTTTTATTTTGTTCTGAAAAAAAAGGAGAAAAAAATGTTTTTGAATTTTAAAAAATTAATAAAAGAAAATATTTTTGGAATTTTTTTTGGAAGAAAAGAGTGGGGGAAAATTTGGACTCTAAGAATTAGGACGAATTCACTAAAACGGTCTACCGAAAAAGGAATAGAATACACACAAGTTAAGGAAAAATCCTAACAAGCACATAACCAATTTTTATCTCGAAAATTAATGAAAGGGTAGTCAAATTTTAATGAAATTCGTGGGCGATAGAAATCATGGAATTTATATGAGTGATCGCCTTTTGCAAAATGTGTGTTCCTAATTTAATCACACGATGACAAGAGGCTTGCCACAGAGATTCGCCACAAAGCTACTACGATGAAACGATCGGCCAGTACAACGTTGGGGACAACACAAACCCATTTTACTAGGCGGCCGCACTTAAAACACAGTTTCTCTAGACACTTCCATACCGCAAAGAGAACCGTTCGAGGGTTTGCCCGGTGGAGAGGACTCTACGGGTTATCCTACAAGTCAAAATGATCAAAAAGGGGCTTACGAACACTGTATCCTATGGGCTATCTAGTTGATTGATTTTAAATTAGTGATGGCTAGGGTAGCACACAAAGGATAAGTGATTGAGTCGGGTGATGAAATTCCTTCTCGTGATTGACCAGGCATAGGTCTTAGTCAATTTAATTCATCATTCCATTCAAAATTAAATGCAATAATTAAATCACACAAGAGCACGTAGGAGCACACAAGGTATGGACTCGCTAACAGGAGGGTGCGAGGGTATAAGAGATGTACCTCCCACGGTTTTTACGCCATGGGGTGACAAAATTCTTGAGTCGACCAGGGGAAGATTATGCCAATCTCAGTCGGCCCCGGGAGTCCGACTGACCCAAGGTAGAGAGGCTTATAAATCCTCGCCAATGGACACCCTCTCTCTACTGTGTTCAGTTTCCCTATCACGCTTTCTTCAATTATTACAAATTTAAAAGGAAAATAAAATGGTGTCTCTATGCACCGCAATACAAGCAAAGTAATAAAATCTTAAATACAAGCCTTCTAAAAAAATGGAACTAAAATTGAAAAATGCAATACAAGTGAATCACAAAAATCGGAAATCCTCTCAAGCACGTCAATCTCCACAGATTGGCAAAGACGCCATTTGATGAAGATCTTTTTGTTTTGTATATTTGTCATTGTTGTAAAAGATCTTCAATAAAAAATCTTCACAAAACTATAAAAGTAGACAAAACTAGAGTATAATGGTAAGTGAGGTATCAATTCAAGTCGAAGGTGTGAACATGCAAAAAATGAGAAGATAATGAATGTAATTCACTTGATTATTTTTTTAGACTTTTGGGTTTTTCTAATTTTTTAATTTTTTTCAAATACTAAAACACTTTTTAGGTGAAAATGTGAAGTAACACTAAACTAAAATGAGAGATGAAATTAACAAACTAACAAGTGTGCTAAATAAGAACTATGTAATAAGAATGAGATGAAGTTAAATTTGAGAAATATTCAAGGAATGAAATAAAACCACTAATTTATCAATTAAATGTGTTGATTATTCTAGTTTACTAATTTTCCAAATATTAATTTATTTTATGAATTGATTCTCATCATTTGACAAAATAAACTAATATAAAATTAGTTAATCTAATTTTCATCCCCACGACTCAAATGAATAACTGATTTAGAAAAATTATATAAATCACTCACTAGAGTAAATTCATATTATAAATAATAAATCCAACAAAAAATTAATGTATGAATATAATAAAATATAATATACTCTAATTAGTGGGTCATTCTATCTCTAGTTTGAATCCAAAAATTAAGAGCATATTAGATTTTAATCCTTTCTCAAGGATGGTTTACCATTTCTCAATGCATAAGGTCATGTAGGAATGAAAAGAAAATTAACTAAATGAAACAAAGAAAACAAGAATAATTAATACATTTAATTGAATAAATGGGGCTTCATTTCACTCCTTGAATGGAGTGATTAGCCAACCATAATCATAATTTACTTAATAATAATCTAATAAAAATTACTAAATGAAATTAAAAATTTATAGAGAGGAAATTCAAATCAAAATGTAGGAGAAAAGAAATTGCTCTTGCATTAAATCCACGCTTCTCTCTATTGTGTACAAATACTAAAAAATTGAAGTACAATTTAATTTTTCCCTCTACAATATTTTTTTCTCCCTAGAATTCTCTATTTTTCTAGCCTAGTCTTTCTCTCTCTTCTAGCTCTCTAAAACCCTAATTTGCTATTTTGATGATCCTCTTCAAATTGGGTCTTCCATTCTTTAAATAATAGGTATGGAGCATGGGGGTAATTTGGGTAGGTTTAATGTGTAAGAGGTGTGTAAGGTGTTGATGTGAGGGTGTTTAGAGAATTATGCACACATGTGCATGGATTGTGTGAGGTCATATGAAAAGTGGGGTGGTGAGGATAAAAACAAATCAGATTTTGGTTAAAAATGGTTTGGGGGTATTTATGAAAAAAGGCATAAGTAGTTAGTTTAAATGGGTAAAAGGGATTATAAGGCATGTGGGTCTTAAATGGATTATTTTACATTTGGTTTTGTTGTTTAAGAAATCGTGCAGGTGGTTTTGGTTCTCAAAGGCTTGAATGGAGAAATGGGTTTCAAGGTTGGAGGTGGTCGAAATGGGTTATTGGATTCGGATATGGGTGATGGGGTTTCGGGTTTTACGGGTTTGGTGTAAGGGTAAGGGGGTTATTGGAGTGGGTGGATTGAATGATGGAGTAAGGGGGTATGGTCCGGGGAGTTTCGAGTTGGTTTGAGATTGACGGGTTTCTCCGGTGGTTAGTTCGGGTAGGAGAGTTGTTGAAATGGTGGATTTTGGGAATGGGGCAGGCGGGACTCGTTAGGTTACAAGTTGGTTTTGGAGGTATTGGACAGGTACGAGTATGGGTGAGTTCGGAATGGATTATTGGAGTAGTAGGTTTTGGGACCGGGTGGTTTCGGACAGCGAGGGGTTGGGCTTGGGGTGGATAGGGGTAGAGGCCGGGTAAGGTTTATGGTGATGTTTGGATTTTGATTGGTTGGTGTAGGTTCCATGGAGGGTTATGGGAGAGAAGAGAGATAAATCGTGTGTTAATGGAGATTTTGTGGTGAGGAGAGAGAGAGAGAGAGAGAGAGAGAGAGAGAGAGGTAGATGGTGATGATTAGTGGGGGCTTAGTGTGTGAGTGAGGTGTATGGGGAAAAGGTGTGGGTGAGGGTGTATTTGGGTGTGAGAGGTTTTGTGTGTGTTTAACTTATGACCTCTAAAAAATATCCAACTAAAACTAATAAAACTAAAAATTAAATCCTAAAAATAAAAACTTAAATAAAATAAAAACTCAAGTCCTAAAAAGAATAAACTAATAAAAGTAAAAAAAAAAAAATTCCTACAACTTAAAAATAAAAACTAAAGACCTACAAAAATATAAATTCAAATAAAACTAAAAATAAATGAATTCCTAAAAAAATAATCCTAATAAAATAAAATAAAAACTAAAAACTAAAAATCAAAATAAAACAACATTAAATAAAAAGAAATAAAAAAATAAATCCGAAAAATAAAAATGATTCAAACTCAAAATTAAAAAATACAAAAGGGAACAAATCAAATACACATGGCTCGGGACAGAGTTTCGGCAAGGTTAGGGTTACGGGATAAGGTATTTAGCTTCATTCAACGCGCATTTGCCTCGATATATAGCTTTTGACTCCGCAAACGGACGTTTGACCTACAAGATAAACATTTAAGCACATAAGACCCATTTTACCGAGAATTAGCAACTAAAAATCGTCTATTCGAGGTATTATTTAAACACTTTTGGGTGCTTATCAATTAGCATATTTACACGGATGCTCGGTTTTCAACTCGATCAATTAACATAAGACCCATTTTTTTCTTTTGTATTTTTTTATTTTAACATTTTTGCAGGATTGCACAATTGAGCGCTAAGAAATGTTGAATCCTCAACTGTACACCTCTTTACGTAGATTGTTCATCCATAAACTATTCGGTGATCATGTCTTTTTATAATGATTTTGGTAATTATAATGTTTCATATGGGAATAATTTTCAAACTTTTTATTTGCAAGAATCTCTGCCTCGACCTATTTAACTAGGTGAGTGGTTTTTAATTCGTGAATATGAAAGTCTTGGAAACAAATATCATGAAAAAAAATCATTTTTGGTAGCAAGATTTGGATGCATTATTCAAATCCAATGATGACTTTTCTTTCGATATTTTTGAAACTAAAGAACGTTTTCAACCAAATGACGAATTCGAGGTTGTAGAGCCAAGAAATCCTACTCGGGAAATTAGAATGCTTTTCTAATCAAACAATTACTCGATTTTCTTTCCACCTAAAGCGCGATGGATATTGGCTTGTTACGTAAGTGCTATCACTTTGCGATGATATGCGTTTTAATTTGGAAAATAAATAGGAGGTTGAGACTTGTGTGTCTCCTCAAATTTTTGAAGAACATCTCATTGACAATGAGTCGTGTCCCTTGAAATTCAATCTCCAAGTGATGACGAATCAATTGAGGTTGAATTTATTTCATCACCATTTTCGTTCACTGTTATTGAACCATTAGAAGTACCGTTATATTCCTATGAGTCGATTGAAACTTTTGAAATGTTTAAACGTTTTATCGATGATGATTCTTTACTTGAATTGCTTTCCAAGATGGACTCTTCCTTTTTCTGTGCCCCGCTTCCCATACTTCTTAAAAAATCTTTGGGAGGTGATTCTATTTTTCTTGGATTTCAATTGTACTTGTCCTACCTAACATCCAAACCCTCCATCATCACGTTAAAATTTGTAATTTGTAATGGTTCATTTTTTCCATCTCACGCATGCCTTCCGTTGTCCAAACGGAATTCTTATTTTTCGAAAGGCATGCATGAAAATGAGGGTACAACGATTACCCCTCAAAGTCAAACTCTATTTTGGGTCAACCCTCAATTTTTTTTACTTCTAGTGTATAACTTATTAGAAGTTCAAATCGTAGGTTGCACATAATTAGCTCTTTTTTTCTTTTTCTTTTTCTTTTTTTATTGTTTAGAGTAATTAGTTAAAGTTTTTGTTATTCTTTTCGTTATTCTTGGTTCTAACACGTTTTATAGATTCAATAGACTCATACTCTTATGCTTTTACATTACTTAGGACGCACAAAGTTCAAAGTTAGGGGGTTTGATTAGGCATAAATTCTTTACATTTATCCCCTTAATTTCGATATTTTTATGATCCCGTGCGGTATAAATAGCTTCGATTTTTCTCATATTTATGCTACTAATCCTTTTTAACAATTATTTCATATTTTGTATATCTCTTATGCGTTTTACAGGTATTTCATACAAGAAAGTGAGAGAGAGAACTCATAATAGTGAAAGAAACCAAGAAATGAGGAGTTTAAGGGCATTTTCATAATTTTGCATCCTTAGTCTGGAGGTGGGGCCAACTAGAAAGTTGAAGAGATTTCAATGACAAGAACACCAAAAAAAATGGCACCTCAATCCGAACTACGCTGAAGAAATTATGATCAGTGGAAGATGAGGGAAGTCAAGAAAAAAAATCTGTGAATGAAAAACAAGAGCGATTCGGACCTATTAAAAATAAAAGATCCGGGCTGCTCATTTGTTACGCTCCAGATCCGTTACAAAATTAGTCACGCTTTCTAAGGGTGGCGAAATTACAAGATACGGGATTTTTATTTTGTCCTTATCTTTTAGCCAAAAGAGTTTTATGTTTTGGGGACTCTTCTAAATGACCTCTAGCCTTTATATTTAGTCATTATGACTTTTTTTATTTAGATTTCATTCATGTAAAAGCTCCAAATCAAGGAGGAACATCTAGGAGAAGAATTTACATATTTTGCACCTTTAATTTAAGAGTTTTTTCGATTTTTCTTCAATCTTTGATTTCTTCTTGCATGGTTGTGTTCTTCGATCTTGGTAACCTTAAATTCCAGCACTTTTATTATTATTTCCTTATTTTCACATGCTTCTTAATGGATTATTGTGTAGTTAATCATAGTTACACCATGCTAGGCTAGATTTTTAGGGGTTAGGGTACATGAACCCAACCTGATGTGCTTTGCATGGGTGTAAAATTAGTTCCCTAAATTAAATAAATGATTGAATCATGTTGTGTGGTGATCACAACCGTCGTAGGACTTTTGATCTCGTTTGACCTAGGTTACGGGGATGCTTAAGAGTGTGACGTGAGTGTAGCTATAACAACACCGCTTTATTCTTACTTTTGATTATATTTGGTGCGGGCTAGTAACCTCATATATATAATGCTTGAGATTAATAAATACTAGATTTAATCAATTATCTAATTCATAACTAGTACTATACTCGGTAAACATACTTGGAGTTGGTGGATTGTGTCCCTACCATAATTTTCCAATTAGTTTTAGTTAACTTCTTTATTTTTCCCCTTCTTCCTTTCTCACCCCATCATCATCTTTTACACTTTATTTTTTAGGTAATATTTCAATTAAAATCTGTCAAACATTCCCTGTGGATTCGATACCCTGACTCGTCACTATACTCCATAAGAGTCTAGTTAAAGTTTAAGTTTTTTTATATTGTGGTCGGAAGCCAATAACAACGATTAACGTATTTACACAGACGCTCAGCTTTCCACTCAACCATATGTCATGAGTTATATCCAACTTGTGAATCAAGTGTGCAATTGATTATTAACGCTTAAGTGAGTGATTGAGTAATAAAGTGGAATGGGTATATATGTGAGGATGTATCGGCTAGTGTAATGAGTGATATACATATATAGCCGTCTTGATGTGTATATATATATATATATCTTTTGTTTATGAAATATTATATGGAACGTATCCCTTTAGTGATATCATGGGAAGTTGCGCGATGTGGGTGGATCCTCTGGCTAGTTAATGTAGGGAGAGTATAGTCCCCAGGTCATAGGTGTCCAGTATTTTTACAGTGTGATTTTTTTCATGGGTGAGACATCTTGGGTATGATTCGTCTCACTTTCAGGTGAGTAACTATGACCAATTCCCGTACATTTGTGCTTAGTTTTACCAAGTCGGTGTGAGAGTCGATGGTACCCAGGTTAGTGAGCGTATCCCCTGGAAGATGGTAGCACTTAGAGACTGCATCCGGTGAGCTAATGATCTGAGGGATGGTTAATATACATATAATGAGTGACATGTATGTGTACTTGAGGTGAAATGATAAATCATGTATAGTAATGAAAGTGATATTATACAGGCTTTAATGATTAATGTGTGAATCACTATGCTTTTAACTCATGAAAGCTATTATTAATGAATTGATATATAATCATTGAGAATGATATTAAAAGTGGTTATGTTGGTATGATTAGATACACGAGTGTGGGTTAATGCGTAAGAATGAGGTTGGGTTATCCATAGATGAGTCGGGTAGCTTAACAAAGATTTAAAACGCATACGTTTAGGTGCGCGCTGTAGATGAGGGGTGCATATTAGTCTCAGGTGAGGGCGGCACCAACTTAATTATGGAATTTCACGTTCATAATTATTATGCATTTTAATTCACTTGCTAAAATATTTTTAAAACCGGGCGTTGAGCCGTATATATCTTTATTTTTCTTTTCCTTTGTTATATCTTTTAGGTATCCCACCACAAGGACGACAAGGATGGGATTCTATTCCAGAGTCTATGGAGCTGCAACATATGTAGAATGTTACAGGATTTGTTATATAGTCGCATCTCATTTTTGTTAATCTAGTTAAGGATCAGCAGTGTTAATCGGTCATGTGTTGCCCAAGTGTTGTATTAATGTAAATACTTTATATTTCAGAAATTTGTCATATTGTATGGGTCTGTTAACCGATAGCTTATTCGGTTTATTTTATTGTGCAACTTGTTACATGTATATATGATTAGGTTGTAAATGTTGTTAATGGATTTTATTGTTATATGTTATATTATTGGAACTTTTGGCATCCGCTTTATTTTAATTTTGGGTGGATAGTTATATTTTTGGTCTATGTGACAGTGATGCTAAGAATGAGCCATTTTAAATTCCTGTTTTATTTTAGTAGAGGGTTGGCCACCCGTTATTTTAATAAGCGGGGTGTCACACTTGATTTACCATAAAAATCCATATTAACATAATTTTAGTAGCAAGCAAATTTCGTCACCATAATTTTTTATTTTTTTACATTTATTTCAGTATTTATTTTGCAGCCTTAATATTTTATATATACTCAAAATAATTCCCATAATTCTAATTATATTTCTTTCTTCAAAGCTTCAAAATATAAAAGGAACATATATATAGCTCATAAAGATGAGTCAAATATCATTCAATCCTTCCAAAGATAAGAATACGTAATACAAATGTGTCTCGAATGTTCTCATGCTATGTACGACTTTCATGCGTCTTTTATAAGAATTATGACACCATTCACAAAACAAATATTAAAGACATTTCTTTCGACTTCATAATTCTCCATCGATACTCCACTACTTATCTTATACTTTTTCTTTCCATTTTAGATCTACATAAAACTATAAGAAAATAGTTAGACCTATCAATTACTTTAAATGAGAAATACAATAGATATATGAGGGCTAGAAACACCGATACCGATAGCATACCCAATAGATTTTCAAATGTAAAATGAAGGTTGATATGTAATTTTTTGTTAATTATTTATGCTTTTGATACACGCATATGGTATAGAGTTGTAATTATACTATAATGCATTTTTACGAGGTTAACTAATTAAATGGGTTGTTTCATTTTTTACTTTTACTTTGTGGATGTGAGCCTGCTATTTTATAGAAATGACATGTTAAACTATTATGTTCTCATATTATTCCTTACATTATTGATTGAGATTATTCATATTAATTTGAAGTTTTACTTATTTTTTGTTGTTGGTGAAATGGTATAAAATAAAAAATAAATAAACTTTGGGGGGTAGGTGTTCTTACCACGAAGAGGTACATTGTCATTTTACGAGGTTATCTAAAACCTTAAATTTCCCATTAAGATCATCCATTCGTTCTTTCATTTTCACATTCTCTTTTCAAGCGTAATTAGCTTCCTTTATCACCTCATCAAATTCTTTCCTCGCCTTGTCAGCTTCCCTTATTACATCAACACATCTCCCAACATCTTTCTCATTTTATAAAGTAGAAAATGCGGGAAAAGTGGGCTTAAGACCAACCCCATGACCATGTACATAGCCATAGAAATATCCAAAAACTTTTTAAAACACATCAGAATTACTCACAACCACAACTTCTTCAAGTTCAGATTATGATTCGAGTATTTCTTAAACATCATCCTATAAAGAATAGTGAATATATTTTTATTTATTCTCTGAACTATATGAAAAAAAAATACTAAAAATCTATTATTGGAATTCATCTTACATATATATTTCCAGGAGCATTAATCACCCAATTTCCCTTCTTTTTCCTCTACTGAGTCTTATACCATACATTATCCATAGGCGCAGTTCCAGTCTCCTTATCACGATGTAAAGATTTTAATGTTCAGTAAAGTGTTAAAAAAAATAAAAAAGATAGGTTTAGCTCCACTCGAGAAAATCCTTTGCTTCCACTACAATATAGAATCATGTTTAGCTCGATTGGTCGCATTTATTTAACTTCTTTTCTGTAGATTAACAATAAACAATATTTTTTCAATATAACAAAAACAAATTCAATCAGTTAAAAACTATAACACTTCATATAACCTAAAAATTTTCATCCGTAAATGTGCCAAAGAAGGTCGTTCCATTTCGCCTCTAGTAATTCTGGAGAACGGTTTTGATGAACCCATTCCAAAGAGTCGTGGTTTGAAGTGTTCACATTGATTTTTTGAGCAAAAGTTGTGAAATTGAGTATTAAGTTCTTCCATCACTACACACTTCAATAAATCTTCTTCTGGCAATTGAAACTTGTCGTAATTAAGAGAGAGAATAAATAAAATATAATTTCAAAAATTGAGAGTCCAAATTAATAAACATACAAAATTTACAAAAAAATATAATGACAATAAAACTTAACAAGTGACACGAATTATTCAATAAACACTAAGACTTTGTTCGGCCTTTAACTATCACAAATTGTACCAAATAAGTTGTTTTTCTAAAATAACTCCAACATGCGGGAATAGACCATTTATTTATATTATATAAATATGCAGATTTCTCGCAAAATCATACACATGTCATTTGTTCTCATCTAGAACTTTTCTCTAATATCTAAACTTGAATGGGCCATAATCATGTATAATAATGTCTGCCTCAAATTTAAAATTAGATGAAAAATGACATACTATACTACAGTTTGAGGTTAGGATTGGTATATTATTCCCCCTTTCTAGCTTCTTTTGAAAGCCAATAAGTAAATAAAACATTATGCGCATTAATGTTTGATATAATAACAATGGACATTTACCACAATGTGAACAAAACATGAAAAGTTACCACAAAATTAACATAAGTAAATATTAGCGCTATTTAGCATTCTTTAGAAGAACACCTAGAACAGTGGCCTTTATATAAGGAGATTTCCATAATATATCTCATTTGAAATTATCATATAGAGCCTCACGAGTTTATTTAACATAACAATGAATAAGGCTTGCATGCACCTCGATAATATAACTCTGATGAGTGTCTTAGAGAGCCCCAAAATATAAGAAACTAGGTGTAAACTAGCGCGATGCGCGGGTGACACTTAAACGACACATTCAAAAACTCACTGAAATGGTTTCTTAAGTTATTAGAAGTCGTTGAATCGCCGATAATGTTGATATTGCCGAAGCTCCTTCCCATGAAGTCGTAATTCGCCTAGATTTCCATCATGATGTCTGATAAAATAAAATATGTAGTTTTAATACAATGGATCAAAACCTAAATATGAGAGAAATAATGCATAAATTTAATGGACGAAAACATAAAAATTCAGGAACTCACTGTCGCTTTTTCGCACCGGCGCCGTTATTCCAACGAAAAGCAATATTACATAACAAAACACAAAGTAAATGTCGAGCCCTATATAAAAAAGTTCACAGAAATTGAAAGATGACGTAAACTGTTTCAAGCTGAAACCCGAGAAGGAGACTTACTGGATGAATTCCAAGTATCGTTTTTATTTGTCTAAATTAAAACAATTATAAAAGAACATTTAAATACATAGATTTAATGTTGACCAACAATAGAATTCTTCATGTATATTATATATAGATATAGGTTCTATTAGACGTTTTCACAAACATGTAATAACCAAAATTTCTTGACCAACCACAACAAACACACATACATAGTTTAATTTCAGTTACAAATTCTCACAATCTATATATCAGTCTATATACAATTTTTTTGAAAATACTACATAACCAACCACAACAAACACACATACACAGTTTAATATCAATTACAAATTCTCACAATCTATATGTCAGTCTATATACAAAATTTTGTAATACTATTTAGACTAATAAATAATCATGAAAAAGGAAACTCACGGGATTGGTTTCTTCAACAGAAGTGTCACTTATCTTCTCAGCCATGGTGATATCAGAGCTAGAAAGGATTCCTGGTTAATTAAGAAGTTGATCATAAATTACTTTTATGCGTTCTTGAGAAAGAATTGGAGGAGGGGGATGGCCAACTTGAGTGTTAGATTTCTAGAATCCAAGATTGATAAATTAAAAAAAAATGATAACAAAATTCTCATAAATCATGACATGCGAATCCATTAACTCTTATGTGAATTTACAAATTTGAGATTCCTGGTTAATAAAAAAATTCACACCAAAGCTCATGAAGAGCTTTACTAAAAGGATTGTTTACAAAAGAGCCAATGGATATTACTGGAAAGCCCTTCAGTTGATGCGCAATACATGGACATGTCACCTCCACAAAATTTTGTCCGTGCTTCAAAGACCTCATCCCCTGTTAATCCATCCAAAATGAAAGAAAAAGGTAAGGACTTGAAGATGGTTACTAATACAAAACTATAACAGAACTCAAAAAGTTTCTATGGGAGTGTTGTTAATATAATTGCGGCTACACAAATATCACTTTTTGCCCCTACTCCACAAGGAATACTATCACCATAAGTATGTCTAATTAAAACTGTAAAATACATAATTTTTACAGTTGACTTTGTTTTTATAAAAATTGGAGAAGGGGAGACTTGCCTGCGAGCATCAGTAACAGGGATGATACCTGAAACGGTGCAATTAAAGAGAACAACCAATAGAGAGACCCCTCCCACGCAGATAGGTAAGCTCCGAACGGCATCGTCATTGTTGGATACCCAATCAACCACCAATTCCTTCTTTGGCTTGGGGCCTTTATAACCTCCCTTCATTCGTTCAAAATGAGTGAGCATGTGCATATAAAAAGGATTGTATTAAATATAGATACCTATAAGTTAGAAGAACCCCTAATGAAGCGCGAGAAGGATCAGGGTTTCAAGGGAATGGGACGGAGATAAGTACCCGCTTCTATTGAATATAGGTTATTTCTTTATGCAACCTGTTTTCGACAATGTTTGTGGTTTCATATGAACAGGCGATGAAAGTTGGAAAACCATAAGCTGGATGGGCGTCATTTATTTATCCAACCTATTTTCCGCAGTGATTGTGGTTTCATATGAAGGGTCAATGGAAGTTGAAAACCATAAATGGCCGTCCTGCTGGATTGCTCCAGCAATTGAAGGAGAGATGACGTGGATAGTCGAACTTAATTTCTTGTAAAGCATTTTATTAGAGTGTTCTATGAAAACCCATGAACCTAGATCATACACTAACCTTCACCTTGGGTGGGTTTTGTTCAACCCCCGGATGAAATTTATATAGCAGAAGAAGTTTGTTGTTGAGTTACATTTGTGTCGGTGACTTCTCCTCTTCATATTATTTGGAGAGTGTTGATGTAAAAAACTGAACTGAATTCCCGTTTTTATGATCACAGATAAATAGATGAAAGCAATCCAATCAAGCACATAAGAGACAAAGATTTTTAAAGTGGTTCGGCTATGAATAAAGCCTACGTCCACTGTTATTTTATTCCTAGGGGTTTACAATAGCACCATAGGGTGTAGAGAGAGAAAGGATGTGTATCTTGTGTATGGGGTTTCTAGGTTCTCTTGGATCTCTTCTGGATCTCCCCCCTTTTGGCTAAGGGGATACATGTATTTATAGTGATGGGAGATAAAGAGATTCATTGTATGTAGACATTTATGTCTACATTCAACGAATCTAATTGTTGAATTGCTTGGTATGCTATGTGTTGTCATCTATTAATACAGTATAAATGTACATTAAGGCTCATTAAATGCGCTTTCATCTTCATTAATGCACATTAAATGCATAGTTATCCTTTGATCTTCCTGGTTGGTATGCTGACCAACTCTCCTCGGGTGCCGACTAACTCTCATCGGGTGCCGACCACCTCTCCTCGGAGCTGAATATGATAATAAGTATCTCGCCGAGTTCCATGTTGAGATGAATATAGAATATGAATCCCAAGGGATATATAGAATAATTTTTGCTTGAACCGATATCTGGGCCTAAATATAAATAAGAATTGCCCCGACCAACTATCCGTTGGGGGTGAAATATAATAACTGTTGTAGCTTTTCCTCAGAGCTGAATATATAATGAGTATCTCGCCGAGCTCCATGTTGAGATGAATATAGAATATGAATCCCAATGGATATATAGAATCATTTGTGCTGGAGCAGATATCATAGCAATAATAAAATCAATAGTTCCTCGCTGAGGTGAAATTTCATACTGCCGAGCTATGATAATATTTTTCAGAAGAGTAAGATTATTTTCGAGCATTCGTCGGAGTTGAATCTTGTACCTGTAAAAATTAATATCTTGCTCTACCATTTGTGTAGGATGAATTGATTAGTCGTGAGAATAATTTAATCATTCAATAAATATATGATAGGTAAATAATATATGTTGGCTGATATGTCGAGGCACAATTGCCTGATGTCGAGCAATACTACTTTTCCAGAGGTTTACGAGAGCTTTCATCGGGATTGAATATCGTCCCTATGAAATTTTAATAGGCTGCCCGAGCACCTGTCGAGACTAGAGAAAATAATTATTATCATGGGAATAATTATTCAGCCAAACAATATGTGATGTGTATCAGCATAAAAATTTCAAAATATAATATTTTTGTGCCAAATGTGTGTGAGATGGACAAATTTTTATCAAATATGCATCATAAATAAGACGTAGAGTTTTTTGGAAAGTTATTTAATCTCCAACAACTAATCAGGTATAAGTTGTTGTTTGAAAATTATTTATCACTTGGTTTTAAAAATATTTTTGGGGTGATCACAAGTTAAAAAAGACTTAAGCCCCCTGTTTTTCCCCGAGCTGAACTCGTGTTTAAAGAAATATCTGGGGTGCTTCGCATTTTTTAATACCCCAAGATTCTACTGCTGCCGACAAACGGCATGGATGTTGCCGACCAACATTTAAGGATATCTCAAGTTATAGAATATATGGTGCCGACCAAGAAGAAAATGGTCCCCGACCAGCTGAGCAATTTCATCGATCAACAAAAATGGTGCATTGACAGAATCGAACAACATTAGATGTCACCGACCAAAAAGTGGATGGTTGGATAGTTGTCGAACAGTAAATTGAACCCTCCGAACAAGACTGAGATGTCGCCGATCAAGAAGTAGATGATCGTCGACCTGCAATTGGTTCCACTGAGGTACAATATGGGGCTCCGACCAATAATAAAATACATCGTAGTTGGATAAAATTATTTCAACGTTGCTGATGGATTTTCACATCTTATCTCCGACAAACAAAAATGGTCTGTTTAAGCTTCTCTTTAATAAAATATGGCCCAAGATGATGCCGACCAACAATATGTATGGCTGACCAGAAATAGGGGTTGTAAGTGGATGATTCCGGACAGCCATATGAGCCGCGGTGAATAATTTTTCGTGAGATTTCTATGTCCCAAAATATCTCGAACCAATAGATCAAAAAAAAAATATTCGATGTAAAATTTAAGCATTAAGAATGTTAATTAAATGAATAATTATCTAATCCACTATATCGTGTGATTTCGACAAAGAAACCATGTGATGTGATGAACGAGGGGTCAACATATCAAATTTGTGCCCAGAGTCTTGATATGGTCATGATTTGTTTTACTGATCCTCTTTTAGAAGAGGTGGGTAATAATTTTTCAGGTGAGAGAAAATTATTTTTTATATTGATCCTTTCCTATTCCCTATTTGGAGAGATAAAAATATGTTGAATGATCGAAGTTATTACCAAATTTATATAAAAAATCAATCAATGAGACTTTATTGACATAGATGGAAGATGAACCAAATTAAGTATATAGTTCATAAAAATGAATGCAAAGAGACTCAAACTTGAAGAGAGAGAAAGTAGATCTGGGTCATGATTTCCATGAGAAAACTTTTTATTGCCTTTAACCTTTTCCCATTCGCTGGTTAAAAATATAATGGGAATTTGAATAGTCATTAAAGATCTTTAAAAAATTATTTCAAAATCAACAACGAAAATTATCAAATCTTATCATCGTCGTATCTATTGGTATATGTAATCATTTAAAATATTGATTTCATGAGATAAAATTTTAACTTGAGAATCAAGCCAAAAGTTTTGATTTATGAAATCCACCATTTCACAGATTTCTCAACAAGAATTAATTTAACAGTTATGATTTTGAAATCATGATATACAATTTTTGCAGATTTCATAAATAAAAATTGGACAACTAATTTATGTATATAAACATAAAATTCATGATTGAATCAACAGATGTATGTATAATTGATTATACGTAGAGAAAATAAAAATTTAGCTTTTGATGGAGAACAATGCTTGTAACACGTTCCCACAGACGGCGCCAATCTGTTGATGCAAAAAACTGGACCGAATCCCATTTTTATGATCACAGATAAATAGATGAAAGCAATCCAATCAAGCACATAAGAGACAAAGATTTTTATAGTGGTTCGGCTATGAATAAAGCCTACGTCCACTATTATTTTATTCCCACGGGTTTACAATAGCACCATAAGGTGTAGAGAGAGAAAGGATGTGTATCTTGTGTATGGTGTTTCTTGGTTATCTCGGATCTTTTCCTTTTGGCTAAGGGGATACATGTATTTATAGTGATGGGAGATAAAGAGATTCATTGTATGTAGACATTTATGTCTACATTCAATGAATATAATTGTTGAATTGCTTGGTATGCTATGTGTTGTCATCTATTAATACAATATAAATGTACATTAAGGCTCATTAAATGCGCTGTCATCTTCATTAATGCACATTAAATGCATAGTTATCCTTTGATCTTCCAGGTTGGTATACCGACCAACTCTCCTCGGGTGCCGATTAACTCTCCTCGGGGGCCGACCAACTCTCCTCGGGTGCCGACTAATTCTCCTCGAGTACTGACCAACTCTCCTCGGGTGCCGACCAACTCTCCTCGGATGCCGACCAACTATCCTCGGGTGTCGAATATTGCCACATAGGATGACATGTGTCCTTTTCTGATTGGTCCTCGTAGATGGAGAATTTTTGCGTTAACAGAGAGTAAGATGGAGGGGTATGGCTATTGAAAGGGGGGTGAATATTTAGGTTAAATGAATGAAGATAAATGGGCGTGTAACATGAATGGAGAGGGAGGAATAGATTTAAGAAGATAAAGAGGAGGAGTATCCACGTGGATAGGCTCTATAGTGAGTAGCATTAATGCCTTGTTTTGCATTTTATAGTAGTAAGAGATTGTGACATTGATTCATTGTGAAACAATGTAGAACCATAGTGTACTCGACCATTGCCAATTGTTAGCAAAACTAATACCATATTCCATCAGTGTCAATCGATGTAGAACAGGTACTGTAGAACAATTAATGTACTCGAGCACTATCAAGTAACCAATTGTCCGCTTAAGGAAGTTTCCAATTGGGATTCTTTACCCCCAAGGGAAATAATAACGACGACAAATATATTGGTATATGGTATGTGAAAGATCCAAAAACAATTGTGCGGGTGACCAATTGAGACATTCCACTCCGTGAAATAACGAGTGCTATCATCATTCACGAAGATGGTGAGATCAAAGTGTTGTGGAGACATAAAACACAATAATTCTCAACCTAGGTGGGAATCTCACATTCTCCCTTGACACTGAAGCTTTTGGATACTGGGAACCTCATTTTGACCGATTACCACTCACGAAAATAGTGATTTATTGGCAAAGCTTTGATAAACCAAAAGACATTTTTTTCTCGTTATGAAGATGAGCGAGAATCTCAACTTGACTTCATGGAAAGATAGTACCGATATGTCCAGTGGGGACTTCAAGTTTGAGCAAGACCAAGAAGTCAGTAACCATTATGTGATTTTTAAAACAACAACAAATGTTGTACTAGAGAAGCAAGCGGTGTCACTGCTGTCCTCATCAACCAATTTGGCCCAAGAGTTGTGAAGGAAGTTTTGAGAAAAAGTAAAAGGAGTTTAACAAGGGAGGAGGTATCGATAATTGGGGTATGCTGACCAACTACAGTAGGGGTAGGGCCAAGAGTAGGAGATACATCTATTGGAGTAATAAGGAAGGGGCATCACAAGGAGAGTCAACATTGACTGAAACAAAAGGAGTAACATTAGCACGCAACATTGCATCACACACAAGATTCAAGACCTTATCAATAATAACACATATATAGTTCACCATAACATAAGATATATTGGATTTAATGGCCTTTTTAGAATCCTCGGCAATGGCCTGAGCTCCAACCAAACCAGTGTGCCCAATTGATCTATAAATGTGTTGCAAACATTGGGCTTTGGATTTTTTAAGGGGAATTCTATTTTTAGCATGATGATATTCTCCAATAACTTGAATTTTTCTAACTAATCATTTATGTTACCCAATGCCCCAAGATTCCACAATGACTACAGTGTTGGGGTAATATGTCACACACTACTTGTTCAAAGTTTCCATTTGATGAGTTTTAAAAGCACGGACGTAGCCAGGAATTCTCTTTAGTGGGGGCTAATTTAGCAGTTATTTGTGGGGGTTCGGGGCGGGAGCCCCTGAGCCGAATTTTTTGAGGTTATTTTTGAGTATTTGACCAAAATAACGTAATGTATTTTATATAATGGAAAGAGAAATAATATTTAAACCAACATTTCGGTCGCAAATTTAAACCAACATTTCAATCCCAAATTTTCTACTGTAGAAGCAGGGGTCGGAGCCTGAAAACATTTGAAATTCTGCAAAAATAATCAAAAACAATAAATACAAATCAGATCTAACAAACAAATAATATATTTTTTGTTACTAAACTAACTATTTTTTTATAAACTTTGTTACTAAATTATTGGGTTGGGACAAAAAAAAGTGTTCAAACAGCAATGGAAAATAAGCATTGAGTTCAAACATTTTTTTTACAAATAAAAAAAAATCTCAAGATCTAAGAGTTCAAACAGCAAAAGATTATTCTAACATATTTTTTATGACAAAAAAAAATGCAAAAAGCAAACCGAATTAGAAGATCTAAAAGCAAAAAGCAAAAAGCAAAAAAAAAAACTATTTTATTAGCCCAAAACCAATAAAAAACACACCACTCATCCATAGTTGTCGGCACTAAACATAAAGGGCAAAATGAACAAGAAATAAATCTATCCTGAAAAACCACCGTCTTCAACCTTTGGCAGAGAAAGGGAGAAATCCAAACCCAAGCAACAACATGCAAGATAAACCATATCACTCATAACAAGTCCAAAATCAAACCTTACCACCATTAGAAAACATGAAAACCTTGAGCGAAATCCAAAATAAAATCCAACCAAACCCACACAACAAATAAGATCTCCAGACAAAAAACTATGTAAGTATAAAAATCTATTTTTTTTATAAAAAAAAACTATGGGGGCTACAGCCCCCACTCGTCCCTGAATGGCTCCGTCCTTGTTTAAAAGGTAGTATTATTGAAAAAAAAATGTATGTTAGCCATAATAATACGTATCACTTGATTTAAAAAGTGTTTAGTGTATATTATATATTATTGAGAAGCTTATTGTTCAACAATTATCATAGGGACCTGAACAATAAACTTCTCAACAATAAACTTTTTAACAATAAACAATATACACTAAATAATTTTTTTGTATAAGTAAATGGTTTATTATCAGCAAATTCACCTGAGGGACGAAAACCCGTGTATATAAAGTATACAAAGGAAATAAAAAAATTAGGTCCCCAACAACATAGTCTCCCCTCTGGATCACCTCTAAAAAAAGAAAAGACTAATGAAATTTTTGGGCTAATACACTGCTTATTCCAGGTAATGAGAGAAATCAAAAGATTAGTGGGAATTCTAGTGGGGACAAGTTTAACTCTATAAAAACATATACAGTTCCTCTTCTGCCACACCATCCAAAGAATGCAATAAGAAACCTTCCTCCACAACTTCCTAACACCCATCCATTTGGACTCCTCCAAGTTTCCATCACATCACTAATCGAATGGGGCATAACCCACTAAATAGTACATAATGAGACAAATACAACCCATATTCCCCCTGATACCGAAAATTGCACAATCAAATGATTAATAGACTCCTCTACCTCCTTACATAATCAACATCTACTAGCCATTCTTCTACCCCTCTTTTGCAACCCTTTTGTGGTCAAAACAACTTGTCTGACCGTCAACCATACAAAGAAAATAACCTTCGAAGGCGCCTTCACCTTTCAAAATTCCTTCCAGGGGAAAGAATAAGTCCCCCTCCCATGCAAAACAGTATAAAAATTCTTAACCGTGAAGCTACATGTAACACCCCGTATTTTTAAAGATTTTGAAATGTTGGATTAATTGAATAAAATATGGAAAAATTAATTAATAATTAATCCGATTTAAAATAAATATTAACTAGCAAGATATGGGTTAGTATTTATTAATGAGAATTATATTGAATATTACTGAGCGAATAAAGTAATATGTGATTGTGAATTTATGAAAACTATTGCGAGTGAGAAATATGACAGTTATGATAACAAAGTTGGGACGCACGTGTCAGTCGTGTCGGAATTCAATTTAATGAAATAAAAAGTATTTTATTTTTAGGTCATCCAAATGGTCATTTTGAGTGCGCCATTGTGTTCGAAAGGGTCGAAACGGTTAGAAAAGTCTACCCGGGGGTTTAGTTTGGATCCCGAGGCATTTTTGGGCAATAGCGGTACCCCGAAGGGGTATTTTAGTCATTTGCATTTATTAAGGAATTAAACCCACGAATTTTAGAGACTTATATCAGGTGAGTATTTATCTCTTCTAGGGTTACCAACTACCAAAAATCACAGAGGCCATTAGAGGAGGAAGGAGAACCACCCCCCAAGGCTACAACTACCATTCCTAGACCAATTGCACCACCGAGACAACCGTTGCATAGATCAGAGAGAGAGGAACGCAACCACACCCATCTTCTTCAACGGTTCAGACCTACCATATCAGGAGAGTGTTTAAACTTGCAAAATTATAGCATGTATGTTATCCATGTAAGTCTATGTTAAATTACCCATGAGTTTTATGTGATTTTAATGAATTTGGGAGATAGATATTGAGCCCTTGAAATTGGAAATTGATATATGAATGATTTATACATGTATGTTGTAGCAAACAACAAATTTATAATGTATCATGGTGAAGAAATCTAGGATTTTTTGTAGTTCATGAACACAAAAAATAAACTAGGGTTCTTGAGACTTTAATGTAAATTTATTTGATTAATCGATGATACTTGATGTTTTAATGATTTTGGTACGTTAGAAATTACCCATATATGCTGCTATGATGTTATGAACATTTGGTTTGGAGTTGGTATGAATTAATAGAGGTTTTTTTAAGGTGAAAATAGGAAAAACCGTGTCTGCTGCTAACGCAGCCTCGTCATATCTAAAATGACCAGTCGACCGGGGTTCTGGTTTTTCGCGTGCCCGGGTTGGTGAGAGGACATGGGTTAATATTATTTTCTATTTTTTTATTATTTGGGAGAAAATTTGAATGTGAGTAACTTGAGCATACGAACTCGGATTGACGTGTCGTTCACGGCCATGCGTAGGTAATTGAGAGGAGTACATTGTTCTAGGAATATTTTAATTTAGACTTAATTTATGAAAGTTCTAAAATGCCCTTGAAGATGTAAATTATGACAAAACCTTCCCACAATTTAAAGATGAATTAATAGGGATCTTGTGAGACAAGTAGGGACCAACCAAGTATATAGGAGGCGATATATATAGTCCCATAATTAATGATAAATGGCGGGGATTAAATATTTAATATTGGAACATAATTAATACATAGGATATTCAGGTTATAAGTATACTACGTATGAGACTTGAGATAGGGGATGTGAAGATACCATATTAATGATATAAGTATATAGGTGGTGTGAATACTTATTGTTTAATTTATTATGTGTGTGACATACCTACGATGCTTGCTATCGCGGGAGGTCTTTTTAAAAGGGGACAGGCTTATCCTGATGAGCCCAATGGGGGGATTTTAGATTTGGTGCCTCAGAACATGAAACCTAGGTATGGGCTATCTATGATAATTATAGTGATGATGGTCATATGGGTTCATAGGTATATGGGTAGCCCATTGACTTCGAACTATGTTCGCCTCCAATATGTGTGATTTGTATTTATATGTTTCGAGAGTGATTTCGAACCAATTATCCTTATTAAGTACGAGATGTACTAGGAATTCATAGCAGAGTATGCATGCACCACAACTGAGTCTAGGGGTGTCGTATTAGTACATATATAATATAGTGATGAATATGTATATATATACTTGTGATATTATCTACTGCGTGAAGTTTGTAGATAAGGAAGATAATGAATTCTTAAATAACTTAAGTAGATGAACACTTCATGTTATTGTGAAACTTTTACTCGGGATAGTAAATGCATAAATATTTAATAATAATAGTATGTGGAAAATACGGAGTATTACTACGAGTCATAGTTAGAATGATTATGTCTATAATCTAGTTAGGTGTGAAGATAATGATGCTGATTATAATGGTTTAGGGGTACATTAGGCGTGCACAATAGTTGAGAGGTAAGAATCTTAAGTGAGTGCTCCAAAATTTAACATGTATATAGTATTTGCTTTTCAACAATTTAAATACTTGCTAAAGTATTTTAAAATATTTTACACTTTGTCTCTGACCCGTTTGTTGCAAATCTATTTTCTCCTGTGCAACTATTTTTAGGTGTCCGCCCAAAGGGATGCCAAGCGTAGACTTTCAAATGATTTAAGGCACTGCAGCTATGGTGGAAGTTGCAGGTCCTCATGATTAGATGCATCCACTCTTCTTTACTCAGTTCCTGTTTTAGCTATTCCAATTAGGGCATGTTTCCCCTTTCCAGTCATCATTTATTTCAGAGAGATGTTGTACTCCTTCATTTCAGTTTTATGGGATTTAGTATTATTATGGTTTGTTTGTTTTCAGATATTTAACTGGGACGTTTATTCCATATTCATTTTATTCAATTAGATGGTTTATTATTCATTATTATTTTATTCATGAGAATGGTGAATGTGTTATCGGTTTATATTGTCGGATATTAATTAAAGGATTAAATGTTTTTGACACTAGCTTAGTTAACTATTAGGTGATTAATAAAGTGAATGTTTTTTGACAGTGATGCTAAGAATGAAACAACTGGATATTCTGATTTAATTTAATAAAGGGCTGATCACCCGGTAATTAATTGAGCGGGGTGTCACAGGTGGTATCAGAGCCAGATTCTATAGTGTTTTTGGATCGGTGCGACTTATTACATTTCAACGTAGCATTCTTTAATGTAGATCCTTATCATAGGATAGTTGTATTCCTTTACATTTGTGACTTACGTTCCCCTATAATTAAGTATAGTCTATGTGATTCATATACGAGTTCGGTTGGCCTTCATACATCGAAAATTTATAGGACGACCAATGAGGGCCGTAAGAAGGAGTGCAGGAGGAGAAGCTCAACAGAAGACATAGAGTATTCTGGGAATGGTGATCGCGACAAAAGTCACCATGAGAGTTATTCAAGCATGTGATAATGAGAAAATCCTTCGAAAGAAGTAACTTCCCCAAATACCATCATACTTAACGTTAGTACTATTTCAGACTCGCCCAACTTTGTCGACAAAAGGGTGAGGGATTCGGAAGAACTATTATGAAGAGCCATCTATAAAGATGCGGGGAAGAGAAAGTGTAATGGGCCAATGGAAGTATAAAATCCAAAGGCAACTATGTAGGGTGAAGTGCAACAACACCCATAATTTAATTTCGGGAAATTTTTTAGCTCACAGGAACGGTATTAAGAGATAAGAGTCAGTCACCACATATAGATAAGTATGTGTGAAATTCAATGATAAATTTGGGCTAAGGTTTAATTGTGAGGTCTTCCATCTATTGTTCTAACAAGTATGAGAATGGAATTTCAAAACTTACCACAAGTGGGTAAAATAGAGATCAATCGTGAGAGAAAGGTTGATTTGCTTAACTAACTTCGTACCTAACGAAGGGGTGTATAATAAAAAAAGGGTTTATAGTTGATAATGGGCACATGAGTAAAATAAAAAAGTATGGATGAGAAATGCAGCTAGGATGACTAATGTCGATGTTGATGTAAAAAACTAGATTCGATCTAATTAATTAATCATAGATAAAAAGGAATAAAAAAAATAAGACAATAGATTTTTAAAGTGGTTCAGCACAATGACAATGGCCTACGTCCACTGTTCTTGTATTGCTAATGTGTGGCTTAATCTCGATGATGATTGCCGGAGATTAATTCCCTCCTTATGGGGAGTGTTACAATGTCTTTATAGCCTTGGGGATATCACTATGAATATACAAGATTCCATTGTTTAATTGACATATACATATGTACAATAAGAATGTTCATTAAACCCAATGTTCATTGAATGTGCAGTCATCACTTGATCTTCCTGTCCAGATGCTTGGCACGCTGAGTAGCTCGACAGGCCATGTAGCTCGGCATGCCTTGTAGCTCGGGGAGCATATGTATTCACCCCGTAATGTGCTACGTGTATTTATATGGCTAATCCACATCAGCTGTCTAATTTTCGTATCAAGAGAAGCCCCCAATGTTTCACAGTCGAGTTTTGATATGAGAGTGTGAAATATTTTATTCGAAAGTTGCTCGAACGCCTTTGTATGCATTGATTACTTACTAATCTCTAGCACTTAGGATCTTTTCCTCTAGTCTCGTCATTTGAGCATGAAATGGCAAATTTGTAAATATTTTAAATCTACGCCAGACGCTTAGGTATTATAGTCTTTTCCATCATTTAACCGCCGAAAATGCAATCGTCCTTTCTTGTAATCATTTCTTTTCCTACTTCCCGATGTAAGTCATTTAAAAGCGATAGGAAAAGAATCGTCATCTACTTTTCACTCCCAGATTTCTAAACTCTATGTTTTCTCACTCCATTTTTATATTATCATTCTTTCCATTGTTTGCCTTAGCAGATTTCTAAATTCTCTGTAAGAATTTCTTCATTCTTCTTTCTTTACTTTAGTCATCATGGTTTATCTTGTCGAATCTTTGGATAAATTTTGAGATGATTTTGCAATTCCCTCTTGGGTTATTCTAGAAGAACCTCCTTCTGCATCTGATTTATTTTCTCTGGCTGAGGCGCATTGGTTTACCTCACTTTTCATAGCTGAATGTGGCTTTTCTTTTTTGCCTAATCCCCTGTGTTTGGAATTTCGCCAATATTTTGATATTGTGCCTGCAAGAGTAGCTCCAAATACATGGGGGGTAGTTAATGGCGTACATAGGTTAAACCAGACTCACATGACTCGTTTAGGGATCCTTGAAATTATGTTTTGTTATAAATGGGTTACCAATGATACCACATTTTATTTAAAAATTAGGTTTTCCAATATAGCTTTAGTAGTCAATCGTCCCGATGCTAATAGGGATTATTTTGATCATGGGGTTGTGATAAAAAATTGGCAACACCCTCCATTAAAAGGAAATGATGTGTACCAAGGTACCAGGTGTCCACTTTATGGCAATGGGATAGTTTGTTTTCAATGATTTGATTTAGCTCTATTTATGTTTGATAAAATGCGTCACTGATATTTATATTTGCTTTTGCAGTTGATAACAAAATAAAGCCCCCAAAAGAGAGCGAAATCAATATAAAGTCTTTGAAACTCATCTAGGGTTTGCATCAATTAGTTAACGGGGAGTACGTTAGAGCTGCTTCTTACTTGCTGAGATATAAAAATACCACCTCTTCTTTTATTGCTCGTCCTCTTGCCCTTTTTGTGGTAATCGATCTTGATCAAGTACCAGCATCTCAAGCAAGTGTCGAAGAACCTTCTTATAATTTAGGTGTATCTAATACTGATTTGATGATGAGGAAGAGGAGAATGCCTACGTTCTTTACCAAGGATGTCCCTGATACTGAAGGGGGGAAGAAGAGCAAAGGGTATGTTCCAGTTGAAGGGACAAAAAAAATGTATGGTATCTCCTCCGGAATAATTTCACCTGTCAAGGAAGTTAGCAGGAAACTTCTTGTTGTTTCAAAAGAGGCAGCACCTTCGATTGAAGGTGCTGCTATTGCACAAGAAGAGCCATCATCTTTCATTGAAGATGCTTCTCTGAGGAGATTGAGGAGTGGTCTTCCAGAGAGACCTATAAAAATAGTTGCTCGACCTTTTGATATTGGAGGTCCTTCCGCGGGGACTAGCGCTCTAGCTAGTATTACCCCGAGTTCGACCAGGGGTTTGATAAAGTCTTGGAACATTCCAGATTATCGAGCTGCCGGAGGCTCCCTTTCAAGGGAGAAAGTCGTTGATTTTGCGGCCTAATATATCACGTCAGTAAGTATTATTATTCCTAACACTTCTTCTTATATACTATATTCGCATTCTAACTCGAGCTTCATTTCTTGTTTCCAGTTTATGACGTGCTTTAATAGGATCCTAGAGAGAGATGAGGCCATTAAGGCTGCAACCTCGTCCACCGAAATTGAAGAAGCTTTTGTTGGGTTATCCCAAGCCTTGAAGGATGCTCAGAAGAAATACGATGAAGATAAAGCTGCCTGGGAAAAGAAGCTTCTATCCACGGAGTCAGTTCGTGATCAAGCTATAAGTGCCTCCAGGGAGTTAGAGGAAAAATTGAAGATCGTCGTTTCTAGCCAGAAAGAAATTGATGGTAAACTTGAACAGGATGAACGGCGTAAGAAAGATCTTGATGAGAAGTTAAGGCTTGCCGAGGAATGTGCTTCTTCTGAGAAGACGAAGAGAAAAACCACGGTGAAGAAATCGTTCAGCTCTGGTTGGGATAAGGGGTGGAATAGAGCCTTGACGTCGATTACTTGCCAGATGGAATACGCAAGTTTGAATTACTTCAGGGACAGATGGGTCGCCGCATTAAGAGAGCTGAATATTATGATAATTCAGAGTTGTTCCAAAAGCACACTCATGGCCATCCTACTATTGACGAAGAAGAAGAAGATGAAGATGCATCTGATGAGTCTTCTTTGATGCTAGTAGAACAAGTCCCTGTTGCTAATGCTCCTCAACTATCCGAGCAAGTTGAGTAAGCATTAAATTCCGCTGAGCAACATCAAATGCTTCCTGAGAAACCAATTTCTTCATGCAAACCTGCTGATGATGTTATAAGAAATAAGGAGAAGGTGTAGCGTTGCTCGGCTCTTTATTTATGTTGTTCTTCTGCTTTTCTTCTTTTTCTTATAACTTTGGTTGTAATATCTCTTCTTATGATGAAAAAAATGGGTTGTTATCGTCTACACTGAATATCTACCTGACTTATTCTTGTCTGTATCATTGTTGATGTGTTTTTATTTGTCTTTGCTAGTTTATTGCCAGGATGGAACTCTTATCAGCTCATGACACTGAGTTGATGAAAAAATATAATGATTACTTCAAAGAGGGTCATGTAGATTTGACTAAGGATCAAATGATTGATATCCTTGGACTTGATGCTTCTGAGCGAGCAGTTGATGCATACCAATACTTGAAGTGTCTGCTTGATCGTGCTGTGGCTAATAATATGGCTTATTACAAAATGATAGAATACCTTCAAGGGATGCTCGAAGAACTTTAACTTCAACGCAAAAGAACCACTACACTCTTACACGAAGGCTACGAGAAAAAATACCAATAGTTAAGTGCTGATAGGGGCTATGACAAGTTCTTCTCTACCCATGAGAAAAAGGAAATCGTGTTAAAGCTTGAGATCGAAGGGCACAGTAATATTGCCAAGCTGCTAGAGCAAGAAAATATTGTGTTACAAGAGGAAGTGAAACAACTCATATATGCTGCCTCATCTTCTTCGGGAGCCTTGGTTCCAGTTAACGATGAAGGCTTTTCCTTTTTAGAAACCAAAAACATTGGCTTGAGAGAGGAGTTGGAGATTTTGAAATGAATAGGATCTACCCAGTCTACTAGTGGCAGTGCAAGGCCTTTTACCCATGGACGAGCAAGGGCTGGTCGAGTCAATATTAAAGAGTCAAGGACCCAACTGTCCTTGGAAAATCAATCCGTTCAATTGATGGAGAAAAATCAGGCCTTAGCAGAGATGTCTAAAAAAATTTAAACTCTTACCGACCAACTCTCCAACCAGAGAGCTGCCTTGGAGAATAAAGAAATGTTGGTGAAGAAGATCCATGAGGAACTTGAGGGATTGTCCTATCAATTTCATAAGCAGTCTAAGAAGTTCTGGATGGCGGGATACAATGAAGCTTTTTGCCACCTCGATTCTCGATTGTAATAATCTAACAATGTGGGATGCAAACAGGGATGGTTGAATGCCTTATGTGTAATTAAAGTTGATCGAGGACTATCCTTGTGGGATTGGTGTGAGCCTAGATTACTTGACTTGTCGGTTCCTCCCTTTAAACTTGATGTCAACTGGATTCCAGCTCGTGCCATTCCTCGGTGTTTGATCTCTAGGTATCTTGGTGATTACCATCTTCATTCAGAGTTCGAGATATCTCGTCCTTAATATTTTCTTGATCGACCATGTTCGAGCAACATCAAAATGCTACAAGATATGAACTTTATCAATTCTCCCTATGCGTTAGATGACCCTCCGACCGGGATGGAACCTATGACAAAATCAAAAGGAAAGAAACCCATAGAATAGGAAATTTGTATTCAAGGAAACAAAATTCATGTTTATGTGGTCTGCTTGTGGTTATTAAATAAAAATTTGTTTTTCATACTTTGTGAGATGGGTTTCTCATTTTTGTTGATGAATGTATATATGCATATATATATAGAGGGACAATTTGGCCTATTTTTCCTAGACAATGGAGCTTGGCCCAGTTGCTCCCTAGTTGTAGTGACTTATCACTTATTAGTGCCTAAGTAATGGGGTGATTTTCCTCCCATATTCCTGCTTAGTTGTAGTAATCGCGTTAGGATTACCTTGGTGCCTAGACAGTAGATGCCCCGTGAGGTCATCCATCATTTTGCCTAGTTTGGGATATCTCTTAAGATCATCTGGGGTCAAACAGGCTTTGACTTGTATGATTGTTATGCCAACTTTGTTGGTCAAATTTATTGGTGCCGACCAACCGGAGTTGGTGGTTTCTGGTGTTGATCAACCGAAATTGATGTAGTGTGTAGCACTAGTATTCCAATAAAAATTAAACAAAAAGAAGACATATGGAAAAACCAACACTTTTATTCATGTAAGGAGAAATGTGTACATGTAAATCTGTATTACTGGTAATACTTGCGCAAATGCTCTGCATTCCATGCATTTTTAAATTCTTCCCCCTCTAAAGTTTCTATTCTGTAAGTCCCAGGGAAAACAACTCTAGTTACTCGGTAGGGCCCATGCCAATTAGCCTCTAGCTTGTTATGCTTCTGAATAACCTTCTTGAGCACATAATCCCCCTCCTTAAGTTCACATTTCTTCACTTTTTTTATTGTAGAACATGGTTGTTCTCTGTTAGTATGTTGCGTTCCTGATTTCCGCATCTTCTCGAACTTCCTCGAGCATGTTCAGGTCTAAGCGTCTCATCAGATCGCTTATAGGAGAGTTGAAGTTAAGTACCCTATGTGTAGGCCGGCCCAATTCAACTGGGATAATTGTTTCGCAGCCAAAGGCTAGCATGTAGGATGATTCTCGAGTAGCTATTCGGGGTGTTGTGTGATATGCCCAAAGCACAAAGTGTAGCTCGTTAATCTAATTTCCTTTTGTTTTATCCAGTCATTCAGCAGAGTCATGTTCGTCACTTCAGTTTATCCATTGCTCTGTGGGTGGTCGGGTGATAAGCACCCAAAATTGTACAATTTATACCCAGAATAGACGTACTTTAGTTTCTAATTCTCGATAATATGGGTCTTATGTGCTTAAATGTTTATCTTGTAGGTCAATTGTGCGTTGCAGAGTTTAAGCGTTTAAACCAAAGCAATTGCGCATAAATGGAGCTAATTACCCTCACCCGTAACCTTACCCGAGCCTAAGCCTAGCCTAAACCTACCCTAAACCCTGTGTGTGTTTTGTTTGTGTCTTTTTATCATTTTTTAGATTCTTAGTTTGAGTCATTTTTATTTTTAGGATTTATTTTAGATTTATTTAGTATTTTCTAGGTTTTGTTTTCTATTTTTCTATTTTATCTTTATTATTATAATTTTATTTTATTTTGATTTTTATTGGTTTTCAATTTCATTAGGATAAATTTTTAAGAGTTTATTTTTATATTTTATATATATATTTTTTAAGACTTTAATTTTCATTTAGATTTTTAAGTTTTTATGTCTTTTGTTTTATTTTAGTTTTATATAGGGTTAGAATTTTATTTTATATTTATTGTTTTATTTTTAGTTAGATTTTGTTTTTATTTTTTTTTAATTTTATTTTAGTTGAGTCTTTGTTATTTTAGGGGTCACAATTTGACACACACACACATAACCCAACTCACCCACACCCCTACTAACATATACTAACACATACCATAAAACTACCTACACCTTCACCCTCACACTAAACCCCCTACACCACACACACCCAATACCCCCCTCCATCTTCAACCTACAACCCATCTTACTCTCTCTCCTCCATAACTCACCAACCTCCCAAGCTCCAATCACAACCAGCCCCGTCGCCGTTTAGCTCCGGCGACACCGCTAACCAGAACCCGGCACCTGCTCCGGCCGGACTTAGACCCCTATCTCTCTCCCCTAGGCCCCGATCCCAACCATCCCGACCTCCCATCATCGCGACCCTACCAAACCCCTCCGGAACCTAACTCCGACCGCCTCAACACGACGCCACCACGCAGCCATCTCCGGCACTACCCCGATCTCAAACCGCTGCGACCCAAGTTCAATGCCCCAGAACCGATTTCTGCCATACCCGATCCAAGACCCTTGCTCCGATCGTGACCTGCCGATGAACCAAGAAGTCAAGCCAAACCCATTTCACCATTTCAAACCATTGAGCCAAAGACTTATACGATTTTCCACCTGCCAAAGCCAATCTCACAAACCAAAATGAACCAAAAACCACTTAAAACCTATTTTCCCATGTGCCACTTAAACCCTCTTTTGCCCTTTCTCCCAATTTTACCCCCAACTAGCTCTTTTACCCAACACCCAAAAATACCCTTATAAGCAAATCAGATTTTGTCACCTCATTTAACCCACATGCCCTCAAACACACTCATACCCCATGCTCCCCTCACCATTCCCATGCACACCGAAGCCAATGCCCCAAAATACCCCCATGCTCCATGTGCCTACCATTTAAAGAGGATGAAAACCTCATATGAAAGGTGTTTTTTTAGTTATAGAAAACCCATCTAGGGTTGTAGAGAGAAAAATAATATTTTAGGGTAGATTTTTATATTAGAATTTTTATTTTATTATTTTTAAGATAGTGAGGAGAAAATAAATTAATGTGGGGATTAAATTGAGTGAGATTATTGATGTAATTGTGTTTTAATCATTCAAATTAAGGGATGTGAATTTCAACTCATGGATTGAAGATCAATTAAGCATCAAGAGATTGGGGTTTGATTGTTCTTTTCTCTTCTCATTTATTTTATGCCTTTTATTATTAATTTGTCATATTTCATATCATGTTAGGCTAAATCCCCTTTCAAGGTGTGGGGTAAAACCCTTATTTGATGTTATTTTATTTTTATTAGTTTAATTACTTGAAAAGTCCCTTTGAGTGTTAATTTTGATCCCTCACCCTTAAATTTACGCCTCGAGAGAGGGTAAATGATTTTCGAGAGAAAATCAAAATTCTAGTTATAATACCCATTTTAGATTCGAACTAGAGATAGGGGTTTCTTAAGTAGGGTATTATAACTTGAATTTCAACTCTAAATTTATTTATAAGATTTACATAAATTCTAATTGATCGATCCTAGCGTATGATTAATTAAAAGGAGTGTACATATATTTTTCTAGAGTTGTGGGTTGTTAAACTTAATTTTCTAAAATATTACTATTAAAATTACACTTGCAACGAGAGTTGGTTTGTAATTTTGATATTAATTTGGGAGAATTCAAATAATTAAATTAATTAATTAGAATAACTAAAATGTAACACCCCATATTTTTGTACATTTAATATTTAATTAATTCGGGAATTTTAAATTACTTGTGTGTTGTAATTTTAATTGAATTAATTATGGCAATATATATATTTAAATATTAATCGAGGAGTGAATGGTTAATGTTTAGGAAAATTTATTTACTAAGTGAATAGTAATAATTTTATTTCGTCATTTCGAATATTAATGACAAGGTATACACTTATCGCAGCCGGGAGTCGGTATAGACTAAATTGGGTGTGAGATAAGGATTTTTATAAATTAATTCGGATGTCAATTCTGAGTGTGCGGTTGAGTTCGGATGGGTCGAGATAGTCAGAAAAGTGTACCCGAGGGTAGTAATTGGGTCTCGGGGTATTTTTGGGCATAGTCGGGCCCACACGGGGTGAGTTGGGCCACTTTAATTAAGCCCATTAGGTGAAAAACGGGATTTAGGGTTTTTAACCTAATTGGGAGATTAAGGAATGGAAGCCAACATAATTCTAAGCCTAGGGTTTGAGAGGGGATTTGGGAAAAAGCAAATCAAGAGCAAATTGGAGGTTCTTTGAGCCAAATTTAGGGACATCAACAACGGATCAGACACTACGAACATTTACAGTCAAGTGGTTAACTGTTGTGATTTCTAAAATTATGATAATCAATTCATATCATAGTGATGTGTATATGAAAATTCGTTTTGGGTGTGTCACCAAAATCTAAATTGGGTTTTTGTAAATCTATATACCTTAATGGGATTAAGGGGGAGATTGATCGTGTATATGATTCTAGAATGTAGAGAACTGAATCAGATGTTAAAACAAGTAAGAGTAGATGGTTAATTGCTGTTAAAACAAATGAAATTCGGATTGGGGATTTGAAACCCGGATAATACCCAAATCGGGAAAACCTTGGAATTTATGCATATTGATGATGAAATTAGGTCTGTGAGATGTTTAGACCCTTTCCTTACATGGAGGATGTGTTATTTGTATTTGGGTAAAGGCATAGGTTGAAAAATTAAGCTTTAAGTTTCGTCCATGGCTGACAGTGGCTGGAGAGGACGATTACTGGAACGATCGATCGATCGACCTAGGGGGTTCGATCGATCGATGAAGGCGAAATCTGGGCAGTTCGTCCAGTTTGTTATATAAAAGGGAAATTTATTAAAAGCTAAGTTTCATACATTAATAAGTGATAAATAATTATGAAACAAATATTCCTAGCAATTATGGGAGGAAGTAATTGGGACTAGGATAAATTTATGTGGGGCACTTAAAGGATGAAATTGAGAGGTTTTATTCCAAAATGGTGAAATACGGATCAAGTGAGCAAATCTGGGTATATTGGTCAAGCGACCCCAAGATATTGAATTAAGTTGGAGATAAACTATTTAATATAGACTCGGGAAATAATTAATTTCGGGCTAAGTGAATCGAGTCCAGTTATGTTAATAATTATATGCAAATATAATTGGGAAAATTATAGAAATAAAGGTGTGACACATTGTAGGCGAAAATGTGGGTATGATATTATGAGATGTAAATTGGACCAAGTGAGCGAGTCCGGGTATGTTGGTTAAGTGACATCAAAGTGTTAAATTAATTATTGAGAGAAAGTAATTAGTTTGGAGTCGGAACATAGACTCGGGAAATGTTGAGGTACGGGCCAAGTGAGAGAGTCCGGGGATAATGGTTGGGTGACACCAAGTTATTAAATTAATAAATGTGATAATTAATTTAATTAGAGTCGGATTGTAGACTCGGGTAGGATTAAATTAATAAATGTGATAATTAATTTAATTAGAGTCGGATTTGTAGACTCGGATTTGTGTTGATTAATTAACGTGTAAATTAATTAAATAAGAGTAGGATTGTAGACTTGGGTAAATATTAAATTAATGGGTGTATTAATTAATTTAATTAGAGTCGGACGATAGACTCGGGGAAGTATTAAATAAAAAAAAAGTGTGTTAATTAATTTAATTGGAGTCGGACCATAGACTCGGGGAAAGTATTATATAAATTGAGGTATGAGTTAAATATATTAGAGTCGGACCATAGACTCGGGAAGACGATAAATTATTAAGTGAGAGAATTAATTACGTTGAGTCGGGCCACAGACTCAGGAAATTACAGGCAGTGTACGGGGTTTTTAGTACACGGTAAAGTCGGGGTTTATAATATATATATATATATATATATATATATATATATATATATATATATACGGTGTAGTGATAGTATATATATATATACGTGTATGTATTGTGTGTGATATTAAATTATAGGCAGTGTACGGGATTTTGAGTACACGGTAAAGTCGGGGTTTATATTATATATATATACGGTACAGTGATAGTATATATATACGTGTTTATATTGTGTGCGATATTAAATATCCGTGACTAGATATTTATTCAGTTTATATACTCTAGTTCTATCAAGGGAGGTTGCGCGATGTGGGTGAATCCCCTAGCTTGAGGAGTAGGGAGAGTATATCCCCAGGTCATAGCGTCCGGTATATATGGGTGAGGGATTTATCTCACTTTCAGGGAAGGAATATGACCACCTCCACTACGTTTATATTTTGGGACAAGTTAGTGAGTGATTCCAACTTGGGGAACTAGGTTTTGTGAGCACACCTAGTGAGATAGCATTTTAGAGGGAATCATCCGGTGAGGGTATACTCGAAGGGATGGATATACGTATATTATATGTGTGGATTTTGTGGAAAAGGTACGTATATAATGGTAGTAAATATTATATACGGGTAATGATACAGTGTGTGATGTATTTACTTTATATAACTTGTGATACGGTTATATGTTACTATTTAAGAGGAATTAATTAAGTTAATTGTGAAATAACGTATAATTAAGGAAATCATTATACTCGGGTTAGAGTAGTATGGCAAGGGAAGGTTATACTAGGACTAGTTGGATGGGGTAGCACAACTAGGTGGGGTTAAGGTAACCGGTAGGTGTGCACAATAGTGGAGGGGTGACAATGTCCACAAGGGAGTGCGACACTAACTTAGATATGAAGCGCATTCATGCATTTTAAATTACTGCAGTTAATTCACTTGCTAAATATTTTTAAAATGTTTTGGGTTCTAACCCTTGCTATAAAACTATTTTCAAAACCTTTTAGGTGTCCAGCCACAGGGACGCCAGGATTGATATTCTATTCCAGGGACACGGAGCTGCGGCATATGTGGATGCTAGCATGAGTTTGGATTAGACGCATCATTCAATCATTCCTAGAATAAGAATCTTGTATCAGTTTCAGTTTTATTTAGGGCTTGTCGCCCAGACTTCTCGGTACACTTTTCAGGTGTAATTTGTTCAAGTGTTGAATATTTATATTGGATTATTTCTTTGGTGGCCGATGATTAATTCGGCAAGTAGTGTAATTATTATTCAGTTTATTTTCATTCAGTTGTGTGAATGGTTTCTATTTTAATTCCGCATGTACTGTTTTGTTTAATTAAAAAGTTAAAATTGGCACCAGCTTTTGGAATACTAGGTGGTTAGTAAGTTTTAAAAAGTTTTCGACAGTGATGCTAAGGATGATCCAACTGGGATTCCCGTTTTAATTTGGTATAGGACTGATCACCCGGTATTTTATTAGGCGGGGTGTCACATAAAATTTGTGGTGTAATCCCACTCCTTGATTGCTCTCACAATTATTTACCTCACTTTATCTCTTATTTTAGTGTTAGACTTTATTTTTCATTTTAATCACTTTCTAGTTAGTTATTTTCATATCACATTGTAGTTTAGTTTTGTTTAGTTTAAAATCTCACCTCACCCTATTGTTTTAATATTGAAAAAGCTAAAAAAATTAGAAAAAGTGAAAAAGCACAAAAAGAAAATAAAAAGTGAATTACAATTGAATTTGTCTCTAGCTTACTCCCTAGGAAGTGGATTGATACCCTT
The DNA here is from genome assembly GCA_949130495.1 of Sambucus nigra. Lineage (NCBI taxonomy): Eukaryota > Viridiplantae > Streptophyta > Magnoliopsida > Dipsacales > Adoxaceae > Sambucus > Sambucus nigra. Next base: position 508,785,741 of record OX422215.1, read on the forward strand.
ACTTACCCCTACACTTTAGATTGTTATATTTTGAGGTTTTGACTAACTTGGCTTTCAATGACAATAACAATATACAAAAAGTCATCGTTATCAAATGGCGTCGTTGCCATTCTTGGGAGCGGGAAGCACTTGGAGTGGATTCAACTTGTAGTTCATTTGTTTTTTTTTTCACTTTATTATTTTTGTAGCATTTTTATATTTTTAGAAGGCTTGTATTTAGGATTATTTTATTCTTGGCTTGTATTGCGGTGCTTAGAGACACCATTTATTTTTCATTTAACTTTGTAATAATCAAAGACAAGCGTGATAGGGAAACCGGACAAGGTAGAGAGAGGGCGACCAAAGTCGAGGATTTAGAAGCCTCTCTACCTTGGGTCGGTAGGACTCCCGGGGACGACTGAGATAGGCGTGATCTCCCCCCGATCGACTCAAATTTTTCGGCACCCCACGATTGAGGTACATTTCTCTAACACTCGCGCCTCTCCTGTTAGCGAGTCCATTATTGTGTGTGCTTTGTGTGCTCTTGTATGATTTTATTCTCGCATTTATTTTTTTTGAATGGTGTGATGAATTAAATTACTAAGACCTACACCCGGTCACTCACGAGAAGGGATTTCATCACCCGACTCACTCACTTACCATTATGTGCGACCCTATCCATCACTAAATTTAAAATCAATCAACTAGGTAGCCCACTAGAAGAAAATTTTGCAAAGGCGATCACTCAGATTTTCGTGATTTTTATCGCCCGCGGACTTAATTAAAATTTGACTACCCTTTCACTAAATTCAAAGATAAAAATTGGCTATGTGCTAGTTAGGAAATTTTCTTGACTTGTGTGTGTGTCCAATTCATTTTTTTGGTAGTCGGTTTTAGTGAGTTTGTCCATTCAACGAGTCCACCTATTTTCCCCACCTTTTCTTCCCAAAAAAATCCAAAAATATTTTTCTTCCTTTATTTTTCAAAAAAATCCAAAACTATTTTCTTTCTTTCCTTTTTAGAAAAAAATCCAAAAATGTTTTCTTTTTCTCATTTTTTGAAAAATCCAAAAATATTTTCTTTCCTTTTGAAAAAATATTTACAAAATCCAAAAAAATATTTCCCTCCTCGTGGCCGAAGAACGTCGCTTACGGGTCTACTTTGGTCATTTTCCATTGACACGCGACACATGTGAGAGTGATCCCGAGCCGTCTCTTTATGAGATTTTTCATGGTTTTGGCTCTCTCACCAGTACCCTTGATACTCTTGACCCGTCCTTACATGCACCTCCTATTCCATCACCCTCGGTGTCATGTGTCGGCGTGTCGCATCCTTGTGCACCCATTTCCGATCAGTACCCTCACTACGCACCCAATGAGTATAAACCAATTGTCCATCACGAAAGATATCATTTCGTGTATGATGAACTTGGCCCCACCCCACCCACTTCATTTGAGTATTCTCCGTATAGTTAGAATCATAGCGAGTTGTGTACACCTCAACCACCAACACCACCCATCATTCCACCAACACCTTCATACACCTCCACTCTCGAAAGCCTCTTGCAAAAGTTCATACTCGAGCAAGAGCGAGCCACTCAAATTCAAACTCAAGCTCTCCAAAGGCTTGAAAAAAGGTTAAATGAATTAGAGTGTGCGCGAGAGTCGGATATTCCCATAGCTCCACCCATCATTACAACCGAGTGTGATGATGATGTGTCCTCTTGTGACATGAATTCTGAGTCTGACCAACCGTACCACCCCGAGAATCTCGAAGTTGAGACCATTCCATGGTCAGCGTCCCAAGTCGACAATTGTGTTGACTTACCTTTCGATAGTGAGCCTAATCCAATCTCACCCTGTCCATATGAGCCCCACTTTGAGGTTCATATTCCCATTCACCTTCCCACTCCTGTAATATCCAAAATAATGCCCGAGTCTATACCTATCGAGCTTCACCCTTGTGTTCCCGAGGAACCAATTTATCCTAGGTTAGCTCCGGCTACGAGTGTTCACCATTTTCCCGAGATAGAATCCATGATAGTTTCTACCTATCTGGATATGGATGATGTTATACCATGCATGGCTCCCTTTGAGCCCGATATTTCTCATGAATCCTCTATCTCTGATCTTGGTGCCTCATCTTACCCACCCACCACATTCCCCAATGCTACTCTTATGGAGAAGTTGATCACTCACTCGTTTATTTCCACACTTCCTCCTATGAGTTCCCTTGTGGATCACTTCGCGCCTCATGAGGAGTGTGTGTCTCCCACTCGTGAGTTGGATCATCTTCCTCTGCCGTTTATCCCACCCGATACACCATTTATCCCACCCAACCCACCCATTATATTTTCAACCCCACCACCTGGTTTGGATCTTGATTTTACACAGATCAAGCTTTCATCTACATTTTGAGATCCTAACCTGAAACCATCTTCCACCTTCCACGAGAGTTATGGTGATACTCTCTACTTCCGTGACATCGAGCTTGTTCCTCCATGCCCACCACTTCCTTATGGTGTTGATTTTTCTTCTCAACAGCTCCCTGGTGTGTCACGACGCGACCATTACCATCTACCATTTATAGAATGGTCGTGTGATTTCTATGAGCCCCACCCCTTTCCACTTTCTACACCTTTTCGCCTCCCTCACCAATTGGATCACCATGCTTATAGGGCCCTAGTTGCCCTCACCTTCCGGCTCAACAAGGCCCATGATCGATGCTTAATCACCCATGCCTTTTTCACCATTACCGTAATTCCCACCCGCCCTTGGTCCACCGATGCTTTGCATCGCGTGATGCACTTTTCCATACAAGTGCATTGACCGTTTTAGCCTCTATCCAACAAGAGTGACACTTCGGTCTTGTTTGGGGATCATTCTCATCGCCCAATTTTTCTGCCACCTCGTGCTTTCATAGTTCTTATCCTTAGGGTGAGAATGGTTCGGTCTGGCTGAAGACATTAAACTTAGCGCTACCGGGAGGCAGCCCGCGTTTCTTGTACTAGTCTCATCATGTTTGGGGGTGGTGTTTCACATCACCCAATGCTTTATCATGCTTATAGACCTGTACACTTTTTTTTTTCTTTTCTCACTCATTTATTCAGGTTTCATCTTGGCTACCTCTGTCGACTTCATTAGCGGTTCATTCTGTTAATCTCTTTCCCACCTTATGCTCTCAATTTTAAAAATCATTTTACTTAACATCGAGGACGATGTTCCTTTTTGTTTGGGGGTGGGGAATTTTATCAAAATTGTACCTCTTTTGAAAAATTTTGATTTTTAAACCTGATTTTTAAGATTTTGTGCAGTTTCTTTCATCTCACTCATTGATGTGAATTTTCAATCGTCCATCTTTTCAAAGTCTAGGAATCAAGCTAGAGAATATTTTTTTTCTAAATAGCTTATGTAATACATAGCAAGGCATGTTGCACCATGAATTTCTAGACTCAACAAAAATTTACGCACTTATCACGTCATTACGTTTAGAGTTGAGGAGTACTACAATTCTAAAGAGAACCTTAAGGATCACTAGTAGAGACATTAGCTTATGACATTTGTGTCTTTCACCCTTTCAGAGTGTTTTACGCAATCTCCGAGTCACAAGTTGATTCAACTTCGTTTGGGTCCGCACTTTAATTGTTGTATGATCCCATTATTCTTCATTTTTGACTTGATCACTGAGAATGACATCACTTTCGAGTTGTAAGAAATGTGTGTCTTAAAATTTGTCTCGAATACTAGATTTTCATCCATACACCTACCAATTTTCTCCATATCATATTCCCATTACATTTCCATGCTTTTCAATATCACATTTCCATGCACTCACCCATTACCTTTCCATATTTTCCCCATCCATATACATATCCCACACCCCCACCTATCATCTCCATTTATATTTCATCCATCATTTTTGAGAAAAAGAGTGTGATTTCAAATGTAAATGTCTTCATTGTTGGTTTGAAAAGAGTGAGAAAAACAAAAAAGAAAAGAAAAAGAAATAGAAAATAGAAGAAAAAGAAAAGAAAAATCGGAAAAAAAAGAAAAGAAAAGAAAGAGAAAAGAAAAGAAAGAGAAAAGAAAAGAAAGAGAGTTGTAATTTGTAGTTAGTAATAAAAACATTTGTGCCTAAAGTGTATACACTCTTATTTCGCGTCCATTTCGCATCCATCTTTTACCCATCATATATCCATCATACACCATCCATCCATAATATCATCATCCTACCTCATCCCACATATCCCATTTCATTTCCCCCTCACCCATAATCATCCATATTTTCCCTAGGTGTTCGGGCAAATGATAGTCGACGTGGTGAATAACTCGACGTTCTCACTATAGTGATTAGCATTCTTTCATGAGATCATTTTCTTTCTATATGTTCGTTATTTCTTGTGTGTGTGAGACGTTTGAACTTGCTTACATTTACTCACCTCCTCACACACAAGAGCGATACACTAACTCTAATCTCGAGAGTTCATTTGAGAGAGTTATATCTAGTGAGATTTGAAGTTGAAGCGTTGATTCCGACAAGGCAATCTAGGAATTACTCTTATGATTCTCGACCCGTTTTGACTGATTCACACTACACAGGTTGAGTTCTAGGAAGGATGTGCCTTGAGTATTTACTTAGCTAAACTTTTTATGCACTTCTAGCTTGTATTTTTGAAAATATTTTTCTCATGATGGATTGTGCGATTATTCTACGTCTAATAAGAGATTGACTGCCCTTCAATAAATTTTTGTAAAATAAGAATTTTGTGGGTATATTCCCTGCAAACCCTCACGAGACACAACTCGTCCTATAGGGTAACCTATAGGTTTAAAGGCTTGTTTCACATGCTAAGTGCAATCGTAAGTGCCCGCGAAAGTGGTACACTTTTGGTTTCTTATCTTTCTCTTACTCTCTATCTTATTGCTCGAGAACTAACAATGCTCTGTTTGGGGGTGGTGTGATAAGCACCCAAAATTGTACAATTTATACCCTGAATAAACGTACTTTAGTTACTAATTCTCGGTAATATGGGTCTTATGTGCTTAAATGTTTATCTTATAGGTCAATTGTGCATTGCAGAGTTCAAGCGTTTAAATCAAAGCAATTGCGCATAAATGGAGCTAATTACCCTCACCCATAACCTTACTCGAGCCTAAGCCTAGCCTAAACCTACCCTAAACCCTGTGTGTGTTTTGTTTGTGTCTTTTTATCATTTTTTAGATTTTTAGTTTGCGTCATTTTTATTTTTAGGATTTATTTTAGATTTATTTAGTATTTTCTAGGTTTTGTTTTCTATTTTTCTATTTTATCTTTATTATTATAATTTTATTTTATTTTGATTTTTATTAGTTTTCAGTTTCATTAGGATAAATTTTTAAGAGTTTATTTTTATATTTTATATATTTTTTTTTTAAGAGTTTAATTTTCATTTAGATTTTTAAGTTTTTATGTCTTTTGTTTTATTTTAGTTTTATATAGGGTTAGGATTTTATTTTATATTTATTTGTTTTATTTTTAGTTAGATTTTGTTTTTATTTTTTTTAATTTTATTTTAGTTGAGTCTTTGTTATTTTAGGGGTCACAATTTGACACACACACACATAACCCATAACCCATAACCCAACTCACCCACACCCCTACTAACATATACTAACACACACCTTAAAACTACCTACACCCTCACCCTCACACTAAACCCCCTACACCACACACACCCAATACTCCCCCTCCATCTTCAACCTACAGCCCATCTTACTCTCTCTCCTCCATAACTCACCAACCTCCCAAGCTCCAACCACAACCAGCCCCGCCGCCGTTTAGCTCCAGCGCCGTCGCTAACCTGAACTCGGCACCTGCTCCGGCTGGACTTAGAACCCTATCTCTCTCCTCTAGGCCCCGATCCCAACCATCCCGACCTCCCATCGTCGCGACCCTACTAAACCCCTCCGGCGCCTAACTCCGACCGCCTCAACCCGGCGCCACCACGCAGCCATCTTCGGCGCTGCCCCGATCTCAAACCGCTGCGACCCAAGTTCAATGCCCCAGAACCGATTTCTGCCATACCCGATCCAAGACCCTTGCTCCGATCGTGACCTGCCCAAGAACCAAGAAGTCAAGCCAAACCCATTTCACCATTTCAAACCATTGAGCCAAAGACTTATACGATTTTCCACTTGCCAAAGCCAATCTCACAAACCAAAATGAACCAAAAACCACTTAAAATCCATTTTTCCCATGTGCCACTTAAACTCTCTTTTACCCTTTCTCCCAATTTTACCCCCAACTACCTCTTCTACCCAACACCCAAAGATACCCGTATAACCAAATCAGATTTTGTCACCTCATTTAACCCACATGCCCTCAAACACACTCATACCCCAAGCTCCCCTCACCATTCCCATGCACACCCAAGCCAATTCCCCAAAATACCCCCATGCTCCATGTGCCTACTATTTAAAGAGGATGAAGACCCCATACGAAAGGAGTTTTTTTTAGTTCTAGAAAACCCATCTAGGGTTGTAGAGAGAGGAATAATATTTTAGTGTAGGTTTTTAGATTAGAATTTTTATTTTATTATTTTTTAGATAGTGAGGAGAAAATAAATTGTTGTGAGGATTAAATTGAGTGAGATTATTAATGTAATTGTGTTTGAATCATTCAAATTAAGGGATGTGAATTTCAACTCATGGATTGAAGATCAATTAAGCATCAAGAGATTGGGGTTTGATTTTTCTTTTCTCTTCTCATTTATTTTATGCCTTTGATTATTAATTTGTCATATTTCATATCATGTTAGGCTAAATCCCCTTTCAAGGTGTGGGGTAAAACCCTTATTTGATGTTATTTTATTTTTATTAGTTTAATTACTTGAAAAGTCCCTTTGAATGTTAATTTTGATCCCTCACCCTTAAATTTACGCCTCGAGAGAGGGTAAATGATTTTCGAGAGAAAATCGAAATTCTAGTTATAATACCCATTTTAGATTCGAACTAGAGATAGGGGTTTCTTAAGTGGGGTATTATAACTTGAATTTCAACTCTAAATTTATTTTATAAGATTTACATAAATTCTAATTGATCGATCCTAGCGGGTGATTAATTAAAAGGAGTGTAGATCTATTTTTGTAGAGTTGTGGGGTGTTAAACTTAATTTTCTAAAATATTACTGTTAAAATTACACTTGCAACGAGTGTTGGTTTGTAATTTTGATATTAATTTGGGAGAATTCAAATAATTAAATTAATTAATTAGAATAACTAAAATTTATGGTGTAATCCCACTCCTTGATTGTTCTCACAATTATTTACCTCACTTTATCTCTTATTTTAGTGTTAGACTTTATTTTTCATTTTAGTCACTTTCTAGTTAGTTATTTTCATATCACATTTTAGTTTAGTTTAGTTTAAAATCTCACCTCACCCTATTATTTTAATATTGAAAAAGGTAAAATAATTAGAAAAAGAGAAAAAGCACAAAAAGAAAATAAAAAGTGAATTACAATTGAATTTGTCTCTAGCTTACTCCCTAGGAAGTGTATTGATACCCTTACTTACCTCTACACTTTAGATTGTTATATTTTGTAGGTATTTGAGGTTTTGACTAACTTGGCTTTCAACGACAATAACGATACACAAAAGTCACGTTATCATCGGGCGCAGAATGGATCTTCTAAACATTGGATTGACGATAATATGCAGCGAATTCCTTATTATCGAATTGGGTTCCATGGTCTGTGATAAAGGCATGTGGAAATCCATACCTGTAAATAATATTCTTCCATATAAACTGGTAAACCCTTTCATACGACATATCAATGAGAGGTTCGGCCTCAACCCACTTGGTGAAATAGTCAACAGCGACTACTAGATATTTGAACCTCCCTTTGGTGGTCGGCAGAGGTCCGACAAAGTCCATACCCCACATAGAAAATGGCCAAGGGGATGTAATAGGTGTTAACAATGCCTAGGGGGTTCTTCGGACAGAAGAAAAATGCTGGCACTTATCGCATTTCTTCGCATAGGCTATGTAGTCAGCTTTCATGGTCGGCCAATAATATCCCTATATCGTTATCCTTTGTAGGACAGTCCGTCCTGCCACGTGAGCTCCACAAGATCTTTCATGAACCTCTTCAATCAGGTTTTTAACTTCCGAGGGACGTATACATCTCTGCAAGCCTGTGATGATACATCTTCGGTACAAAACACCATTATTTAGTACATATCGAGTAGCTTTAAACTTCAGCCTCTTGGCTTCAAGTTGGTTAGTTGGTGTAACCCCTTCTTCTACGTATACCTTGATAGGATCCATCCAGGATGGATCCATGTCCAGGGTAATGAATTTCACCCTTAAATTTTCATCTATGCTCCGTTCTGCCAATATCTGGATAGAAATTATTCTTTGTAGCTCGCTGCAAGTGGCTGAGGCTAACCGAGCTAATGTGTTAGCCCTGGCATTCTCCAATCTTGGAATCCTGACTAACCGAACTGCAGTAAAGGTGGACATAATCTCCCTAGCTCTGGCGTAGTATCTTGACATCAAGTCACCATTCGATGTATACAGCCCTAGAATTTGATGTATAATTAACTGTGAATCACTAAATACGGTTACTTGCTCTGCATGCAGTGTTTTTGCCAAACTGAGGCCCACAATAATGGCTTCATATTTGGCCTCATTATTCAAGGCTTTAAATTGAAAGCGCAAAGCGTATTCGACATCCAATCCATCACGGCTATTAAGAATTATTCCAGCTCCACTTCCTGTTGCACATGAGGAGCCATCAACATACAAGGTCCACACAGGTATCTCATTATCAAACTCTTGGTCTGATAAGGTTCCCTGATGGAATATTTGATACTTCCTTTCATTGTTCTCCACTACTGGATCGTTACCCGATGATGCTTGTTACTCATTATTCGTCATTTCTAATGAATCTACCAACGTTAGTTGATTGGGTACTGTCATTGATGATCCCGTAACATCCATGGGCTGTTCTGCATTAGGCTCTTATTGGTCGGGGGTATCTGGGTAAGTGAATTCCATGATGAAATCGGTCACCGCCTGCCCTTTCGGTGAGGACCTTGGCTCATAAATAATATCGTACTCTCCCAGTTTGACTCCCCAGTACATTAGTCTTTAAGACTTTTCTGGCTTGTGCAAGGCGTGTCTAAGTGGAATATCAGTGTACACCACTATGGTATGGGACTAGAAATAAGGTTTTATCCTCCTACTCGCTTATATTAGAGCTAATGCTAGCTTTTCCAACTTTGGATATCTAATTTCAGCTCCTCAGAATGCTTTGCAGGTGTAATACACGGGTTTTTGTACTCCAACCTCCATTCTTAACAACGTCGAACTGAATGGGTTCTCAAAGATGGCCAGGTACAAGTATAATCTTTTGCCCATAACCGACCTGGATCCCTAAATATTTCTTCAATTCTTGAAACGCCTGCTCACATTCGTCGTTCCATTCAAAAGTTGTCCTAAGGGTCTTAAAGAATGGGAGACATCTGTCCGTTTCTCTTGATACAAACCTGTTAAGAGCTACGATACGGCCTGTGAGGCTTTTCACTTCCTTCTTCGTAGCTGGAGATCATAATTCCAGCAGAGCTTTGATCTTGTCTGGATTCTCTTCGATGCCTCGCTGATTCATAATATACCCAAGGAACATGCCTTCTCGTACACCGAATATGCATTTCGTCGGGTTCAACTTCCTCTTATATTTGTCCAATTGATCAGAGGTTTAGCCGAGGTCAGCTAGATTGTCAACTTGCTCTGCGAAGACTTTATTCATCAACCTCTGGTACGTAGCGCCTTCATTTTTAAGTACGAATGGCATGACATTATAGTAGTATGTTCCCCTTAGGGTAATAAAAGAAGTACTCTCTCTGTCTTCTGGTTTTATCTTAATTTGGTTATAGCCGGAGTAAGTGTCCATGAAGCTCAATAACTCGTGCCCCAAGGTAGCTTCCACCAGCTGATCAATTCGGGGCAAGGGAAAGTGATCTTTTGGACAAGCTTTATTGATATCAGTGAAATCTACACATATCCTCCACTTGTTATTCTTCTTTTTTTACCATAACAACATTGGCTAGCCAGTTGGGGTATTTGACATCTTTGATGAAGGAGGCCTTTTGAAGCTTCTCGACTTCTTCTTAGATTGCCTGATTCTTTTCTCGGCTAAATACCCTTCTTCGCTGCTTCACTGGCTTGACCTCCTTGTTAACATTGAGCTCGTGGCATAGGAAAGACGGATCTATCCCTAGCATATCTTCATGGCTCCATGTGAAAGCTTTCTTTCTATGTCGTAGAAATGCCACTAGCTCCCGTTTTGTGAACGGATCCAGGGAAGCGCTGATTACAGCTGGTCATTCTGTTCGTTCATCATCCAGAATGATGTTCTCTGTAGTTTCGATGACTTGGCCCTTCACAAGATGAGACTCATCTCTAGGTTCCAAAGTCTCAATCTCCGCCTCTTCAGACTCATCCACCTGGTAGGTGGTGGATTTCTTCCTCGCCTCCTTCAGTCCTTCCTTCTCCGTGGATGAATAGTAACATTCTCGAGGTACTTTCTGGTCGCCTTCCATAACTCCAACTCTGAAATTGGTCAAAAACTTCAAGCACTGGTGTACCGTGGATGGTATGACCTCAAACTTCTTCAAGCCTACTCTTCTCATGATTATGTTGTAGGCTGATTGGATATTCTTATCCATTACGAAAAAGTGTACTTTTTCTATTCTGTAGGTAGGCCAGGTGCCCAATAGCATGTCCAACTTGATCGTCCCAAGTGGAAAAACCTTATCTCCTGTAAAACCGAGGAGGGACCAATGATATGGCTCTAACTCGGCTAACTTCAAATTCAAACTATCAAAACAGGGGTAGAACATGATGTCTGCAGAGTTACCATTGTCCACCAATACACATGAAATCACTACATCCTTCATTCTCATCTTGACCACTAAAGGGTCGTCGTGAGGATATAGTACGCCAGCAAGATCATTTTTAGAAAATTTGATAACCAGTTTGTCCCTATTCACCTTCCTCGAATGATCGTCTTCAGTCAAATTTATGCGTTGTATGTAAGAACAAGCTTGAGCCACATTGAGGTAAGCTTTCCGTTCAGTAGTATGATCTCCTCCTCCTGCATCACCACCTGTAATCACATTAGACGCAAATGATCCGAAATGGATTGAATATACCTCTCGTTCTAGTTTCCTTGGTTTTTAGGGAGGTCGGGATCATCCTCTGGATTATCTTCGTGGTTCCTCTTATTACCATCTCTCGGTCGGCGAGCAGATTTGGACCTTTGCCTTCATCTTTTTCTAGTCTTCCCACCATTCTGACGGTCAACGAACTTACTCAATTTTTCTCACCTAATGAGTGCTTCGATCTCGTTCTAGAGAGATATGTAGCGCTTGATCATATGGTCGTGATCTCTATGGAACTCGCAATATTTAGACTTATCCCTCTTATCAGGGTATGTCCTCATTTTCTTCGGCCAATTTACGTCCTCAGTATTCTTGATCTCTTCCAGAATATGGTTTATATCCACCTTCAAAGGCGTGTAATTCCCATATTTCTTCAACTGTTCAAATGGCTCCTTGACTTTTGGTCGCTTTCTATTCCCATTGCGCTTTTGCTCCTTCTTCTCCATTGTCCCTTCAGCATTGGTCTCTACTTTAGTTCCAGGGTTCTTCTTCGTAGTCATGGCCTCTTTGGCATTTATGATCTTGGTTGCCTTTTCCATAAGTTCTGCCATGGATTTAGGGGGGTCTTTGGCCAATGCATAATATAACTTGTCCGGTAATAGACCACTCATTAGAGTTGTTATTGTTATTTTCTCCTCGTAGTCAATCACTTCCATCTCCTCGTTATTAAAATGAGTGATGTAATCCCTGGTGTTTTCTCCTACTTTCTGGCTCACACTCAGTAGGTGTGCTAGTCTCTTAACTGAATTTGCTCTAAAGCAGAAGTTTCCTATGAATAGCTCTGCCAGTTGATGGAAAGTAGCAATCTTTCCTCGAGGAAGGTTATTGTACCATATCTGGGTTGATCCAGTGATTATTCATGAGAAAGCCCTGCACCTCATCTCATTTGGAACTTCGTAGATGTCAGCAGCGGCCTGAGACTGCTCTATGTGGAGGATGGGATCAGGTTTTCCATCATATTTGGGCATCACTACCGGGGCTTTAAACTTTGATGGTGTGGGAAAATCCACTACCATCTGCACGAAAGGTGACCCTTGGACAAAAGTTCTTTGGAGAGGATTCTTAGCCTTAGCCATTTCCCCTAGCCAGTCTTCCAATCTCTGAATGGGGCCCTTCCACACATCATTCGTAACCGCGAGCCTATTTGCCCGAGCAACAAAACGCGCTAAATTCTCCTCTTGGGATCTTTTATTGCAGGTTCTTGGGTATGATTGGGCAGAACCTTCCCTTAGATCGGTTGGTTATTGAGTATTCCTCGACGCAATCCTAGGGGTATTCCCATTCCTCCTAGGTCCCAAACGATCAAAAGGGGAGACTCTGCTCAACCTTTCTAGAGCGCTTGTTCGCTCAGGAGTTAAAGTGACATTTGGTCTAGAGTTTATAGCTCTGATAAATGAAGTTCGTCCAGGTTGATATGAAGGATCATTGGACCTCTCAGTATGATGAGAGTCCCTGCGCTTGGGTAGAGAAACATCCAAGAATAGTGTATGTCTGGTTTTTGAGGATAGCAGATGGGTATTTCTCTGAGAGCTTCGTTGTCCTGACTGGGCTGGTGATCCGTTACAAACAGTCTGAATGAGTTGCCACATAGTTTCTTCCATAGCCATTTGCCCTTAGGCCAAGTTGGCTACTATTCTTATAAGTTGATCGATAGTTGGAGAAGCAGAGGGATTTGAAGGGCCCCCGGTATAATTCTGGGCGCTAGATTCTGGGATCTCATCCATTACTAATAAGTTTTTAGAGAAAAATGCTACGTAGAGTCGTTTCCCATAGACGGTGCCAATCTGTTGATGTAAAAAACTAGATTCGATCTAATTAATTAATCACAGATAAAAAGAAATAAAGCAAATAAGATAGTAGATTTTTAAAGTGGTTCAGCCCAATGAGAATGGCCTACGCCCACTGTTCTTGTATTGCCAATGTGTTCCATAATATCGATGATGATTACCGGAGATTAATTCCCTGGTTATGGGTAGTGTTACAATGTATTTATAGCCTTGGGGCTATTAGTATGAATAGACAATATGATGTTGTTTAATTGACATATAGATCTGTACAATAAGAATGTTCATTAAACCCAATGTTCATTGAATGTGTAGTCATCGCTTGATCTTCTTGCCCAGATGCTGGACACACTGAGTAGCTCGACATGCCATGTAGCTCTGCATGCCTTGTAGCTCGGGGAGTATATGTATTCTCCACGTAACGCGCTACGTGTCTTTATATGACTAATCCACATCAGCTGTCTAATTTTCGTATCAACGGTTGATGTCGTCAAGGTTGTACATTTACAAGTTTATATTAACACTTCCAGAAGAAGTGAGCCATAAGGGTTATAGAATCTAGTCAAAGATCAAGACTAGACTTAACGGTGTTAATGAAGCACCACATGAGAGTATACCCAGTAGGTAACCCATTCAAATGATTTTGATTAATTGAATTCCTGCAAAATGGCAATGGAGTCAATCATGGCCACAGAGGCCAATAATAAGTTCCACAGGGCCAGCATAGCCAGAAGGATAGCGAGACTAACAATTGGGCCCAAGACTACCAAGTCCAAGAGGAGGACACCCCGACATGTCTAGTGAGGCCAAAAATAGGGGATATCGCAAGAAGGTGTCCTATATAGAGAGAGTAGGGTCACCTGTGTTGAACTTATTCACAACAAGATAGTGAGACCAGTAAAACTAGGAATTGTGCTTGTGGAGCACAACAGTAGGCGAAACAAGATTTTTGATAAGGGAAATCGTGAAAAGAGATTTAGTCTAGGGGTTACCAACCCAAGAGTGGTGGGTTCAAGTAGGACTAGTAAAGTCCACAGCATATCCGTTACTCAGGGCCATTGGGACTAAATAGAAGAGGAGGAGGCCAGCAGGGCTAGGGTTAGGGACATGGGCATTTCGGTGACAATTGTTACATCAAAAAGATATTTTTGGTTCGATGCTTCACTTCAGAAAATGTAGGTCGTAATAAAATAAGGAATTAACCAAAGCGAGGCATAAAGCAACTACAGGATGAGATCCTGGATGTACAACCTTTATAACAGATCGGGGGTTAGTTTCGGTACGGGAGTACATTTAGGGAACCGATAATAAGGAGAGAAAGATGCCAAAGGGTGGTCATGGCTTTGTTTCACCCGTACAAATACGGGATTAGTTCGGGAGAAATGTGTACATCACGAGGTATGATTATTAACACAAAAAAAATCGAGTGTGAGTTGGGTTTAGTGAGTGATTTTGAAATGTTAGACTTATTATATGTATATATATTTACTATTGGGAAATGAGGATAATTTCCATGTCACCCATAGGGGAGAGGGTGTGGGAGCTGAAAGAATTTAATGTTTTATTTTTTCTACTTTTGAGAGTTAAAAAAGTAAGACTTTTTATAACCATATGTAGTGACTGGATACTGAGAGTTTGAGCGATAGTAGGATGTGTTATAAGACTATCATGCTTGTTATTCTAGGGTGATATTTATTATTTTGTGAGGCATTGACTGAAAGAGGGCCGAGCCTACTTTCATATATTGTATGTTATGTGATGATCAAATATAAAGATCTATATCTTTAATGTCATATATGGATACGAAAATATTTTGTACTTTGGTGAGTACGTTGTCTAGTTTTATTTGATCTCAGTGTGCAGGTACTTTTCACTGATGAGATTCAGTGTGATTTATGTTCTTTGTCGAGCGGAGATATATAGCTCGTTATCTTTATAGCGCTAAGAACTTGTGATAGTATGAGCGTCATGTTCTTTGTTGTCTTTAGTGGCATGAGAGTGGATGAGAGATTTTTATATCAGCAGACGGGGATTCGGGGTTACATATTATGGACTGAGGACCTCGCAGATCTCGATGGCCAGCAATGTTAGATAGTAGTGTATCGGGGGGTTCCTTGTTTGGATTTCTCTTTACTAGATATCCCACACATGAAACTTAGTGAAGGTTGGAAGTCAGGAGAGGTTTGGTCTTTAGTACATGGGTTTAGTACCTTGGTTATTAAACATATACCTGAATATAACTGAGAGTTGATAGTTCTATTTTGATTTAAGTCTGGTAGAGTCATAAAATCCTGATGTGAAAATTAGTGTAGAAATTTTTCACCGCGAATAGATTGGTGGGGGCAACCTAGAAAATAATGGAGTTACAACTAAGTGGGTGGTTGAGTATAACCTTACAGTATAGTAATTCCAACTATATTACATTAAATGCAAGTATATCTTGCTCAATTGATTTTTGCTGAAGAGCACAAGACATAGGGTGCATGGGCACCCTAGTTAGTTGAAATTTTCAGTGTCATTCTCGAGGAGAAAATGTGGAAACATATGAAATTAACATAGATGCATAGGTAATATAGATATGGGACTAAAATAAGACAAAGAGAATATATTTGCGTTGAGATCAAGGCGTCTCACCAGAAATCGGAGAGTAGACGGAAAAGGCGGTGATTAGAGTGTTGAAAAGTACAAAGAATGTATATTTTTATTTTCGAGGATAATCAGAAACTACTCCGTGTAGAGGAGAAATATGATGAGAATTATGTCATAACCAATCGAAAGTTTAGACGAGAAGTGATTAAGATGTCATTTTTGTAAAATTCAGGAAGGTGGTGAGAGTATACCACCGTACACCAAGTTTGGAATCTGATATAAGTGGTCAGGGGTGGTATGTTTCCCATGGAGAGAGTTATGAGATTTAGCATCAGGAGAAATAGGCACCTAGGAAATATGGCATTTTCCAACACCGATGATAGAGCGAGTAAAGTGTAGGCTCGTCTTTTTGAAGCATTATTAATGGATTCATGATAATATGATGTGACATTGTATAGGCGATACTTAAAGAAATATATCAGCATATAAGAGTGGAAATGACTGGTAGCTAACCTGGAGTAGTAAGGAATGGACCTTCAGCCAAAAAGGGTGACACTAACATAGGTATAGTGGAAGTACCAAAACATTATTACGAGTTAACTTTGATTACGCTCATATGAGTTAAGTGGTAGAATCCGAAGTATTAGTGCCAAGACATATCCAAATTCTGAGAGTGAATCAAATATTGGAAGATACACTGCGAGTGTGTATACTTCATTGGATCGAAGGTTGGTAACAGTATATTTCACTAGTGGAGTTTGCGTATAATAACTCCTATCAGTTTATAATTGGCATGACACCATTTGAGGCATTTTACAGTAGGACTTATCATTGTCCTGCCTATTGTCTAAAAGTGGGGGAAAATAAGCTACTCGGGCCATAGTTGGTTTAGGACACTACGACCAGGATAGAGATGATTCGAGGTTGTATATAAGTAGCCTAGGACAAAAAGAAAAGCTATGCCGATGCCAAATGATTCGTTCAAGAGTTGATGTGGGGGACTAGGAATTACTATGGATATCTCCTATGAAGAGGACAAAGATATTTGGGATGGACGAAAAGTTGGCACTGAGGTACATGGGGCCATTTCCTATTATCGAGAAGATAGGACCAGTTGCATATAGATACTTGGGTTGCCGAAGCACTTGCATCGTATTCATGATGTGTTCCATATTTGTTCGTTGAGACGGTAAATGCGGGGTGAGTTGACTCACACTCACATCACGTTGGAGGATATTGACTTACGTCTTGATAGTTTGTATAAGGAGATACCGATGGCTATCCTAGATCGTAGCGAGAGGAGATCGATCTCGAAGGTAGTTCCACTTGTGTGTGTTCAGTGGGAGAATCATAATGTTGAGGAATCTACTTGGGAGCGTGGCGATGAGATGCGCGAGAAATATCCAGAGTTGTTCTTACCATGTATACTTTTATTTTCCGAATTTCGGGACGAAATTTAGTTATTAGGGGGGAAGTATGTAACACCCCATATTTTTAAATATTTTTTAAATGTGGGATTAATTAAATAATATATGGAAAAATTAATTGATAATTAATCTGGTTTAAAATAAATATGAACTAGCGAGATAAGGGTTAGTATTTATTAATGAGAATTATATTGAATATTACTGAGCGAATAAATTAATATGTGATTTTGAATTTACGAAAATTATCGCGAGTGAGAAATATGACACTTATGATAACTAAGTTGGGATGCACGTGTTAGTTGTGTCGGGACTCAATTTAATGAAATAAAAAGTAATTTATTTCCAAATGGTCATTTTGAGTGCACCATTGTGTTCGAAAGTGTCGAGACAGTCAAAAAATTCTACCTGAGGGTTTAGTTTGGGTCTCGGGGTACTTTTAGGCTATACCGACACCCCGGATGGGTATTTTAGAAATTTGCATTTTTGAGCAAATTAAACCCACGAATTTTAGAGAGTTATATTAGGTGAGAATTTTTCCATATATTATTCAATTAATCCCACATTTAAAAAAACTTTAAAAATATGGGGTGTTACATACTTCCCCCCTAAGAAAGAAATTTCGTCACGAAATTCGGAAAATAAAAGTATACCTAGTAAGAACAACTCTGGATATTTCTCGCACATCTCATCCTCATGCTCCCAAGTAGAATCCTCGAAATTATGGTCCTCCCACTGAACACACAGAAGTGGAACTACCTTTGATCTCGATCTCCTCTCTCTACGATCTAGGATAGCCACCGGTCTCTCCTTATACGAACTCTCGGGCCGTAAGTCAATCTCCTCCAGCGCGATGTGAGTGTGACTCAACTCATCCCGCAGATACCATCTCAGGGAAGAAATATGGAAGACATCATGAATACGATGCAAGTGCTTCGGCAACCCAATACGACACTTATGATAACTAAATTGGGATGCACGTGTCAGTCGTGTCGGGACTCAATTTAATGAAATAAAGAATAATTTATTTCCAAATGGTCATTTTGAGTGCGCTATTGTGTTCAAAAGGGTCGAGGTAGTGAAAAAATTCTACCCGGGGTTTAGTTTGGGTCTCGGGGCACTTTTAGGCCATACCGGCACCCCATAAGAGTATTTTAGTCATTTGCATTTTTGAGGGAATTAAACCCACGAATTTTAGAGAGTTATATCAGGTGAGGAGTTATGTCTTCTAGGTTTATCAGTTACCAAAAATAACAGAGGCCATTAGAGGAGGAAGGAGAACCACCCCCAAGGCTAGAGCCACCATTCCTACACCAATTGCACCACCGAGACCACCACTGCATAGATCGCGGAGAGAGGAACGAAACCACACCCATCTTCTTCAACGGTTCAGACCTACCATATATGGAAAGTGTTTAAACTTGAAAAACTATAGCATGTATGATATCTATGTTAGTCTAGGTTAAATTACCCATGAATTTTATATGATTTTAATGAATTTGGGAGATGGATATTGAACCCTTGAAATTGGAAATTGATATAGCAGTGATTTCTATATGTATGCAGTATCAAACCACAAATTTATAATGTATCTTGCTGAAGAAATCTAGGGTTTTATTATAGTTCTTCAACACAAAAGATAAACTAGGGTTTTTAAGATTTAATGGAAATTTATTAGAATAATTGATGATACTTAATGTTTTAATGATTTTGGTATGTTAGAAATTACCCATATACGTTGTTCTGATGTTATGGACTTTTGGTTAGGAGTTGGGATGAATTAATGATGGTTTTTTGGAGGTGAAAATAACGAAAACCGTACCCGATGCTAATGTATCCTCATCATATCTGACATGACCAGTCGACCGGGGTCCTTGTTTTTTCGTGCGCCCGGTCTGGTGAGAGGACATGGGTTAATATTATTTTTTATTGTTTTATTATTTCGAAGAAACTTTGAATGTGAATAACTTGAGCATACGAACTCGGATTTACGTGTCGTTCACAGCCACGCGTAGGTAATTGAGAGGAGTACATTGTCCTAGGAATATTTTGATTTATACTTAATTTGTGAAAGTTCTAAAATTCCCTTGAAGATGTAAATTATGAGAAAACCTTCCCAGAATTTAAAGATGAATTAATAGGGATCTTGTGAGACAAGTAGGGACCAACCAAGTATATAGGAGGCGATATATATAGTCCCATAATTAATGATAAATGGTGGGGATTAGATATTTAATAATGGAACATAATTAATATGTAGGATATTCGGGTTATAAGTATACTACGTATGAGACTTGAGATAGGGAACGTGCAGATACCATATTAATGATATAAGTATATAGGTGGTACGAATACATATTATTTGATTATTTATGTGTATGACATACCTACGCTGCTTGCTATCGCGGGAGGTCTTTTTAAAAGGGGACAATCCTATGCTGATGTGCCCATTGGGGGAATTTTAGATTTGGTTCCTCAGAACATGGAACCCAGGTACAACCTATTTGTGATAATAATAGTGATGATGGTCCTATGGGTGCGTAGGTATGTGCATTGCCCATTGGCTTGGAACTTTGCTCGCCTCCAATATGTGTGATTTTTATTTATATGGTTCGAGAGAGATTCCGATCCAATTGTCCGTATTTAGTGCGAGATGTACCGGGACTTGATAGCAGAGTATGCATGGACTGCAACTAAGTCTAGGGGTGTCGCATTTGAATCACCATATATCTTTGACTCACTTGAGTCTATATTATATAGGTGCCCGTCTGGTTTGGAAATAGTGACAAAAGTGAGTCATACCCTTTTCAAACCAACAAGCCTTTAGACTCTTCATTTTGATTTCCTCAAAGAGTCTAAGGGTATAAACACCAACACCACACCGAGGATCACTTATGTGGTGCATATGAGAACGCATTCTTCATAATTTGGGTGTGTGTGAGTTAAATCCCATTAAAATGATTTTTCCATAATTTTGGGGATATTTTAACAAATTTCTAAGATTTTTTAAACAATTTTTAGAAATTTAAAATTGGCTTTTAAAAAGTTTGTGGGTTGTTTTATAAATTCATTAAGCTGTTCAATACTTGACTGGGTAGAAATCAAATGCGCTTGATAATTATGTGGGTGCAAATTGTATTTCTGAAAATTCATAAACACACGTTTTATATGCCATCTCAGCCTTACACGTTTTTAGACTCACAACGGTTGGATTTGTGTTTTCTTGCCCTCAAATTCCTGTGTTTGATTGTGAACCGTTGGATTAATTTAATCTATGGCCTGCATGTGTTTTTACCTGATCCTTGTGTTTACGTTTAAACCAATCAGAGGCTTTATAATCGTTATGCATTGTTAGCTATCAAATTTACCTTGATCTTTTAAGACTTAATCGTGACCAGTCATTTGCTTTGAATTTCCAGAGGCTTCCATGGCTTAGTATAAATACATGCCTTATGTGTTGCGATTACAATCTTTTTCTTACCTCACTTTTGAGAGAAAGTAAAGAGAGAAGAGAGAGAAAAAAAGAAGAGCGCAAAAGAAAACCCTAAACTAAACTCCGGCCAAATCTCACCGGAAAAATATTTCTGAGAGTATGTTAGTTTAGGAGTTGTGAATATCATCTTTCTTCTGGACTTTTTCTCTTTTCCAACTTAATCACAATAGTTTGGTCTAATTTTCTCTCATAGAAAACTGAGATTGACGTTCTGTGATACATTCCAAGTTTATCTCTCTTTGTTTTGATTTCTTATTTCGAGGGATCATAATTTTATTGGCTATTTTCATCCGTTATGTTTTCAAGCCCTAAAACGTACAAAACAGTTTCTGATTTTAGTTTCTTTGAACATTCAGACTCGGATCTAGTTTAAGATCTTGTTGGGGATTTACACTTTCACATATTTCACATTTTGTGAAATGGTTTGTATATTTTCAAAATAAGAAAGTGTTTAGGATCTTGGCTCCTCTTTATAGAAAGATTCCCTATTGATCTGTGGATATACTGAAAGATCCAAAGTCTCATAGTTTTGATTAAGATAATTGTGGAAATCATTACATATTTGTGATCTATTTGTAATTTGATTAGCATCCTATCTATAATTAAGTGTGTGTGATTTGCAAGCATGTGATTTAGAACACATCACCACTAACACCTTCACACTACTACACTGAAAAGTGTTGGTATTGAGATCTTAGACTTTCGAGTTGACTTAAAGCTAAAAGGAGTGGAGTTACGAAGATGAGATAATATCAACAACATCAGAGCCTTAGGAGAAGTCAGAAAATCCGAAGGAGTTGGTACATTTCTGAACTTACAGTTAGGTCTGATTGTGTGTCTTGATTATTATATAGTTTGTAATTTGTTACTCTATTTTAGTGGACTTTTACTTTTGACGTGTAGATACCTCCACGGATGTTTCCCCAATTGGGTGGGGTTTTACCACGTTAAAATTGTACATGTATACCTCCTCTTCCTCGCATCCCTTACTTGAGGTTGTGTTGATATAAGTTCCTTATATGTTTTGGTTTTCAAAACTGGTAAACCTATAATTTAAATAACTCGTTCATACTATTTTACACATCTTGTGTTAAAAAATCTCTTTAAGAAAAGAGTTTCTTCAACAAACTATTCAGAGCCATTTAGATAGTTTAATCTTGAATTAAACGACTTAAGTGGTACGTTTTTGCAATTGGTATCAGAGCATTGATTTTTCAAAATTCTTTAAATCTTGAGTTTCTAAAATTGGTTTCTCAAATCAAATTATCGACGAGAAATTTGAGAAACTAGGTAACCTGTCCATGCCCCCTCTCATTGATGAAACCAACTTTCTTTACTGGAATGTAAGTGTTGATACCAAATTTAGTCTGCTGATATGGCTCAATTAAGTGAAGACACGTGGCAATCTACGTGGCAACAACAACACTTCTGAGGAACTCAGATGCTCCGAGGAACCATACTACAACGAGGAACACTGCTTCCCCGAGGAACTCAGACGCTCCGACCTATAAGAACTCTCCGAGGAACTTTTGAGTACCGAGGAACTTTTGATTACCGAGGAACTTAGGCGGTCCGAGCTGCACCTCGAACAAAGCATTAATAGCAGGATAACCAATAATTTTGACTGTTCATTAAATGCTTATTATTCAGATGTATACACTTAAAGGGCATTAAATGTATTACCCTTTCACATGTACAGCATTGAATGTATTACCCTTTCACATTACAGCCTTAGGGCTATAAATACATTGTATTACCCTCATTGTAGGGGGGACCGGAATTTCTTGATTGAACTTGTAATCGAGAATTCCCGAACAATCATCAATAACAGAAACAGTGGACGTAGGCCATTCTTATAAGGTTGAACCACTTTAAAACTTCTTTATCTCATTTATTTTATCTGTGATTAAATAATTAGATATAATCTAATTTTTTACATCAACAGATTGGCGCCGTCTGTGGAAAATGACTGGTAATATCGTTTTTCATCAAAAATAACTCATCACAAATGGCTGATATTCCAAAACCCAGCCATCGAAACACTGGAATCCCTCCAAATCCATCTGCTCCGCCTAATATGCCAGATCTGGCTGGAATAATGACAAATATGGCACAGGGCCAGACAGTCATGCAAGAAAATATGCGACAACTCAAACAAACCCTCCATGGCGGTGCACCAACCCATTCAGGATTGCGAAGTATTCAAAGAAATACCCGTTTACCGTCTTCGCGTACTAGGCGTACAGATTCATATCGTACTGAGGAATCTGCAGATTTTTCTTATCAACCTGGACGAATATCGTCAGTGCGAGCCACAGATACTGAACAACGTATCACTCTCTCTCCAGAAAGGACTAGTGCGCTAGAGAGGTTAAGCAGGGTATCACCTTTTGATCGATTAGGACCTAGAAGGAGTACCTCCTAAAGTCACATCAAGGAGTTTTAGACGACCATCAGATTTAAGAGAAGGATCTGCCCAGTCGCGACCAGCTGCTCGTCAAGATAGATCCCAAGAAGCCACATCAAATCGATCAGTTGCTCGAACCGACAGGCCCGAGGAAGGAAATTATGCATGGAAAGGCTCTATTCAGAGGCTGGAGGATAGATTAGGGGAAATGGCTAAAGCCAAGAACCCTCTACAACGAACTTTTGTTCGAGGAACACCTTTTTGTCCAGGCCATTGTAGATTTTCTAACACCATCAAAGTTTAAAGCACCTGTTGTGACCCCCAAATATGATGGAAAGACTGACCCTGTCCTTCATATAGAACAATACCAAGCTGCAGCCGACATCTATGCTGTTCTAGATGAGATGAGATGCAGAGCATTCTCAGGAACTCTTACCGGATCTGCTCAAATGTGGTATAATAATCTTCCTCGGGGTAAGATCTCAACTTTCTTTCAACTGGCCGAGTTATTCATTGGGAATTTCTGTTTTGGGGCAAAGCCTGTTAAACGAGTAGCGCATTTGTTAAGTGTTAGACAAAAAGCTGGTGAAAGTACTAGAGATTATATAACTCGTTTTAATAACGAGAAGCTCGAAGTCAATGATTATGAGGAAAAGACAGCGATTACCGCCTTGATGAGTGGACTACTGCCCAATAAGTTGTACTACACTTTGGCCAAAGATCCACCTAGAACCATGTCAGATCTGATGGGAAAAGCGGCCAAGATTATGAATGCCGAGGAGGCTATGGCTGCGAAGAAGAATATGGATGCCAAAGAAACCAAGGTGGAAGGTGATAAAGCTAAAAAGAAAGAGCATAAGAATAATGGTAATGACAAACATTCAAGAACAAGGTCGACATGGGAAGTATTGAAGAAATTTAATAATTATACTCCTTTGAAGAAAGACATCAACCACGTTCTAGAAGAAATCAAGAACAACGAGGAATTAAATTGTCCAGAGAAAATGAAGGCAGACCCCGAAAGGAGAAATAAGGCAAAATATTGTGAGTTTCACAAACATCATGGCCATATGACTAAAGATTGCATAGCTCTTCAGAATGAGATCGAAACACTCATCAGACGAGGAAAACTGACAAAGTATGTTGATCGAAGGAATGATAAAAGAAACAACGACCGAGCAAGAGAGAGGTCTAGATCTCCTCGTCGAACAGAGGAGAACAAGAAGAGAGACCATGAAGTTGATCCAGAAGACGACCCCGATCTTCCCAAGAGACCAAGGCAGCCAGAACGTGAGGTATTTTCAATACGCTTTAGATCATTTGATTGTAATGTTATTACAGGTGGAGATACAGGAGGAGGAGACCTTACTGCAGAAAGAAAAGCTTATCTCTGTGAGGCTCAAGCTTGCTCATACGTTCAACGAATAAATTTAGCTGAAGAGGATCGCCCGAGAAAGGTAAACAAAGAGAAATTGGTCATTGGCTTCTCAAAGAACGACCTCGCAGGTGTTCTATATCCTCATGATGACCCATTGGTGATCAAAATGAGGATGAATGAGGTAATGATTTCAAGAGTACTGGTAGATAATGGTAGCTCGGCAGACATCATGTTCTACTCGTGCTTCGACAGTTTAAATCTAAAGCTATCTCAACTGGAGCCTTATCATAGACCCCTCCTCGGTTTTGCTGGCGAGAAAGTATTTCCACTTGGGACGATCAAATTGGATATATTCATTGGTACGTGTCCTGCTTGTCAGACAGAAAGAATACGTTTTTTCGTGATGGATAAGAATGTTCAATCATCATACAATATTATAATGGGAAGAGTAAGATTGAATAAGTTCGAGGCTGTACCATCTACGGTACATCAGTGCCTAAAATTTCTAACAAATTTTGGGGTAGGAGTTGTGAAAGGTGATCAGAAAGTAGCTCGGGAATGCTATTATTCATCCGTCGAGCAAGAGGAACTGGAGGAATCAAGAAAAAAGACCACTACCTATCAAGTGGATGGAGGTGCAGAAATTGAAACATTGGATCCTAGAGATGAGTCGCAACTCGTGAAGGGTCAAGTGGTGGAAGCTACTGAAATCATCATTCTAGACGACGAGCACCCGGAACGAACTACTCAAGTAGGTTCGTCGTTGGAGGCCTCACTAAAACAGGAATTGATAACTTTCCTAAGAAGCAGAAAGCAAACTTTTACGTGGAGTCATGAGGATATGCCCGGAATAGACCCAAATTTCTTATGTCACGAGCTCAATGTGAATAAGGAGATCAAGCCTGTGAAGCAGAGAAGAAGAGTATTCAGTCTCGAGAAGAATCAAGCTATACAGGAAGAAGTCGAGAAGCTCCATAAAGCTTGCTTTATTGAAGATGTTAAATATCCATATTGGTTAGCAAATGTGGTGATGGTGAAAAAGAAGAACAACAAGTGGAGGATGTGTGTAGACTTCACCGACCTCAATAAAGCATGCCCAAAGGATCACTTTCCACTGCCCCGAATTGATCAACTGGTGGATACTACCTCGGGACACGAGCTGCTGAGCTTCATGGATGCTTATTCTGGTTACAATCAGATTAAAATGAAACCTGAAGACAGGGAGAGTACTTATTTCATTACCCCTAGGGGAACTTATTGTTATAATGTTATTCCTTTTGGTTTGAAAAATACAGGTGCAACATATCAACGGCTGATGAACAAAGTGTTTGCAGAACAAATCAGTTGCAATATGGAAGTCTATGTTGACGATATGCTGACAAAGAGCAAGAAAGTTGCCGATCATCTACTTGACTTAGGCCAAACCTTTGATCAGTTGGATAAATATCAAATGAAGTTGAACCCGACCAAGTGTATATTTGGAGTACGAGAAGGCATGTTTCTCGGGTACATTGTCAATCAGCGAGGCATTGAAGCTAACCCTGAAAAGATCAAAGCTCTGTTAGGGCTGCGATCACCAATGACGAAGAAAGAGGTGCAAAGTCTTATAGGACAAGTAGCAGCACTCAACAGATTTGTATCGCGAGCAACTGATCGGTGTCTCCCATTCTTCAAGACGCTCCGAAAGGATTTTGAGTTGAATGATGAATGTGAGAAGGCTTTCCAAGACTTGAAGAAATATTTGGGAGCACCTCCACTATTATCCAGGCCAGTGATGGGAGAAAAATTATACTTGTATCTGGCAGTGTCCGAAAATGCAGTTAGTTCGGCATTGATAAGAATGGAGAATGGAGTACAAAAACCAATCTACTACACAAGTAAGGCCTTCCGAGGAGCAGAGATCAGATATCCAAGGCTGGAAAAATTGGCACTAGCATTGATCGAGGCAAGTAGAAGAATGAAGCCATACTTCCAGGCTCATACTATAGTAGTATATACTGATATGCCATTGAGGCAAGCCCTTCATAAACCAGAAAAGTCAGGAAGATTGATGTGCTCGGCAATAGAACTCGGTGAATATGATATAGTCTATGAACCCAGATCATCGTTAAAAGGGCAAGCGGTAGCAGATTTTATAGCAGAGTTCACCTATCCTGATACCCCCGAGGAACAAAAGTTGCTCGCTAATCAACCTGTGGATGTTACAGGATCATCAAATGCAAGCCCAGACCAACTTAGCTTGGTAAAAGGGCAAGTAGATGTTACAGGATCATCAAATTCAAGCCCAGACCAGCTCAGGTTGGTAAAAGGGCAAGAAAAGATGATCGACGAAGAGCAAGAAATACCAGGGGAGGATGAAAGGAAGCAACAAATATTTCATCGAGGAACTCTGTCAGATCAGAAATTTAAAGACGAGTTACCTATATGGAGGCTATATGTAGATGGCTCATCTTGCACAACAGGTTGTGGGGCAGGGATCATTTTGAATAGCCCAGACGAGGTCGACATGGAATACGCCCTACGATTCCAATTCAAAGCTTTCAATAATGAGGCTGAGTATGAGGCCATGATTGCAGGTCTTAATTTGGCAAAAATTATGGAGGCGCAGCAGGTTAGCGTCTTCAGTGATTCTCAATTGATCGTAAATCACATGTTAGGAATATATGCAGCAAAAGGAGAATTAATGATCAAGTATCATGCAAAGGTGATGGAGTTGGTATCAGAATTTGCTGCTATTCAGCTGGTCTGAATACCAAGAATGGAGAATGAAAGAGCAGACGCCCTAGCTCGATTAGCATCAGCTACTCGTACCGAGCTACGAAGAACAATCCCAATTGAAATGTTGTCTAGTCGAAGCATAGATGAAGATCTGATGACGAATTTCATTACCCTTGATTTAGGACCATCTTGGATGGATCCCATCAGGGCATATATTGAGGAGGGAGAATTACCAATTGACAAGCTCGCAGCCAAGAAATTGAAGTTTAAAGCTGCTCGGCATGTATTAACTAACGGTATTCTATATAGACGGGGAATTATGGCAGGTTTACAAAGATGTGTACATCCCTTCGAGGTGAAAGAATTGATTGAAAAAATCCATGAAGGGTCCTGTGGAGCCCATGTAGCAGGTCGGACACTTTTACAAAGGGTGATGACGCAGGGATACTACTGGCCGACGGTGAGGGCTGATTGTATAGCCTATGCCAAGAAATGTGACAGGGGCCAGCGCTTTTCCTCCATCCGAAGAACTCCCCAAGCATTATTGACACCCATTACTTCTCCTTGTCCATTTTCCATGTGGGGAATAGATTTGGTCGGGCCACTGCCAATGACCAGAGGAAGGTTCAAATACCTCATCGTCGGAGTGGATTATTTTACTAAGTGGGTTGAAGCTGAGCCTCTCATTGATATGACGTACGACAAGGTGTACCAATTTATTTGGAAGAACATTATTTATCGATATGGTCTTCCTCATGCCTTCATCACAGACCATGGAACATAATTTGACAATGAGGAGTTCGCTGCCTATTGTCATCAGTCAAATATTTTGAAGATCCACTCAGCACCAGGCCATGCTCAAAGCAATGGGCAAACTGAAGTGACAAACAGAACGTTGCTGAATGGCTTGAAGAAAAGACTGGATGATGCAAAAGCAAACTGGATCAATGAGTTACAGTCAGTACTGTGGGCTTATCTACTACTCCCCGAGCAGCAACTGGAGAATCACCATATATGCTGGCGTTTGGAAGTGAAGCTGTTATACCTGCCGAGTTGGGCCTCCCAACACACAGGGTATTGAATTTTAATTCCCCTGTCAGCGTCTTAATGAGAAGATTGGATTTAGACATGCTCGAGGAAGTTAGAGAAGAAGCAGCCATCAGGAATGCTGCATACCAACAACGAACAGCTTTGTTCTACAATAAGAGGGTGAAGAGGTGCGACCTGAAAGAAGGAGATTATGTGCTAAAGAAAGTGATTCAAAAGCACAACAAATTGGAGGCAAACTGGCATGGACCATACCGAGTTACAGAAGTTGTTCGACCAGGAACTTACCGAATAGCAACTTTAGAGGGGGAGGAGTTTAAGAATGCATGGAATGCAGAGCATCTGCGCAAGTATTATCAGTGATGTATATTCTCATGTAACACAGTTCCGTCAGTATGAATAAAATGAAGATATTCTGCCAAATTCTCTCCTTTTATTGAAAATTTTTCAGGGAATACTAGTGCTACACACTACTCGGCAAAACTCAGAACTCGGACTACTCAAATTTATTCTCGAAAACGCCAACTAAGGTTGGTCGAGAAACAAATGTATTCCTACAGGAAGTAAAACTATGTATTCCTAAAAATGCCAACTTATGTTGGTTAGGAAGTAAATGTATTCCTCCGGGAAGTAAAACAATGTATTCCTCCGGGAAGTAAAACTATGTATTCCTCCGGGAAGTAAAATAATGTATTCCTACAGGAAGTAAAACTATGTATTCCTAAAAATGCCAACTTATGTTGGTTAGGAAGTAAATGTATTCCTCCGGGAAGTAAAACAATGTATTCCTACGGGAAGTAAAACTATGTATTCCTAAAAATGCCAACTTATGTTGGTTAGGAAGTAAATGTATTCCTCCGGGAAGTAAAACAATGTATTCCTACGGGAAGTAAAACTATGTATTCCTAAAAATGCCAACTTATGTTGGTTAGGAAGTAAATGTATTCCTCCGGGAAGTAAAACAATGTATTCCTCCGGGAAGTAAAACTATGTATTCCTCCTGGAAGTAAAACAATGTATTCCTACGGGAAGTAAAACTATGTATTCCTAAAAATGCCAACTTATGTTGGTTAGGAAGTAAATATATTCTCAAAAATGCTAACTAAAGTTGGTCGGGAGGTAAAATTATTCTAGAAAGTTCCAAAGCTCCTCGTAGAGGAAAATCCACTATGGCTGGTCGGGGATAAAAACCCACTAACTGTAGTTGGTCGAGAAGGAAAATTGACCGACCTTGGTTGGTCGGAAACATTTTATGAATACGAGAAAGTGATCGAGAAGAATTTTTTATTATTACTAAGTTGGTCGAGAAACAAAACATCATTTTTGCCAAATGACTACCACAAATTCAAATTACTCGACAATAAGTTGATCGACAAATTACACAATATTGTTATCTTTTTAACTGATACACATGCACAGATGTAAAGTGTCACAAAACAATAGCAGTCAAGATTTGCAAATAAAATTATTTCATTAAATGTAGAACAAAATACATCAGGAATGAAATACAAATTTATTACATCAATACTCCTATTCTATTGGTTTCTTCCCCTCTGCTTTTGAAACAGGTTCCTCGCCAGCAGGTGGATCGTTTAAAGCGAGAGGAGAATTTATGAAGTTAAGATCTTTTGGCATCCTGACATTCATCACGGACGGTCGATCTAGGAGGTGCTCGGGAAGAGATATCTTGACATTTGAATGGAGATTGTAATCACCGAGGTATTTGGAAATCAGACAACGAGGGATGGCCCGAGCAGGGATCCAACTCATATCAAGATTGACTGGTGGCACGGGTAGGTCGAGCAGCCCAAGATTATGGTAATCCCACAGGTAATGACCATGTTCGAGTTGCATCACACCTAAGGCATTCAGCGATCCCTGTTTGTAGCCCTCATTATTGGCATTCTGGATACGGTCGTCCAAGTGGTAGAGAGCCTCGTTGTAGCCAGCCATCCAGAACTCCCTGGGCTGCTTATGAAATTGATAGGTCAATCTTTCCAGATGCTCGTGGAGGTTTTTGATGAAGAGTTCTTTATTCTCCAAGATAGATTTCTGCGCAGAAAGCTGATCTTCCAGGTCCCTGATTTTCTTAGCCATCTCAGCCAATGCCTGGTTCTTCGCCATCAGGTGGAAGGCCTGGTTCTCTAAAGAAGATTGAGTCCTCTATTCCTCGACAGGAACCCGAGCAGCTCTTGCTCGTCCCCGAGGAGCTCATGCTCATCCACGAGAAGATGTAAAAGGGCCAGCTCATTTCAAGGTTTCCAACTCATCCCTTAGGTTGGCGTTCTCTACCTCCAAGAACGAGAATCCATCGTCAGTCACTGGGATCAAAGCATTCGAGGTGGAGGCAACAGATTTTAATTGAGATACTTCTCTTTGCAAGTTGTTATTTTATTTCTCCAACAACTCGGCTATTTGCCTGTGCTCTTCGACCTCGACTTTCAAAGTTCTTTCCCTCACATCTTAAGCAGCAAATCGCTTCTCGTATCCCTTGTCGGCAACGATTTGCTGATACTTCTTCTCGTACCCCTCGTGCAAGAGGGCAGTGGATTCCTTATATTGTTGTTGAAGGTCTTCAAGAGTGCCTTGGAGATCCTCAATCATATCATAATAAGCTACATTATTGGCCACCGCACGATCAAGCAGACACTTCAAATATTGGTAAGCTTCAACTGCCTGTTCCGAAGCATCTTGGCCGAGGATGTCGACGATTTGTGCTGCACTCAGATCTGTGTGACCAGCCTTAAAGTATTCATTGCATTGCCTCAACAGCTTTGTATCGTGAGCAGATAATAATTCCATCCTGGCCAAAAACTAGTAGAGGAAGAAAAAGCAATAATCAATAAGAGTACCAACAGAGCATGAAGAGAAGAAACAACAGTGTACATAAACAAAAGTTCAAATTTTATTATATCACAAAATTCAGAGTTACATGTTCAGGGTTACATTTGACAAAGAAAAATAAAATAGAGATAAACCCGAACAACTCTACACCTTTTCCTTGTCTCCCAAAACCTTCTCGGGAGGCTGGGACGAGGAGGTAGGTTGCTCAGAGGGAACAGAAAGTTGCTCGGGGAGCGCTGGCAGTTGCTCGGAGGAAATAACGATTTGCTGAAGTTCCTCGTTAGTAGGTTGGATGGCTGGGGGATGTGAAACTTGATCTCCCATCACCATGGAAGACTCTTCGGAGGCAGCTTCGTCCTCTTCTTCATCCTCAGGAGTTAGAGGGGGACCAGGGATGTGTCGCTGAAAGACTTTAGAATTTTCATCAACCTTCATCTCCTGTAGAGCAGCGACCCACCCATCTCTAAAGTATTTGAGGCTGCCATATTCGACTTGCGACATCATGGCAGCCAAGCCCTTGTTCCACCCTTTATCCCAGCTAGCGCTGAAGGATTTCTTCACAGCCAATTTCCTCTTTAACTTCTCCAAGGAAAGCTTCTCGGACAGAAGATTGTCAGCAGCCTTCAGTTTACTCTCAACCTCCTCCTTCTGCCGAATTACTTCCTGAAGCTGACCCAACTTTTCCTCAGCAACCTTGAGCTTATCTTCAAGCTCCCCAGCAGTTTTGATCTTCCTTCGAGCTCTTTATTCTTTTTCTCTAGACTATTTAATTTTTTCTCCAACTCCTTGGAGACTTCTTCAACTTGAGCCTTCTCCTGCTCGGTTGAGGTAAGTTTCTTCTCCCAAGCAGCCTTGTCAGCATCATGCTTCTGACGAGAATCTTCCAAAGATCGTGTCAGACCCATCAGAGCTTCCTCCACACCAGACGAGGAGCTTGAAGCTTTAATAGCTTCATCCTTCTTCAAAATTGTATTAAAGCAGCTCACCAATTGTGAAAAGAAAATGAAAGCAAGTCAGAGATAGATATAACAAGGGAAAAATGAAAAGTTCAAAACAATAGGACTTACAGAAGTAATGTGGCGAGCTGCCAATGTGGTAACTGTGTCCCGAGAAAGGTTTTCTTCAATACCTTGGATCTCTAGAATGATCCAAGTCTTCACCGAGCTCATAGCAGAGCTCGTGGGAACAAAAGTGGGAACTCCACTAGTCGGGGGCTGAGAGACGGTGTCAGCCAAATTGACCGAGGAGCTCTTCTTCAGCCTCCTCGGAGGAACAGGAATAGTCTCGACCAAGGAAGAACTCTTGGTCGGTGATATAACAATCACCTCGCCTGGAGCAGCAGCCTTTCTCGGGGCTACTGGGGGCTTCTCGACAACCTTTACAGGGGCAGCCGAGAGAGGTGCATCAATTTTCTTTATCCCTTCTGGGACATCATGTTTACTTCTTTTTGCCTCTCCAGCACCAGAGGCAGGTTTCTCGAAAAGGGTCGGAGGTCTTCTTTTCTTCATCCTTTCACTTAAAGGAACGTGTGACTCAGGCGAAGAACTGGTAGAAGCTGGTACTGGCTCTGTGTCGCTTATCACCGGAAGAGAAGTAAAAGAAGTTGTGTAACTCTTGTACTGAAGCAGATATGAAGCTGACCTAATATGCTCGTCGGCAACAGTTTGATGCAAACTCCAGATAAGTTTTAAATGCCTTATATTAACTTCAGCCTCTTTTGGACACTTTCTTTTACTGTCAACTGCAAATAAATAAACATTAAAATATCAGTGGCACATTTTATGAAACATATAGGAAGCATAATTTCAAAATAAATAAAATGAAATAACTTCATCTCCAGATAAAGGAGCATGTTGCCAATTTTTTATAACAACCCCGTGCTCAAAATAGTCCCTATTGGCATCCGGGAGATTGACCACTAAAGCCCTATTTAAAAATCTAGTTTTTAAATAAATAGTATTATCGCCTACAGCCCATCTATAACAAAACATGATTTCTGGAATTCCTATGCGAGTTCCATGAATTTGATTTAGTCTATGAACCCCATTAACTATTCTCTATGTATTGGGGGTTATTCTTGCAGGAACCACGTCAAAGTATTGACAGAATTCCAGACATAGAGGGTTTGGAGGAAAAGAAAATCCACACTCAGCAAAAAAGAGACTGGGGAACCAATGTCCCTCAGCCAAACGGAAATAGTCTGAAGGCTCAGAAAGCTCTTCCAGAACAACCCATGAAGGAATAGAAAAATCAGAACGAAATTTATTAAGAGATTCAACAAGGTAAACCATGATGAATAAAGGAAATAAAGAAGAAGGAAGAAGATCTTATAGAAAAAGAGTGGATCTGTTGACAACGAACGGTGAAAAGGATTAACGCACAAGAGAGTAAGACAATGGAAAACTCGAAGATAAAAATTTGAAAAAGTAGAAGACGATGGGATTGTCTGTGACGCTTAAATACCTTGCCTTGGGAAAAGGAAAAAGTAATGATTACAAAAAGAAATGATTACGCTACCGGCGGCTAGAAGGACAAAAAGGGCGCGGCAATCGAAGCGGTTATAAAAATTCAAAAAAGCCTGATCCTACGAATTTGGAAGGAAAAATAAATACGAAGGAAAATACTCCTAAAAATCAGGAGGGCCATTTAAAACTGCCATATTCCGAGAAAGAATGTTCCACACTCCTCAAATTTCGAACTATGAAACATTGGGGGCTTCTGTTGATACCAAATTTAGTCTCCTGATATGGCTCAATTAAGTGAAGACACGTGGTAATTTACGTGGAAACAACAAAACTTCCGAGGAACTCAGACGCTCCGAGGAACCATACTACAACGAGGAACACTGCTTCCCTGAGGAACTCAGACGCTCCAACCTACAAGAAATCTCCGAGGAACTTTTGAGTACCAAGGAACTTTTGATTATCGAGGACCTTAGGCGGTCCGAGCAGCTTAGGCGGTCCGAGCTGCACCTCGAACAAAGCATTAATAGCAGGATAACCAACAATTTTGACTGTTCATTAAATGCTTATCATTCAGATGTATACACTTAAAGGGCATTAAATGTATTACCCTTTCACATGTACATCATTGAATGTATTACCCTTTCACATTACAGCCTTAGGGCTATAAATACATTGGATTACCCTCATTGTAGGGGGGACCGGAATTTCTTGATTGAACTTGTAATCGAGAATTCCCAAACAATCATCAATAACAGAAACAGTGGACGTAGGCCATTCTTATAAGGTTGAACCACTTAAAAACTTCTTTGTCTCATTTATTTTATCTGTGATTAAATAATTAGATATAATCTAATTTTTTACATCAACAGTAAGGATGGTTGCCTTCATCCAAGGGACATTTGGGAGATGATGTTTAAGAAGTTATTGAAAATGGTTACACTTTTCCTACTAAACTAGCCGCTAAAGGAAGTAATATAAGTATTAGAAAGTTACTAAGTGAATTCACTAAAGAAGAGAAACATACTTCCCTTAACAATAACAAAGTCAAAAATGCGAAATTCATGTCTATTAATGAACACGAATTTAAAATCATATCATTATATTCTACCTCTAAGGAAGCATGGGACACCTTGGTGATTGCTCATGAGGGTGATACTAGAGTTAAAGATACAAAAAACAAATGTCAATTCGGTAGTATAACTCCTTGATCATCATTGAGACTGAGTCATTTGATGACTTCTATATTAGACTGACAGACATTATAACAAAATTGCATGCTAATGGGATTGTTTATGATAGAAAGGAAATTGTCTATAAAATACTAAGATCACTTCCATAAAAAATTGATAACAAGAGATATGCAATTGAGGAGATGAATGATCAAAATCTCACACCTGAACTCCTCAGTAGAAAATTGAGAACTGTGGAAATGGAATTGGAATTTAAGAAATAATTAACCTAGTCCCAAAAGAAATAGTCTGCCTTTAATCTTACTTTTTTCATCTAACTTGACCAGAACTAAACTTAGCATACCTAACATTGACTTAGACTCTGATGAGAACTGTAATTTAGGTACTTTGGATAATCAGATTGCCTTAACGTCTAAACAGTTTAAGAAAATTGTGAAATTTTGAAATAAAATAGCAAAAAGACAAGGCAAACCTACTTATCCAAACCAATCTAATAATAGGAATCATGAGAGAAGACAAGACAAACATCGGACTGACAATCACAAGAGACCTGAGAGAGACCTTGAAAATGGCGAATGTTATAGATGTGGGAAGTTAGGACACATGGCTAATGACTGTAGAGTTAACATAGAAAAAATTCATAAATATAATAGGGCTCATCTATGTAAGACTTAGGATAACTCAAGTAAATCTGAAAATGATGAACCTGATCCATCTAACACTTTTGACCCTTGTATGTCATTCTTTGCTAAGATAATTTACACTGATGATGAGGAATCTGATCATGCTATGTTAATTGACACTAAGCCTACTGGTTTATCTGTCTTATTACTTAACAATGTTGATATGATTCAAACGTTGTGTGTGTGAGTCAAAGGGAATGCCCTATTGTCGATTTAAATGGGTGTGTGAGTCCTAAAAATGAACCATTAGGGGACACTGCACATTACACACTTAGTGACTCTGACAATGATGACCTTCCTGACATTCACACACTATACACAAAAAATCTCAAGAAAAGTACTAGGCTTGAAAATATTATCAAGGATCTTACCCAGAAGATATAAACCCTAAGTCAGATTATCAAACATAATGCTAAAGAGTACACTACTCAATGTCTAACTCATGAGAATGAGACCAAAATTTTTGAACAAAAACTGAAAGAGTTGTTTGACTCAAATGAAATTCTGGAAAAGAAATACAAAGGAACATTGTTAGAATTGGAACAAACAAAAGAAAAGACATCCACAGTCTTCAAAAAATTTATAAAATTTGAAAATAATTCCAAATGTTTTGAAGATTGTGTTGCTCAAAGTAAAACCAATTCTGATGACAGAACTGGAATAGGATTTTATCCCAATTCTAAGACCCAAAATAAAAACCTTGAAATAATAAAGTTTGTGTATGGTGGCAAAAGTCCTATGGAAACTTGTCCAGACTTTCAATGTTCGAAAAATGAGTTTAATATAAAACAACTGAAGTTAGACATTGGTGAATCAAGTAAATCTAAGCATAATGTTGAACAAAAGGCTAAATACGTCTGCCCCCTATTCGACAAGCAAATTCAACATTTCATCCTGTGCCACCTAGGAATAAGACTAAAGCTCAAAACCTAGATAAACCTTTGAATAATAATTTTCCTAAGGTTGTGAGTTCTACGTGCCATCTTTACTGCTCCTATTGTGATGTTTATGGACATTCCCTTAAGGGTTGTTATTCCAAACGTCTATGTAATCCAGTCTATAACTCTCCTGTTTATTATAACTTCAATTATTATAGGATAAGCCTAAATAGCTATGTCCTTCCTAGATAGCCAGATAAGAATTCTAACTATCCTAATAGAAGGAAAATGAGTAATACTAAAAGACCATCAACAAGAAGGAGTCCTAGATTCTTTTCTAGACCAATTGCTCAAACTATTTATAATACTAATAAATATGCACAAAAATCTTTCAATGAAAAGACAGAAGCTTGCAAGTTTTATCAAATACGAGCTAATAAGAGCAAATTGAAAACTAAAGCAATTTGGGTTAGAAAATATGATCTATTACCCCAGTTGAAATGCAACATTGTGATCAGTGCTTTTAAAGCTAAACATACACCAACTGGATGGTATTTAGACTCAGGTTGTTCCAAATATATGACCGAGGATGATTCCAAACTTTCAAACAAAATAAACTTCTCTGGAGAAAAAGTCTTGTTTGGAGATGGTGTATCGGTCCAGATCATTGGTAAAGGAACACTCCATGAAGAAGGATTACCCATTCTTGAAGATGTTCTCTTGGTAAAAGGTCTTAAATCCAATTTACTAAGTATATCGTAGTTTTGTAACTCAAACCATGTAAAACGTATGATGCGGTGTGTAATACTGATTAATTCGCAAGTTTCCAATTAAACCTTATTTAATTAGAGTCAATTTTTAAACCAAATTAATTCAGCCCCTAAACATGCAACTATGTGTGTGTGTGTGTGCCAACCCATAAATAAATAAAGTGTGCGACACAAATATTCAGGAAAAAATCCCTGAAGGGAAAAACCTTTTATTTCATTATAATAAGTAAATCGCAACTTACACGGATTACAATGAAATACAGTGACACACGAATACCCACAGGCGTCACTCGGTGTCGTCAGTAATGAATCCACATGCAGCGAACCCACATGGACCACAATCCAATTAGCAAAGGAAGAATCGCAGCACTCCTCAATGGCACGCAACCATATAACTTTATAGAGACTCCCTCAGCAATAACACGCAACCCTCGGTTGCAAAGATCTCCCCACAAAGATGAACAAAAAGTAAAGTAGTGTTCTTGGTTTCCAAAAGGATTCAAAAAAATATGGGAATGATGTGTGAATCAAAACATGAGTTTTTGGGACTCAAAAATATGAAGACTTGAGCTAATAGAACTCTCAAAAACGTCTCTCCAAGTCTTAAAAAATAACTCCCCATAATTTGGGTTTTATAGGAAAACCAAAAGAGTTTTGAGTCGGTGGGACTTTTGTTGTGCGTGTACCCCAAACCGGTTCGCCATGTACCCCGAATCGGTTCACTATGTGGTTTTCGGTACCTAGCTGGTTTGGGGTTAAAAAAATTAGCATTCTTCTATGGAATTGTTTCCGTCGTCAAAAGGTCATAACTCCTTCACCGTAGCTCGGATTGAGGTGTCGTTTCTTCTAGTATTGAGGTCTTCAAATTTCCAGTTGGCCAGACTGCCGTACTATGGCTATAAAATTACCAAAATTCCCTTGAACATTCCTATCTTATCTTTCTTTCATTATTTTGACTTCTTTAGCGTACCACTTGCATAAAATCCATAAAACCGTGGAACGTGAAGTCGTTGAGGCAGATGTGGGACACTTGATGGAGATGTTGAATGCTTGATTCCTACAATTAGGATAGAAGCCATCATTTGATATCGTGAAGTGATGTGTAAAATGTAACGGCGTACGATATACACACTTGTAACATATCAGACTTGAGAAAAATGTCCTTATAAACCATACTATCACTTTTTCAAAGAGCAATTGCAAAATTTTAAATGAAAATGGTGATTGCATTATTACATGACTCTGTACTCCAGATAACTGTTACATAGTCAATCCAAGTACAGAGGTTTATAACATTGCCAGAATGGATGACAATGAGATATGGCATAATAGCTTGGGTCACATTAATTAGGATAGTCTTGGAAAATTATGCTCCCGGGAGATAGTTAGGGGTCTTCCTAAGATCAAACCAATTTCAAACATTGTTTGTGGTCCATGTCAAGAAGGGAAAATTGTTAAGTCTCCCCACAAGAAAGTTAAAGAAGTTCTATCCAGTAAACCTCTAGAACTCATCCATCTGGACCTAATGGGTCCTTCTCGTACTATTAGTCTTTGCGGCAACAGTTACACCCTTGTTATGGTTGATGAATTCACTCAATTTACCTGGGTTGCTTTTTTAAAACACAAATCAGAAACCTTCCGTAAGTTTCTAAAAATCTTAGTTCGTATAGAAAATAAAAAGGATTCCCATGTAGATAGAACTCGTAGTGATAGAGGAGGAGAATTCATAAATTCAGGTGTCATCGAATATTTTGACTATAATGGTTACAACATGAATTTTGTGCTTCGAAAAAACCTAAAAAAATGGAATTATTGAGCATGAAAATTGCATTTTTTAAGAAATGGCCCATGTGATGATTCATGTGAAGAACCTACCTAAATATTTTTAAGTAGAATCCATTGGTAGCACCTGTCATATAATCAATCGAGTCTACTTGAGGAAAAATACCAAACAAACATCCTATGAGCTTTGGTATGGGAGGAAACCTAACCTAAAATACTTTAGAACCTTTGGTAGCATCTATAAGGACGGAGAACATTTGTCTAAATTCAAAACCAGAGGAGATAAAGCCATTTTCTTAGGATATTGTCCAAATAGTAGATCCTATCATGTGTACAATCTTCGTACCAAAACCATGATGGAATCCATTAATGTGGTTATAAGTGACACTAATGTAGAAAGTAAGACAAAAGAACCAATTATTGTGTATGAGTCCGAAAATATTTTAAATTATAACTCTCCAGAAATAGTTGAATCCTTACCAACTAAGACCCCTGAAGTACCTTACTAGGTTTCCAAAGATCATCCTTTAGATAGTGTAGTTGGTAATCCTACTGATCCTGTTCGTACAAGATCTTAACTTCGTAACATTGCTCATTTTGCATGTTGTGTGTCTCTTATTGATCCAAAGAATGTAAATGAATCCTTGAATGACACTTTGTGTATAAGTTCTATGCAATAGGAACTTCTTCAATTTGTCATTCATAATGTATGGTATCTTGTACCCAGGCCTGAAAATAAAAGGGTTATTGGCACACGTTGGATTTTTAAAAATAAGACTGATGAATATGGGATGATTATTCAGAATAAAGCTAGATTAGTTGCCCAGGCTACTCTCAGATTGAAGGAATATATTTTGAGGAAACTTTTTCTCCTGTCACTTACCTCGAATCTATTCGCTTACTTTTTGCAATGGCTTGTCATTTGCACTTCACACTATATCAAATGGATGTTAAGACAACCTTCCTTAATGTAATTTTTAACTTAAGAGACCTATGTAGAACAACCCAAAGGGTTCATTTACCCTCATCATCCAAATTATATCTATCGTCTTAAAAAAGCCCTTTACGAGTTCAAACAAACTCCTAGAGCTTGGTATGAGCGTCTATCCACCTTTCTTTTAGAAAACGGATTTAGGAGAGGAGGGAATGGCCAAACCTTATTTGTCAAACATTTTGACAATAATATTATTATAGCTCAAGTTTATGTTGATGGTATCAATTTTAGATCCACCTCCCCTTTAGAAGTTAAGACCTTCTCGGATATTATGCACAAAGAATTTCAAATATCACTTATGGGGGAGTTACAACTCTTCTTAGGGATCCAAGTTAAACAAAATTCACATGGATTATTTGTATCGCAATCCAAATACACTTTAGAGATTGTCAAGAAGTTTGGTCCAGAAACAGTTACAGAAGCTAGGACTCCTATGAGTACTTCTGTCAAACTTTCCCATGATGAGAATAGGAAATCATTTGATTCTACCTTGTACCGTAGTATGATAGGAAGCTTACTTTACCTTACTGCCTCCCATCCTGATATCATGTACTCTATCTATGTGTGTACCCGATATCAAAATAATCCTAAAGAGAGTCATTAATTGTGCATTAAAAGAATTATCAAATACATTAAAGGCACTCTAAACTTAGGACTTTGGTACACTAAAGACACTTCTAGTACTATCGTAGGTTACACCGATGCTGATAGGGCCGAGTGTACTGATGATAGTAAGAGTACTTCAGGTGGTGTTACTACATTGGTAATAAAACTGCATTTCCTTGTCTACTACTGAATCCGAATATATTGCAACAGGAAGCTATTGTGCTCAATTACTTTGGCTGAAACAAATGCTGAAAGATTACGATATAATTGAAGATAAGTTACATCTCTATTGTGACAATCAAAGCGCGATTAATATTTCTAAAAATCCAATTCAACACTCTCGTGCCAAACATATTAAAATCAGATATTATTTCATACGCAAGTTAGTTGAATCTAAGGAGTTAGAAATTAATTACCTACCTATTTAATTGCAATTAGTTGACTTGTTTAATAAACCATTAGACTTTCTTCTATTTGAATCTTTATGCAAATATATTGGTATGGTTATGGCAGAACAATGATTTATTATTTTCTACTTGTTTACTTTGCCCTTTGTCTATTTAAGAGAAAATGGGGGAGAAATTTGAGTCCTCTTATACATTTTGGTGTATTCTCAACTAAAAAGCTTAATTTTAGTTATCTTATTTTCAACAATCAGTACCTTCATTTGCAATAGAATTTTGATAGGGTATTGGTCTGCATCTAGTTGAGTTATGTAATTTTCTCTTTCTAGGATATTGGGTAGATAGAATTTTGTTATAAGACTAGGTTTTTCTTAATCTTTTGTATCCCTACAAGTCTCATGTGACTCAAAGGAGATTTTGTCTCAAATTTCCAAAGGGGGAGATTAAAGCACCCTATATCTTTGACTCATTTGAGTCTATATTATATAGTTGCTCATCTAGTTTGGAAATAGTGACAAAATTAAGTCATACCATTTTCAAACCAACAAGCCTTCAGACTCTTCATTTTGATTTCCTCTACTAGTCCAAAGGTATAAATACCAACACCACACCTAACATCACTTATGTGCTGCATATGAGATTGGATTCTTCATAATATGTGTGTGTGTGTGAGTTAAATCCCATTAAAATCATTTTTT
Source organism: Sambucus nigra (assembly GCA_949130495.1). Lineage (NCBI taxonomy): Eukaryota > Viridiplantae > Streptophyta > Magnoliopsida > Dipsacales > Adoxaceae > Sambucus > Sambucus nigra. The sequence continues at coordinate 508,827,077 of OX422215.1, forward strand.
AATAATTTTGGGGATATTTTAACTAATTTCTAAGATTTTTTAAACAATTTTTAGAAATCTAAAATTGGATTTTACAAAGTTTGTGGGATGTTTTGTAAATTCATTAAGTTGTTCAAATCTTACTTAGGTAGAAACCAAATGCGCTTGATAAATATATGGGTGCAAATTGTATTTCTGGAAGTTCATAAGTACGCGTTTTATATGCCATCTCAGCCTTACACGTGTTGGACTTACAATGATTGGATTTGTCTTTTCTTGGCCTCACATTCCTATATTTGATTGTAAATAATTGGATTATTTTAATCTATGTCCTGCATGTTTTTTTACCTGATCCTTGTGTTTTTTTTAAACCAATCATAGGCTTTATAATTGCGGTGCATTATTAGCCATCAGATTGACCTTGATCTCGTAAGACTTAATTATGACCATTCATTTGGTTCGAAGTTCTAGAGGCTTCCATGTCTCAGTATAAATACATGCCTTATGTGTTGCGATTACAATATTTTTCTTGCCTCACTTTTGAGAGAAAATAAAGAAAGAAGAGAGAGAGAGAAAGATAAAAAAAAAAGAGAAAAAGAAAACCCTAAACTAAACTCCGATCAAATCTCACCAGAAAATATTTCTGAGAGCATGTTAGTTTGAGAGTTGTGAAGATCCTTCCTCTTCTATCCTTTATCTCTTTTCCATCTTAATCACAACAGGTTGATCTCATTTTCTCTCATAAAAAACCGAGATTGACATTCTGTGATACATTCCACGTTTATGTCTCTTTGTTTTGATTTCTTATTTCGAGAAATCATAGTTTGTTTGGCTATTTTCAACTGTTATGTTTTCAAACCCTAAAACCAACAAAAAAGTTATTAATTTTAGTTTCTTTGAAGATTCAGACTCAGATCTAGTTTAATATCTTGATTGGGGATTTACACTTTCACATATTTCACATTTTGTGAAATAGTTTGTATATTTTCAAAATAAGAAAGTGTTTAGTATATTGGCCCGTGTTTAAAGCAAGACTCCCTCTTGATCTGTGGATAGGGCTGTAAATCAGGCTGGGTGAGCCGGGCTTGGGGTTGCTCAGTCTCGGCCCGAACTCACTTACCCATGCTCAAGCCCGAGCTCAGCCCGAATTAATTTTTCCCACCTAGGCCCGAACACGGCTCATATATATTACGGGCTTCGGGCCCGATTTCGGGCAGGCCCGATTTCAATTTTTTGCTAAAAAAGTTCGAATTAATTTTTTTTCCTTGTATTTCCATCATGGAAAAAATTACACATTAAAATCTAATTGATATTTCATGAAATAAAATATATAATTATGAAATGTATCAAATTAAAAGAAGGGAAATAAGAGTGAAAACATACAAATGCCTATTAAATTTCATACATTTAGCAAAATTTGATCACTAACAAAGGCCTATTGTGACTTGAGCAATTATATAAATTATTTATTTATTTATTTGGAAATATGAAGTTCGGGCTTCGGGCCCAATTCGGGCTTGGCAAGGTTCGGCTCAAGCTCGGCCCGAAATTCATTCGGGCTTGAAATTTTGGCTCAGGCTCGGCTCGGCTCAAACTCAAATAAAGCTCGGCCCAAAAATAGCGGGTCGAACGGGCGGGCTTCGGGCCTCGGGCGCTCAATTTACAGGCCTATCTGTGGATATATTGAAAGATCCAAAGTCTGATAGTTTTGATTAAACTGGTTTTGGAAATCTTTACATATTTGTAATTTGTTTGTAATTTGATTAGCATCATGTCTATAATTAAGTGTGTGTGAGTTGCATGCATGTGATTTAGAACACATCACCACTTACATCTTCACACTACTACACTGAAAGTTGTTGGTATTGAGATCTTGTAATTTTGAGTCGACGTAAAGCTAAAAGGAGTGGAGTAACAAAGCTGAGAGAACATCAACAATATGAGAGCCTTAGGAGAAGTCATAAAATTTAGAGGACTTGGTACATTTTTGAACTTAGAATTAGGTCTGATTGTGTGTCTTCATTGTTATAAAGTTTGTAACCTATTACTCTATTTTGGCTGATTTTTACTTTTAAGGTGTAGAAACCTCCATGGATGTTTCTCTAATTGGGTGGGGTTTTACCACATTAAAATTGTACATGTATACTTCCTCTTCTTATCATCCCTTTCTTAATGATGTGTTGATTTAAGTTCCTTATAAGTTTTGGTTTTCAAAACTCATAAATCTATACCTTAAATAACTCCTTCATACTGTTTTACACATCTTGTGTTAAAAAATTGTTTTAAGAAAAGAGTTTCTTCAACAAACTGTTCGGAGCCATTTAGATAGTTTAATCTTGAATTAAACGACTTAAGTGGTACTTTTTTTCAGAATTAGTGTATATATAATATAGTGATGAATATGTATATATATACTTATGATATTATCTACTGCGTGAAATTTATAGATAAGGAAGATATTGAATTCTTAAATAACCTAAGTATGCGACCACTTAACCTTATTGTGAAACATTTACTCGGGATAGTAAATGCAGAAATATTTAATAATAATAGTATATGGGAAATACGGGGTATTACTACGAGTGATAGTTAGAAGGATTATGTCTACAGTCTAGTTAAGTGTGATGATGATGATTAGAATGGTTTAGAGGCACGATAGGCGTGCACAATAATTGAGTGGTGAGAATCTCAGGTGAGTGCTCGAAAAGCTAACATGTATATAGTATTTGCTTTACAGCATTTTAAATAATTGATAAATTGTTTTAAAATATTTTACACTCGGGATCTGACCTGTCTCTTGCAAATCATTTTTCTCTTGTGCAACTATTTTTAGGTGTCTAGCCACAGGGACGCTAAGCGTAGTCATTCAATCGATTTGACGTGCTGCAGCTGTTGTGGATGTTGCAGATCCTCATGATTATACACCTCCACTCTTCTACACTCAGTTCCTATTTTAGCTATTTCAGTTAGGGCATGTTGCCCCTTTCCAGTTTTCATTTGTTTCAGAGAGATGATGCACTCCTTAATTTCAATTTTATGGGATTTAGTATTATTATGGTTTGTTAGTTTTGCGATATTTAACTGGGACATTTATTCTAGCTTCATTTGATTCCGTTAGATGGTTTATTATTCATTATTATTTTATTCAAGAGAACGGTGAATGTGTTATCGGGTTTATATTGTTGGATATTAATTAATGGATTAAATATTTTTTACACTAACTTAGTTAACTATTAGGTGATGCTAAGAATGAACCATCTGGATATTCTGATTTAATTTATTAAAGGACTGATCACCCAGTATTTAATTGAGCGGGGTGTCACACTAACATCCTTTAAATATTCCCATTTAAAAGCATCACCCCCTCCAGACGGAACCGACGTGTCCTCCAACCACTCAAAGAAGGCATCTTCCTCCTCTAACTCCCATTTATGAGATTTCCATCTAAAATTTGAATTCCACACCCTCGCCCCTCGACTCTCAACCTATGAGCCTCGACTAATCCTTCCTTATCACTCCCAAGACGGAATATCCTAGAAAAAAAAATCCACCAATGAACCATCAATTTCCTGTGGATCCCTCTAAAATCTAATCTTATTCCCACTCCCAAGCTTAAAGGACATGAGACGTGAGAAATCATCCCATCCCCGTGCTATAAACCTCTACGAAGTGGGCACCATTTGCATGGAAAGAGTAGCAGAGCTAATGAATGAATAAGAGGTTAAGTGAGACAATGACTGAAAACAAAATATTTCTACCAAGACCAAAATCATATCCTTGTTGGTATTAACACCAGATGAAATATTGTCCACAAAGTGGGCACTATTTGCATGACTAGGTTGTAAAGAAGGCTAATTTGACTCTACCACAAATCGTTGCACAAGAGCAACTGCTCTATGACCTATGATAGGCACGAAATTGAGTAACACGATATTAGTATAACTTGACAATACAAAATAATGATATATTTCATACTTTATTAAATATTGGTGTGTTGACATGTAACATATTTCAGGATATAAAGATTATACCCTCATTGTTGTTAATAACATATGTAATAAGGTTGGTAGAGTCCGTGACATTTGGGTCAACAGATTGAGAAGGATGACGCATGGATTCACCCGTAATTCTTTGGTGCAAAAAAGATCATAGGACACGTGCACGACTAAAACGAATCATACCTAAACAAGAAACTAGCAACATTATATATGGAGATATGTATGCATGAATACATAAAATAGGAATATAATTTTAATATTTTAGTGTATTTTTATAAAAAAAAAATGGGGGGGAATCGTAATAAAAATGAGAAGTACATCATCAAGAATTAAATCATATAAATTTCAATAAGATTTATTTTCCTAATGAGTTTTTATTAAATATTTATCATTGGGGTAATATATGTAATGAAACTAAAACAGGTCATTGTGGAATGTCAGGAAATATATATGAAACTAAAACAGATCACCGTATGGTGAATTACATATATATATATATATATATATATATATATATATATTCGCATAAAAATATATAGTACATTAAATGCCTTTGTCTAGTATGTATAATGAATAAAGACAAAAATCATTTCAATGAGATTTTTTCGAAGCAAAATTATACCCGCGTTAGTGTTAACAACAAATGAAATGGTGTCTACAGATTCGCCTACATTCGGATGACTAGGTGGGGAAGTAGGATGGATATAATATGTCACAAATAGCTTCACGTATGTTGTTCTTTGAACTATAACAATTGTGAATGGGTTAATGTAACACCAATTAAACTAAACATAACTAACACTAACATATTTATCCTCGTTGTTAACACAAGATGCAATAATATTATCAAGGCCGCCAATATACGGGCTACTAAACTGAGAAGAAAGATGCATGGATTTCCATGTAAATCCTTGATGCATAGAAGACCTTGTGGCACGTGCACTACAGGAACCAGGAAAACTAAACGAAAAAGAAAAAAACATTACCTAAGGCGATTATATATGCATGAATTGAGTAAAATATTACTATATTTTTAACACTACAACATAATTCTAATAAAAACATAGGTACAAACACAACAGTAGTGATGCAACCCCATCACCTTCATTGCTACTGGTTATTTCAAATCCTATCTATCCTTTCTTTCTCACAATTTGTCATCACCACTATAAACTATTAATGAAATAGATTAACATGCAATTAAATAAATTAATTTTACTACGTGAAATAAAAAAAGACTCTTATAAAACAAGTGTCATAAGTGAAATCAATTAAAACATTTAACAATAAGAATAAGGACGAGAATACATCACCTAAAACCATCAAAAGTCGTCATTATTTTCCTTTATATCATCATTACAAGCATCATCATCCATAGTCGATAATATGTCATCATCTAAAAAGTAATCATCTCCATCATGTATGAGGTTTATCCGTTCCACATTAGTTATATTAACTTCCATTTTTGAGATATCATCCCTTCGTAATCGAAGGTCTTCATCATTAATTTCCATTATTTCACCATCTATTATATTTTCCTCAAGCTATCGGTATGGTTCCACTTCACTCAACTCCTCCTTCATTAAAACTTCAGGAAAATCATACTTATCGTATGGAGTATTCTTAATCATAATTTTCCAATTATTCCTTAACTTGATGTTTGTCACATAAAAAACTTGCTCTACTTAATAAGCTTGTACAAATGGTTGGTCTTTGTACCATATATTAGCAATGTTAGAACTAATGAAACCATGCTCATTTGACGTATTCCACACACACCATTCTTTTTTCCAAGGTCCTACTAATCACATTTGAAGAGAACAACCTTGTTGTTTTCAGTGTATTCTAACTCAATAAAATCAATCAACTCGCCATAGAAGTCAATATTGTTTTGTTCATGTTCGCCCACTACTACAATAGAACTATTTGAGTGTTTATGTACTTGTCATTATCTTTGGTGTAAAACCTCTAACCGTTAACTAAACAACTTTTATAGTGTTTCACTTGTCGGTCAGGCCCCCAACATAAAGAGAGAAGTTGATTACTACGAAGATCGGGATACTCACGATCAAATATTCTCACCTATTTAATTTTTAAAATAAAATAATTAGTAAGCATTAATAACCTTATTGATTTACATTAAAACAATAAATTTATGTGCTTACACGATCTTCAAGCCATTTGGAAAATCTCTTTGTGTGTCTTTTTTTAACATTTATGTTGCTTTATGCCTTTAACAAGTCCTTATGCTCCTTAAACATATATAAATGAATTTAATTAATAAAATAAAGGTTATATTTCAATTATATAGGTAGTTTATCTTAACATACTTTATAAATTCTCGTATCTCTCACAGTTATCCCATACATACAAACAAGACTTTTCCCATTCACTCCACGTAAGACATTGGTAATCAGCTTTTCCAAGCAAATGACCATTATACTGAAAATGGATAAACCTTATTCAAAATAATTTCCATCATAGTTCCTACCATATCGATTAAATCATGTCTCAACACCATGTGGATACATTGAGCAAAACGTTAGGCATTCATTAAGAATGTAAGCCTTAGCTTTTGAGCCCTCTAGATATGCATTGTTTCCCATAATAAATTTTAAAGTATGCATATATTTGTCAATAACAATGAATACAAGTACAACAAAAAAATTAAATCATTACATATAGAAGAAATTACTTAATTTGTTTACCTTTCAAAATGATACATCCATCAATATTGCACGGGTCCACCGAGAATGGCCTCTCGCACAAGATGAATCGACAAGTGAACCATAACATCAAAGAATGTCGGTGGAAATATTATTTCAAGATTACACATAGATATAGAAAGTTTTTCCTCAAGCCTCTCGAACCCAATGACTCACAATATTTTTGGACACTAGCCTTAAAGAATAACCCAATCTCAATTCACGGTTGACACACTTCCTTAGAAAGATGACTACGAATTGCAGCTGGTAGTAAGAGTTGTAGAAAAATGTGATAATCATGACTTTTCATTCCTAAAATTTCATTCATCAACATTCACACATTGAGATATGTTTGACGCATACCCATCAAATAACTTCAATGATTTCTAAATTCACATAAAATCCTTTTCTTTGCTTTATAGACGGTGTGGCATGCAAAAGGGATCACCCATTTATCTTTCTTATTATATGGATACAAGTCTTTGCATATCCACATTTCCTTTAAATCAAATTGAGACTTAATAGTGTCTTTTCTTTTCCCATAAATGTTTAGCAATGTTCCCAAAATTCTTTCACGCACATTTTTCTCAATATCCATGACATCTAAGTTATAACACATTTTACGATCTTTCCAATAAAGAAAATCATATAATACATTAATCTTGTCCCAATGCAACTCATACTTCTCACACCTCCTCTTTCAACACGCTTTATATGTCATCATATACTAATGGTTTAACTCTGTCTAATTGAGAAAGTATGTCATCATTACTAAGCTCTTTTGGTCATTCCCGATGCTCCTTCTTACCATAAAAAGAAAACATATTTTCTCGCCATATATGATTCACTAGTAAAAATTAACGATGTCCCATGTAGCATGCTTTATTCCAATTCTTCAACTACATTGAATATGTCTTCTTATTACATACCGGGAAATATAATTTTCCCTTTATGATCCATTCTAACAAGTTAAAATTCATAGGAAAATCATTGATAGTGCACATCAAGGTTGTATGTAACTAGAAGGTACTCCATGTGAAAGCATCATATGTTTAAACCCCAACTTCCTACAACTTTGCTAACTCCTTGATCAAGGGTTGAAGAAACATGTTAATGTTGTTTCCAGGAGACCTAAGACCTATTAGAAGCATTGACGATATAAACAAGGATTGTTTCATACATTTCCAATGAGGTAAGTTGTATGTCACAAGAAGGATTAACAATATGTCATGCTTGCTACTCACATTTGAAAATGGATTGTATGCATCACTAGAGAGCTCAAGCCTAACATTATAGGCATTTCTAGCGAATAACCCATGAAATTTATCAAATTCTTTCCATATTTCCACATCATGAAGATGTCTGAACACATTAGGATCCTCAACATGCTTATTTATATGCCAAATTATCTCTAAATCTATGTCCTTATTTATATATAAACACCATTGATTTTTTTAATTTTTACTCTCCGTATGTTGGATACTTAATTTTTTCTCACTTGGTCCCCAAAAGAAAATGAAATCATTTATGAACACATCAATCTTCACATAATCAGGACCTAAGTCTCGAACTACTTTCTCTGCCTCATAAACAGACTTTGGGATTTGGGTGTCGTCTAAAATTGCTTTCTTAAAAGTTCAAGAAGCAAGTAAACAATTTTTTTTGTCCAATTGTTCGTTGATTTTAGATGCATTATCTCAATAAAAAGGGATGATTTAGATATCTTCGGACAATCCGACTGAAATTGTTGTTATGTATCCCTTGTTACTCTAGAAAACTTTTCCCCATCACCCTATAGCTCTTGGCGTAATGTGTCTATTAGAATCATTCCTTACAATATCATCATTGCAATGCCCGATAAACATATAATGCAACATTCCCTCCATATCGTCTTTCTCAAACTCGTTTCTAATTTTTTCTTATTTCCATCCAATCTCATGACTTTAACTTCAAACTTAATACTGATTAAAATCATAACCATTATCGGTGTGTGATTCAATTGGTTCTACATGATTTATCCACCTAGTATAAATTTTCACTATGCCATGTACAAGCAAATGACTTAGAATATCTTGACATTTTTTAAATAAAATCTATTACACTACTTGCACGAGCATATAATCTTACCATCTTGCTCAACAATAGCAAATGAGAAATTCTATAAAATGCTTAACCCCATGGCGATATGCTCTACTAATTATGTTTCGATGGTGCATCAAACTATTATACATTTTAAAGACCCTACCATATGAGAAAACATTCAAATATATCAACAAAATTCTAACAAAATATGAGGTTTAGAACTAATATTTAAGAATTTCATATATAGTTAGATTGCCACCATCTTGTTTTTTTTTTTTGGGGGGGGGGGGGGGGGGGGGGTGTTATATTAATGATGCTATGCATTTTAGCTTAACCGGTAGGTTTTAATGGCTGAGATATTGCTATTGTTAAGTTCTTGTTCGAACTGATATGAATTTAGTGTGTGATCTCAATGTGATATCTTTCATAACAAAGGTAATTCAAATTTTTTAACATAAAATTCAGCTAAGAACAAGTATTAAAGAAATCTACTTCCAAGATTGATGCCATATCACATAGTCATCCAAAAATTCACATTAAAAGCAATCAACGTATATAAGAATTCAGAATTTCGAACATAAAATATTATTAGGCAAAGAGTGAGCATTAAGACTTCATATTTTGAACCTAAACCATTAATCCATAATTAAAAACCACATAATTTAAAATAATATATTAAAAAAATAGCCCACCTCCCATTTTTCATAGAATAAAAAATGTCTGGGAATCTATTTTCAAAGCTCTCTAACGATGTTGTTCTCACGGTTTTCATCTATTATTATTTACAGTTGTTTGAACTCAAAATGTTCCCAAAAATCCCCATAATTGTATATATAAAACCGACAAAGATTCAACAAACTACACTTTTCATCGATTCATAAACTAACAGTTTGAACATCAAGATAGATTACTTGGGGAAAAAAGATAAATCCACCAAGATAGATTTTGTGGGTATGCGGTCAGTGACGGTACTCGATGACAAAGGTGAAGAAATATTCAGTGGTGGTACCCGATGTCTTAGGGGAAGTCGAGGGGAAGCCTGGAGAAGGGGAAGGTAATAGTGCTAGGAGAGAGAGAGAGAGATAGAGAGAGAGGTAATGGTGTGGTTGGAAGTGAGGTTTTTTTTTCAACTTCATAGTAAGGACATATAATAAAATTATGTTTTTAATAGGACTTATAATAAATAATATTGTTACCATTTTTATAGATTGTCGAGGAATTCTTTTTCCATTGTGAGTTTATTTTTGTTAAATTTTTTTAGCAAAATTAAAAATTTCCACTAAATGCCTACTTTTAGTGGCAAGAATTTAGTTTTTTCTAACCACTTAACTACAAATTATTCCCGCACAAGCCGAAATTTGGGCTTTAAACAATTAGTGGTAATCTTAGCAACGATTTTCCTTTTTGCTACCAATACATCTCTTAAAATTATCTTTAAGTGGCAATCCAAAATTTTGCCACTAAATATGTTATTTAATGGCAGATATTGATTTGCTACCCAAAAATTGCCGCCAATAGTCATTTTGTCTTTTAGTTACGGAATTTTGAATAAATGTTTTTTCGACTTGTGAACAAAGTAGTATTTTTCTTTTCTGTGTGTGTGTGTGTGTGTGTGTGTGTGTGTGTATAAATGTTAATGCTAAAAATTAAGGAATGATGAATAATGTTTGGATAGACAATAAATTTATCTTTATCAATAAAAGTTGTTAATTTGTTTCATATAATTATTTTTTATGGATAAGAATTCGAAGAAATATTTATATATAGGGTCAATCGATGAATAGTCCCTCGAACATTTTTTAATAAACTTTAAGTCCAATCTTTTTTATTTTGTTTCAAAAAAATCCCTCACCTCTCTCCCCCCACCACCTACACCCCCTCCTCCCACCCCACTCCCGGAGCTTTGACAACCCTCATCGGAGCCCCAACTAGGGTCATCGGAGCACCGAAGAGGGATTTTTGAGCTCCGGTAGAGGTTGTCGGATCATCCATGAGGGTTGTTGGAGCTCCGCCAGTGAGATGGATGGGTGTGAGGTGGGATGCCACTAGCACGGACCCTTAAAAATAAAAGAATATTAGGTAAATTGGTGCATGAGGGACTAAATGAGTTAAACTATAAATAAATGTCTTTTCCTACAAAATATGCATCTATATTGGATACTATATATTAATTGACCCATGGACGGAGCTATGTGGGGACGAGTGGGGGCTTGTGCCCCCACAGTTTTTTTAAACAAAAATAGAAAATTAGGGATATAGGGGTAAACATTATATTAGTTAAATTTTTTTAGGTGTTTTCATAAATTGACTAAGCAAAGCAGTCCTTTAAAGCCTAATCTATTTTTTTTTATAAGTAAATGATGCATTAAAACATATCCGCCCAAGGGGGAGGAAACCTGTATACAAGAAGTATACCAAATGAAAACACAAAGGGCTAATCCCCAAAACAGACCAGACAAACCCATAGAGCTCCTCCAAAAATTCAAGGAAGAGAGACAACGATGAATCTTGTCTTCTCTTATACCAAGTAAGAAGAAGTCTCAAAAATTTGTACCGAATTCGAAAAGGATCGAGCTCGACCCCCTCAAAGCATATCATATTCCTCTCTTGCCAGATGGTCTAAAAAATACAATGCGGGACCATCATCCAGACCTCCCGCAGACCAGACCAAGCCCTAATCCTCCTCCAAGCCGCCATCACCTCACACACCGAAAGAGGCATAACCCAAACAATGTAGAATATAGAGAATGTCAAATCCCAAAGTCCCCTAGTCACATGACAATATAGAAGGAGGTGATTAGTCGTCTCCTTCTCCTTGTTACACAACCAACACCTACAATCCATCCTCCTACCTATACTCTGAAGCCCCTCAATAGTTAAGATGTCCTGCCTGACAGCGGTCCACACAAAGAAATGAACCTTAGGAGGCGCATGACACTTCCAAATGGCCTTCCACGAAATTTGCACACATCCACGACCCCTCAACACATTATAATAACTCTTAACCGAATACAGTCCATCTTGAGAGCACGACCACCTCAACCCATCCGCCCCCGAAGACGGAGTCAGTGCCAACCTTAGCCAATCAAAGAACTCATCTGCCTCTTCATGTTCCCAATCCCGATGATCCCTCCTAAAATTTGGGTCCCACACTACACGATACCCTACCCTCTGCCTATGATCCTCAACAATCCCCTCTTTGTCTCCCCTAAGAGGATACATCCTCAGGAACAGATCCTATAAAGAACCCCATGCGTTCCATTTATCCTTCCAAAACCTGATACGATTCCCACTACCGAGCTGGAAGGAAGTGAGCAGAGAGAACCTCCCCCACCTAAGCTCAATATACCTCCACCACCCCACCCCATGAGCAGAGCGGCCCATAACAGGACCCCAACCATAAGGACCCACCCCATGCCTAGCAACCACTACTTTCCTCCACAATCTGTCTCCTTCCCTATTAAAGCGCCATAACCACTTCCCCAGTAAAGCCTCATTGAAATGGGTCAAGCTCCTCACCCCATCCCCACCCTCTCTCAGCGGCATGCACACCTCCTCCCAACTCACCAAGCAATACTTAAACTGATCATCATTCCCTCTCCACAGAAAGTCCCTCATAATTTTATTGAGCCTTTTACCAACGGACCCCGGTAAAGGAAGAACCGACATAAAATATATGGGGAGACTAGATAAAACGCTTTTGATCAACGTCAACCGACCACCTTTGGAAAGATAGATATGCTTCCAACCTGCTAACCTCCTCTGTATCCTTTTAAGGATCGAATCCCACATCGCACGAGACTTAAACTTAGCCCCTAAAGGGAGTCCAAGATAAGTAGAAGGTAGAGATTTGACCCGACATCCGAGCACACTAGCAAGATGACACAAGTTACCCACCTCTCCAACGAAAATCATCTCACTCTTATTGACATTAATAAGTAGCCCCAACACAACCTTATAGCATATCAGTAACAATCGCGCAGACCTCACCTCATCTACCGACGCCCCACAAAAGATGATAGTGTCATCCGCAAATAGAAAGTGCGAGACCTCAATAGAATGGGGAACATAACTCCCTATCAAAAAGCCTGAGACAAGGCCACCCTCCACTGTACGACTCATCATCCGAGAGAACACCTCCATAACTAAGATAAAGAGAAAATAGGACAACGAGTCACCCTATTGAAGACCATGTGAACTCGAGAAGAACCCTTCAGGAACCCCATTAACAAGAACAGAGAAACTGACAGAGGAAATGCATCTCTTCATCCACCTGCACCACCGCTCCCCAAACCCCATTCTTCTAAGCAGATAAAGAAGAAACTCCCAGTTTACATAATCGTAAGCCTTATCAATGTCAAGATTTCATAGAATGCCAGGCACCCCACCTCTCAACCTGGCTTCAATGCACTCATTCGCAACCAGCGCAAACATCAAGGATTTGATGACCACCAACAAATTCACTATGCGCATCCGATACAAGAGGATCAATCACATTTCTAAGTCTAACCGATAAGACCTTAGATAGGAGATTATACATACTACCTACTAAACTAATAGGCCTGAAGTCATGCATATTCGTCCCCCCCCCCCCCCCCTCAACCTTAGGAACTAAAGTAATAAACGTGGCATTCAGACTCCTCAAAAAGTAACCCCTATCATAGAACTCGCTAAACACAACTATCACATCCACCCTAAGGACATCCTAGCAGTGCTGGAAGAAAGCCATAGTGAACCCGTCCGGGCCTGGTGCCTTATCACCGCACATCGACCTCAAAACCTGAACAACCGTTTCCTCTGTAAACATCCGTTCCAACAGAGCCACCTTGTCTCCTGAAATGCTCACCACTGGAAGCCCATCCATCTTCGGTCGCTAAGACTCCTCCTCCGTATACAAACCCTTGTAGAATTGACTGATTTCCTTACGAACCTCTCTCTCCTCTGTGAACTCCACTCCTCTAACTTCCACCTTCCCGATATGGTTAAAGAGGCTAATTCCCATTAGCCTCTTTATGGGGAAAAAAATGTGTTGTTGTCCCCTTCCCTAAGCCAGAGCGTCATAGAGTTCTGCCTCCAACTCATCTCCTCCTGCATCAAACGCTTTCCCACTTCTCTCATTTTCTCCACCCTCACCACTCTTTCTACCTCCGTCAAACCACCCACCCCCTCTTTTTCGTCAAGAACCCTAATATCCTCCAGAGCCTTCTCAATCCCCCCCCCCCCCCACACACACACACATTGCCAAACCCATATCTGTTCCATCGTATGTTATCTCCCTTAAGGCGAAACAATTTAGACGCCAGTCTGAAACTCGCATTCCCCTCCACCTCATACCCTTGCCACCACTCATGAACCCTCCTCGGAAAATCCTCCTCCTTAAACCACATATTCTCATAATGAAATGGGGTCCTCCCCCCCCCCCCCCCCCCCCCCCACAACCCCCACCGCACTCCAACAAAATAAGAGTGTGATCAGAAGTCACCCTAGGAAGACAAGATTGTGCTACCCCATAAAAATGCTCCTCCGAGTCATTAGAAAGTAAAAATGGGTCCAATCGAGACAGCGAGGGCTCGTCTCTAAAACTAGACCAAGTGTAAACCCCTCCCCCTAAAGGGAGATCAATCAACTTCGACTCGTTGATGAAGTCCGAGAAATCTCGCATGAATGAATTCGACCTCCCCCCATCACTCCTCTCCAAGGGGAAACGGACAATGCTGTAGTCCCCCCCTCTCCCGTGCACCAAGGAATGCCCCAGTCACTCCTGGGCCTATCAATTCCTCCCACAAATCCCAACGATCCGAGTCCTCCACTGGCCCATATACCCCCAAGAACCTCTAAGTGAAACCATCCTCCACATTTCTGAATAAGCATGAAAGAGACCACACCCCAACTAGAACATCGAGTTTTTCCACCATGCTATTATCACATACAATCAAAATCCCACCTGAGGTCCCCTCCGAATTCAGACAACACCACTCTATCCTACGCCCTCCCCATATAGAATGTGCCATCTCCCTATCCATACCCTCCAACTTAGTCTCTTGTAGGAAGATTATATCCGGCCTCCACCGCACAATAGCCCCACTGACAACACCTCTTTTTTGAGGTCATTCAAACCCCTCACATTCCACGAGATGAGTCGTAACTTCATAGGAAACCATTTGTGCCCCCACTCACCCCCCTCTCCACCCCTTCCACTCTCTCCTTCTGCCTCTCCTCAATATAATGGAATAACAAGAGTGCCTCCTTCTCATTCCCCACAAAATTAATCCCTAAGAATGTACTAAAGCCCCGCCCTTATAACATTAGAGACCCATTCTTTCGCCTCAGTCTCATGAATTCTCTCACCTTCCCGGCCTCCGGACTCCTCCTATCCCCTTTATAAATTCCCAAGCTCCACCCACAGCCTAGGATATAGGGCCACCATGCTACCTAGATTTCCCTTCCCACTCATCGACATCCCCGAGGTGCCAAATGAATCATCAAGCGCAAGGTCCCCCCCTCCACCTCACCAACCCCCTCCTCCACAATCGTGTAGAGCAAACTAGATGAAGAAACTGGAACACGACCCTCGGGCACGCCTGAACCTTGCGTCGTCCCCTCAATAACATTTTTACCTTTATAATCCCCTCTATGTTTATGTTTTCTATTAAGCACCCCATGTTTCAAAACTTTCCCCAAATTAAGTCACGGACCAATTTTATTAAAGTAAGAACACTGTTTACTATTTCTAATAGGAGGGGTGGGGCAATTAGCCCTGCTAAGAAGAGAAATAGAATTACCATCTTTAATCAATTTCATACTATTATTGCCATCTGATAACAAAAGAGTGGGCCCAACCTTCTTATTACCCAGCTTACTAAAGGCCTCCACGCAACACCTGTTACCCACTTCAGACACCAAATGTAGCTTACCAAAATTATTCAAGTTCTTGCCAAACCCACTACCCCCATTAAAATTGGCCAAAACGTCATTGTCACCCTTTGCACCATCTAACCCAAGTCTAATCCCACCCTCTGACTGGCCCGCCACCCTACTATCCACCAAACCTCGTACATAAGCCTGCACACAGTTCGGCGGATGAGACGTATGCACATCAAGTTTGTTGCTCATATCACCTCCACTGTGCTCCCCAATGCACAACATATCCCCAGACTTGAACCTGCTGGAGTTGGACACAGCTACTGACGTCCCAGGACGTTGTAGAACCTGGGCTTTCTCATAATGATGCCCCTTAGCTGACTGAGCAGAGGACCGTATATAATCTTGTTCAATACCCAAGTGTGGAGCCTTGCCTCTACTGCCTATGAGATTGATGGACATAGCGACGTCGACACCCGAGGAATAACCCACCATCTTTGCCTCCAGGCAACTAACTATGCCATTCCCATAGCTAGATGGATCTTTCTCTTCTACACCCGGAGAAGCAACCCGACCATGCTTCACCTCACCTGCTTGACGTGAGGGAAATCATTGATCCCCCACCTGCAGTTTCTTCGCCTCCGCTCTACCCACCTCCTTCCCAGGTAACTCTACACCACTAAAGCAACACAGAGGAGACTTCTTGACAGAGCAAACACCCATCCACCAGCTTCGATAGAAATAGTCTCTGGAAAACTCGCAGCCCCATGCACCAAAATTCTGGCCAACCTCAGCTCTACTCCAACTGCGTGTCATCGTCAATATTGAGGTAACCTCCACACTGGTTACCTACGACCTGAAAAACTTCCATATTCCACAAATGAAGGGGAGACCCTCAATCCCGATCTAGCGACTAGTTGAACGCCCCCCATTCTTAGAAAAACAACCCAGTGGATGCCACCTATCCAAAAACAAATTCGTACCATGTACATACCACTGTTTCAACTGCAAGAACCTACTAGCTTCGAGCTCAGAAGAAAAAATGAAACAAAACAGCGAAGAATACAAGCATCGCACAACCACTCCACCAACCGCCTTCCAATGAGAGTCCGCCCACAACTTCAACTTCTCCAGCGATGGTGGTATACCATCTGCACTACCAACTCTACCCACCAAGGCTCTTTTAAAAAATCTAACTCTGGACGCACAAGAGTCAACATCGACGGAGAACTTATGCTTCAGAAGGGGATCCGGATGTGCCTTGAGCAGCGAAAACGGCCAGGGCTCGACGGCGATCGCATTAAGATACGTTATAGCTCCAAACACCATAGCTTTTAACCTGTTGAAGACTAAACAGGACCCTGTCCAGAAACCTTTAATCCTTCAACAGTGCAATCTAATATAGGCCAGCCAACATCTTCTTAACTGTAGTTTTGTCATCGTCGCTTTAACCATATAGTTAAAGACTAATCTATTAAACCAACACATTTGACAAAACAGCAAAACAAACCCATTTTACAAAACAATACCACCGCTTCGTTGGTCTCCCCGCCATGACGGTGGTCCCCTCCCCTACTTCCGATTGCCCTACCCTACTTCCGGTGGTCCCCTCCCCCTCCACTGCTTCTCATTTACAAACAATAGGTAAAAAAAAAAAATTATTTGATTGTTAGACTCTTTCTCTTCTTATTTATTTGGTTGTTTAAATTTATTTGATTGGTTGGGTTTGTTTGAAGATTGAGATTTTAATTATATATATTTGTTTAGGATTTTTAAATTTGAATTTAGTTAGGGTTTCAAATTATTCAAATTTTAGGGGTACTAGAGTTAATGTTTAGAGTTAAAAAAATTGGGATTAATTGATGTTAATAAATAATTTCCTCCTGTTATGCTATTTATTTTAGGGGATATTATTGTTATGTTATGCTATTACTTTTTTTCGAATATAGTTGTGACCTTAATTTTTTTGTTGTTAAGTTTTTTCTCTTTTCATTAGAGTAAATAAATATTTTAGTAATTATTTGATAAATACTAAAAAATAACTTGAAAAAATTCGGCTCGGGAGCTCTCACTATCGAAAACTCCTGGTTATGTCCCTCAATTGACCTTTACATATATGCTCGATTGTACTATTATTATTTTTTGTATTGTAATATTATGTTTTATATGTTCATCATGTATGACTAAATCATCTCTAAAATCTTTTTATTGAAATTATTTCAATGAAGAAGTGCTCCTTTAAATAAGCGAAGATGTGCAACAGATTTACGTAACTTCGGCCAGTTTTGGGTATCCTGAGAGTTGAGAAAAATGAGCTCCTGCTTGCACCTGACGACCCACGGAACTACATACCTGCCTAACCCTTCCTCACCGACAGAAGAAGACGGTGAGAATTAATTGAAATGCGATAGACATGCTAAGACCTGTTCTTTTCCTCGCATAACATTTGGTAATGATGGGTCAAATTTGTACAGATTTTGAATTCATTTTCGATTCTTTTACGAGTGAATGCGAGAACTTGTGTGGTCCCGAAATAAAAAATAAAATAAAAAGAGGGGGAGAGAGAACTTGATGGATACACTTTAGCTTCTTTCTGTTTTCTAATGTATTAACGTTTTCATATTTTTTTTTCTTGTCTAAAAACTGCATATTAATGGCTTCGACCTAGATAAAATCTGTTGTTTCATTCCGAGTAATTGTTATTGTAAAAATTGAAATTGTTAGATTCTTATGTAAAGGAAATGAAAATTTGAGGCTTAACTGATTGAAATGGATTACGAAAATCTACAAGAGCGTTTTAAATTCTATTAAATAACAATAACCCGAATCAAAATGATGCCTTAATTGAAAATTTTTGGTTCCAAAATTGGAAAATTTAGAAGATGGAGAAAAATAATTTCCTACGATGACTACAAATTTGCCGATCCTATTAAAATGACGATCAACATGATCCTCCAACAAGATTAATCCTCCATTTTTAGACATTTTTTAAGGAATCATATTAAAATTTCATGTTAACTCTCAGTAAAGAGCGTCTACATATTTGAACTCTCCTTCAAACAAAATTGCTAATCATCACATATAGGGAGACCAAATTAACATAACATAGTACTCGAATAAGTAATATTCCATGAAAGTAAAATCACTCCTTCAATCTTCTTATGATAGTAATAATCCCCACTCCAAATTAAAAATCATCCTTTCTAAAATTGGGTGAGATTACAATGTTAGAAAAGTAAACAAAACTCATAAGAAAACAATTATCCAAGTATATGTCTTAAATTCCAAGGTACTCATTACTATGAGAAGGGTAAATTTAGGATGTGTAATTTTTTCATAAAATGTTGGACCTTCCTAAGGTGATTTCTAATTAGAGGGAGTAATACAAAAAAATTGTTTTGATGTGAAGTCACTCTTTCAACTAATAACCCTATGAATAATAGAATTCCAATGTTTAAAAAAAGTAATAAAAACACATTTATATCTCTTTTATAACCCCCCCCCCCCCCCCCCCCCCCCCAAAGTGCAGTTGTGGTGTTGGTTTTCTACCTCTTAATTTTGAATCTGAACAATTCAGACTTAAGATGTACTAAATAGCGTTTATTTTTTTAGTTATTAAGAGGTTAACGACTATTTTTTACTTTGAATGATTAAGAGATAAATTTAACTCTAAAGTATGAATCAATTTAAATACATTCATTCAAAGGTCCATTCAGACATAAAAACAAATATATTTTTCAATTTCAGACTAAATATTAGATTTAGATTTAGATTCAAATGAAAAAGAGAAAACAGTGTTAGAGGTCAAACCCAACAAGTGAAATGCAAATAAATTGAGTTTTTGTTTAGATTTATTTACGGTATTCCAAAGCCCGAAACTTGAGCCTCCTTGCATAAATTTTTAGGTTTTTGGATTAATCGGGACTCCTCTCATGATGATAGTTTATAATTTTTTTTCTTTTTTTTAGGTTTTTGGTGTTTAGTGCCATATTCAAAGTTTTTTTAGTCTCCCCTCCATTTTTTTTTAAATTGTATTAATTCTTATAACCACTAAAAACCTTCATCAACCGTCTCTCTTCCTTCCCACGAAAAATAACACGTGTCCCGTGATTGTTATAACATGACCGGTGACTAAAAAAATAAAAACATGTGAATGAATACAAAAATAAAAACATGTGAGTGGGGTAAATAAATATTAAAAAGTGGCGTAATCCCTTTTTATTTTTTTTTGGATTCTTTGCATGTGTTGTGCTGTGTGTGTTGGGGGGGGGGGGGGGGGGGGGGGGGGGGGGAGGGGAAGGGAATAACTGGGGTCACATTTAGAATATTGTATTCATCAAAACATATTTCATTAGATATTGTGTTTGCATTCCTACCATTTGGGGGGGACGGAAGAACTGGGGTCACATTTAGAATATTGTATTGACCAAAACATATTTCATTAGATATTGTGTTTGCATCCCTACCATTTTGAACATTATGCTGCAAAAGATACGTGGAAATGAGAAATCCGGGAAGAAGCTTTAAAGCCAGGACAGAATTTTACGGAGTACACCAACATTTTCTAGAGGTAAATATCGCCAACTCTCTCTTAAATTAATTGGTTGGATCTAATGAAGCAAGTAATCGCTATCCTGATGGATATTATCAGTGAGGTCAACAGGTGGTTGTAAGATTGGGGAAAACAAAGGTTTTGGCGATTTTGGAGTGAGAGGACATAGGTTGACTGTTGTTTGCAAATGGGTTTGTTGAAATGTCTATGTTTTCAATAGCTAGAAGGGTAAATGGGTTTCAGAACATCTACGTTGGTTTTAAGAAAAAGGGATGTTTATTGAAAGAGTGGGTTTATATAAAAAAAAACCCTAAAAAATTTTTTTTTAAAAAAACGAAAGGGGGAAGAGAAAATGTAAAAATGTTTGAATCTCAATAATCTGCTGGCTCCTTCTTTTCTTTTTCTGGTTCAAGAAGATCATCTAAAACACTATCATCTAGATACTCAAATTCGATCACTTCCCTGCTATGTTGTGAGCTGTCTTGGCCGGCCAATGAACTTTGTCCCGCCGGAGCATAAGATGAGGAAGAAGAAGACCATGAGGAGGATGATGATGATGATGATGAAAATGATGGCAATGTGGAAAACTCATTGGGAAAATTTAAGACCGCAAGATGACCTCTTAGGCTAAATGTAGCACGATCATAAGCCCTAGCCGCTTCCTCGGCTGTGTCAAACGTTCCCAGCCACAGTCGTTGGCCCTGCCTTGTTGGGTCCCTAGTTTCCGCTGCATATTTCCCCCATGGACGCCTTCGAACACCACGGTATTTAACTTTCTCCCTCCCCTTCTCTTGCATGTCTTTCTCTTTAAAAGGCCCTTCCATGTCTCTTTCTTTTTTTCCGAAAATGTTCTCTTTAAATTTGTTTCAAATTTTGAGGCAATAGAAGAATGAGTATCTTGTTAATATTCATTTGAGTTAGATATATATACATAGTTTATGTAATGTTTACAACATGCGTTTCCCGGAAGTTTCTTCCTAGTTGAACAAAAGTTCGATTGTTGGACTCCCAATCTATAACTATAATTTTAAAATGAGACTTTTTAAACAGTTTTCATTTATGCCTGGGTTTAGAGGCGTTTTCTGACGGTAAAGGGGACATAATTTGTTTCGAGAAACCTCGTACCCGTAGAGGTTCTTTGTAATATGACATCGACACTAGGGAGGTTCAATGATTTTCCCATTTCACTTTTAAGGGTTTTTCTTTTTAACAAAGAGGAATGATATTTTTACGGGGTGGTATTATCAATTTAGTATTAAATACGTTTTAAATGATTTGTATTTTGGTGGGACTCAAATCATAAAATAACCAAATTATATTATAGTACAAGCAAATAAAACAATACCTATACTAACTCGATACTACCACCCGGTGTCCCTATCATTATTTTTTATCAAAAGTATAGTCTCCTAACCAAACAATCGAAATTGCCCAAAGGTCCAATTTGATTCGCGGTAAAGCTGGGTGCAATCTAATTTCTTTCGAACATTACAGAGAAAATGTAAGATTATTGTGTTTGATGTGAGGTTAAGTTGCATGGTAATATGGGATCTAATGGAATCAGATTACCTCCGATGTGGGAAAGTTAGAGAAATCAAAATCCATCCAATATAAATGGAATTCTTACTTTCTTATGTGAATCCTTACAAATAATTTTTGTAAAAAAATGCCTTTAAAAATATTAAATTATAAAAACGGCCCACAAAACCTAAATATTTATTTCGTGAAGATAATTTTGTTAAGTTGGTTTGTATTAAATGTAACGTCGAACAAATTTTATTTAACCATTTCTTCTACTCATGTAATAAGTAATTTGATTAACTTACAATATAATACATATATATATATAAAAAATAAATTAATATATTTGTTAAATATTGGAAAATAAATATGTAAAAAAAAGCACATTTGCATTCATACGTTTATAAATAGTGAACCGTAATATTGTGTATATATACGTGTGCACACACACACACAATATATATATATATGGAGATGATAAGATGTGAACATAAAAGATGAACATTTTAATGAACCTTAAAAAAATACGTAACACCCAATCAATTGTAATTCCTTTATTGTAATTGGTCGGTGCCAGCGGCAACGGATACGCGTGTGACACGGGTGTTTTCTAATACGCGCGTGTGACACGTGTGTTTTCAATACACGCTTGTCCGTTATCATTGGCGCGTGTCACACGCATGTTCGTTACCACTGGCGCAGACCAATTACAACATAAGAATTAAAATTGATTAGGTGTTTGTTTTTTTTTTATTACGGTTCATTAAAATGTTCATCTTTTATATTCACTTCTGAACTTCCCCCTATATATATGTGTTTGTGTGTGTGTGTGTGTGTGTAATTGCCAAAGCGTATTATTGCTATATATTATACATTCCCATGTAACTTTCCATGCATGAACCAAACAAGAAATTTTGATTCCCAATAGGAATCCGTTGGTTAACCAAACTGAACGAAAGAATTTAAAAATCTGGTAAAAAGTTTCTTGGTAATTACTTTCCTAGTAATCACAATCCATCCAAAATATTACAGCAAACCAAATATTACCTTACTTCGAGTTGTAAAATATTCGTCTAACCCTTTATCTTTTCTGCTGATAATTTAGTGATACATAATTTTAGGTATAGAAATGTACATAAATTAAAAAAATTCACGAAAATTAAATGTGTAAGTGATATCGCAAGTAAATAGAACTAAACCATAACTTATATTAGTTAATTCTTAATTGAATTGAATTAAATTAAATTATAATCTTAATTTTATTTTATGTTTGAATATTAATTATATGCATATTTATGGAAGGAACACACGCACCCGTGCTCATGCGCCCGCAACTTCACAATCCCAACTGAAGCTTCGACAACTCCCTTCCAACAGTGATGCCACCATAATCGCCTTCACAGAATGCCTTTTTTTCAATAATCCCAATACATAGTCTTTCTATCGGTGGCTTGGGTTAGCGGGTCAAAATATCCTTAATCAATACACGACCCGTTAAGATTAACGAGACTAATGGCAATAGCCAAACATGATCTGTTAATATTAACGGATACCCATCACGAACCGTTAGCAACCGCTAGTATTAACAAATCAGTTTATGTCTAAACGGGTGACGGTTTAGGTGATCCTATAGTACCCGTTAGTCTCCATTAATTAAAAAATAATGAGTTCTAATGGTTATTCGTATTGTATATTGGTTGGGTAACCTTATAGTACCCATTAGTCTTTAAGAATTTAGAAATAATGGGTTTTAATAGTTATTCTTATTGGGTACAGGGTAGATGTCCCTATACTATCCGTTAGTAAGGGCTACCCTTTTTTGTTACCCCCGACTTCAAAGTGTTGTAACTTACTTTGTCTTTACTTGTGTGGGTCCCGTCAGGACATAAAAAATAAATCAAGGTACAACACTTTCATGTCGGGGGTAAAAAAAAGGGGTACCCAAAAGGAGTAGCCCTAGTGTTACCCTAACGGATATTAACGGGTACAAGTAAATTTTCAAATCTGAACCGTTAGTATTAACGGGTCTATCATATTAACTCGTTAATGATCTAAACCCAATAAAAATAAATACATTAACTTATAATTTCGTATTGAATCGTATCGTATTAATAAATTATTACATTTTTTTGACACGTCTAGAGTCTATTGTAACCGTGTACGGTTGATTTAGTACATCAATAGTTTATTTATTTATTTATATGGAGGGTCCGAGAGCCGTGGCTTCAAATTTATATTGGGAAAATCAAAGTCAGGACCTTGAGGGCAAGCTTCTTAGTCATCAATTATTAATCCCTCAACCAAACCATCGTGGTTGGAGAAGCATTGGACAAAGCCTCTTATTATGAAAAACTACTGCATCACAAAGTAAAATTATTCAAATGTTAAAATTATTCAAATGTAAAATTCACAAGAGTAAATAGTATAAAGTCATTTTATATAATTTCTTTTTGGTCAAAAGAGATAATATGATTTTTTTTAGCAAAAAGGTTGTGACCTTACATGCGATGCATTTAATCTTCCTAAGATACATCTCAACCAGAATTGGTTTCCACCTGATATTTGGTATTGTCAAAAGAAACATCATTTTTAAATAATTTACTATCAACAAGATAAGATTGGTATTATTATTTTATCTTGTTCCCTGTGCGGACAACCAGAAACATGGACAATTTGTTTGGAAGCTATTTAGACTTGACCCACATTTATTTAAATTTCGTAATAGCAAATTATTTTAATCTAAATAAGATGGTGATTATATACGCATAACTCCTCTTTTGCGAATCGCTCCGCATTGTAATAGTGCGGGTTGGACATGTGTCACCTGGTGATGGGAGCAGAAAAGAGAGAGAGCGAGCCAATAATTTAGTCGATAATTTCTAGGCTCACTGCGAGGCGACATATGTCCGCTCCACATTGTTAAATACGGGAGAGCCCAAACAAGAGCATTATATATATATACTAGCGGATACCCGTGCCGAGGGCACGGTGATAAATTTACTCCCGTGATAAAATCCAGCCCATAAAAAAATTAAAATTAAAATAAAAAAAGAGTTAAAAAATCCATATCTATTTATTAAAAAAAACAATTTAAAAAAAAAAAAAAACTTTTAGCATGACATTTCATGCATGGGCATGAAATGTCAAAAATATCATACATGCTTCTTTGTCATCCCCATATGGCGTTATATATATATATATATATATATATATATATATATATATATATATATAGAGAGAGAGAGAGAGAGAGAGAGAGAGAGAGAGAGAGAGAGAGAGAGAGAGGTTCACATGCATACCCCAGTTTGCATGGCGCGGATCATTTTTGACAAAATAGTAAAAAAAACATTTTTTGGTTAATTTTTCTTATAGTTTCTAAACATTCAGTGGGACCACAAAAAAAGTTCAACTCAAATGCATTTTTTTGCTATTTTTAAAAAATCGGCCAAAGTTTGTCTGTTTGGCCGATTTTTTGAAAATCGCAAAACAATTCATTTTGAGTTGAATTTTTTTTTATGATCCTACTGAAATATTTAGAAATCAACCCAAAAAAATATTTTTTTATTAATTTAAAAAAATAGTTCGCACAGAGGGTATGCAAACTGGATATACATGAGAGTATTTATCTCTATCTCTCTCTATGTGTGTGTGTGTGTGTGTGTGTGTGTGTGTGTGTGCATAAAATAAAGGAGGATGAACTTTTTGTCATTATCGACTAATGGTTGATATCGAAAGTTGATGAATTTGATATTTATCAACTAGCGGCTGAGATTTAATGTAGGTAATGGTTCAAGATGATGCATATGGGGGAAATCTATCGGTTGAGAATCGACAATACAATAAGTATTTGAAATCTTTTTCAATTATCATATATGCCACCTAGAGTGGTCATAGGGCGCTGCAAATCAGTGAAAAGTAAGCTCTAAGTTTGCCAACCGCCTATACACGCCACCTAAAACCATTTGACTTTCTATGAATAAACCCATTCACCCTCTCTATTTGTGCCAACCGCCTCTTTTGTAAAGACTCTCTCCATTCCATTCTCTATTTCTCTGTAAACCTTCTCAATCTGTGTTCATTTTCAATTTCTTCTCTATCTATGCTCCATCTCCACCGAACCGCCTCCACCCCCATCTACGCTCTACGCTTCCATCTCCCCCCACTAAACCCATCCCCCCATCTACGCTCCATTTCCAACTTTCAGAGCCCCCTCTCTACCTTAGCTTTCACCATTTTTTTCAGGTATAAAACCCATTTATTCCACGTATATTTTTCAAGTACACGCTCCATCACCACTAAACCCATCTACGCTCCATCTCCCCCGTATATTTTGTCTCTTTTTCAGGTACTAATCTCAGATCAGTGGGAGAAATACACATGTATAGACATTTTTTTTTTTTTGTGTTTTTTATTTCAAGCAAGATTTGAGGTACTCTCTCTCTCTCTCTCTCTCTCTCCTACTGCAACTTTGAACACGGCTTTAGATTATTGCAACTTTGAACACGATTTATTGCAACTTTGGGTTATTGCCTTTTTGTAGTTCTTCGATTCATACAGGATTTTGTTTGTAGTTTGTCATTGGGGAAATATGAGTTCATACAAACCCAAGGTTGATGTCTAAATGTTTTATCATCGGTGGACGGTAAGTTGCCCGATTATCGGTAGTGTCTAAATGCTTTATTTCTCTCTCTAAATGTGGGGAAATATGAGTTGATATAAACCCAAGGTTGCTGTATGTGTCTCTCTCTCTAAATGTTTTATTTTTTAATTTTCGTTTTTCTTTGCTACAGTTTTGATCTGACATTGATTTATTCTTGATCTGTTTTCCGGTGTGTATATTACTGCTTGATGGTAAAAATTGTGACCAAAGTGTGCCAGAAATTTGATTTGTGAAAGCTCGAGATGCATGTTAATAATGTATGTTTGTTAATGTGTAAGTCTGTATATTTTCCCACTGTATATAATGACAATGCAAAGTTTAATAATGTATGTTATAATGGGTCTTGAGTTGGATTTGAACTGAAAATCCCTAATCCTTTTTTTTCATTTTGAATGTACATGGATATTAATTTTTTTCATTTCTTTCACCATGATCTAATTTTTATTTTTCTCTCCGTAAAGACTAACGACTTTTTCTCATGTTGTCCTAGCCTTTTTTGTTGATATTTTTTTTCTATTTAAATTAACTAAATGTAAAAGGAAAAGAACGGTTCAAAGAATTTATTTGTTGGGTTGGCATTGTTATCAAGACTTAATATGTTGGCACTGTTATCAAGGAAAAGGACGATTCAAAAAATTATCCTCGAATGCTTTTCTAGGATAATTTTTTTTTGGCAAAGCACAAAGAGTGTGGCTCTAGGTTTGGCACTATTATCAAGACTTAATATGTTTGGTTGGGCAAAGTTAATAATGTTATATATTTCTTTAAAAATTTGATTTATATATCTTAGTCTGAAAACAAAACTATGTCTGTGATTTGATTTATATATTTTAGTCTGAGAACAAAACTAAGTCTGTGATAATAGATTTGATTATATCTTAGTTTCGTTATTTATGAACTAAAATTTAGTCTAATTTAGTTCATTTGTGTATGAACCAAATTTTTTGTTACAAGCTTTGTTGGATTTGCATTTTATACTAATTTGTAAATTAGTTTTTTAACAGTATTAAAAGAACAAGAAGCTCATAATAGATACATTTCACCTATTTTTTGATGATCCCATGGACGTGTATTTGTGTAGTTAATGTGTCTGATAGCTTTTGAATTATTTGTTGTTGGATAAGAAATTATTGTGTTTAGGGCACAATCCAATGCAAGGACAAAAATTGATGGGTTCAAAAAGGCTTCAAATAAATGGACAACTTTCAGAGTAATAAGGCTATGCAACACGTTAGGTGTGAAAGCTTCATTTGATACAGGGATTTAACATGAAAGAAAAAACCTACACTATGTAAATATACATTGTCAAATACAGTGTACACAATTACTACAACTACAAATATCAATAACAATAACTTATTTTTAAATGAGTTAATAGTTAAGAATTCAAAATCAAAAAAATCATGAACACAAATTACACCTAGCCATGACGAGTAAGTGTACAATGGGATTATCAACAGTAATTATATTTACACTATTGGCGACACGTTTAAAATATCACAAAAAAATATCACGGGAATAAATTTATCGTCCTGTACATTGATTGATTGTAAGAGAAAAAAAGTAAGAGAATAAATTTATCACGGGAACAAAAATAAATTATGATCTTTTAATAAGAACACACTATTCCTGCATCATGCTCTAATAAAGTTATACCTTAGTTGTCATGTGCAGTGATTGATTGTAAGAGAAGAAAGTAAGGCAATATATGACCACATAAGACATGACTACAAATGGCATTGGATAAATCATCAATTCAAAATGGTAAACAAAATACTCAGTTAGGAAAGTTGAGTTAATAGTGACACGAGTAGAAGGGTTAGTAGATGTATGGTAGTCTGAAATTAGAAGACAAGGCATAAATTTAAAGGACATTCATACTTATATTGAACATGATGAAAATAAATCCACCCAATACAAAAAAAAATTAATTAAAAAAGAATCAGTTTAAAATTAACAATATTTTAAACATTACATCATGACATGAAATAATATTTTCACCAATCATGGACATTATTCAAGTAAACGGGAATATAGTTATCGTCGTGCCATCGGCACAGGTACAAAATATCACGGGAATAAATTTATCACCGTGCCATCAGCACAGGTACACCCTAGTATGTATATATATATATATATATATATATATATATATATATGCGTGGAGGGGATCTCTAATGGGTCCGTAAAAAAAGGGTGTGGAACAGACAAATTTTTTAAAAATTCAAAATAAATATTTTTATTTTTAATTCTTTGTGTAGTATCTAAACATTTTAATGTACCCATAAAAAAGGATAATTAAGAAGTCATTTTAATTCAGTCACTTGAGGGACTTAAACTCCATCACGTGCATAAGTTTAACCTTAATCCGTGATTTTTTTTAATTATTGCAGGAAGTCCTTTTTGTCATTACGGTGGCTAGGATTTGAAATTTGTTTACCGCTTTTCCCCCTTCAACCTTCGATTCAGAGTCATTTTGGTAGTTTTTGTGTGATAAATGTCTTGTCTTTGAAATCGAAAATTATTAAAGCAATTGGAAGTCATTTTTTTTTAAATACAACTACATTCATTGTCGGTTTGTTAAAATTGATTCAAGGAATGGAGTGTTTGTATAATCATTTTGTTATCTTTGAAATCCAAGATAAATGAAGCTTATTAAAATGTAGTTTTTTGAAATTGAATCCACATTGTGTGCCTGTTTTTAGTAATTTAAGCAATTCAAAGTCGTTCACTAAAAATTGAAGGCAAGTCGTGTGTCGATTTGTAATAATTGACTCAAGGTTATAAAAATATATGTCAATTTTATGGTTATATACATTTTGATTGTATATTTAGGTTACTAAGATGTAATTTGATTTTTTTTGTTCGAAACAACAATGTTTTTCATTTTTTTTATTTGCAATTGTATAGTTGATTTGATATATGTGTTCGCAAGCCCTAATTTCACGTACTTAGCTTTGCAAGTACTAATTAGATTCGTTTATGATGCAATTGTCTTGATTTTTTGTTCTATTATTTTCGTAAATTGTATACTGAAACTTTTTAGTAAATTGCTATATTATTTTGTGATTGAATTTGTAGGTCACAGATAAATTCGAGCTTCTTGTATTAATGGTTAGTATAAATATCAATTGTTTCATCTGTTCATATTTATTTGTTAATAAGATTTGTGTAATGTAATGACTTTCTCTGAGTTAAACTATATGCTATATGAAACCATTATCATATAACATAATCAATTTATCTATTTGAAATTCCACATAGGAGGTGATTTTTATTAGCAATTTTTATAGTTTGCATACTTTAATTATTAAATGTAAATCAAATCAGATTCATTTTGTAGTTTATATATTATGATATACTATTTTTAATGTTTTGTAGGTGTTATGAATTTTCCCATGTTGTTTATGTTCAAATTTGGAGAGAAAAGTTATTTGATGAGGTGTGCGAGGAATACACAATTTAATTAATCATATATGCACAAAATGGAAGGAGTTATCTGCTGATATTTTTAGTTTGTGTTATAATTTGCTTGGGCATTCATTTTGTACATTGGGTGGTGAGTTAGAATTAGATAATTTGATTGTAAGTCTCATTCGGTTCGAAGTATTGATGTTTCTGTATCAAGTAAGATAATCGTTGAAGGACATGATCAATTGTCGAGTGGTAGTGGTAGCGATGTTCAGTCGTATGTTGAGAATGAGACTGATTATGAAGTCAGTTGGGTTCGTTCTTTTTGAAAACATGGAGATGAGGTTTTGATGTCTGTTGGTTGGTTGAAAGATTTGTGTCATGCTAGTAAAAGGTTTAAAGGAGGTGTTAGTGAATTTCGGAGAGCTTTGGGTATGTTTTCAATTGAGATTGGGTTTAAGTTTTGTTACGTAAAGAATGACAATGTTAGGATAATAACTGAATGTTTATACAATGGAAGTACTGGGTGTGCATTTTATGTTAACGATTGTGTAGAGAAGGGCAATTCGTTTTCTTATGTAAGGGATCTTGTAGATGAACATACATGTGGCTCTGTATACAAGACAACGAAACATCCAAGAATTAGTTTGGAACTTACATAATCTCTTATTGTTGAGGAGGTTAAAGAACGACCCCTTACGCGCCCCATGGATATCATTTATCATGTGCAAAACAACTATGGATTGATTATAAATTATCATCTTGTATGGTGGGCTATTGAGAGAGCTAGGTAACAAATATACGGGGATCAATCCTTTTCATTTGATATGATTCGATGGTATAGGGAAGCGTTATTGAGTTCTAATCCGGGTAACATATTTGAGATTGATTATGATGATGATTCGGGACGGTTTAAAAAGTTATTTGTGTCATTCCATTCATGCATTGAAGGATTTAAGTTTTATCATCCTCTATTGTTTCTTGATGGCACATTTCTAAAATCCTGATATAAAGCAATTCTTCTTGCGGCTACAAGAAAGAATGATAATCAAGGTATACACTATTTTGTTTTCTTCTGAGTAAATTTATCTGTTTCAGTTTATGTTTTGTTCAATATAAGTTTTGTAATCTTTTTGATTCAGGAATGTTTCTATTAGAATTTTCTATTGTCGTTCTAAAACAGAAGAAAATTAGGAATGTTTTTTGGAGAAGTTATCACATGTTACTTCGTCATGCGTTATTAGTTTTATATCAGATAGGAATAAAGGACTTCTTAAATCAGTTCTGAAAGTTTTTCTGAATTGTTTCCACTTATATTGTTTGCGACATTTGAAGAACAACTTTAGAGACCATTTATCCGGCTCATTTTCAAAGCCTGTGAGGAACAGTCTTGTCTACATGTTTCAAAATTGTGCATATGAATCAAATCAGTTCAAATTTCACAAAAAATTGTATTTGTTTCTTATGAAAGGATCCGATAAAATTTGGAAGTTCTTGTAAACTTTGAAGAGGGAATATTGGATGAGTTCGTATTTTGAAGGTCGGAGATATGGTGAAATGTATCCGAACGTTGTGGAGTCGTTTAATTCATGGATTCGTAAAGGTCGTCATTTGACGATAATGGAGTTAATTGATTATTAGAGGGAAGATTATGAAAATGATAGCTGAGCACAGAAAGATGGCTAATTGATGGAATGGATGTTTATGTCCTAAAATGGACAATTAAATTGCTAATTTGTTAAAATAAGGTAGGAGTTGGAGAGTTAGTAAAGTATCTGAATTTGTCTTTGAGTTTCATTCGAAGGAGAGTGTTAAGGTTGATCTCTTGAAAAGAACTTGGTTCCTGTTGTGAATATCAAGTCAATGAATTTTTTTGTGCTCATGCTACTGTTCGTATTCAAAAGTCAGGGTAGGATTTGAATATGTTAATTCATAAGTTTTTTAGCAAGAAGTATTTCGTTCAATGTTATGCATAAGTGATTTATCATGTTCCTACATTTGGAAAGGATGACGAATCTGGTATAGAAATAATCATTAATCTACCTAGTGCGAAGACGATGGCTGGGATGCTAAGAAATACGAGGATTGCTTCTCGTGGTGAAGAAAAGAGAGAATTTAAGTGTGGCGCTTGTCGAAAAGTAGGATATAGTAGAAAAAGTTGTCCAGGAAATATGTAGATGGGGAGAGTTTTATATTACTTTTATGAAATTTTATGAAGTTGATTGGATAATACATGTTTTCATATTTTACAATGTGAATAATAGTATGTTACTGATTTGTTATATTGGTTTTATTTGTTGCTTGGTTTGTTTAAAGGTCTTGTATTAAATTTCAATTATTTAATTTGTAGATTTATTAGCTGAGTATGTAGATTATGGTAATTTATTTTGTTGTTATACAAAATGTGAATTTACCTATTTTTGCACGTAAGTTATTTTCTGTCTTTTAGTTATTGTGTTCTGTTCGTTGGTACCGAATTCAAATTTTCTCTTTAATATAAGCATTTTTTTTTACAATAAAAAATAAAAAAATATTCAAATGCCAAAAAACAAGATAGTTTGAAAAAGAAAATCTGCAAATCATTAGCTGTGTTAGAAATGTTAGGAAATAAGATAAATGAATTTGAGATTGAAAATTAAACATTTCAAAAGAAGATTTTGGGTAGTAATACTAATAGTAGTTGGTGATGTCTTTATACACAAACTAGGTTGAATAGTTTTTTAATTCTACTGGACATTCTCTTTGAAGCTTAGAAAACTCTAAGAAGATTTGAAGAAATTAAACAGGTCCACTTTAAAAGATAATTTCCAAAATGTGAAAGACTTTGAAGATGAAGTGCTGATTAGGGGAAATATTTTTGAGATGGTTCTTTTCCTCAGTATTGAAAAAACATACAAAAAACTAAAGATAAGGTCAACACTGCCTTGGCTCAAGAGGAAATTTAATGGTAGCAAAAGTCCAACATTAAATGGCTTAAAGAAGGGGATCAAAATACAAAAAAAAATTCACTATGTTGTCAAGGCCAGTCAAGCTACTATAGCAATTAATAGAATTAATATATGGCAATGACCAGTGGAAAGACATTAAAGAGGATTTTCAAAGCACTTTATAGAGCACTTTCAAGAAAGATGGTAGGCAGAAGTGAAATTTATCATTGTGAAATTAATACAGTATCAATAAGAGAATCATAGAATGAATTTATCTCAACTACATTAGGAATAAGTGATCATTGCATGAAAATGAAAAAATCATTGAATTATAGCAATGTTCATTAATATAGGCAACCCCAATTATGAACACGTCGCAATTTTGTGAGATTGGTAAAATATAAATATCAAATAATGAAAATATTTAATTTTCATTTTTTGTGTAGTGACTTTGGAATATAAAATACTATTTTAGTCAAATAAGTTGCACTAACATTCAAAATATCCATTCAATATTAATATTTAAAATGTTTCCATTCAATATTGATCTTCAAACACATTCAAAATGAATATCATCATTTAACATAACTTGTGGAAATATGACAAAAATTGTTGATATTAGCAAACATACAATGCAACAATCCATCTTCAATCCAAAACAATTGTACTAGTATTCATAGTATAGCTAATACATTCATTAAGTACAAGTAACAAAGCCAAAAATCTATTATCGTTCAACTTTGAAAATGACTTCATTTATTTATAAGTCATCAATCTTTTGACCCTGCGCAAGAAGTTGCTTGATCATCAATGACCGTACAAAGAACATTTGATTTTTCTTGATATCAGGTAACATTTATTTTCTCTCGGACATCTTCTTCATGATACAGTAAATAATGACTCCATAATCAACCCTATAAAAAGAAAATAGTTAATTAATTAGTAATATAGCGTCAATTTAATGATACTTAAATAAAAACGTATTGGATAGATGTTTACGTATTGGCGTCTTACTGTGGACAATTTGATATTCTATTCATCTCACATTTGAATATTTTCCTTGTCAACCTATTTTCCTTTAGCTTGCTAAATTTGCCTTCATCAATAAACAAGGTCTTTCACCAATGTTCCGCAACATAGTCTCTCTAAAACAACGAAAAACAAATTATTAATTTTTTTTAGTAGTGTAGTATAATTACAAACTACTCAAATAGTTGGATAATATGTTAACAAGTGGGGAAAAAGTGAAAATAAACACCAAAGAGTAAACAGTGGAATCTTTGGTAGCCGAAGTGAAAAAGAACAAAAGAAATGAGGGTCAAAGACCAAAATGAATCCAATATTTATGATGTTTTGACTTAAAGTCACCCAAAATGAATTAGGACAAAACAAATTGGGGCCAAAGTGTGACACCCCGCCCAATTTAATATCGGCTGATTAGTCCTTTATACAAATTTTAAACAGAATGTTCGGTTGGTTCATTCTTAGCATCACTTTCAAAAACATTAACTTTATTAATCACTTAATATAAATTTAGCTAGTGCCAAAATATTTTTCTTTTTAAAAATTATAACCAAAAATCATATTTATAAAGTCTAAGAATTTAAATATAATCCATTCACCATTCAACTGAATAAAATAAATCATAAATCTGAATCACGTACTCAAATAAATACGACTGGATAAAACATTCCAGTTCAAAACTCTAAACCACAGATCCATAGTAAAACTAAATCAAACTGAAATGAATAGAAGTAAATTAAATACAATCTCTGATAAAATATCTAAGGAATGGGCGACACATGTCCCAAATGAAGAGTCTAGATGAATTGAGAAAAATGATTGGAGCGTATAATGCAAAGACCTACAGCTTTCACATTAGCCGTAGCATGCCAAGCAATCCAAGTCTCTAAATCTGGTGGCCCTGTGGCTGAGCACTGATATAATACATATGTATATAGTAAGAGAGAAAAGTGAAACAAGAGACGGGTCAGAGCCCAGTGTGTAAAAATATGTTTTATCAAGTATTTAAAACTGCCTTAAACCAAGTATTATGTGCATGTTAGATTCGTGCTCTCACATGAAGTTCTCACCTCTCTTCTATTGTGCACTCCTATCGCATCTTCTATTTAGTACTAGTAATTCTACCCAAGTTAACTAGTTTAAAGTAACATAACACTATCTACATTCAATCGTAGTATTTTCGTATCGCCCACACAATACCTCATAAGTAGTCTATCATATTTTACTACCTTTCATGTTCACTCTTAGAGTATTTAAATCTTTATCTCATTAAGATTGTTTCATATGACATTGTTTCCATAACTACTAGTTTCTCTTAGTAGAATTTCTCATAAATACACACACACACACACACACACACACACACATATATATATATATATATATATATATATATATATATATATATATATATATATATATATATATATATATATATATATATATAGTCACAACATCCCTAAACATATATTTATTCCAGTCCTTCACCCCCGGTTTGAATTCCCATTAGTGCTATAAATAAAGTGATCCTACACCCCCGGGTTATCACCTATTAGTGCACTTAATACAGTATCCTTGCACACCCGAGTTATCACCCATTAGTGAACTAAATAAAAACCTTACACCCCGGGTTATCACCCTTTAGTGTATTAAACAACATAATGTTTCACCCCGAGGTTATCGCCCATTAGCGCACTTTAATAAAAATATCAAATAATAGGCATACACACATCCTATTAAAATTTATAGGTATTCTCCCAACCTGGTTGCATACTTACCATACGTATTTTATTCTCATTGTTACGTATTGTATAATATTATTAGATTACCATAACTCTCTCGTAATCTTCAACGTAAGTCTTCGTCCCGATTTTTTTTAAAGTATAAATCTCACACACTTTCTCGTAAACCTGTCTCATTTTAAATTTATTAACTGGTATTTCCTCTCACTCCAATAAACTGAAAACTCCAAAATTGGATTCTAAGAAAATTCCCAGAATTTACCTCGTCGTTCGAACCAAATGGCAACGTCGTTTGAACGACTGCCACGTGTCGATCGAGCAACTTCATGTGATATCCATATCTCACTCGAACGACTACGCACGACATATCGCGAGATGCATTGTTTCGTCTTCTTGCCATATTTCAACGTTTTTCCACTATTAACACCTCTAAAACCTCTACTGTTCATTCCCAAACTCCCAAACAGTTAACCCAATCGATTCTCTAACATATTTTTATGATTTCTAACAACCTAGAATCACTAATTCTCCACAATACATCAATTAAATACTCAATCCCCAAATTAAACCATTAAAACCCTAGATCTTCTCATTTCAATTCAAGAACTACTATAAGTCAAATTTGTTTATGGGAATTATTATAAATTCGTGGATGATATCCTATCTACATGAAGGAATTTAATCTCTTATAATCTCAGACCTAATATGAATAAAATCATCAAGTTTTCATCAAAGTTAAATCTCATAAATTGATGGGTTATCACCTACTCTAATCATGAACATAATTATTACTGAATCACACAAGTAATAAATACTTGCCTTGAATCAACAATCTGATCTCTTGATGTTGTTGGTATGGGTGTGTTCCTCTTGTTCTAATCTTCACGATGACGGTGGTCGTTGTGCAAGGTGGTGCTAATTTGGCCTTTCTTCTTAGAATTTGTTCTCCCTCACACACTCTGTGGCCATTTCTTACTTTTGTATATCTTCAGAACCTCTCGTGGTTGATATAATGAACACCCAATTTTCGTCCATTTAATTGCTCCAAAAATTAAAAATTAAAAATTACCCCTACGGGGTGCTGGTTTGGTCTAAAATCTTCCGGAGTCTAAATAAAATACCCAGGTAGTGTTTTCTGACTATCTCGACCCTCCCGGACTCAATGGCACACTCAAAATTACCGTAGGAGTTACTTAAAAATAATTTACATTTATATCCCATTCAATTAGTCCCGACATGACTCACACGCATGTCCCGACTTAATATACCAAACTATCATTTATTTCACTCTCGATAATTTATCAGATTCAAGAATTTCATATTACTTGTTCACTCAGTAATATTCAATAATTCTCATTAATAAGTATTAACCCTTGTCATGCTAGTTGATGTTTTTTTTAAATTCGGATTAATCACCAATTAATTCTCGCATATTAATTTAATTAATCCCACAATAATAATTAATCGCATGATTATTTAAGTTCTAAAAAATATGGGGTGTTACATACTTCCCCCATAATAATGGAATTTCATCTCAAAATTTGAAAAGTAAGGCATACCTGGTACAAATAAATCTCGATACTTCTCACGCATGTCCGCCTCTCGCTCCCAAGTGGACTCCTTCACATTGTGATGCTGCCACTGAATCCGCACAAGTGGAACTACCTTTGACCTCAGTCTCCTATCATTGTGATCTAGGATAGCCACTGGCCTCTCCTCATAAGAACTGTCGGGCTACAAATTGATCTCCTCTATCGTGATGTGAGTGTGGGCCAACTCATCCCGAAGATACCGCCTCAGTGATGATATGTGAAACACATCATGAATATTGTGTAAGTGCTCCGGCAACCCAAGTCTGTAAGCCACTGGTCCAATCCTCTCGATAATAGGAAATGGTCCTACATATCTCGGAGCCAAAAATGATCTCTCTAAAGGATCTCTTAGCATCGGCATAACTTTTCTGTCTGTCCTGGACTACCCGTATGCGACTTTGAATCATCTCGATCCTGCTCGATGTATCCTGAATTATCTCAGGCCCAAGTAACTTATTGTCTCCCACCTCTAGCCAATAGCTGTAGAACAACAAGATCTCTCATATAATGCCTCGAATGGGCCCATACCAATCGGGAACTGATAGGAGTTGTTATAAGCAAACTCCACCAGTGGAAAGTACTGCTCCCAGCTTCCCCCAAAATCAAGGATACACATGCGCAACATGTCCTCAAGCATGTGATTAGTACGTTCAGTCTACCCATCGGTCTGCGGATGATACGCCGTACTCAACCGCAATTCGGTACCCATAGCCTCCTGGAAACTCTCCCAAAAATGAGACACAAATGTCTTATCTCTATCTGACACGATATCAAGAGGCACACCATAAAGTCTTACTATCTCTGTAATAAATATCTGAGCATACTGTCTCACTGTATAGTCTATCTTACTGGAAGAAAATGGGGTACTTTTATCCACCGATCCATAATAACCCATATAGAATCGTGCCCCCTCTATGAAGTAGGCAACCCAGTAATAAAATCCACAAAAATGCCCTCCCATTTCCAAATAGGGATCTCTAATGGCTGAAGTAAACCTGGTGGTATCTAATGGTCCACTTTCACTAGCTGGCAAGTGGTACACTTATATAGAAACTCTGCGATATCCCTCTTTATCCCACTCCACCAGTACTGTCGCCTCATATCCTGGTACATCTTATCCCCACCAGGATTTACCATAAATTTGGACCCATGCGACTCCGTCATCACTTCATGTCAAAGGTCCTCCTCCTTTGGAACCACGAGTCTCCCGTTAAAATGCAAGCCTCCCTCGGAACTTACCGAATAAGACTCGGCTCCACCGGCTAAGAGATGTTTAATCCTCTCCTAGAAAAAAAAGGTCTGTTGCCTATGCCTAGACCACCCTCGTCACTATCTGCGGTGTGACGATCATAACTGACATGAATGATCTGGCCACAGCATCCTAGTGCCCTAGCTCCTTCCATTTCGCCTTCCAGACCTCGGTCGTCTCATCTACAGGCCTACGGCTCAACGCATATACAACTACGGCTCAAACTGATAATCTTTTACAAACTCTAGCCACCTTCGTTGACGCATATTCAGCTCCTTCCGCATGAATAAGTACTGCAGTAACTTGTGGTTTGTAAATAGGCAAAACTATTCACCCAAAAGGTAATGTCTCCAAGTTTTGAGTGCAAACACGACTGCTGCCAACTCTAAGTCGTGTGTGGGGTAGTTCTTCTCATGAGGCTTAAGATTTTGGGAAGAATAATCTATATTCTGGTCCTCCTGTTGAAGCACACCCCTAAGTCCTAGTAAGGATGCATCGCTGTAGACTAGATACTCCACTCCCGTCCTCGGCAGTCCTAACACTGGTGCTGAAGTCAACTTGTCCTTCAGCTCATCAAAAGCCAACTGATAGGCATCATTATAGATAAATGGCACTCCTTTGCAAGTCAAATGAGTCAATGGACGCTCTATCTTCGAGAATCTCTGAATAAACCTCCTGTAGTATTCTGCTAGGCCTAAGAAACTACGTATCTCCGTCGACGTCGTGGGTTGTCCACACTCCCTCACTACTGACACTTTTCCCGGATCTACGGATATCCCTTTATCCGAAATAATGTGCCCCAAAAACTAAACTTCCTTCAGCTAAAATCCACATTTCTCATATTTTGCATACAACTCGTGCTGACGAAGTGTCTGGAAAACCTGCCTCAAATGTTTGACATGCTCCTCTTTCGTCTGAGAGTAAATCAGGATGTCATCTATGATGACAATGACAAACTGACCCAGTAACTCTCTGAATACCCTATTCATCAAGTCCATAAACACGACTGGGGCGTTGGTTAGCCCAAAAGGCATAACCCTAAACCCGTGGGAACCATATCGCGTCAAGAAGGCAGTATTCGACACATCCTGCTCCCTGATCCGTAACTGATGGTATCTCGACCTCAAGTCAATCTTTGAGAAGAAAGAAGCTCCTCTCAACTGGTCCAATAAGTCATCGATTCAGGGCAACAGATACTTATTCTGTATCGTGACCTTATTCAACTCACGGTAATCGACACACAACCGTAATGATCCATATCTCTTTTTAACAAATAGTACTGGGGAACCCCAAGATGAAGTGCTCCTATGAATAAGCCCCTGATCCAACAGCTGTTCTATCTGATTTCATAACTCCCTCATTTTCGCTGGAGCCATACGGTAAGGTACGCGGGCTATCGGTCGAGTTCCTGACGTCAAATTTATAAGAAATTTTATCTCGCTACTAGGTGGTAATCCCGAAATATCATGGAACACATCAGCGAACTCCCGAACCACCGGTATCGAATCAAGAGTTACCATCACCTCCTTAGAGGTCTCCTCCTCTATATAATACAAATGCATGGGAGATCCTCCCTCGGAATGAGGCATTGCCACCAAGAACATCTCCTGACCAAGTATAGCAAAAATAATACTCCTAATAAAATAATCGATTATATCCCTATATGAAACAAGCCAATCCATACCGATAATCGCATCATAATAAAACATCTCTAATACAAGCATGTCGGTAGGTAAAGTAAGTCTCCCAATCTCTATACCCACCCCTCGACATTTAAAGAAAATCAGTGAACCACTACCCAAAGGTGAATCTACACATGTAATAGTACTCTCTGCTGTATCTAATAATCGCAAAGCACGTGCAAAACTCGTGGCAATAAAACAATGTGTAGCCCCATATCAAATAAAGTACTCCCCAAAGTCCCCTGAATAGAAAACATACCCTCAATCGCGGGTGGAGGCTGTGCGACCGTGGCCTGATGAAGGTTGTAGACCCATCCATACTGAAGTTACCCATGTTACACCGGAGCTGCGGGCAAGGCTGGAACTAGCACTGGAGCTGGTAGGGCAGTGGGAAAGATGGGGCTCTGAGGCTCCTGGTGATCACCCTGCAGTCGAGGGACCCTGTCCCTATTGGGGCAATCCTGCTTCTTATGGACAGTCTTTCCACAAGTATAACATTTGTCGGTAAAATTTCCTCCCCTCTGTCCCTGGTAACCTCAGCCCTGTTGGTCGTTACCACCCTTACCTTGGCCCTGATGTCCTCCCTGCTGTTGGCCCTGCTGCTAGCCCTGGTGGTCCTATCTGAAGACCCCGTGACCATACCTGAAACCCCCTAAACGAAACCTCTTATCAGAATCCCCCTACTGGGAACTCTGTCTCTGACTCTGATCAGTTAGTGCCCCACTAGCACTACCTCCCCCTATCTTGCCCAACTGGCTGGGCTCTCCTCCCTACTTGCTTCCCTTAGCATGGAAGTTGTTGTCCTGACAATGCAATAATGCTACATTTAGGACATTTGTGTAGGAATGTAGGGAAAGGTTACCCAAAAGGTATTGTCGTATCCTCCAAGTCAAACCATCCATGAACATTGGGATTCATTTCTACTTAGTAAGCACCTTGTCCGGTACCATATTAGTCAATCTCGTGAACTCCTCCTCATATTCCGCAACTGTCTTCCCTTCCTGGGTGAGGTCTAAAAGTTTCTGCCTCATCTCAGTCTTGACGGCAGAAGGAAAATACTTGCGGTCGAACCGAACCCAGAAATCGGCAATCGACATCAAATCCCGCTCCTCTGAAGTAGTAGTGGACTCCCACCACTATAAGACTTCTCCTGTCAGCTTAAAGGTATCCAAAACTTGCCTCTGTACCTCAGTGCACTCGTACATACAAAGGTGTCTCTATATATCATTTTCGCACTGACTCACCATCATTACATCAGAACTACCTGAGAAATCTGGAGGATGCGCCTTCTGAAAGGCATCCCTGAATCTCTCCCATGCAGTGGGGAAAATGGGAACAGGTTCTGGCACCACTACTGGTTCTTGTGGTGGTGCCTATTGTACCACTGTTAGTGCTGCATTTACTGCTTGTGCAACGATGGCAGTAACCTCTGTAGCATTCATCATGCCCTGAGTTGGAGTTGGTTGTGGATCTGGATGAGCATTCATGTCCCTTAGTTCACATCGAGGAGGCATATAAGACTAGAAAGAAGTTTATTAGTCCACAGTTATCATTAAATCTCAAATAGCTGAAGACGTGATCGCATAAACAAGAATACAACAGTCTTAAAGTTAAGGCTCTATATCAAAGGACGCTAAGCTGAAAGCACAATAAGTCGCACATATCTTAAATGACTCTAGAACCTGATGCTTTGATACCACCTGTGATACCCCGCCCAATTTAATATCGGGTGATCAGTCTGTTATAAAATTTTAAAACATAATGTTCGGTTGGTTCATTCTTAGCATCACTATCGAAAACATAAACTTTATTAATCACCTAATATAAATTAAGCTAGTGCCAAAATATTTTCCTTTTTAAAAATTGTAACAAAAAATCATATTTATAAAGTCTAAGAATTTAGATATAATCCATTCACCATTCAACTGAATAAAATAAATAATAAATCTGAATCACGTACTGAAATAAATACGACTCGATAAAATATTCCAATTCAAAACTCTAAACCACAGATCCATAGTAAAACTAAATCCAACTTAAATGAATAAAAGTAAATTAAATACAATCTTCGCTAAAATATATAAGGAATGGACGACACATGCCCTAAATGAAAAGTCTAGATGAACTGAGAGAAATGATAGGAGCGTCTAATGCAAAGACCTACAGCTTCCATATTAACCATAGCATTCCAAGCAATCCAACTCTCTAAATCTGGTGTCCCTATGGCTGAACACCTGATATAATACATATCTATATAGCAAGAAAGAAGAGAGATGCAAGAGACGGGTCAGAGCCCGATGTGTAAAAATATATTTTAGCATGTATTTAAAACTGCCTTAAAGCAAGTATTATGTGCATGTTAGATTCGTCCTCACACATGAAGTTCTCACATCTCTTCTATTGTGCACTCCTATCGCATCTTCTATTTAGTACAAGTAATTCTACCCAAGTTAACTAGTTCAAAGTCACGTAACACTATCTACATTCAACCGTAGCATTTCTGTATCCTCCATACAATACCTCATAAGTAGTCTATCACATTTTACTACCTTTCATGTTCACTCTTAGAGTATTTAAATTTTTATCTCATTAAGATTGTTTCATATGACATTGTTTCCATAACTACTAGTTTCTCATAGTAGAATTTCACACACACACACACACACACACGCATATATATATATATATATATACATAATCACAACATCCCTATACATATATATTCCCGTCT
This sequence comes from Sambucus nigra, assembly GCA_949130495.1. Classification (NCBI taxonomy): domain Eukaryota; kingdom Viridiplantae; phylum Streptophyta; class Magnoliopsida; order Dipsacales; family Adoxaceae; genus Sambucus; species Sambucus nigra. Next base: position 508,869,792 of record OX422215.1, read on the forward strand.
TGAACCCCCGATTTCAATTCCTATTAGTGCTATAAATAAAATGATCCTGCACCCCCAGGTTATCACCCATTAGTGCACTTAATACAGTATCCTTGCACCCCCGGGTGATCACCCATTAGTGCACTAAATAAAAACCTTACACCCTCGGGTTATCACCCTTTAGTGTATTAAACAACATAACGTTTCACCCCTGGGTTATTGCCCATTATCGCACTTTAACAAAAATATCAAATAATAGGCATACACACATCCAATTAAAATTTATAGGTATTCTCCCAACCTTGTCGCATACTTACCATACGTATTTTATTCTCATTGTTACGTATTGTATAATATTATTAGATTACCATAACTCTCTCCTAATCTTCAAGGTAAGTCTTCTACCCAAGTTTTTTTAAAGTATAAATCTCACACACTTTCTCGTAAACCTGTCTCGTTTTAAATTTATTAACTGGTAGTTCCTCTCACTCAAATAAACTGAAAATTCCAAAACTGGATTCTAAGAAAATTCATAGAATTTACCTCGTCACTCAAACCAGATGGAAATTTCATTTGAACGACTGTCACGTGTTGCTCGAGCGACTTCGCGCGACATCCCTATCTCGTTCGAACGACGCACGACATCGTGCGGGATGCACTGTTTCGTCTTCTTGCCCAGATTTCAGCATTTTTCCACCATTAACATCTCTAAAACCTCTACTATTCATTCCCAAACACCCAAACAGCAAACCCAATCGATGTTCTAACATTTATAGATGATTTCTAACAACCTACAATCAGTAATTCTTCACAATACATCAATTCAATACTCAATCCCCAAAATAAATAATTAAAACCCTAGTGCTTCTAATTCCAATTCAAGAACTACTATAACTCAAATTTTTTCATGGGAATTGTTATAAATTCGTGGATGATATCCTATCTACATGAAGGAATTTAATCTCTTATAATCTCGGACCCAATATGAATCAAATCATCAAGTTTTCATCAAGGCTATATCTCATAAATTGATGGGTTATCACCTACTCTAATCATGAACATAATTATTACTAAATCACACAAGCAATAAACACTTACCTCGAATCAACCGTCTGATCTCTTGATGTTGTTGGTATGGGTGTGTTCCTCTTGTTCTGATCTACATGGTGGTGGTGGTGGTTGTGCAAGGTGGTGCTAATTTGGCCTTCTTTCTTGGAATTTGTTCTCTCTCACACACTCTGTGGCCGTTCCTTACTTTTTTATATCTTCACCCGAATGAAACTCTTATGGATGATATAATAAAGTCCCAATGTTCGTCCATTTAATTTCTCCAAAAATTAAAATTACAAAATTACCCCTAAGAGGTGCCGGTTTGGCCTAAAATCTCCCGGAGTCTAACTAAAATACCCGGGTAGTGTTTTCTGACTATCTCGACCCTCCTGGACTCAACGGCGCACTCGAAATTACCATACGAGTTACTTAAAAATAATTTATCTTTATATTCTATTCAATTAGTCCTGACACGACTCACATGCGTGTCCTGACTTAATATACTAAACTGTCGTATATTTCACTCTCGACAATATATCAGATTCAAGAATTCCATATTACTTGTTCACTCGGTAATATTCAATAATTCTCATTAATAAGTATTAACCCTTGTCATGCTAGTTAATATTTTTTTTTAAATTCGTCTTAATCACCAATTAATTCTCGCATATTAATTTAATTAATCCCACAATAATAGTTAATTACATAATTTTTTAAGTTCAAAAAAATACGGCGTGTTACACAAAGTTCAAATCACCAAAAATATAACATATAGTTTATGAACAGTGGATCTGTTTTGTAATTAATAGTTCATGAAATTCTACTTATTTGTACAAGTATACCATATAAAAGTGATGATTTCTCATAACCAACTTCCCACAGAAACTGCAATTTTCTACCCCCATCTTACTTCCAAATTTACATCTCTAAGTGTTGGAGTGGATGATTTTAAATGCGAACTAAAATTGCCAGTTAGTATTCTAATACAACTATCCAAATCTTGCAATAGAAATATTCTCTTCACCCCACATTATTAAGTTCATTGTCAAGAATAAAAGAATCAATCCTTTCAAAAGAGACTATAACTTGTATTAACAGTTAAAGAGCCTCATGGATTATTGTAATAGCCTTTGTCGTAGTCATTAAGGAAGCACAAATTATGAAAATAGTGCCAACATCTAATGTTAATGATAAGCCAAAATTTATAATGTTAACCATAAACAAATTATTTAATTTTCTGTATTTACCACCACAAATGCATCATCCATATGATGGCCCTTGTTTGAATTTTTTGGAAGTATTGAATCGAAGTGCATCCATTGACCTTCTTTTGTGTCCAACACAAGCAACGTCCAACGGAATGAAGTTTTGTCATTTTTATTCTTTCCCGTGTTTATGGGAAAGAATAAGTACTTAAAATTATATTATGTCATATATAATTATCAACACATAAATAAAAGTATTTAGAGAAAATATACATATAAGTAGTAAATTAAGGTACATAATTGCAATTTCTCACTTCATTTAATATATCATCAACAAAATATTTCGGCATAGCCATTTTATCTCTTATCAAAGGCTGTTGATACAAGTTTATAAAATTATAAGAAAGTTAGTCTAATAAATTAAGATATATTCTAAAAAACAAATATATATATATACCCAAGCCATTGAACTGAAAAAATGGTCCCATTCCCCGAATGGCTTTTGTGAAGGTGACAATTGAGCTGGAGTTTACATAATTCTATTAATCATGTCCCCAAACCAACATGTATGCATCAATGACCTGAAATTACATTTCAAATGAAATGATCAATTATGTACAAAATACAGTATATTTCAAGTGTAGTAAATAGATATTGATAAATTTATCTTTTGCTTACATTGTCCCTTAAAGGCCCCAAGTCTATTAGTTGTTGTATATTAGAAAGAGTAGCCCACCCAACTTTGAGTCCTCATAAATGATTGCCCTGAATATTGAAATAAAATACTATTAGGATTATGGTCATTTAATAATCCATCATAAATAATAAAAATAACATTTCATTAACATGAACTTACGTTGGTCCACTCTTCTTATACAGCAATTCAAAAGTTAAAATAACTATTGGTGGTAACCATTCAGCAACTAGATTATTACACGAAAAGGTGAGGTTCTTGAATATTGATTTTACAGGTGATGGAGAGTTCACAAAGTCAAGATTGATTGGGGATGTTTGACTTGTTTGAATATCTTTGGATTTGGATTCCCTTGTGACTCTTGCAATTGGTTGATATTCGTAATCTTGGACCTCCAACTTTTTTCAATCTCTCTTATTTTTTATTTTGACCACTATTGAGTTTGATTTTTTTTTGCCGAATCCACTTTCATCATATCGAAATCCTTAATTTCTTTATGTTCTTTTCTTTGTATTCTCTAATTTTTCACTTTGGTCAACACTTTCAAAATTAAATGCCATTGGACTTCCTTTATCAACTCGGGTTTCATGTACTAACAGCTTCTTGATTCTTTCTTCTTCATCTCTTTTTCCAAGGTTGCATACTCCTCCTTTTGCTATTGAAGTTACTTCTTTAAAAATTGAATTTCAGTTTTCTTTTTGTGAAGCTTCTTTTCTCTTTGTTTTTCTTTCTTCACATTCAATTTGAAATCTTTTTTCATCAGTTCTAGTTTTTCCCTCATATCTCTCCTCTGTATCCTCATTTTTTTCTTTTGCATTCTTCGATGATTTTATCTTTTGTTGAGCATCATCACTGAATTTAACGAGAGATTGAATTTTGACAGTAATCAGGTGATGATCAGACAGGTAATCTGCTACAAACTCTCCAGTTAGATCATATAAATGTCTATCATCCCTCGTATCAGTATCAATAAGTTGCTTGTTATCGTTTTTAGCATGTGCATCAACTGGTGATGCCTCATCTTTTTCAGCAGAATGTTCCATGTCTAATGTTGGTGCTTTAGCTATCAACTTCGCTTCTACTTCTGTTCGATTCAACTATTCTTTTATGACCTAGAGTAATAAAGAATACTTTTTCATAAGTTAAATTATCACACACACCCATACCCACACACAATATATATATATATATATATATATATATATATATATATATATATATATATATATGATATAAAAAATTCGTCAAATAATATATTATTACCTCTTATTGAACAACAGTTTCAACAGTTTTGTCTTTGATTGCCTTGTTCAATGAAGGAAGGTTCTATTTGACAAAACGAGGCTATTGAGTTGACTTTTCAGAATTCGACAGTGTTGTGTGCTCGCAATACTAGTAATACAAAAGTTGAAAACATAAAAAATTTAAGCATTTAAGATGTACAAATTTTATAATAAAAAAGGATATGGAATAGAAAAATGTATATTAGTGTATTTTGTCACTTACAAGTAGTAAGAGAACACAACCAATAACCTTCTCTAGCTCTTTGTCAAAATTTTTATAGACATAAGACATTAATGAAACTAGTATCAGACTTGACCAATTTAAGTTTCCCATCTCCTCGAGATTTTTCATGTACTTCACTGCAGACCGCTTCACAATATTCCTAATTGATGTGAAGAAAAGAGTTGCAAACAAATATAAACATAGAAATGTTTCTACATCTCTACAATCTTCTACTTTATTTTCCTTAAGTGCAACTCTCAACTCATTTTTGGACAATTGTGGAAGTGATGATATTAACATCTTTACACCTTCTTTAGACAAATGGTGTGTCAGGCTTGAACCCATATTCCACATTTACTTCTTATGTTTCGATCAAAATTCCAACTATAAGAGACACATCGTTGATTATCATTCGAACCAACTATTTTCTAATTCCGATTCCCTTATTTCACATATCATAAGACTTTATCAACGGTATGACACTTGGTCATACTTTTGACAGTCTTCTTTTGTAACAGCATTGGTCAAAAAAGCATTAAAAATACCCCAAAATAAAGTTTTTTTCAATTCTTTCTTATGGCAAGGCTTGAGTTTAAGCTTTGCAATAAAGGAACAATTCCTAACAAATTCCATCGAAATTGAATTGATTTTTCAAGTAGGGCTTTGAGGTTGTTCCATCTTGGTTTATGTTCTTCTGCTTCTCTATTAGATTTTTAGTTGTTTTTTTAGAGTCTGACTATCCTCGAAGTTAGAGTCACTAATAAGTTTAAAAGGTTGTCGATCAACTCAATTTTTAACTTTTTATTTCCCTTTTTTTTATCTTTTAGAGTTGATGATATTGACTTCTTATACTCAGTGATCTTGTAGACAATGCAAAATAATTAAAAACATCATAAAAGTACAAAATATATCTAAGTTTGAAATAATTTTTAGTATGTAAGATAAAATATGTAGATGAGTGTGAAAGAAAAACTAATAAAATTACGAATATGCAAGCAAAGTTTATCTTGTATGTGATGCCTTACAAGTATTATATAAAGATAATTTGTATAGAAATTCATAGCAATAGCAAAAAAAACATTAGTACTAACTCAATTCCAATAATTGTTTTTCAGATAAAAAATAAATAACAGAGTACACTATTTTTAGATATATACCAAGCATATCAATATCATTGTACAATAATTTTTTAGACAATATAGAAGAAAAAAATGTAGTAAATATATCTAAGTTGAAACACAATTTCCTAATTGAGTTCCAACAAATTTTTAGTATGTTAGATCCAAGATGTATATGAGTGTAGAAAAAATAAATAAATTTATTTCAATATCAAAGTAAATTTATAATTTATTTCTGATTGCAACACATTAGTAATTGTTTGTAAGAAAGAGATGAAATTATATTAAACAATATAATTTATTTTAGTTAATTCTATTATCTTCCCGCATCTCTAATTGCAATATTAACAGAATACTCAGTATAAGCAACAATTCAAAATGCTAACTAATAAAGATCGGAACTGTACCTTGAACTTGATGAAGTCAATGGAACTTGCAACTCATTGGATTTCTTCTCCTGATGCTTGTCCTTACAAGAACTTGTTGTGCTTACCCATTTTCTAAAGCTTGCAAAACAATAAAAAAATATTTTATTAAGTATAAATATATCTAAGTTTAATAATTTATAGAATATCTGTGTATTTCAATATACTAAACTCTTCTATGTTACTTATACATTCAAGGAAAAACATGGATAAATTTAGTAAAAACTCTAACAATTGTCATGTTAAAACCTTTACAATGGTTATATATATATACATATACATTTACTAATAAGTTAAATGCATACAGTGAAGATAGACAAACTATTTCACATAATTAATTCAACTCTTTTATTTGTTATGGTCTACACCAGCGGCATCCCATTGGGACAAATCACAACCAATAACAGAGTATATTCGTATATGTAACAAAGTGTGACAAGTGTTTAAGGAATTCAAAATGGACGTGATATTGCCTACATAATAACTCAAACAATGTATTCAAATATCTTATTATTTGTATGCGTGAATATAATCGAATACCAGAATTCATTAGGATAAGAAACAAACTTCAGATTCGATACAAAAGTTCATTATCATAAGTAAGAATCTTCAATAATATTATGCGTATTCATTATATTCCTATATATTACTCTCCACTACCTGTGGATTTGTTAACCATATGATATGCACTGGAGATATTAGCGTATGTACAAATACACACATTATAATTGCATTGCACATTTGACTAAAACTTACATTAGTATATGCAACAAATTATGACAGAACACTGAAATATATAGTAAAAACATAAATAAGTGTTAATGATGTTCAAAATGAAATTGTATGCACTTTAACGTATAATCAACAAACTTCAACATTATTCTATGTATACCTCATATTCCTATATATCATGGATATCTACATGAAATTGTATAATAACCAAACCATCACAGGTATTCAACTTATTATCCCATGTATATTTATACATCCCAACATTATAAAAGTTTTCACATTCAAAGAAGAACATAGATAAATTTACTTAAATCTTTATCAAACTCTTTATAATGCTAATAAGTTAAATGCATATGGTGAAAATAGATAAATTATTTTTTAAAATCTATTCAACTATTTTATTTGTTGTGGTCCGCGCCAACGGTATCTCGTTGGCACGAATTGCAACCAATAACAGGGAACACTAAATTTAATAAAAATTTTCACAATATTTAATGATGTTTAAAATAAAATTTGTATGCACATTCAATGATGAAGATAGATAGATTACCTAATGTATAAATGACAAATTTCAACATTATTCAATTTTTTCAAAATATTTATACATATCATGGATAACTACATATTGCTTTGTTAACCAAAATATCATAGGCATTCAAGTTATTAGTCTATGTATATTTATACATTCAAATATTACATAGGGTTTTCCACAATAAATCAGAAGGTAGATCAATTTATGAAAATCTTTATCAAGTGTTATGTGCAAAGCATTTATAATGCAAATAATCTTAATGCATATGGTGAAAATAGATAATTTCTTTCACAAAATCTATTCAACTCTTTTATTTGTTGTGGTATGGGGGCCATCAGTATCTCGTTGGCACAAATTTCAACTAATAACGATTAACATTAAATTTGATAAAAACTTTCACAACTTTTAATGATACTCAAAATAAAATTTGTATGCACATTAATTGATGAAGATGGATAGATTACCTAAGGTATTATCAACAAACTTCAACATTATTTTATTTCGTCAAAATATTTGTACATATCATGAATATATACATTTGCTTCGTTAACCAAAACATCATAGGAATTCAACTTATTAGTTTATGTATATTTATACATTCAAACATTATAAAGGATTTTGCACACTTAAGGAAGAACATAGATAAATTTATTAAAATATTTATCAAGTGTTATGTGCAAAGCCTTTATAATGCTAATAACTTAAATGTATATGGTGAAAATTGATAAACTATTTCACAAAACTTTTTCAAACTTTTTATTTGTTATTGTCCGCATCAGCGGTATCTCGTCGGCACGAATTGCAACCAATAACGGGGAACATTAGTATATGCAACAAAGTGTGGCAAAACACGGATAAATTTAATGAAAACTTTCACAACATTTAATGTTGTTGAATATATAATTTGTATACAGATTCAATTATGAAGATAGATAGATTACCCAATGTATAAGCAACAAACTTCAACTATTTCATCAAAATATTTGTGCATATCATGGATAACTACAAATTGGTTTGTTAACCAATTCATTATATCCATTGAACTTATTAGCCTATGTATATTTATATATACAAATATTATAAAATCTTTGCACATTCAAGGAAGAACATAGATAAATTTACTAAAATGTTTATGAAGTGTTATGTGAAAATCCTTTATAATGCTAATAACTTAAATGAATAAGGTGAAAGTAGATAAATTGCTTCGCAAATCACACTTCTTATTTAGCTTTCTTGGCTTCGCCAACAATAAATTAGTACTAAGTGAGTTCTAAAAAACATTAAATAAAAAATAAGTAAAAGAGTACATTATTTTTAGATATATACCAAGCATTTCAATATCATATCAAAAATTCGCAATGATAACTAATAAGGAGAATAATTGTACATTGAATTTGATGAAGCTAATGGAACTTCCATTTCATTCCCTTTTTTTGCCGATCCTCATCCTTGGAAGAACTTATTGTACTAACCATTTTTTTAGAGCTTGTAAAATAATAAGAAACCATTTTATTAAGTGTAAATATATCTAAGTTTATATATAAATTTGCTAATAAGTTTAATGGATATAATAGTGAAGATATATATACATTTGCTAATATGAGACAAGATTAGTATATGCAACAAAGTGTGACAAAACACAAATAAATTTAATAAAAAATTCACAACTTTTAATGATGTTCAAAATAAAATTTGTATATAGATTCAATGATGAAGATAGATAGATTACCTAATGTATAAGCAACAAACTTCAACTTTATTCTATTTATTCCTGATATTTCTACATATCATCTATAGCTACATATTGGTTCATTAACCAAAATATCATGTGCATTCAATTTATTTGCTTATGTAAATTTATACATTCAAACATTATAAAGGCTTTGCACATTCAAGGAAGAATATAGATAAATTTACTAAAAAATTTATCAAGTGTTATGTACAAAGTCTTTATAATGGTAATAACTTAGATGCATAAGGTGAAAATATATAAATTATTTCAGAAAATGTTGCATTGTTCTCATACTTCTTTTTAAGCCTCATTGGTTTTGACAACACCTGGTTCTTGTTCACTTCAACATGCACTGATTTCTTGATAAAATTATGAAAATACATCATATTTCCAGATGTGTCACACCCGTTTACTGTGGCATACTCAATCATGCTTTAAAAGGGCGATCTCATCTTCATCACTCCACATTTTCTGAAATATTTATCTTTTCGCCCCATTTGAATTCTAATTGGGAATTGGGGTTGAGACATTTGTCCTAACCCTCTTTGACACCTTAACCTCATTTTGCACCAGCATTTTTGTTCCATTGACGGTTGTAGTGTGTTTGGATCTCGATTTTTTTGGTAGATGGACTATGCATGTTTTTTGTTGATAAATTTATTTCTATATTGGAAAAAATTTATACAGTAATATCATAGATAAATTTCCTAAAAAGTTTAACCACTCTCAAAGATCTTCAAAATTTACAGGTTTAAACATAAATAAATTTACAGTTATGAACATTAATAAATTATTTGATTAGTGCATTTTTAGATGGCAACAAAATATTTTGTGTAAGAGAATGGGAAACCTGTAAACAGTAAGCGAATGAAACACTAACAAAAACTAAAAATCTACAGAGCATAATCTAAATAAGAACCTACGTTAATTTAAAATCTAACATAATATTGTGTATGCAATAGGAAGTGTAATAAATATTGAATCACTTGAGAAATGATGAAGTTACAAATGTAAATCCAAAATTAAATGAATGATTTCTCAAATTTGCCACAAAAGCACTGATGAAAGGTTATAAACACTAAATTAAACACTAAGTATATGAAACTCTAAGAAACCATAAGCATATGAAACCCTAATTTAAATCTATTTTGTGTAATACGAACTGTAATGTAGCTATTTAGATATTAAATAACATGTAAATGATGAACGTACCCATATAGATAGAAAAGTAGATGAACAGTTTCTGAAATTTTTTCCAAACGAACGTACTGAGAGTTTTAACTTTTCAATGTCAATATAATAGTGATTAAATGCATACATTTGATAATCATGATCGAATTTGAGAATCGAATTGGACAGAGAATCAAATTGGTGTGCAGATTATGTGTTTTTCGTAGTTTTAGGTATTTGCGAGGGTAATTTTGGGCAAAGAAGTTGTTATTTTGTTAGATGGGCGGGACTAATTGACACAATTTAACGCGCGTGGGACTTGATGCAGCTCTAAAGGCACATGAGGGATCTACGAATATACTCCCTAAAAGAAATCAACTCAAAATGTATTTTTTTTGTATTTTAAAATATGTATCCGTTTTAAGAGCTTAAAAGTGACATATATTTTACCCATTTTTTAAAATACCAAAAAACTCTATTTTTAGTTGGTTTTTTTATAGGTACACTGAAATGTTTAAACACCCCACAAAAAATGAAAATAAATATTTTTTTGGATTTAAAAAAAAAATTCTGTTTCACACCCATTTTTTGGGGAATCCATTAGAGATCCTCTCTGTGTGCATGCGCGCGCGCGTGTGTGTATGTGTGTGTGTGTGTGTGTGTGCGTGTAGTTCAACAAGTTAATGAATCTGTTCTATAAGATGATAAATATTGTCAAAATACTTTTAGTTTGCATCATAACAATAACAATTTGATGTATTATAGAAAAAGTATCCATCATCAATAAATGTCTCTAGAGCATCCGTAGTGGTTGAGGTAGAATCCAAATGGTTTTGTAAGTCTACAAATGGAGGGTCTGTAATGGCGGTGAATAGGGAGTAGATCATGAATTTGTAGTCATTCTCTAAATTTAGAGAATAGTTACAAATTCTATAAGGGTTTCTATGAACTTTATTTGTTTGGATGAATTCCTATGAGCTACTTAAATTCATACGAACTTTATTAGTTCATAAGAGAAAAGATTTCATGATATATTATTATAAAATAAACAATTGAGTCTCATTTAAATTCCAACGAATTTTATAAATTCATACGAAATATAAGAGTATTTAATTAATTAATTAATTAATAATATTTTTTGGCCCTACCATTGTCGGTGCCCATGTCCATATGTGAAACGACGTGGTCTAGAGTCAGGCTGACAACCGACTATAAAATTTATGTCGAACCTTATTGATGGATTCTCTAGTTAATAGAATAAACGTAAATAAAAATAACATTTATAAAATTGGATTTGGTATGTGGAATATAGGTACACTAACAACAAGTGTAAAGAAGTTATGGATACCTTAAAATGGAGAAAACTCAACATAGCATGCCTACAAAAAATTAAATGGAAGGGTGAAAAGGCTCAAGAGATAGGAGGAGGTTATAAATTATTTTTTACTCGGCGGGATAGATAATCGTAGAAATGGAGTGGGTATTATTGCTGATCACTAAATGAAAGATAAAGTCGTGGATGTTAAAAGGCGGGGATATAGATTAAAGATAATTAATATTTTCTTAGATGAAATAATATTGAATATTATAAGTGCTTACGTTCTCCAAGGAGCTTTAGGTGAAAATGTAAAGAAATTATTTTAAGAATTATTGGATGAAGTATTACAACAAATTCCTACGCATGAAAATATATTTTTGGGATGTGACTTAAATGGACATTTAGGAGTAGAACGGGACGGTTATCCAAGGGTACACGGAGGTTGCGGTTTTAGTGAGAGAAACCAATGAGGAAAAACTATCTTAGAATTTGCTAAGGCATACGATCTAGCATTAACAAACACATTTTTTTAAAAAGGAAGAACATTTAAAAGTGGAGAGAATAAAACTCAAATAGATTATTACTTACTTAGAAGAAGAGACATATACACATTCAAAGAATATAAAGTTATACTAGGTGAAAGGTTAACAAATCGACATCGCCTATTAGTAATAGATTTAGCCATTAAAGGATTTAAGCACTGAAAAGAAAAAATAAGTTATCAAAATATAAAATGGAAGGATTTGACACAATGCAAAGAGGTACAATTTAAACATAAGTTCTTGTTCAACATGAAGTGAAACTGGGATGACAATATTAACAACATTTGGTCGAGAACAAAGAATGATATCGAGAAAATAGGTAAGCAAATTCTAGGTGAGACTGAGGGAAAAAGATTCATTAAAAAAGAGACTTGGGGGTAGAATGAGGAAGTGAAAAGATAATACCAAATAAATGAGTAAGTTTTAAAGAGTAGAAAAAGAGTAAAAGTCAAGAAGATTTGGAAAAGCATAAGAAGTTAAAAAGTGAAGTAAAAAATATTATTAGAAATGTGCAACAAAACTCACTAGATAATCTTTATAGTAAATTAGGTACGAAGGAAGGTAGAAAGAAAATATATAAATTGGCAAAGAATAAAGATAGATTGACAGAGATATGGGTTCAGTTAAATGTATTAAAGATATAAATCAAAATATATTAAATAAACGATAAAGAAATTCTAGATAGATGGGAACAGTATTTTCAAGGATTATTGAATGAAGAATATCTCAAAAAAGATGTCGAGAAGATAAAACCGAATATGGGAATCGTATGTCCGATTACTGAAAAAAAGTATATATATTAATAAGAAAAAATAGAAGGAACAAAGCGGTTAGCCCGGATAAAATACCCATAGAGGTATGGAGGAACCTTGAAAGTACATGGATAAAATTGTTAACATGTTTATTTAATAAAATTTTAAAAGAAGGAAACATGTCAGATGATAGGAGGAAAAGCACCCTCATACCTTTCTATAAAAATAAAGGGGATATAAAAAACTGCGGTAATTATAGAGCAATCAAGTTAATGAATAACACTATGAAATTATAGGAAAAAGTTATAGAAAAAAGATTTAGGAATGAGTAAACTATTTCGGACAATCAACTATGATTTATTCCAGGGTGATCCACCATGAAAACTATTTACTTATTAAGATAGTTAATGAAGAAATGTAGAATTAAGCATACAAATTTATATATGGTCTTTATGGACTCAGAAAAGACATGTGATAGAATACCTAGGGGTATAATATGGTGGAATTTAAGGAGGAAAAGAATACCTATGATTTATATTAAAGTTATTGAAGATATGTACGATAACATAAAAACTAGAGTAAGAACTATTTGTGGAGAAACTAATGATTTTACGATTAAAGTGGGTCTACATCAAGGATTGTCCTTAAGTTCTCACTTATTTTTCGTAGTATTGGATGAGATCACTAAGGACACACAAGAAGATATCCCATGGTATATGTTGTTTACGGATGATATATTTTTAGTAGACACTTTAAAGGAGGACTTAGCGATAAGAGTAGATACTTGGAGAAAAGCCTTAGAGTCTAAGGGACTAAAAATTAGTAGAAGTAAAACTAAATTTATGGAATATAAATTTAATAATGAAGCATGGGGTGACATTATTAAAGATTGAAGAAAAAGTGATAAACCAAATTAGTTCAGTGATACAAAGTAATGGTGATATTGATGAGGATGTTACGAGTAGAGTATCAGCTAGTATGATGAAATGGAAACAAACAAGTGGGGTGTTATGCAATAAGAGAATAACAACTAAATTAAAGGAAAATTTTATAGAACAGTTGTTGGGCCAGTAACCCTATATGGAGCGGAGTGTGAGCTTTAAAGAAAAAACATGAACAAAGACTCCACGTTATTAAGATGAGGATGATCCAATGGATTGTAGGAATTACAAGAAATGATAAAATTAAAAACTATTATGAGAGAGAAAAGTTAAGAGTATCTCCAATTAGAGATAAATTAAGAGAAAGTAGACATAAGTGGTATGGACATGCGTTGTGTAGACCAATAAATGCACCTATAACAAGAGAAAGATTATTGAGAATAAAGGGTAAAAGAGAAATGGGCCACCCTAAACTATAGTAGGAGGAAAGTATTAGGATAGATCTTAAGTAATTAAACGTGAATTATAATATTGCTTATAATATATTAGAATAGAAAAGGAGAATCTACGTGGCCGACCCCATATGATGGGATTAAGAAAAGAATGATAATGATGATAAGAAGGTGACGTGACTTAAAAAGTGTATCTAGTGCGTGCTTATATCGACACAAGTGTAAGCTGATCGCTCAAGTAATAATATGGAAAACCAGGTGTCGAACTCAAGTAATAGGATGCAGAACGTGATGATGGATAGGAAAGACTATTATCCCTACGATTGGCTCTGAAAAAATAGAAAAACTGATTGATTGTGAAAATTTCTATCGACTAATGCAATTTAATTAAACTAGTAAATGAACTACGCATGTGAGACTAACTAAACGACTGTAAATTAGTGTGGGAAAATGGAGTTAAGGTACACTCCCCCGAACCGTCGGTAATTACATAGAACATAAAAACATAAAAAACCTAATTCTCAATTCAAAGAAACATAAAAATACTCTCTAATCATTTTACATATGCAGATTTTACTCCTCACAATATCAAATCAAAAATTGTATTTGACGAGAATGATAAATTACCAAAATTCCAATTGCACCCTTAAACATTCCGGTTACGTAGGAAAAAATAGAATTAAAATAACTATGATCGTTATTTTGATAAAGTTCAAACCTTTGAATTGTTAATTAAATTTTATTCGCTTTTAAATCCATTTGTAATACCTAGGTTGGGTTCATATACCCCAACCCGCTAAACATTTAGCTAGATATAGATACGTGGGAAATAACTAAAAATCTAACGTTTCATGTATATGAAACTATTACTAAACATGCATGGAAGTCTTGGAATCCCAGGAAAAACATGCAAGCATGGAAATTATGTAAGAACAAATAAGAGAAGACAAACTTGATATTAAAAACCTTAAGAATTGATAAATAATGGTGTAATCTTAGTGCATGAATTAAAACTAGTGTTCTTACCTCTTCTCCTCTCTAATGCTAAAGTAAAAATTGATTAAAACTATGTCTAATGCCAAACTATAACAATACAATGTCGTTTTGCAAGAGTCCTAACCTTAATACAACTCTTAGAATAAAACAACAAATAAGTGAAATTTTGCATGTCAAGTATCCCGAACCAGTTTGGCTGTACATACGTACCGGTTCAACAACAAACCGGCTTGGGGTTCAGTTTGATTTTTCCTACTGCATTGGTTGATTCTTCTCTTTTGATTTTGGATTTGTTTCTCAATCTTCAAACTGGCATTATTCCTTCACCAAAGCTCGGATTAATGTGACACTTTTTGCAATATTCTTTTGACTACATAGTCTTTAACTTTATCATTGGACCCGCCTCTGAACTATGGCTGCAGAATTACTAAAATACCCTTCAACTCTCCATTTCTTGGATTTATTTTTATGTTTATATTTCTCTTTCGCACTAGCTTGCATAAAGTACCTGTAAAACATATGAAAGATACACAAAACACGAAATACTCTCCAAGTGAACTTAGTAACATAAATATGAGATAAATTCAAGTTAACTACAAGGTCCGAGAACGTAAAAAGACTGAAATTAAGGGGATAAATATGAAGTATTTATGCCTTATCAAATCCCCCTAACTTAAAACATTGCGCGTCCCGAGCAATGTAAAAGAATAAGAGTATGAGCTAAAGACTCTTCAAAAACTTTATTGGGATATAATACATTTTTTTACGGGCGAGAGATTGCATTTAGCATATACAACAAGTCGTTAAACCCGTAGGCTACCCTTGTAGGATGAGTGGTTTCTCGTGAGGGTTTGAAGTGAATATACCCCCCAAAATTCGATTTTCGAATCAAAGAAAAATGAAAATACTTAAAAATTGTGAAATTTAATTTTCCAAAAATACTCACCATAAATTTATATTCGAGTATCTCAATTTTTAGTGTGTGTACGTATGTGTGTGTATGCGCAAAGTCGATAATTAAACTGCTAACTTCCACCGATTGATTATTATGTTACTTTACAAAAATTCGTTTTGATTCAACTTCTCATGGACGCTCTCACAAACGAATAACTCGGAATGTGGCTATTTTCTCTAAGTGTGGGTGATTTAAAGAGTAAATGTAATGGAACACAAATTCACGCACACAAGTTTGAAAGACGAAAATTTTAAGGTGAATAGATCTCATCATCGGATTACGGCTATTGAAAAACGAGAAATATCGCCTCTTATCCATGCCAATTAATCTTTTTTTTATGTTTTCATGTTTTAGCTCTCCACACGATAATTAATTTTGTTATTCGGACTCGGTTAGGACTTTTTCGATTTAAAAGTGTAACTGGTAATATGGAAATAATTGAGATATTTAGGAGTTGGAAAAATTTGCTTACTATGTCCTTTGGCACTTTTTCGAGCATTTGCTCATTTTTAATTTTTTATCTTTTTTTTCCTTCTTTTTTTCTTCTTTTTTTCTAATTTTTCTTCTCTTGTCATTTTTGTTGAGAATTATTCTATTTTTCTTGCTCCTTTTTGCGCACCATTCGGAATTACTTGATGATTTTTTTTTTTATTTTTACAACCCCGGGCTTCATGAGTTTTTTCTGGTAATCAAACGAAATAGGATATTTTATCATGCTCAAAATGGCTAGCAAAAGGATAATTTTTTGCTACTTTTTATCGCTAATATTTTTGGGTAGCAAAAGATGACCCAACTTCATTTATTCGAATTTCTCATTATTTTACCATATGCATCTCGAGAATATATTTAATTTTGATCTATTTTTATCGCATTTTTAAGACAACATCTCACTTGTTTCCTGTAATCGATCAAAACAAAGGAATAGAGATCTTTAATGACTTTTTTAAATGTTGAAATGAACGTTGAGTTAATCATTAACTCAGATTGATTTAAAAACTCAAAAAAATGATAGACTCATAATCTAACCGGGTTGATTAATCTTTACATATATTCGTAAAGTCGTTAATTTTTGCTCAATTTTCATCTTTGGTCAATTTCGTCTTAGTGCATTTGATTTTTACAATATGAGACTTTAAACAAAATTTGAGTGATATTTTTGAAAAATTAAAATTCCAATTTTTATTTATTTTGAAGAAAAATATTTTTGGCTTGTTGAAAATTTTTAATTTTTTCGAAATTTTTTGAACTTTTTGACATCTTTCAAATTTTTGGGGGCATTTTAAAAATTTGTTAAGTTTTTCTGAAAGACACACTTGTCACCCCCCTAACTTAGACTTTTGCATTGTCCTCAATCAAAATGACCAAAATGTAAATAAAGAAGAACTAATAAATGCAATAAGGAAAACATATAAATATATAAAATGCAAATTTTTCATTAATAACCCAACAATTACATACAAGATGGAAAAGGAAAAACACTACATAGTTCTTTAAAATAAAAATCATCAAATGAAGGGAGTGAAGAACTACACAAAATAGACTCCTTGGACACATCAACCACGGGGCTTATTACTCGGGTGGTGGGTGGGAAGTACCGTGGGCACTCGGGTCATAGGGGCCCACATGCATGCGATATATTTCCTCTTGGAGCCTAATCATCATAATAGTATCTCCCTCATATTTTCTCTTGAAAGTGGTGGAACTAGCATCCAAGTCATCGATGCGACAATGTAGCTCCGTCGATTCGGGCATATAATCAGGGTTCGCCAAACCATTCGAGCCCTCCTCCTCGTAATCACTACCTACCTCGGGCCTGGGAGCATCATGCTCCATCGGTTCATCCTCATCAATAAGAGGACACTCAGGCTGGGCTACTCACATTTGGCAGACGCTTCTAGTGGTGGAAGAAGCCCCAATTGGTCTAGGAAGTTGGACAGGCGAGTTAGGCGCCCCACCCTAGCGTCATACATGATCTCGGTGATGAGGCGAACATAGGGGAGAGCCACTTTTGTGCAATCTTCGTAGTCGGTGTGAATGATGTCCGCATAAAAGAGGTAGTCTAGGTTTATCGTGTTGTTTGGATCAAAAAAGTGAACGTGGAAGTTCCCATTGCATTGACGGACCATCGAATCATTGGTGGCTTGGTGAATTGCCTCGCAAGTGATGAGATGCATGTAGCACACCGTGTTCGATAGCCTTCTCACCATAAAAGTATCTTGGAGACATTATTCACCCAACACCATTCGCTCAACTTATTCGGCTTTGGTGCGGGGGGCACCATTGTTGGGGTAAGAAAAAGGTATGGGGAGAATTACCCATTTGGCACACATTTTACGTTCGATGAGGGCAGCAAAAAATAGGATGCAAATGTTATCGTCGAAGTCCTCGTGTACAGTGGGTGTTTTTCGAACAAGGGCAGCATAAAAGTAAAGGATATCTTCATAAAAAATGTGGTCTTGCGTAGGGGCAAGGAAAGAGCACCACCCTCGGCATTGGAAGAGGGCGGTGATGTCGTGGGGAAGCTCCTCCAAAAGGACTTTATGCTCAATGTGGATTGTTCGTTGGGGCATAAAATATTCTTAAAACTAATTACGCTCTTACACCGATCGAAATACATGTTCGACCTCCTCCTAGAGGATGGTAGTGGACTACTACTTTCGGGGTCGTAGGTGGAGTTGACGATGGCGGGGGGCCATGGTGATAGAGAGAATTTGAGAATATGGAAGTTTAGAGGAAAGTTGAAGAAAATGGGAGGTGTGAAGGCATTGGGGGGGGGGGGGGGGGGGGGAGAGCTTGAATATATAGGTGTGAAGTGTTGGATTTTGGTGCGAAATGGAAAAGTTAGTGGAGGGAAGCAATTATGTTGGAAAATGGGGAGGGAGGGGGGGGGGGGGGGAGGAGAATTTCCTATGGGAGGGAAGAGATGAAAAAGGAAAAGGGGGAATGCATTTGGAAAAGGAGCAAATATGATCATGTACCACGAACCATATCGGGGGGTGCATGTAAACCGGTTCGACCTCGAACCGGTTTAGCATGTATTTCAATTTTTCCCACTGTATAGAACACTCCAAATGATTTTTCTCTCAAATTCTAAGTGTTCTAAGCCTCAATCTCTCCTCTAAAAATTACCTTAAGCCCTCCTAAACACCCGGGACCCCCGGGATGTCTAAACCATACTCTCGTAACACGTGTATGCTCTCTCGTGTGTGAAAACTCAATGTAATGCCTAAACCATTCATATCCCGCGACCTCTATGGACTTTGAAACTACATAAAGACTAATATACTCACCAATACATAACCCTAATTACCCCATACGTGTCGGGGGTGCGACGAACTCTCCTTTTAAGCTTACTCCACCCCGTAAGCGGGGTCCGACAACTAAATTTTTTTGGCTTCCTCAACATATGCCTCGAGATATGGCTTTAGGCGTTGTCCATTCACCTTGAATGTGTCTCCCCCCTTAGGACTTTCTAATTCTATGGATCCATGGGGAAACACCTCTCTTATAACGAACGGGCCGGTATATTGCGAATGTAACTTGTCGGGAAACAAGTGTAACCGTGAGTTTTATAGAAGCACATTTTGACCCGAATGAAGCTTCTTTCGATGGATAATTCCCTCATGTATAAGTCTCATTCTTTCTTTGGATATCTCGACACGTTCATATGCATCGTTGTATATTTATTCCAACTCTTTCAATTGAAGCTTGCATGCTTCACCGACTTAATCCATGTTATAATTCAGCCTCCTGATTGCGCAATATGCCTTGTGCTTTAGCTCCACGGGGAGATGGCAAGGCTTGCATACACAAAGCGAAAAAGGGACATTCCGAGGGGGTTCTTATATGCATTTCGATAAGTCCATAGCGCATCGTTCAAATGGAGAGAACAATCCTTCTGATTAGGATCAACGATCTTTTTCTAGAATGTGCTTACTCTCACGATTTTCCAATTCGGTTTGCTCGTTCGTTTGGGGGTGATAAGTCATCCCAACCTTATGGACGACCCCATACTTTCTCATGAGTTTTTTAAACGGACTATTGCAAAAGGGTTTTCGTTATTGCTAATGATTGCCTTCGAAGCTTCGAACCAAGAAAATACATGTTCTTGCAAAAACTTTATGATGACCTTTTTGTCATTTGTCTTTGTAGCTATGGCCTCAACCCATTTTGACACAAAATCTACCGCGATAAGGATGTATATGAAACCAAATGAGGGAGGAAATGGACACATACATTCAATGCCTTAACAATAAAATATGTCAATAACAATAATTGGGGTTAATGGCATCATATCTTATTGTGCAGTGGCTCCTATCATTTGACATCTGTCGTAAGATTTACAATAAGTGCTAACATCCCGAAAAATTATGGGCCAATAGAGACCGTTTTGAAGAATCTTAGCGGCCATATTATTCATTGAAAAGTTTCCTCCAAAAGCTTATGTATGATAAAAAATGAATGACGCTAGGTATCTCATCATCTGCTAAAAAAATTTGGATGATTTGTTCCTCATAATATTTAAACAAATAGGGATCGTCATAGAAGAACATGCATGACCAAGTTAAGAACTTCTTCCTCTCTTGCGGTGTCCAATCGGAGGGAACGACCTCCATGACAAAGCAATTCACTATATTCGCAAACCAATGTAGAGAATAAGTGGAGAATAGTTGCTTATCTAGAAAATATTCGTCTATGGGTATGGGATCACTTGGTACGTCAGACGAAAGCTGGGAAAAATAGTCGGCTACGACGTTTTCAACTCCTTTCTTGTCTTTTATGGAGAAAATAAACTCTTATAGGAGTGGGATCCACCTTATTATATGTGGTTTAGCATCCTTTTTGTAAAGGAGATAATTAAGAGCCGTGTGGTGAGTAAAGCATACGATAGGTGAACCAATGAGGTGAAAAAGGAATTTGTCGAGGGCGAAAACTACAGCTAACAATTCTTTCTCTATGGTGAAGTAATTCAGTTGTCTTCCGATTAACGTCTGGCTAGTATAGTAGATGACGTGAGCCTACTTATCTTTTCCTGGGCCCTAAATAACCCCTATAGTATAATTACACTCGCATCACAAATGAGCTCGAATGGAAGGGACCAATTCGGAGCTTGCATAATGGGAGCGGACACGAGCATGATTTTCAATTCTTCAAAAGAACTTTGGTATGATTCATTCCACTCAAAGGGGGAATCTTTAATAAGTAAGTTACTTAAGGTCCTAATGATGGAGCTAAATTCCTTAGTAAACCTTCAATAGAACCCCGCATGACCCCAGAAAGAACGCACATCCTTTAGTGACTTAGGAGGGGGAATATTGGTTATAACATTTACTTTATCCCTATCAACCTCAATACATTTGAATGACACAATGTGGATAGGAACTATTTTTTCGGTAACCATAAAATGAAACTTCTCCCAATTTAGTACCAAGTTCTTTTCCACACAACGGGCTATAACTTTTCAAAATTAGAAAGGCAAAGGTCAAAAGAGGGGCCAAAGACACTAAAGTCCTCCATGAAAACCTCAAGACCCCTTTCGACCGTGTCGTTAAAAAGGCTAAGCATGCACCTTCGAAGGTCGCGTGTGCATGACATAATCTAAAGGGCATACGTTTGTAGGAAAACTTGCCAAAAGGACATATGAATGTCCTTTTCTCTTGATCAAGAACATCTACCTCAATTTGGTTATATCATAAATAACCGTAAAAAAAAATAATAGAATGGGTGTCCCGCTACTCGCTCTAGCATTTCGTTGCTAAACGGTAAGGGGAAATGATCTTTTCTCGTGTCGACAATGGGCTTCCGATAGTCAACGCAAACACACCACCCAGTGGTGGTGCATTGGGAAATTAGCTCACCCTTGGCGTTTTTTACCACATTCATTCCTAACTTCTTCAAGATGACTTGGATAGGAGTCACCCACTTTCTATCCAAGATGGGGTAAATGATGCTCGCATCCAATAACCTAATAATCTCTGCCCTCACGGCATCTTTCATCATGGCGTTCAATCGCCTTTGCATCTCCCTCGAAGGCTTTATGCCCTCTTCGAGGTGGATTTTATGAGTACAAATGAGAGGATTTATACCCTTCAAATTAGCAATGCTCCATCTAAAATCACTACGGTGATTCCTTAAAATCTCTAGTAATTTACCATCTTTCTCTCTATACAGGATGGACGAGACAACAATGGGAAATGTCTCATTCCCTCTCAAATAAGCATATTTTACGTTTGAGGGTAGTTTCTTTAATTCGAGGTAGGAAATTTTTCATCGAAGAGAACCATATGAAACTCCCTTGTTGGTAGTTCCTCGAATCTAAAAACCCAATTAACTTTTCTCACATCCACATCCAACTCTCTCTCATCTAAGATCGCTCTCAACTCTCTAACTCCCTCTCAAAATCAGTGTACGTCGAGTCACTCTCACTACCCGAACTAAGACACGCTCCTAACGATTTCTCACCAATGTATACCTCTATGTTCTCATATACTACCTCCTCTATAAGATCTACTTCATGGAACTCGTACTCATCACCCACTTGCTTGGTGATGTTGAAGGTATTTATCTCACGAGTCATGTTTTCGAATGTGAGTTGCATTTTCCATTTCGAGTCTTGATCAGTGCATTAGTCGTAGCTAAGAATTGGTGGCTAAGGATGATGGGAACATGATTACTAGAGGGTATGGAGGGCTCCATGTCCCAAATGACAAAATCTATCAAGAAGTAGAAGGTGTCCACTTGGACTATCACATCCTCAATAATCCCTCAAGTTATCTTTATGGTACGCTCCGCGAGTTGGAGAGTGATATTAGTAGGCTTGAGGTACCCCAAATCTAATTTCCTATATATGAAATAAGGGATAATGTTAACACTCGCCCCTAAATCTAGTAAGACTTTCTCCATGTAGTTCTCTCCAATGAGGCACGAAATGGTCGGTGCCCTCAGATCTTTAAACTTTGGTGGGAGGTCATTTAATATAATTGCGCTCCCATTTTGTGCAAGGAAAAATTTCTTTTTAACCGTTACTCTACGTTTCATCGTCAATAAATACTTAATGAATTTAGCATAGGCGGGAATTTTCTTTATGGCCTCGAAAAAAGGTAAATTCAGCTTGACTTACTTAAGTATGTCTAGAACAACTTCACGGGAGGCCCCTTTCGGAGGAAGAACTAATTATTGATGAAAAGAAGCAACAGTTGGCAGTTTCAATACAAATTCTTGCCATATGGTGTCCTCGTTGTCGCTGTCATTTAAGGGGGCATCTTTGGCCTCTTTCGTGCCGAGAGAAACTTCCTTGTCTTTATGTTCGTCATATGGGGGAGGTGATAAATCAACAACTCTCCCACTACGTAAAGTTGTAACAATTTGACATTGCTCTTAATGATCGTCTAACATAGAGACAACACTAGGTTAACCTTTAGGAGGTCTTTGCCCTTGGGCTGAAAACTTGACCTTCTCTTAGATACTTAATGAAGATTGTAATTTAGAAATGTTCGCATTTATTTTGTCAAATATTCGGGCATTTTGAACATTGGTTGTCGCTTAAGCTTTCATAATTGGTTCCAAGTATCCTCAAGATTTTTCCACACTGGGGTGATATAAGTTGTAGGAGGTGGTGCTTGTATGTATGGGGCTTGTTAGAAATGTGGAAGTGGTGGTGGAGGAGGGGAAATGTGTGAATTTGGATTCAACGCAACATTTTATTGCCCAGAACTAAAACTAGGATGGTTCCTCCTCAAAGGGTTGTAAGAATTCTCGTGAGGGCATTAAAATTACCCTTAAACATTCCTACCCCTTACAGTTGCTCTTGAATCATGACTTTGCAGGAGGGTATCGTTGGCCATTCCTTCGTTTTATGTCTCGCCTCAAAAATCGCACACACATTCTCCTTTATTTCTCGAGTGGAGCCGTATGTTTCTCCTCTTCTTGACTCAACGACATCTTCCAATCTTTTAGAAACTTGGTTGATTTAAAGTTTCAAGTCGGCTTCTTTATCCAATTGATAGAGTTCGGACACAGAGGGAGTTGTGTACATGTTTCGAGCCCGGGCATTTGGAACGAAAGTATCCCACACTTGAGTAGTCTCGGTGACATACTTAAGGTGAGCCTCGTCATCATCCTCATCTAGCGCTAGAAATTGTACTTAGCATATAGTTTCTATGAGTTGTTTGGAACTTAAGTTTATCCCATAATGAATGAAGAATATAATTCTCCACTTCTCAAATCTGTGGTGTGGGTACATATTAAGTAACTCGTTAAACCACACCCAACATTTATCGAAAGGCTCATTGTCATATTATTTAAACGTTTAAATTTGAGCTTTGACGATATTGCTCCTGTGTTGAGGAAAGAATTTCAGAATAAACTTCGTTTGCATTTCTCTCCACGATCCAATTGAGTTTGGTGACAAAGACCAAAACCAAGTCTTGGCCTTAGTTTTCAAGGAGAAGAAAAAAGCTTGAGGCGAATGACATCTTGAGAACATGCCTGATCACTAAAAGTTTCACATGCCTCTTCGAACTTGCGGATGTGGAGGTTTGATATTTTCGACTCCATACCGTGGAATGTGGGAAGAATCTAAATCATCCCATTACAAAATTAGAATTTCCCCGCATTATATGGGAATATGATGCATCCCAAAGTGATCATCCCCTCTAAGAGGTCTCTTATAGGGCAATACGATAACTCACCCTCACCCGTACTAAGACTAGCGTTGTCTGACATCTCACTCTCTCTTTAATATCCAATACCCTCACTCGATATCCTATAAGTGTGACTTATGATGGAATTAAGCGGTATAAGAGGTGGAACTCAAAACTGATGAGCGTTAGGGGTGTGTGGACTATCGGGATCGTACTCAACTATAAGATTTTCGTGAATTCGCGTTAGAGTAGATTGAAGAGTAGGCTGAGGATTTTTCATATAAGAACTTGAGAGATTTTCTTATAATTTTTCTTCTTGTCTTTTGTTTTATGATTGTTTTGGCTTTTTAAGAATTAGAGTCAAGTTTTGGATTAATTTGACCTAACCTAATTGTTTATCTAATCCACGACAACGATGCCAAAAACTTGACGCGACTTAAAAAGTGTATCTAGTGCGGGCTTATATCGGCTCAAGTATAAGTTCGTTTGCTCAAGAAATAATCCGGTAAATTGGGTGTTGAACTCAGAGAATAGGATGCAAAATGTTACGATGAATATGAAAGATTATTAACCATACAGTTGACCTAAAAAAAGAGATAAATGATGATTGTTTATGAAACTTCCTATTGACTAATGCATTTTAATTAAACTAGTAAATGAACCACACATGCGAGACTAACTAAACGAGTTTAAATCAATGTGGGAAAATGGAGTTATGGTACACTCTCCCGAACTGTCGGTAATTACTTAAACCATAAAAACATTAAAAACCTAATTCTCAATTCAAATAAACAACTCTCTAAGAATTTGACATATGCGGATTTTACTCCTCACAATATCAAATAAAAAATTACATTTGATGAGAATGATAAATTATCAAAACGCCAATTGCACCTTTAAACATTCTGGTTACCTAGGGCAAGCGGAATTAAATGACTTATAACCATTATTTTGATAATGTTCAAAGCTTTGAATTGTTAATTACATTTTATTCGATTTTAAACCCATTCGTAATACCTAGGTTGGGTTCATGTACCCCTAAGAATTTAGCCGGACATAGCTACGTGGAAAATAACTAAAACTCTAACATTGCATGTGTTGAAAATCATGATGAAACTATTACTAAACATGCATGGAAATGTTAGAATCTGAAAAAATAAAGAAACACATGCAACGATGGAAATTATGTAAGAATAAGGAAGAAAAGACAAACTTGTTATTAAAAACCTTGAGAATTGATCAACAATGGAGTAATCTTAGTGCATGAATTGAAACTAGGATTATTACCTCTTCTTCTCTCTAATTTTAAAGTAAAAACTGATTAAAACCATGTCTAATGTAAAACTATAACAATACAATGTCATTTTGCAAGAGTCCTAAACTTAATACAACTATTAGAATAAAACTGCAAATAAGTGAAATTTTGCGTGTCAGGTACCCCGAACCGATTTTGCTGTACATGCGAACTAGTTCGACACGAGACCGATTTGGGGTTCGGTTTGATTTTTCCTACTGCAGTAGTTGCGTCTTGTGTTTTGATTTTGGATTTCTTTCTCAATTTTCTATCTTGAATAAATCCCTCACTGCAACTCGGATTAAGGTGCTGTTTTTTCAGTATTCTTGTGACTTCGTAGTATTCGGCTTTCTAGTTGTCCCCGCCTCCGGACTATGGCTTTAAAATTACTAAAAAACTCTTCAACTCTCTGTTTCTTGGATTTCATTCTCTTTCGAGTTCTCTTTCGCACTAGCTTGCATGGAGTACCTGTAAAACATATGAGAGATACACAACACAAAATACTCGCCAAGGAGAGTTGGTAGCATAAATATGAGATAAATTCAAATTAATTATAATGTACGAGATTATAAAAAGATTAAAATTAAGAGAATAAATACAAAATATTTACGCCTTATTAAAAGGTAGCTCCTTTAGAGATGCTATTAGGTAGGGGTGGCCGTGGGCCGGGCCTGGGCAGGCCCGGTCGGGCTCGGGCCGGGCTTGAAAAATTAACGGCTATCCCAAGCCCGCTCGGGTCCAGATCGGGCCTTATTATGTAATCCCAAGCCCGCCCAGATTTGAAAGCTCTTTACCCAGGCCCGCCCGATCGGGCCTTATTATGTTAATTAAAAGATTTTTTTTTAAATTAAAATACCTATTTTTTTATTTAAAGACCAAATTTTTTAATTTAAAATCTGTTTTAAACTCCATATATTACAAAGTCCATATATAAAGTTTCTCACTCTACATGAAAAGACTTGGTATACGTTTTTATATTTATAAAAGTCCCTCCCCTCCCCCCCACCCACATATATATATATATATATATATATATATATATATATATATATATATATATATATATTTTTTTTTTTTCGGCCTCGAGCCGGGCTGGGCCTCATCGGGCGTAAAAACTCAAGCCCAAGCCCGCCCGAAAAAAAATCGGACCTATAAAATTTTGCCAAGCCCGCTTTGCGGCCCTATTCACCTTACTCAAGCCCTATTTTTTTATTGGGCGGACTTGGCGGGCCTCGGGCCTATGGCCACCCCTACTATTAGGAAGAGAACTCCCTTGGTCTTTTGATCTTTTGGATGGTTCCTTTATTCTAATTAATTAAAAAGGATTATATTAACCAATGTTCATCATTTTCAAAGTAAAATATCACTTAAAATAAATCGATCTCCTCACCCCAAACTAGCACCTCATTCGGGGTGTTTTTTTTTTTAATCCGGAATCATCAATATTTAGTGAAGCTAATTTTAGTTTCTCCGTATTTTTTGCACTTTTAATATACTTTGATTCAATATATCGATATTTCCATCCAATTATTAGTCGTAGTTGTGACGAACATATCAGTGATGAAGATTTTTCTTTCTTGTAAATACCATCAACTTCATGTGCGTCTGCAGATTTTCACGTGCTGGAGATATCTTCATGTTTGTTGATTGCCATAATCTACGTGTTTCAGGTTATGGCGATGAGTTTCTTAGAAAAATGGTTCCTTTTTCTTGATTTGCATCATGCAGAAACAATAGGATATTCGTACTGGATAACATTCTATCAACAGTCATCGTTTGATTGATTTTCTTATAATCTGGATTCTCCATATCCTCATAGGATAATGGGTTTTATGGAGGTGGTATTGTTTCAAGATTTCATTTGGATTTTATTTAACTGCTGGGAGATTGATGGTCCATAAATTTATCTGACTCGTTTAGTTCAATCGATGTGGTTTCATATCTGAACACCAGTTTAGGGCTCTGATATGAAGTATCCCTCCATTTTAATGGAATTTTCGTTTTGTAACGGCTCTGCATACACGACTTCAACAAATAAATTTCATTGGTTAGGTATGTAAACATTGCAATTTGTTTTATTGGTCTTTGGGGATTTTTGTTAAGATGGATTTATGGAGTACGGATGCAATGGAGTCTCAGCTGGGTCCATTTTTTTTCTTGGGTAAGGTCGTTTGTTAACAGTGATCAGATGGCATCTGGGATCACGTGACATTCTATTTGGATAAGATAATTTTTTAAAGAATTGCATTTTCATTCAGCCACCGTCAAGTGGGTGTGGACTGGAGTTTGATAAGACCTGGGAGGGCTAAGTCAATTTTATCAAATGTATGAAGCTGATACAGTTCCATATGAATGGTTGAATTTGTTTTGTAGATTCAATCATAGGTGCATGTATAGCATTAGGTTCATCATTAACTAGTTGTGTTTCAATGTAAATGAGTCGTCGACTCATTATTAGGATTATCCTTTTTCTTTGAAATTTTCTTATATTTATTTTTTTGTGAAAAAAATAAAAATAAGAAAAAGTTTAACACCTCAAATCATGTGACCAACTTTTTGTGAGGTTTGATCACAAGATACATTTATATATTTAAATTTAGTGTTTAAGAGTATTCACAATGATGATGATAAAAGATAACAGGTATGTTAAGTTTACAAATCGAAAGCTCTACACTGATGGACTGAAATGAACAAATTTTGTAGGAGAAATAGTGATGGTTCCGTTAAGTTACAGAACAATTGCCGAACTTGCAAATGATTTTTACGAATTTCGTTTGTTCGTAGTAATTCCTAAATAGAAATAAAATTTGTAATAAATATAAATAATGATTTTTATTATATGTTTGGATTCTTACGTATAATATTTATCCGTAATATTTTTTACGAACAAATGTTTGTAAGAATAGTTCTTTTAATTCCTACAAACAAACGAAGTTTGTAGAAAGTGATTATCATTTTTCTAGAAACTCCCCCGTTGTATACTGCTTACTTTGAATAAAGTTAAAGTCGCTTTCAGTTCTCTAACTTTGCAAATCCAGGATGCTCTAAGAGCAACTACAATGGTGAGGAAAAAGAACAGAAGAAAAGGTAAGTTTACCAATTTATAGAAATTGGTTGGATCAGAGTGGTGAGCAAAAACGAGGAGATTTTGTAAATGAATTGGCATACGTTTTGCAAATATACAAAAGCCAAGCAGAATTTGTATATGTTTCCTACGAACTTCTGAAGTTCGTAGGAACCATTTTTACCACAGTAAGAACAAACGTCCGTTAAACTTAATTTCCTATATAAACCCACCATTCCTTCTCCCTAAAATCCCACCTCCAATATTTCTCTCTTTTTTCTTCCACCCCATTCCATTATTTTCCCAAAATATTTTTGAGTGAATCATTTTCTCTCCATACATTTTAATTATCGATCAAAATGTCTTCATCTCAACCCATTAATTCTAGTACTTCTAGAAAACAAAATATGACTCCTATCGAAGATGAAATATTATGTACTATATACGCTAAATATACGAGTCGTGGTATTGAAGGCAACTCGATATCACATGGAACATTTTGGAATTCTATAATGAATGAATATAACAACACGCCAGAAATTTATATTCAACGTACGAGGACTATGCTTTCAACACGCTACAATCATATTTCTTCCCGGGTAATGATATACGTTTCAAAACAGTCTCACCAAATAGACAATATAGGAAGCGGCAATAACGAGTTCGACGCGGTTAAAAAGGCTCGGGAGGCATATCGCGTGGAAACGAGCAAACAATTCATGTTTGATAAATGCTACCAAATTTTGAAAGACTTACCGAAATTTGATTTGAAGAACACAGCGTGCAAAAACAACGATCCTACGCCTCTAGACTCAGAGGACAGTCCGGGTGTACGTGACGTACCGTACAGACCCCCAGGCAGGAAGGGGGAGAAACAACGTGCCCGTCAACGTGCTCGTTCAGACAGCCTTGATTGTAACACGACGGTCCTTAAACATTGCGAAGAATTCACCGAGATATTTAAAAGCAAGCAAGAGTGGAAGCAAAGTCGTGCCATGAAATTTGATTCTCAAATGGATGCTTTCATTGAGATGAAAAGAGTTGATCAAATTACAAGAAAACAAGATCAGTTTGTGCGTCTAGGCTGAGAACAGTCGTATATCATGGAGTTGGATATGACCAAAATGAATGAGATGCAACAACAATTACCTATGAAAAGGTACACCGACCTATCAAATATGGTAGCTGTGACGGAAGCTGCGATTACCGCGCTTATGTCAAACACTGCGGGCTCGTCAAATTCTGATTCCGGTCTGTCTGGTGCAAACAACTCTAACTAGTATGTTAAGTGTGTGGCTTGTTTAGTTTTTCGTTACTTCATAAATGTAATGTCAATTATCGTGTTATAAGAAGTGTGATGTTATTTTAATAAATGTTATTTCAGTTTAAGATGTGTTGCAATTGTTGTATTGTTGTCTGCTAAATTGAAGCTGTCGATTCAAAATAATTACACAAGAAATATAACATATATTATATTTTTTTGATGCACACCATAAGAACAATGTTAAAAGTGATTGTATAGAGAGAATAGTTAAGCCTCAAATACACATATACTATCTAATCATTAATCGGCCAACTCATCACCGCTCGTGTTCCAAATATGCTCCACCAAATCATCTCGTAGTTGTTGATGTGTAGTTGCGTCCCTAACATTTGCATCACGCGTTAGGTATTCATAAAAATCAGTTTGCCCCCGTAGTATTTCAGGTGTGGGATCAGATTGTTCGTATTCATTTTGCCATGGGCAGTCTCTACGTTCATCGTCAATAATCATGTTGTGCATTATAATGCAAGATTTCATTATTGTTGCTAAGGATGCCCGATTCCATAATTTGCAAGGTTCACGCACGAAAGAGAATCGAGCTTGTAGTACATCAAAAGCACGTTCGACATCTTTCCTACACGATTCTTGTTTCTTACAAAATAATTTTTGTTTTTGTGATAGGCCAGGTTGGTTCCTAAAAGTTTTAACGATGGTTGCGTATGGAGGGTATATGCCATCAGCAAGGTAATACCCCATTTCATATATATTTCCATTAACATTGTAATTAACGGGAGGTGCAGTCCCATTGCGTAATTCTCGAAAGACGTTAGACCGGTGCAAGACGTTTATGTCGTTGCAAGATCCAGGAACCCCAAAGAACTATTTCCAAATCCATAGGTCGTATGAGGCAACCGCTTCTAGGATTATAGTTGGATGTTCTTTTCGACCACTATATTGAGCGTGCCATGCCGTGGGGCAGTTTTTCCACCGCCAATGCATGCAATCTATACTCCCTAGTATTCTCGGAAATCCTCGGCTTGCATTTTGTTCGAGTAACCTGGTGACATCGCCTGTTGTCGGATTTCTCCTATACTCGGGACCGAATATAGCCACAATTGCCTCAGTAAATCTAATAACCATTTCTAATAAAGTTGTTTCACTCATTGCGTACTGCTCAGACCATACGTCATGAGATCCTCCGTTAGCGAGGAGTCGTATAGCCCCCATAATTTTTTGATGTCAGCTTAAA
The DNA here is from genome assembly GCA_949130495.1 of Sambucus nigra. Classification (NCBI taxonomy): domain Eukaryota; kingdom Viridiplantae; phylum Streptophyta; class Magnoliopsida; order Dipsacales; family Adoxaceae; genus Sambucus; species Sambucus nigra. The sequence continues at coordinate 508,901,344 of OX422215.1, forward strand.
CCTAGCCGACTGCACGCATCGTACTTTTGTACAAAGTAGTTATCGTACTCGCAAACAGAATAGATGATGCGATTGAAAACGGAATACCACATCCTAAATCTCCTTCGAAAATAATACTCGTTATATACCTTATCTTCACCAAAGTAATCTTCCCATAGTGTTTGGTGTCCCCTTTCTCTCCTTCGATTCACTCGACGTCTAAATTCGAGTTCTTTCCCATCTCGAATTATATTTTGTTCTGTAATCCAACGTGTAATCTCTATGCATATTATCATCTCCTCGTCTGAATCATCTGATGACGCGCCATCATTAAATTGAGCATACTGAAGCATTAGATTTCGTCCCTCATCGCTAGAATTGGAGTAATCCATGATGTATTTTTCTCGGAATAATTATGAAATGTCAAAAGAAGTTATATTACAATATTTCATACATTGTATTTCTATTTATAGTTGTATAATCACAGACTGATGTATTATGGAATTAATAAGTGGTATTATAACGTGCTGGTAGTAATTGGTAAGTGTGCCAATCTGATGTACAAAGGTTAACTGTCCTACAGAAAACAATAATTATGAACTTTTGCAATTACTGTTGTAGGAATTGGTAAGTGTGCCAATCTAATGTACAAAGGTTAATTGTCCTACAGAAAACAATAATTATGAACTTCTGCAATTACTGTTGTAGGAATTGGTAAGTGTGCCCTTCAAAAATAATCTGATTTGCTAGGGTAAGTGTGCCATTCTGACGTAGGAATTGGTAAGTGTGCTGGTAGGAATTGGGAATTGGCATTTACTTTTCACTGTATGGAAATTGGCATTTACTTTTCACTGTATGGAAATTGACGTATGAATTGGTAAGTTTGCTGCAGTTATATGTAATTATTACTATTTCTATATATTTACTTTTATTTATATTAACTACTACTATATATATTACCTAATTATATTTACTATATAAAATTACTAGTTCTATATATATTAACTACCGCAGTTATATGTAATAACTGTATGCAATTACTTTTATCGTTATATATGTGCTATATAAAATTACTACATTAGTATAAAACATAAACGTGACTTGTTTTGACTGATTTGTTTACCGATCACAATTACTTCCTAGGCAACCATGGCACACAACATAATGCATTCCCATCCCCCATTAACATTGTTGGTAGATGATGTACTAAATCCATGTCCGTCTTGGCTCCTTTGTAATCCGGCAAGTCCTTATCTGATGCATACATTGGATCATCAAATTCTGTATTTATCAAATATTTAGCATGCCACCGCTCTAGCCTTTTCTCCATTTGTGTTATTTCACGTTGCAATAATTTTAAACATTTTTCATTATCTTTGTTTGGATCTTTGCAAAATATAGCCGATTTTTCTTGTGGCACGGGTAAACCATGCCAATGGCAGTAGCACTCCAAATCGCAACGCCTATCAAATAACCTCGGCCACTTCAAATGCTCATCCCATGGAATATTTCCTTTCGTCGGCGTTAACCATTTCATAACATAATTAACGTCGCCTAAAGAATGTAACGTGCATATAGGAATGTTTTCAAAAAGCATTTTCTCGTCAAACCAGCTACCTCCATGGGGATCTTGATAGATCCCTGGGTTAGTCAACACTCGTTCGACATTACTACGCGTTACCGCTAAATGTTCAACAACAACTGATGTTGACACTTTTTCCTTACCCTTTCTTTTTGCGACGTGATGGTTCATACTTGTCCATCCAGTTGAAAGGTAAGCACTTCGCACTCCCTCTTTAGGTGGTGACCAATTATGATATGGAAGCTTCTGCCCGGACAGAGTTTTCTTGGGAACATGGGTTAAGAAGGGTGAATCTTCGTCAAGCATGTACTCATAGTTATGCATTACGAGGTTTATGTACTAAGGAAGTATAACTCGATTTGTGGAGGAATACACATCTGAAACAATGAATATTTATAGGTTATGAATCAATATAGATTAGTTTGACATGTAATCAATATAGATTAGTGTGTCATGACATCTTATTTTAATCGCTTATCAATTACTGTGCCATGTAATTATTATCGTTTCAGTGTGTTATCGATTAATGTGTCATTGATAAGTGTGCCATCGATTAGTGTGCCTTCAATAATTGTGGCAACAGTTTGTGTGCCATCGGTTAGTGTGCCATCGATTTGTGTGCCTTCAATAATTGTGCCAATGGTTTGTGTGCCATCAATTTGTGTGATAACAATATGAATACAATAGAATTAAGTTGTCTGCTGCAAATGAATTCATAATAATAAATTGAATAAAATACAATAAAATGAATACAATCAGGATGGCCTCTGCCCAAAGTCATAATCCTGTCCCAAATCAACGCGCGGCCCCAACAACGGATCCTCGCTAATATGGCTACCCCAACTCGGTTGCGTTTGATATCCTCCGTATATTTGAGATGTTTGAGGTACATAAACATCCTCACGGCTGTAGCTCGGACCACTAACGGTAGGACCAGTATCACGCACATTACAGGCGAAAAGTTATCGCTCGAGTTCCTCAATCCTATCCTCACGCTCTCGAGTCTCAGTATGGAGTAAATGACGGAGACCACGTATATTATCTGCTGCGTCGATGAATGCAGAACGCCATTCTAATTGTGACAACGCATACACTGGGGGAGCATTTGTTGGGAACTCAGGTCGCGGCACACTTCTTTCGTATGAAGCACCCTGCGGAAGGCCTACGTCTACCGTCCAACTTTACCTGGGCGCATGTGTTTGTGTAGGGCCAGCCGACGAAAACTGTGTATGATACTCAGAAGGCTGGTTAATTGGAGCTGGCGCCCTTGGGATGCACAATGTTGATGGTGCCACTGTCCCAGCCCAATCAAATCAACGTTAACATAACGTGCCATCGCTGGAAGTGAGGGCCCCTGTGCAACTGCTTTCTAGTATATATCATACTCTTCTTGGGTCACAACTGATGTATACGCATTTGCAAGAGGCCAATTCTGAGTAGGGGCGGCTTGGTATTCAGATTGTGGGACTGAGCTCAAATTTCGGGGAGGGTTGTCTGCTATACAAATTTGGCCTGTCAACTGTCGAAACCCCCGGTCACCCAAGTACCAAAATCCTTTAAATAATGGATCCCAAAAAATCATACGCAGCCCAGATAAATGATATGCGTATGTAATAAAATCGTTATGTCGGTACATCGATGTCTCGTATGGCTTCCGTATGATTGATTCAGGGGACCGCATCTCAAGTTGATGTTGGCTGCCCGATATATTAAACCGTTACGCGCCTTTTGTCCGGCTCCTGTTCGACTTTGACCAACAAAATATTCGCGGCCATACATCTACGGTATGATCCACGATAATCGGACACGCGATCGCCATATACTCGTGATGTAAGTACTGCAAAATATATAGATAAATTAAATTGATTAGAATACATGTACATTCATTGTAACTAAATATATAATGCATAAACATTTAAATAATATTATTATAAATTATACCTCTATTAATTGCCACATACACTGACACTAGTTAACGACCGTCTGCTCGCTTTGTCCATTGACCATATTATACGGGCATAAATTGCCGAACCCCAATCGTAGGTGCCAATCGCCGCAACATCCTCCAAATAATGTAAATACCCGAGGTCCGTCGTGGAATTGGCATTTGGAAAGAATAAACTCCCAATTACATAAAACCAAAATGCTCGAGCTATGACTGGCATCATGTAATCGGGAAGGCCCGGTTGATTCACAAAATTGACAATGTATTACTTAAGGTCGGCAATCGGGATTCCCGCACCCGAAAATCATTCTATATGAATTTGGGGGAAAAATTCGTTCACGGTATTTTGAAAATTTGTGTATTTTTCTATAGGCAAATTTAGAATGGGTAGCCCTTGCCCAATCGGGATACCTGTACAAAAATTAACAATACACGTCATATATAAAAATAATATGAAAATTAATTGTACACATTGAAATTATTTAAATTGAACATAAATAAAATTAAATAAGGGATTTAATACGAATTAAATAATACCTGAAAGCATCGTGAAGTCCATAGGCGTGAACGTAATTTCAACAAACGACAGTTGAAAAGTATGCGTCGTGTCCCACCAACGTTCGATCATCGACGTCACAATGCACTGGTCGAAATTCCGCATCACCCTTGAAAATAAATTGGACATTAAACCGGCACCGTCGATAAATTCTTTTATCGTCGGTTTATTCTCTCTGATCAATTTATATAGTTTCATTGGCCCTGCCCAATTACCCCGAAATTCATATTTATTACCATTTATAATGGGCGTGTGTCCGTCTGACGCGTGTGTATCACCATCAAAAATACGGGCGTAATGCTTGTAGACGGGATCAACAGATTCACTTGCCGCAGGTTAAGTAGGATTTTCCGTTGATTTGGATCCGTGCTTCTTGCTCTTGCCGATATTTAAATATTTTTCCATCTTTTTCCATCCATATTATTTAAATAAAAAAATTGTGAATTGAGTTGCAGAATTTTGGGGTAAAATTTATTTGGGAATGAGGAAGAAGAAGTTGGATGGAGGAAGCAGAAGGAGTAGAGAGGTGGTAGAGGAAGGCTTCTGCCTGATTATTATTTATGGACGACTTAAAGACTTAACTAGCCGTTACTAGCCGTTAGAGCTTCCTACGAACTTCTGTTGTTCGTAGGAAGCTCCACCACTACTGCGCAGCCAAGCGGGCGAAAGGTAAAATGTACCTCTGTTGTGTATTATGCCTTTCGTGGAGGCACCACCATTGTAGTTGCTCTAAGTTGCTTTGTACATTTGTAAATAAGTAGTTTTAATTAGAAGAAACTTACCACACTTAATGTGAGGAGATAAATTATCCGGTGATATTAACGGGGTGAGAAACATGTTTGAAGTAGGTTGATCTTAAATGTATCCATATAAACTGTAAGGTCGTCCACCCTGAAAGCAAGGTAGTTTGTACAAATTATTAGGTTAATTCACTTTTAACTTTTGTTGCTTGAGTACTTTACCCTTAATATTCTTAATTAATTGAAAATTAATTTCATGTCAAGATAAATAATGTTTAAGTTTATTTACTTATTCCACCCTTGTAAAAAAGAGTGATAAATTTTAATTTTTAAATATGAAATACAATCTATTGTATATTCTTAAGTGTGCTATAAAAATAATTACAATATTTATTAAATAATTTAACAAGTAAAAAAATATTTATCAAGAAAAATAAATTTATTTAATACGGTCAATTATTTATATATAAAAAGAATTTTATTTAATATTTGTTAAGGGTAAATTAGACCGGTAATAAAAGTTAGGGTGAATAAACGTACTAATTTCTTAGTCTTAATATTCTTAATTAATTGAAAATTAATTTCATGTCAAGATAAATAATGTTTAAGTTTATTTACCTATCACATCCTTGTAAAAAAGATTGATAAATTTTAATTTTTAAATATGGAATACAATCTATTGTATATTCTTAAGTGTAGTATAAAAACAATTATAATATTTATTAAATAATTTAACAAGTAAAAAAATATTTATCTAGAAAAATAAATTTATTTAATACGGTCAATTTACTTAAAAATTATTTATCTACAAAAATAAATTTATTTAATATTTGTTAAGGGTAAATTAGACCGGTAATAAAAGTTAGGGTGAATAAATGTACTAATTTCTTAGTCAACCCTCTTTGATTTATGGGGGATTAACTTACACCTTATGTGAATGAATCGAATATTAGCCTTTAAGTAGAATTCTCATGCAAAAAATTGTGGATGCATTCATAGTAGATTTTTTTTTACTTGTCATCCCACATTTTATAACGATATTTGTGTTTGCACTCTATTTTTTTTATTTTTTGGTGTTTGCACCCCATCATTAATAAAATTCATTAATAGCTATCAAATTTTACAGAAATGCTCATCCACCATTGCATTAATCTAAATTAATATAAAAAAATGAAAATTACACAATAAATCATTAAAACTAATTTAAACTCTGAAAACTATTGAAAACCAATTTAAAATTTTCGAAAATAGGGAAAATATTTTTAAATCAGGAAATCATTACAATAAATATAAATTACAAAAATGATGTTAAAAAATATTTAAAACTCCAGAATTAATAGAAACATTTATTTAAATCATAGTAAAACATTTAAAATTACAAAAAATGTATAAAAATTGGGAAAAACTTATAAAAAAACTTAAATTACAAATATATTATAAAATAGTAGGGAAAAACTTATAAAATAATTTGAAAATAATCGGGACGACTTTTACAAAGTATGCAAAATATTGCAAAGACCCTCAGATAAATCCAAAGATACTATAAAAAAAAATTCAAATTCTTGTAAAACATTTTAAAGTACAAAAATGTCATTTAAAAATTCTGAAAAATGCCAAAATATTTCCAAAAAACTGGAAATAACGAAAAAAATGAAAATGCTGAAAAAAACGAAAAATTTATTTTTCCATTTTCTTTCTTCACATTAGGGGTATTCCACTATCTCATTCATCAATTTGCCCCGCCTTTGTATATCTACGAATATACTTCTTTTGTCTATAATCACAAGTAAGGACATTCTTTTATTTATTTTTGTTATTATTTTTAGATGTTTAATTTCAGAGGAAGTGGAAATCTATATGCAAAATAAAAATCAAGTTTTATGATGAGAATCGGGGGCTAAAATTATTTGGGACTGAATTTATATGCTAAAATTTGTGGATTTGTGGTCATATTTACACGTTTAGAAATTTGGGGGCTAAAATTTGCATGTTAAATTTTTTTTATGTAGGTTTCATATTGTAGTTGCCCGAAGGGCCCCGATTTTAAACTCTTTAAAAGAAATTTCCTTTGAAATAAATGCGGAAGCGTAAAGGTGATGGTTCAAGAAAATGAATTACCAACTTTTAATTTCCTTTTCAAAATCAAAATTAAAACACAAAGTGAAATTAATCCAAGTCCTAGAATTTGCCTAAGTCATATTTATCATTATTTCCAAATTAGGCCAAACCAGTTTTAACAATAGACTAGAATTAAATAAACTTTTAGCAAAATTTAATTAGCACCCAATTAAATTAAGTGTGACAATTAAAACCATTTTTATCTTGAATTATCCTAAGCATAAGTTCTAAGTTATTATGCAAGATAAAAATAAATCAATCACACTACGCCGCGATGTACGAGAAAAAACCCAAAACGAAAAACAACCTCGGACGACCCTAGCCTCAAATCCACTAAGTATGGAATTTACAATTACAAGACAAAAGACTTACATCACACGACTCGATCCCTCTCAAACCTCGACGCTCCTTCTCGTAAACACCTCCACTTAGCGAATAACCTCGGAGCTCCACCGTGGTCTCAGAATCCACCGATCGAACTTTATGTGGTCATTGTCACCCTAACTAGGAGCCTTTCTCCAAGTGGGTAAATCACGAAAACCACTTCTTCTTTGTGGGATTTAGAAGCAAACCCAAACTTCTCTTCAAACTAAAGTAGAGATAAACCCGGTGCCAAACTCCAAGCAAGATGTATATATATAAACTTGGATAAACAAAACTATGGGTGTAAAACTAAAGTGTATAATGATTTTTCCTTGAAAATTGACACTTTAAAACAATGTACTTTTTCCTAAAATAATTTCTCTCTCAAACACTCTCTAGAGGTTGGTAAGATATGAAAAGTTGAGTTAGAAAAAGTTATTCCCGCACATATATATTCAGCAAAAAGATAGTGGGGTAAAACAAGTGGGAAAGTGGGTAAAACTGCTCAAAACTACCAAAAACCTTGTTCTCGCCAAATCTCGTTCGAACGACATTTCGTTCGAACGACATTCTCGTTCGAACGAGTCTTCTAACGAAGTTCCAGTATGAACTCGTTAGAAGCTCGTTAGAACGACCATCTCTTTCGAACGACATTTCGAACAAAGTTCCAGTATGCCATAATGGGAAGTCGGTTGCAATATCGTTCGAACGACTTGTGGTTCGAACGACACTTCGAATGAACTCACAGAATGTTCAAAAATTCTTTTTGAGCCCAGAAACTTTATATACTTTATATATAAGTTTTAATAGAAAACATTTTGAAAACAAAACACAGTTTTAAAAACCTAACACCCAATATAAATCGTTCCAAGCTCCTATATACATATGTAATGCATTCATACCTTGGGAGCATGGAACCACTATTGATGACGTAAAAACGAGGCACTTAAACTCAGCTTTTTTATGAAGCTTTATACACTTGGCCGCTACGTCTTCAACAAACACGTCATAGGCTTGAAAGATGATCAATATACTCTATCCTATGACTCAAACGTTTTTGTCCGGAATTGAGCCAAAACTACAAAGGACTCAATTGGAAATTTGCGTCCTTACAAATCTCCCTCTTTGGCTATTCTGGGATAAAAACCAACAAAAATCCTAAAGGGCCGTCAAGCTTATTAGACTCAAAAACTTCCCACCCAAAATAAAGAGTACAATGCTTGACTCGAATACCACTTTAGAATAAAACGCTTTGCCACTTGAAAGTTGCTGCTTTAGAAGTATTCCTGCACACTTAAGCAAACTATCAAACGAATAGGGAATATCAAAATATTTAATGCAATGAAAATAAATACCCCCCCCCCCTAAGATAAATCTCCCCCAAACTAAGATACGATCTAATAGGATTTTCACTTATCATCATTCTCCCCCTTTTTGTTCAGGAATAGACAAATGTTAAAACTAATTTAAACATGAGGCATAAAGTGATAAGAACATTAAAGCATATGGGCAAAAAAAAGTCATAACTAATCCAACAAATAATAACGGATACCAATTAGGATGCAAGAAAATGATACCAATAAGATACATAAAGAAGTAAGCATGTGATATCAACAAAGAATGCAACAAGATAGATACAAATTATGAATTAGAGCATATATGGACTAGAAGACAAGGCAAAGACTAAACAAAAATATCAAATATATGTATACATAAGATATAACTAATAGACGTAAGTACACATATATAGATATAGACACACAAATGACACACACAAAATATAATAGGAGTCTTTCATACTCGTAAGGCAAAAATGTGTCATATGAAAACTGAAATGTTGGGGTGTGAACTAGTAACAATTAAATTTAGACCCAATCACTTAAAACATGTTCACGGAGTTATCAATTGATTTCAAACTTCATCACATTTGAATATAACCTCATGTGACAATATAGATTGAACTTAATGAACAAACATACACAATGCATATAATCCTAGAGTTTTGATGATTCTACAAACCAAATAGAGTCATGACAATAAAGACCACTAAGATAAACGGACATTGTGCAAACCGTTGATGTACCATCCAATCTCCCTCAATAAGCATTTACATTAATTTGAATGTATATATCAATCAAACATAGGCCTTGGCAATTATTTTTCTTGTAGTGCCATTTTTCTGTTTTTAGGCCTTTGGACCACGTATTTCTTTTAGGTCCATTTCAAACGGTGGCTTACAATCGCAAAGGATAATAAATCCTTTCGGAGACCTTCCTCGTGCACAATTATATATCATTTTTATGTCTCACAAATCTCACGTGCAACGAATTTTGACATGCACTAGTCCTCCTAGGTTACAAATATGTAGATGACTAGATTGGTAGGAGAACACCTCACAAAGCTTAAACATAACATGTGACATTAAAATTTCAAATGAGCTCGTGCATGTGTGAATAGAGGCATATAAAAATAGAATCCATTTAATCAATACAAAATCCAACTACTCTATATAAACATGGTAAAGAACATTTTAAGGATTGAAAATCTAAACCAAAAGTTCTAGCCACATGGGAGCATAAACGATGGGATTTAAACACGAGTATATGCCACTTAAAGTGTGTTAAACTAAAATACACAAAAAAAAAATCTTTTTGAGTTTTTGACATTTTTAACCAAAAATAAAAATATATACTCAAAAGACAAGCAAAAATCATTTGAACTTTTCATTAAGCTTAAATTATCAAGAGATAAAAACCTAAATGACAAACAAAAAAATCTTTTTGTATTTTTCATTTAATAAAAATAAAAATAAAAATAAAAATAAAAATAAAAATAAAAATAAAAATAAAAATAAAAATAAAAATAAAAATAAAAATAAAAATAAAAATAAAAATAAAAATAAAAATAAAAATAAAAGAAATATAATACAAAAGATAAACAAATACCATTAGTCTAGCATGAGATATGTGATGAATCAATGACTAGAAAATGATTAAATAAGCATACTTTTAGCATGATAATATAGCATGAAGCATAAAAGCTAAAGTATGCAAACACTAACACATTCATCCTTTAGATTTAGCAAGGGAGGAAACATGTGAAAGTAAATGAGAATCAAAAACCCTATTTTGCAAGGCAACAAAGTCGTATTTCCTAACCCAAATTAATGAAGAATGACTATCTTGGGGTGTAGGAACTTTAACTACCGTGGTTACTTTACGATGGGATTTTCTAGGAATTTGTTTAAGATCAAAACAAAATTTCCTAAGATGACCTTTTCAACCACAATGTGTACAAGTAAAATTACGTCGAAATTTGGTACCTAAGAAATGATCTCTAAAGACTTTCCTAGTTGATTCTCCTAAAACGTTGGTTTTATCTTTATGAGTAGATTCATTGCAAGAATTGAAGCCTAAACCACACATGTCATTTTTAATTTGGACCGTTCCTAAGATTTTATCTAATTTTTCTGAACGACGCTCCAAATCAAATTTGACATTACTAGAGTCTTTTAATTTATTTTGTAATTCTAAAATGTTAGACTCAAATAAAACATTTCGCTTTTCAAAAGCAAGAAGTTCATTTTTCAAGGATTCCATTAAACCCCGAAGGCTATCTCTCTCGCCTTCTACATATTCGAGCTTCTCTCGAAGAGTCCTCTCACGTGTCCTAAGGTCTTCTACCAACATACTATTATCTACGACCTTGACACGCTCTTTCAAACTAGCTTTTAACTTCAAATTGGTTATTTTCAATTTAATTGATTCTTCATATAATTCTTGAAAAGCATTTTGAAGTTCACTCACATTAACCTCTTCTTCATTTTCACTCTCTCTTTCTTCTTCACTCTCACTACCATAAAAAATAGGGGATTCATAAAATTTGACCACGGAAATGTCATGTGTTTGAATATCTTCGTGAAAAGATTCATTATCGTTGCTCATATGACTAGCCATAAAAGCCACAAAAATAGGTTTAGTGGGGAAATCGGGTCCCTCTTCCTTATCACTATCACTAAGGGTTGCATTATATGAAATGGGTCGTTTAACCTCTTTCCTTAGTTTAGTGGGGCACTCAGAAGCCCTATGGCCATAACCCTCACAACCAAAACACCTATTAGACTCGTCCCTATTTAAATTTTCATTAATAGTTTTAGGGATTCTCTCGGTTTTGTCATGCTTAGAAGTTTCAAATTTCTTAAAATCATTTTTGAATTTATCTTTGTTTAATTTAAGAAATTTTCTAAATTTTTGAGCAAACAAGGCCATGTCTTCCGAGTCACTATCACTCTCGCTCTCTACTACTTGTTTAACCTCTTTTCGGGCTTTTAAAGCAACGCCCTTTTCTATTTTCTTTTCAGTTTTAGAGGGAAACATGTCTAGTTCATAGGTTTGTAAATCACCTACAAGCTCTTCTAATTTCGTAGAGGCTAAAGTTGGTAAAGAATTTAAAACAATCATTTTTGGAATAAATCTATCGGGTAGGGACCTTAAAATTTTCTTCACAACTCGGTTGTCGGGTATTTTCTCTCCCAAATTAAAAGATGAATTGATAATATCGAAAAGTCTAGCATAAAATTCATCAAAAGTTTCATTATCGTTCATTTTGATGGTTTCAAATTGAGTGGTGAGGTTTTGAAGTTTTGAAGCTTTAACGACACTTGTACCTTCATCAATGAGTTGCAAAATATCCCATGCTTCTTTAGTGGTCTCACACGTCATAATGCGTCGGAATTCATCCGTTGTGACTGCGCTAAACAAGGCATTTAAACCACGAGAATTAAAATTTGAAAGTTTAAATTCACCCTCACTCCATCTATCGACCGGTATGGGAACACGTTCATTTTCTACTAAATGAGTTGGTGGAGACCACCTGTTAACAACAGCCATCCAAACCCTCTCATCGATAGATTTTAGTGTCGATTTCATTCTCGTTTTCCAATACGCGTAGTTAGAACCATCGAAAATAGAAAATTTTAAAAATGGAGAAAATTCCATTTTAGCCAAAAATAGTTAAAAGATCTTTAACTAAGTAAATTATCATTTTGGCTCTGATACCAATCTGTAGTCGCCCGAAGGGCCCCGATTTTAAACTCTTTAAAAGAAATTTTCTTTGAAATAAATGCGAAAGCGTAAAGGTGATGGTTCAAGAAAATGAATTACCAACTTTTAATTTCCTTTTCAAAATCAAAATTAAAACACAAAGTGAAATTAATCTAAGTCCTAGAATTTGCCGAAGTCATATTTATCATTATTTTCAAATTAGGCCAAACCAGTTTTAACAATAGACTAGAATTAAATAAACTTTTAGCCAAATTTAATTAGCACCCAATTAAATTAAGTGTGACAATTAAACCATTTTTATCTTGAATTATCCTAAGCATGAGTTCTAAGTTATTATGCAAGATAAAAATAAATCAATCACACTACGCCGCGATGTACGAGGAAAAACCCAAAACGGGAAACAACCTCGGACGACCCTAGCCTCAAATCCACTAAGTATGGAATTTACAATTACAAGACAAAAGACTTACATCACACGACTCGATCCCTCTCAAACCTCGACGCTCCTTCTTGTAAACACCTCCACTTAGCGAATAAACCCGGAGCTCCACCGCGGTCTCAGAATCCACCGATCGAACTTTATGTGGTCATTGTCACCCTAACTAGGAGCCTTTCTCCAAGTGGGTAAATCACGAAAACCTCTTCTTCTTTGTGGGATTTAGAAGTAAACCCACACTTCTCTTCAAATTAATGTAGAGATAAACCCGGTGCCAAACTCCAAGCAAGATGTATATATATAAACTTGGATAAACAAAACTATGGGTGTAAAACTAAAGTGTATAATGATTTTTCCTTGAAAATTGACACTTTAAAACAACGAACTTTTTCCTAAAATAATTTTTCTCTCAAACACTTTCTAGAGGTTGGTAGGATATGAAAAGCTGAGTTAGAAAAATTTATTCCCGCACATAGATATTCAGCAAAAAGATAGTGGGGTAAAACAAGTGGAAAAGTGGGCAAAACTGCTCAAAACTGCCAAAAAAACTGTTCCCGCCAAATCTCATTCGAACGACATTTCGTTCGAACGACATTCTCATTCGAACGAGTCTTCAAACGAAGTTCCAATATGAATTCGTTAGAAGCTTTTTAGAAATCTCGTTAGAACGACTATCTCGTTCGAACGACATTTCGAACGAAGTTCCAGTATGCCATAATGGGAAGTCGTTGGCAATCTCATTCGAACGACAATCTCGTTCGAACGACACTTCGAACGAACTCACAGAATGTTCAAAAATTCTTTTTGAGCCCAGAAACTTTATATACTTTATATATAAGTTTTAATAGAAAACATTCTGAAAACAAAACACAGTTTTAAAAACCTAACACCCAATATAAACCGTTCCAAGCTCCTATATATATATGTAATGCATTCATATCTTGGGAGCATGGAACCACTATTGATGGCGTAGAAACGAGGCACTTAAACTCGACTTTTTGATGAAGCTTTATACACTTGGCCGCTACGTCTTCAACAAACACATCATAGGTTTGAAAGATGATCAATTTACTCTATCCTATGACTCAAACGTTTTTGTCTGGAATTGAGCCAAAACTATAAAGGACTCAATTGAAAATTTGCGGCCTTACACATATGTTTAAAATATCATTTGTATGCTGTAAAAATAGGGGTTCAAGGATTAGATTTAAATATGGTAATTCGTTGCTGAAGCATTTTTCTTTATGGTTAATATATTGAAAAAAATATTTCAGGTGTGGGTATTTGCATCCACTTTGGTACTCTTGCATTATATAAGCATCGCTAAAGAAGAACTATTTTTTCTTTAACATATTATTATTTTTTTTCAGTATTTCCATTTTTTAATTTTTTTTTTGTTATTTTCATATTTTTTAAATTTTTGGAGTTTTTCAAAATTTATAAATGATATTTTTTGTAATTTAAAATGTTTTATTAAAATTTAAAATGATTTTTTATATTATTTTCGGATTTTTATGTTTTCCCTCTTTTTATAAAAAAATTGTAATTTAAAATGTTATAAAATATTTAAAATATATTTTCAATTACTTCTAAATTTATAATTTTTTTTAATTTTCTTTCCAATTTATATTTTTTTCATGATTTTCAAATGTGAAAAATATTTTCTCTAATTTTCCAAATTTTAAGTAAATTTCTATAATTTTCTGATTTTCAAATATTTTTCCATGATTTATTATGTAACTTTATTTTTTTTAAACTTTTTATTATTTTGAATTTAAATAGGAATTTTCTCAAAATTTTGACAACAACTAATGAATTTTAATGACTGTTAGGTGTAAGTACAAAGAAATAAAAATGTGCAGCGCAAACACAAATTTCGTTATAAAATGTGGGGTGCCAAGTTAAAAAAACCCTTTAAAATAGTCTATTGAAGTATATTTTTAAGAATGTAATTGGTGCATGTCCATTTAAATTTTTTATCCTGAAAGAGAGTCCAAATTTATTTTGTAATGTGTAACCTATTTCATTATTGAAAGTTAAAGTGATAGCGTTCTTATCACCCAATTACTAATCAATATGCTCGGAGATGATATAGGGACAAAATTTGAGGATAGATAGGTGTCTTTCACTCATTGGAAAATGTATTGGGTGGGCCCCATATATATTAACATGTCTTTCAATAAGTATAGGGCACGTATCTTGTGTCTTTAATTGTATCACAAAAGCTAAGAGTATTCTTATTGGTGGATGGTTGAGAATGGTAAGTTAGAGACCCATTTTTGGAGTTTACCTTTCTTTTAGCCACGCTATATACAATGGAAAAATTTGTAAAAATTTGTATATGAGTTCCTACGAACTTAAATAGTTCATTGGAATTAAAAAACTATTTCTTACGAATAACATTTATTCGTAGTAAAAGTAATGGAAAAATATTGTTCTTCAGAACCCAAATATAAAATAAATATGAATATTTATATTTGTTACGAACTTCTGCAGTTCGTAAGAACTTCCTACAAACAACAGAATTTCATCAGAAGTTTTTACTGAACGATCAGAAATTTTGCAAATCTTCTACCATTTCCTCTACTAAATTTGCAAGCTTTCGTCCACCAATGCGAAACTTTAAGCTTGCATTTTTTCCTATTTGTTTATCCACACACTCCACCATTGTGGATGCTCTTGTTGGAAAATTGGACTTAAATGGGTATTATAAAGCTGTCCAGATTTTTCTGGACAGATGTTTGAGCAACTTTGAGCTCAAGTTTAGGTGGGACCCACACTACGAAAATTGTGGGACCATATACGAACGCGTTCACCTCCGCAAGGAGATTAACGTAGTATATTCATATGTCCAATTTCAATAAGTTATGAATGATAATTATGTCCCCAAAGTGACTCACAAAGCAATGAAAGTTAATGAATTGGGTGTGTTTTAACTCTTGTCCCACATTGGAAGAGTAGTGGAATTTTGATGAGTTAATAACACCCCAAGTATGGACTAAGGCTTGGATGCCTTGGGGGTATCCCAACTCTTTGAAGGGGAGATGACCTAAGCTATGCACGGGTTGACTTTCGGTCAAAAGTCCACACGCGCGCGTCCGTCCGGCCGGCTCGGCTCGGCTCGGGATTGGGCTTCTAAAAATCTCCTACATTTTTGGGCCGAATTTATTTAACTTTCTGGGCTTTAATTATTAATTAATTACGAAATTAATTAATAAACTGTTGGCAGTTATTGCCAACAGTCAACAGTTAATTTCGTTTAACTGATTAACTGTTTTTGACAGTTAATTTCGGTTGACTGTTCCAACAGTCAACACAAAAGCTATAAATTAAACATTCCCCCTACAGAATTGACTACTGAAAATTTGCCCTCCCATAATTCCGAATTTATGTTGCCATTTTTTCCAGAAAAATAAATTCTTTTCTATTGCTACTGCATACATTCCTGCATATCATCTCTTTGGTCTGGTTGAGTATAAACACAGAATTGTGTTCGAAGAAATTAATCATTGTTGTGCTACTTGATTAATTTGGAAATCCGTTCTATCTTGGGAGACAATTATTCATTACCTTTGGCACTTTGTGGAGGGAATAAATTTGTCTTAAGGACACTGTTCTAAACAGGGCTCGGATTATTTCTTTTATTCTAATATTATTTCTGCAAATTCTAGTAAGTATTTCATTTCTATAATTTTGTTTCAATTCTGTGATTATATTAATTGTTCATAATTCTGTACAATTGTTATTTACAAATAGTAGACATAACAATCTTAAGACAAATTTATTAAGTTCTACTGTTTTTAGTGTACAAAATTTTTTTTATTACAGAAATTTATTTGTTGGAAATAAATCTGTTTTGACAGAATAAAATGAATTAATTTACTGCTTTATTGTAGAAATTAGTGAAACGGTTTTGATATAGAAATTAATTTCTATACTGTTTTTATATTCTGTTTTAGAAAATAAAATTTTATTTGTGTACTCTTGTTAAAATCTGTTTATCTAAATTTTTTTAATCTTAAATTATAATTCTATTTTGTACGGAATTCTTTTTATTATTAAATATTAGTGTGACACAGATTTTTAAAATTTAATTCTGTTTTGTACGGAATTCTGTTTATATTATACTTTAATTCTGAATTATTATTTGAATTCTTTTGGAATTCATTTATTGTGAATTATATTTGGAGGAAATTGGTGCACAGAATTTTGTATTCTGTTTTGATTAATTAATTATATATGAATTTTATCATTGATAAAAATTCTATTTTTGTAACAAAAATGGAATCACAAAGTACGAACACTACTCCTACGAAACTGATTGTCACCAACACAAATGTGACTGCACCCGTATCTATGCCACACGGGGAGAAACCGGAAAAGTTCATTGGGGCTGACTTCAAATGTTGGCAAGGACAAATGTACTTCTATCTCACTACCTGACAACTGGGCAGGTTTGTATATGAAGATTGCCCCTCTATTCAAGAGGGAGATGATGCTGAAAAGGTTGCTACTGTCGATGCTTGGAAGCACTCGGACTACCTATGCAGAAATTATATTTTGGCCTACTTGGACAAGACTTTGTACCATGTCTATTGCACTATCAAAACTTCCAAGGAATTATGGAATTCTTTGGAAAAGAAGTATAAAACTGAAGATGCTGGGTTGAAGAAATTTATCGTTGGGCGTTTTCAAGACTTCAAAATGGTTGATTATAAATCTGTGATCTCGCAAGTGCAAGAATTCCAAGTGATCCTCCACGACATTCATGCTGAAGGAATGTTAATTAGTGAAACTTTCCAAGTTGCTGCAATTGTTGAAAAGTTGCCACCCTCTTGGACTTTGTTCAAAAACTAATTCAAGCACAAGCGTAAGGAGATGAATGTGGAGGAGTTGGTGGTCAGGCTAAGAATCGAAGAAGACAACTGTGAATCTCAAAAGAAAAGTGGGAAGAATCCGATGGAAACAAAGGTCCATGTCATTGAAGGTCCTAAAAAGAACAAACGAAAGTATGATGGGGAAGGCACTTCCAAACATAACAAGAAAAAGTTCAAAGGCAAATGCTACAATTGTGGTAAACCGGGACACCGCTCAAGTGAGTGTCGTAAGCCAAAGAAGCAAAATAAAAATAACTCTCAAGCAAATGTGACTGAGGGTGAGAATATCACTAATGATTTGGCAGATATGAATCTTTCTGCCGTTGTCTCTGAATGTAACTTGGTTGGAAATACCAAGGAATGGTGGGTGGACACTGGAGCCACACGACACATTTGTGCAAACAAATGGATGTTCTCCACCTATAAGCCTTTGGAAAATGAGGAGAACCTTTTTATGGGAAATTCTTCCACTTCTAAGGTGGTGGGACAAGGAAAGATTGCTTTGAAAATGACTTCTGGAAAGGAACTTACTCTTAACAATGTTCTTCACGTGCCTGATATCCGAAAGAATCTGATTTCTGGATCTCTCCTTACTAAAAATGGTTTCAAGCTTGTGTTTGTGTCTGATCGCTTTGTGTTGTCTAAAAATGACATGTATGTAGGAAAGGGCTACCTAAATGAGGGGCTCTTTAAACTGAATGTTCTTACTGTAACCCCTAAAACATCTGTTTCAATGAATGAAGTTGCTAGTTCTTCTTACTTGATTGAGTCATCTAATATTTGGCATGCTAGATTGGGACATGTTAATTTTGATACATTGCGTAGATTAATTAACTTGGAATTTTTGCCAAAACTCAATATTGATAAAAATCATAAATGTGAAATTTGTGTGGAATCTAAATTAGCTAGATTACCTTTCCATTCTATTGAAAGGATAACTAAACCTTTAGATTTAATTCACACCGATATTTGTGATTTGAAATTTGTTCAAACTAGAGGTGGGAAAAAGTATTTTATTACTTTTATTGACGATTGCACAAAATATTGCTATGTATATTTGTTACATAGTAAAGATGAGGCTATTAATGTATTTAAACAATATAAGAATGAAGTTGAGAATCAATTAAGCAAAATAATAAAGGCTATTAGGAGTGATAGAGGAGGTGAATATGAATATCCATTTGAGGAATTTTGTTCTGAAAATGGGATTATTCATCAAACAACCACTCCTTATTCTCCTCAATCGAATGGTGTTGCTGAACGCAAAAACCGTACTTTGAAAGAAATGATGAACTCAATAAGTTCAGGAGCTCCACAAAATTTGTGGGGGTAAGCCTTACTTTCTGCTAATTACATTCTCAATAAAGCACCTCACAAAAAGACTCACAAGACACCTTATGAATTATGGAAAGGTCGAAGACCTTCCTATAAATATTTACGAGTGTGGGGGTGCTTAACCAAAGTGATGGTTCCTAAACCTAAAAAGGTAAGAATAGGGCCAAAAACCGTGGATTGTGTATTCATCGGTTATGCTACTAATAGCAGTGCATATCGATTTCTAGTTTGTAAATCTGAGATTTCGGACATTCATGTAAATACGGTTATTGAATCGAGGGATGCTTCATTTTTTGAAAATGAATTTCCGTATAACATGACCCGAGAATCTGGTCCTTCTAAAAGGACAAACCAAGCTACTACAAGTGTTACTCATCAACCTATTGAATCAATAGAGGATGAACCAAGACGTAGTAAAAGAGCAAAAACCTCGACTTCTTTCGGTCCAGATTTTCTAACATATTTGTTAGAAAATGAACCTCAATCGTATAAAGAAGCTATATCCTTACCCGATGCTTCCAATTGGAAAGAAGCAATTAATAGTGAAATTGAATCCATATTACAAAATCATACATGGGAACTAGTGGATCTTCCACCAGGTTCAAAACCGTTAGGTTATAAATGGATCATAAAAAAAAAAATTGAAGGCCGATGGATCAATTGATAAATATAAAGCTAGACTTGTAGCTAAAGGCTATAGGCAAAAGGAAGGGTTGGATTACTTCGACACATATTCACCGGTAACAAGAATAACGTCCATTCGGATGTTAATAGCAATAGCTGCTATTAATGGACTTGAAATACATCAAATGGATGTAAAAATTGCATTCTTAAACGGTGAACTAGACGAGGAAATTTATATGGAGCAACCTGAAGGGTTCAAAGCTCCCGGACAAGAAGGAAAAGTATGTAAGCTTGTTAAATCACTATATTGATTAAAACAAGCACCTAAGCAATGGCATGAAAAATTTGATAATGCAATGTTATCAAATGGTTTCAAAATTAATGAATGCGATAAATGTGTTTACTTTAAATACATTCATAATGGATATGTCATTGTATGCCTCTATGTTGATGATATGCTTATCATGGGTAGTAACTTGGAAATTGTCAAAACTACAAAACAAATGTTGAGTAGTAGATTTGACATGAAAGATTTGGGAATCGCCGATGTTATATTAGGAATTAAAATTTCTAGAACATCGGATGGACTTATATTATCTCAATCTCATTACATAGAGAAAGTACTTGAAAAATTCAAGAAGTATGATATTAGTCCTACCAAGACACCTGTAGATGTAAATTTACATCTTGCAAGAAACAATGGTGAAGCATATCTCAACTAGAATATTCTCGTATTATTGGTAGCTTAATGTATATCATGAACTGTACGAGACCCGACATAGCATACTCAATAAGTAAGCTAAGTCGATTTATGAGTAATCCAGGAAGAGATCACTGGAAAGCAATATTGAGAGTTTTGGGTTATTTAAAATATACTCAAAACTATGGATTGCATTACTCAAAATATCCAGCTGTTCTTGAAGGACATTGCGATGCAAATTGGATATCTGATACAAAAGACTCTAAGTCTACGAGTGGGTATGTGTTTACCCTCGGAGGTGCATCCGTATCTTGGAAATCCTCAAAACAAACGTGCATTGCTAGATCGACAATGGAATCTGAATTCATTGCACTAGACAAAGATGGAGAATAAGCTGAATGGCTTCGAAATTTCTTAGAGGATGTTCCAAATTGGTCTAAACCTGTGCCCGCAATATGTATACATTGCGATAGCCAATCAGCGATTGGAAGGGCACAAAATCACATGTATAACGGAAAGTCACGACATATTCGTCGTAGACATAATACCGTTAGACAACTTCTCTCAAACGGAATTATCTCAATTGACTATGTAAAGTCAAAAGATAATATATCGGATCCACTAACGAAAGGTTTAAACCGAGAGCAAGTTGAAAGATCATCGAGAGGAAGGGTCTAAAGCCTATAAATAAATAAGAATCAATATAGTGGCAACCCAACCTAGCTGACTGGAGATCCCAAGATCTAGGTTCAATGGGCAAACTGAACTACGTTGTATTCAGTAAGCACTGGAGGATATATCATCCTATCCATTCCAAAGATGAGACAGTGCATATCTGCCGCGAAATTAGGATAAGTTATGCTTTTAATGACATCTATATCTTAGTACGTCTAAGTGGGGTATTGCAGAATACTCTTTATGGAAGTCACCTACGCAAGTAAGAAGGGGGTCACTTCTATGAGAATAATGAAAGGCATATTCTCTAAAATACTTGCGGAACCAAGTGGTGTTCACGACCAAAATGAACACAAACGTGAGAACCAACTGTGTTGAAGAATTGTTGTGTGAATACTGTTGTCTAGGTTTACGAAAACGGTTGACGGTTCAAGGACGTGAAGTCTACTGATTAACCAAGTAAATCCGATAGTATATCACTAAGGAAAGTTCAAGGCCACTAGGCTACTTCTCCCGATGCAATAAGTCTTCAGTTTTACTCAACTTGTGTCTGCATCTGCATCAGCATCTGTTTTGTTTTATTTATAGGGATATATCATTCATGTGGGGGATTGTTGGAAAATTGGACTTAAATGGGTATTATAAAGCTGTCCAGATTTTTCTGGACAGATTTTTGAGCAACTTTGAGCTCAAATTTAGGTAGGACCCACACTACGAAAATTGTGGGACCATATACGAACGCGTTCACCTCCGTAAGGAGATTAACGTAGTATATTCATATGTCCAATTTCAGTAAGTTATGAATGATAATTATGTCCCCAAAGTGACTCACAAAGCAATGAAAGTTAATGAATTGGGTGTGTTTTAACTCTTGTCCCACATTGGAAGAGTAGTGGAATTTTGATGAGTTAATAACACCCCAAGTATGGACTAAGGCTTGGATGCCTTGGGGGTATCCCAACTCTTTGAAGGGAAGATGACCTAAGCTATGCACGGGTTGACTTTCGGTCAAAAGTCCACACGCGCGCGCGCGCGCGTCCGTCCGGCTCGGCTCGGTTCGGGCTTGGGCTTGGGCTTATAAAAATCTCCTACATTTTTGGGCCGAATTTATTTAACTTTCTGGGCTTTAATTATTAATTAATTACGAAATTAATTAATAAACTGTTGGCAGTTATTGCCAACAGTCAACAGTTAATTTCGTTTAACTGATTAACTGTTTTTGACAGTTAATTTCGGTTGACTGTTCCAACAATCAACACAAAAGCTATAAATTAAACATTCCCCCAACAGAATTGACTACTGAAAATTTGCCCTCCCATAATTCCGAATTTATGCTGCCATTTTTTCAAGAAAAATAAATCATTTTCTATTGCTACTGCATACATTCCTGCATATTATCTCTTTGGTCTGGTTGAGTATAAACACAGAATTGTGTTCGAAGAAATTAATCATTGTTGTGCTACTTAATTAATTTGGAAATCCGTTCTATCTTGGGAGACAATTATTCATTACCTTTGGCACTTTGTAGAGGGAATAAATTTGTCTTAAGGACACTGTTCTAAACAGGGCTCGGATTATTTCTTCTATTCTAATATTATTTCTATAAATTCTAGTAAGTATTTCATTTCTATAATTCTGTTTCAATTCTGTCATTATATTAATTGCTCATAATTCTGTACAATTGTTATTTACAAATAGTAGACATAGTAGCTCTAACGAAGAAAACTTTGTGCATTCATCACCGACATCTCCATCCTCCTTATCATAGACACAAACAATGCTTATGGTTTTGATGATGAAATAAAAATCAACAATGACATTTGTTGGGAGAGTATTAGTCGAATGAGTCATTGTTTGTTTAGTAGAATAGATTAAAGTATAAAGACTATAATTGCGCTAAACTAACGAATAGAAATTAAAGGATCACAAAAGACAAATAATAACCATCAAAGGAATTAAGGTGTATAAAACACGTAAAAAGTAGTTGCATAACTGTACGTAGTTTGTCAATATTTCCTATCTCCATAGGAGGGGATAGATTTTTTATCGGGTATTTTTTTTTAGTAGAATTTGATATAGTTTTGAAGTAATGGGAGAGAGAGGGAGAGAGCCCTTTTTTCTCTCATTAGTTAGTTTGATATGACATCCGAGTTTATGCTAGATTATTTGTGAATACACTCAACATTTGTTCAGAAAATCTTACGGACACTTGTTTGTTAATGATAATGTGTCTTAAGGTTATTGGGGCCCACACATACCATTAATGTGAAATACGAATTCCAAAATTTCCCTAACACTTAGTGACCTATGGTGCATGAATCCTTGCTCCGATGAGAGGGCACAATAGTCATTTGAACCTGTTAATGAAGGGACAACACCTTGGGAATAGAGTTAGACATACATGCTAAATGAAATATGATTCTGCGTCATGCTGAGACATTTTGGCTCAAAAACGCCTTAAGAAATAGTGGTGACATTTTATTATCACTTAACATTATTCAAGAAGACTTTAAGATATCTTCAATGCCATTTACATCTTAATCTTTCTATAAGTCATGTTTCCCTTCATCTTCATTTTCTTAATTTTTTGTTCTCTTTTATTTTGAACATGGACGGTTTAATATGAAAGATATCCTCGGAGTGGGTCACCGATTTGTTACCCATAGTGGGGTTCGATTAACATCACCCTACTGAGGACTAATGTAACAAAAAACAATCTTTTTCTCCATTTTTATGAGTATTTTAGGGTTGTCCCAATTGAGCATACACCTAATATTTGCAGCATTATTAATATTATCCATAATTTAAATGAGTTGCTGTAATACCCGGTAATTTTGTGATTTTTATTTTAATTATGGAATTTGGATTAATTGATTTAAAGGGGGAACATTTAATTTATAATTAATCCGAACTTAATTGTAATAATTACTAGCGTGACGAGAATTAGTATTTATCAAAAATAATTTTGTTGAATATTATTTAACGAGTAAAGTAATATATGAATATGAGAGTATTATTTTGACCGGGAGTGAAAAATACAGCAGTTGCAATATACTTAGTTGGGACGCGCGTGTGAGTTGTGGCAGTATTACTTTATTGAGTTAAAAAGGAGAAGTTATTTTTAAGTAACTCGTATAGCCGTTTTGAGTGGGTCAGTGTGTCCGGAAGGGTCGAAATAGTCAGAAAACACTACTCGGGTGTTTCATTTAGATTCTAGGGCATTTTAGCCCAAAACGACACCCCAAAGGGGCATTTTGGTCTTTTGAAATTTTTGGGAATTAATATGGACGAAAATAGAAAATTAAAAAGACAAAGAACGTGGGCATTGGGTTATACGACAGTTTCCAAACCTACGTGAGAGAGAGAGAGAGAGAGAGATAACCAAAGAAGGAAAAGAAGAACACACAAGTGTTTGGGGCAAGGGATTAAAGTTCTTCCACCAGAAATCACATCAACGCGTAGATCGCGAGGAGAAGACCATGCCCATATCAATTTCGTCCAATGATTCATAGGTTCACAAAGAGGCAAGTGTTTATCTTGCTAAAATTCTGAGCATATATGATTCACGTTAACCCTACTTGATGAGATAATTGTGATACTATCAATTTGAGATAAAATTGTCAACTAATTTTGAAATTGGAAGATAGGTTTATGTGTAGATGAATGACCCTATTCTTGTAATGATAAATCTGGTAATTTTAGGTTAAAATCAAGAGATATAATTGGGAGTTTTGAATGATTGTTAATTGTGAGTTTTTTATTAAGGGACTTTTAGAGATTTAGGAATTTTTTTAGGTCCCCTTTGATTATGTAAGGATTTATCATCTAAATTATGTTATAAAGTACCCTGTTATGATTAGAAATGGTTTAGAATCATTGATTGGGAGTTGTGATGAATTTTAGACGAATTTGGATGAGGAAATGATTCAAAAAACGAAGTTTGGAAGAACATGGGCAGTCTCGAAATTCTAGTTCTAAGACCTGCCCAGGTCGTTCGAATGACCTCGTTCAAACTAGAATTCCAACAAGACTTCTAACGAAATTTTTGGGTTCGTTCAAATTGAGAAGTTCGTTCAAACGACCTCCTTCGAACGAGAATCTTGGACTTTTAAGGAGATTACAAAATGCTTACTTATGGCCCAGACAAGTTAGAAACCTTCTAGGCTGGTCCAAGTGAGAGAAATTAACCTACATTATCATCGAATGGCTTAAATTCCTAGTTAGTAATGAGTTGAAAGAGCGACTACTCAAGGGGATATAGCGGGGACATAGTGCCTTAGAGAGAAGGTATATGTTAGAGAGAAAAGTTGAAGAGTTGAAACATTGTGAATAGTAGAAACGTCAATACCATCTATAAATTTGAGTATTTGGGTTGCGAGAATACCTAATGAATATAATAAGTTGTGTGTATACTCATTGATTGAACTATTATGTGTATAACATACCTACGCTGCTTGCTATCGAGCGGAGGTTGCGTGTTGTGGACAATCACGCCTTGAGTAGCCTTCAGGTGGGATATTGATTTGTACCACTAAAGCGTAGAACCTAGGTACAGACTATCTATGTGAACGGTAGTGATGACAGTCGTATGGGTGTGTAGGTATATGCGTAGCCCATTGGCTTGGAACTATGTTCGCCTCCAATATATGTGAATTTTTTTTATGGTTCGCGAGAGATTGAATCTTTAATCCTTTATACATTGAGTGATGCGATGGGACATAATAGCAGAGTATGCAGGCACCGCAATTGTATCTTAGGATGCAATATTGTATATATATAAGATAGAGAGTGTGTGTGTATATATATATATATATACTTGAGATGATATCTATTGTGTCAATTAAGTAGGTGGGATTAATAATGAAATCCGAAATGAATTAAGTAGCGAACACCTAATTATATTGAACTGGAAGTGTCTGTTTATGCTAAAGAGGGATTGGTTATACGTATTATATATATTGCGAGGGAAATATAACGAACGATATCAGAATTAATTAGTTTTTTGACATGAAGGACTAGTTAGTATGGGAATAGAAATTAGTGGGACTTGAACATTCTCTTGGCGTGCACATTAGATGAGGGGTGAGCATCCTAAGTGAGTTCGATAACTTAACATGAAAAATATATGTGTTAATAAATCATTTTAAGCACTTGCTGATTTTTAAACTGTTTTCAACTCAGGCTCTGACCCGTTTTTTACAAATCTCTTTTCTTGCCAAATTATTTTAGGTGCTCATCCACAGGGACACCAGGCTTACGAGTTCTATTCACTCGATGAGTTATAGCTGTTGTGGAGGCTACTGGACTTTGGTAGTAGACACTTCTGAGTCTATCATTCCTTACTTTTGAGTTATTCGCATCAATTAGACATGTTCAGAGATTAACTTACGCCTCCACCACCTCTTATTTTCGTGTCATTTCAGTTGCCAGGGAGCTAAAACCACATATCAGTATGCTTATTATTAGTGTTGATGTTACTTTCGATGCTTGGTTAAACAAAAAAGGCATCTCCTTCAAATTCTTAGACATTAAACAATTCCATGCCACCGACGAACTTTTTCTTATCTAGATGTCAGAACCCCTAAAAGGGTGATTCCAAAAATAGTAAGAAAAGTCTTGGCCAACCCCCACCTTACCATGTGAAATATATAAAGATAGAGGATCCTTAAAGCACAATCAATGCGGAAGACTATCTGCACAACTCAATCTCATTGAGATCAATGTGTTGATATGCCAAGGTGTCCTTAAGGAATCTATGTAAGGGCATGGAATACATCATGCACCTGCTGTAAATGATCTGCCATTACTTAACAATATGCAGTTAGTCTGATATGATCAATAATGGTGAAAGGTCCCATAGAGTAAGGAGTCATCTTCCCCTTCTTCTTGAACCGTATAAATGTTAGATTTTTATAGTGTGACATTTTTAAATTAGTTTTCTGAAAAGATACTATTCAATTAATGATTGTAACGGGAGCTAGATTATGAATTTAATATTATCTCAAAATATTACAATTTAACAAATTAAGAATTTAAAAAAAACTGAACACGCGGTGTAATCCCATCTCTTAAATCTTCTCACATTTATCACACTTGGTTACGCATTATTTTTAGTTTACTTAATCTATTCACGCTATTAATTTCACCTTGAAACTTGGATTGATACCCGTACTTAACACGATACGAGTTATTTAACAAGTTTTGTAGATATTCAATGGATTTTGAGACTCAACTTTTGAAGACAACGACCATACGCATCAAAAGCTTGTTATCAAGCTTCGTGCCCGAACTCTTTGAAAAAAAACATCACGTAATTTTTTTTACTATTTGAAAAAAAATTGGTTAATATATATCAATTTTTAAACAACTTATAAACTGCCATATGTTGTGAGATATTTTTAAAATAGTATTTTGAGTTGATTTTTTTAACCCAAAATCGAACAATATATGTTAGTTATTCTGGGATGCTTTTTTTTTTTATACGGTATGCATAAAATGTTTAGGTATTTTGTAAAAATATTAACTCAAAATAATTTTCAGTAATGTATACAATAAATTTTATAAAGTGTGTATGATTTTTTTTTACTTTTTTAGAAAACAATATAATTTATACATGAAATTAAATAATGTATACACAAATTTTTTTAATATCTAAGTTCGTGCATACCTTGACTTATAAGGTATACATTAGGGGTGAGGGATCTTAGTGCACAAAAAAATATATGACTAAACTAGAGCCAAAAACATAATATTGATCAATCACCAAAATGAAAAACTCCCAAAAATAAAATATGACATTTTTATAGGTTTATAATAATAATATAATATAATATTATTATTATTATTTGTCTTAATTTAGGTATAATTGATTTTTATTGTTGGATTCCTTTTTATACAAGTGTTTATTTTTGTATTCTTTCTAGAGGAGTGCTCTAGGTACCGAATGAATCAACTGGATAACCCTACCAGCTGATGTGGCCACATGGGTGGGCCACATATGTACATGTTGCTTTCTACAAAAAAAGAAATAGAGAAATTCTTTTACAAAAAAAAAATAGTTTTAACAAAAAATATTTTTTTAAATAAAATACCATTTTTAAACTAGTTTTAAACACACACAAAAAAAGCAGTTTGACCGAAAAATATAAAACATAAATGCACAAAACCGGTGCAATAGTCATTTTTCAAATATAAAAGGTTTTAACCAAGAAAAACAAGTTTTAAACATGTCAACATCAATTTTTTTCCATAAAATGACATTTGATTGAAAAAAAAAAACAATTTTTTTATGCTGACTCATGATTTTTATGTGTCGATCGCGGCACTAATTATTGTTCCTGGCGCGGACCCTCATTCATTAGATAATAACCAATCGCAACACGTCATGTCAGCATGTTGCAACCGATGCATATGATTTGTTAGTACCGCTGACGCGGACCTACATCCGTTAAATAATGCAGATTCACGCCAACGACAATAATAGAAAAATGTCTTATATATTAAATAGCCACATCGATTTAAGATGCCAACGTTTTGATGTAATACGAACATGATCAAATTAAAATGCATCACTTTAAAAAAAATTACCTAATACGAACATGACATAATAAAAAATTTCCTAATACGAACACCTATACCCTTTAAAAAAAATGGTCTGGGCTAACGGTATCTATAGGTGGTCCGACCATCTATACATACCGCTGACGTGAACTATTTTTTCTAAAATGTTGGTTCGCATCAGCGGTATGTGTAGGGGGTCAAACTCCCTATACATACCGTTGGCGCAGAGCATTTTTTTAAATATAGTAAAAAGATTATTTTTAAAATAGTAAAAATGCTCCGCCCTAACGGTATGAAAAAAAATTGATGTTTGGACAGAAATATTTCTCATGCCATCTCATTTGCCGCATCACATCTCACATTAGTCTGTGCAGACAACCGATATTTCAAACCAGTAGGCCAAAGAAAGGGAGAAAAAAATTGTATTTGCTTTGTAATTTTTGACAGGTAGGCCAATGAGGTTTCATTCGGCGGTTCATGCAGACTTTCTCCTTCTTATATTATGTTGTTTGTTCAAAGATGTAAATGGTAAAAATCCAACAATAAAAATTAAAAGAAAATCAGATTAGTGGGAAGATATTTGGGAGTCATTATTACATATCTGTATACAGAAGTAAGAGAAGACACATTAAATCTTTGTACGATATGACAACAATAATTTTAAATTGGTGTATTCATTAAGAACGGATTAAGATTGCCTAGATTCATTAAGAATGGATTAAGATTGCCTAGATTCAAAGTTTGAACGATAATACTAAACATTGTTGAAGTTCTAGTATATTCAACTAGTGTAAGCTAATGATATTTTATGTGGTTGGTAATTATACTCCAACCCATCCTTGGAAACTGATGGATCTAATGACCAATAACCACACTGATGATGGGATAGGTGTCGCCAATGTTGGTTACAGCTCATAAGCTGTTACAGCTTAGAGCTGTTAAAGATGCAAAACTTTGAAAGTGTCTTTGGCACAAATCTCACATCGGTGGGTTCCAATTAGGGCTGTAAACGGGTCGGAGACGGATGGGTTTAGGGAGATCCAGATCCATGTAATCGGATCTTCATCGAGTTCGGGTTCGGGTCCGGATCTTCATCGGGTCTACAATATTGGATCCAGACCAGGATGCATTCGGGTCTTCGGGTTCGGGTCCGGATCTGATCAAATATGTACATTTATTTTATATTTATTTTATTTTATCCCCCTTCTTTATTATTTAATCTTAAATTAAAATATTTTGTAATGTATTGTTGAATATTATTAGTATAAATAAAACATATATTACCTATATTTATTATATACATAAATATATATTTTTATATATAATACTTACATGTAATATTGATAAGATGTATTTATAAATATATATATATATTTATAGTATATATGTATATATATACAAAATAATAATGTACAATTCGGGTCGGGTCTTCAGGCCGGGCTTGTATAAGATTCAGATCCTACCCGTTTAATAAACGGGTCTTCGGGTATTCGGGTCTTCGGGTCTCGGGTCCAAAAAAATATGCTCAGACCCTATTAAACAGAGCGGATTCGGGTCGGGTTCGGGTCCAGACCCGACCCATTGACAGGCCTAGTTCCAACATTTGGATAGAGTTGATATACTTTTTTTGGGACCAAAGGTTCAGTCCTTTGGGTATTCAATGTTTTGTGGGTATGTGGGGCAGACCCAATGGGCCAAGTCGCGCGTGCCGCCATCCGTCCGGCCCGTGCCCGGGGCTTGGGCTTGGGCTCATTAAGAAATAATTTTTTGGACAAATAAATTAACGATTTTGGGCTTTAAAAATTAATTTTTAACGGTAATTAGTTCCGAAAAAATGTTGGCGTTTTACTGTTGAATTTTTCCACCCACGTTTCCAGTTTTTCAGAGGTTGAGACCTCCGATTTCAACACAGTTCCAACACAGAATTTCTTTACCAGTTCATTTTCCCCCATTACTACAGTTCTGAATTTTTTTTTCTCCCAGAATAATTAATCTCGTCCGTTGTACAGATTAATTATATTTAGAATCGAGCAACTATACAGAATGGGTGTACACAGACTGGATTGATTCTTGTGCTTTATCAATCCGTATTTTAATTTTTGGAGGCTGTTTTATCCTGGGGGTGGCGGGACTTCGAGACTGTCAGCACACTTTGGGCAGAGCCGCGAAACACCTTAAAGAGAGCGACATTGTCCGCGACTCAATCGTGTTCTAGACTGTCCAGTTCGGGATTTCTTATATTTTTCTGTCCCAGATTTATTTACTCCAAAAATTGAGTAATTTCGTTCCTAATTTTTAATTCTGCATTTAATTATTTACTGCTGCTACAACAATTTTAAGGTGTCTGAAATTCTTCCATGGACGAAATTAACTCAAGTAACCAAAATAAGCCTTTCAAATATGAAGGCACCCATTTTAAACGTTGGAGCAAAAAATTGCTATTTTATTTAACTACGAAAAAAGTCGCATCATGTGTTCAATTTGACAAACCCATAGTAAATAATCCACCTACTGTTGAGGAAAGCAAAACAATTAGAACTTGAGAGGAAAATGATTTTTTGTACAAGAACTATATTTTGAATGCTCTAAGTGACGAACTTTATGACTATTATGCCAATTATAAAACTGCGAAAGATGTTTGGGACGCACTTTTTAAAAAATATGACACGGAGGAGGCGGCTGCTAAAAAATATGCCGTCAGCCGTTATTTGAAATTTCAAATGGCGGATGACAAACCTGTTGTTGCTCAGACCCATGATTTGCAAATGATTGCCCATCAAATTATTTCCGAGGGCATGGCTTTAGATGAGCAATTTCAGGTGGCTGTAATTATTGATAAATTGCCTCCACTGTTCAAAGAGTTTAAAAATATTTTGAGGCATAAGTCTAAAGAATTTTCACTAGAGTCACTTGTTACTAAATTGAGAATTGAGGAGGAATCCCGAAAACAGGACTATAAAGATGAAATTCTTGTTGTGTCTAACAACAAAAATCAGAAAAAGAACCACACTCCAGTTGTTTTAAAGGCAAACGGAAAAAATATGAAAAATCAGAAAAAGTGCCACAACCAGAATTTTAAAAATCAGACTCAGACTCAGAATAAGTATAAGAACCCTGGAAATGGACAATCTTGCAACTCGGGACAGTTTCTCTGTTTCAAGTGTGGCAAGCCTGGCCATATGGCTCGCAAATGTCGCAATGTGCCAAACGCACAAGCGAATTTGACCGAAGAGGACCTATGTGCTATGATTTCAGAAATCAACATGGTTACCGGTGCCGAAGGGTGGTGGTTGGATACTGGCGCTTCTCACCATATCTGTTATGACCGTACTCTGTTTAAGATTTATTCTGAGACTGCAGATAAGAAGGTGTTGTTGGGTGATTCTGACTCCACTGAGGTTGTTGGTACTGGAAATGTGGAATTGAAGTTCACATCGGGAAAGACAGTTATCCTCAAAGATGTTCTTCACACTCCCGAGATAAGGAAAAATTTGGTTTCGGGTTATCTTCTCAACAAAGCTGGCTTTACTCAAACTATTGGTGCTGATTTATATACTTTGACCAAAAATGGAATTTTTGTAGGCAAGGGTTATGCCACTGATGGGATGTTTAAATTGAATGTTGATGCACTGAATAAAATTTCTCCTTCTGCTTATATTGCTTGTTCATTTAATATTTGGCATGCTAGGCTTTGTCATGTTAATAAACGACTTGTTAAAAATATGAGCTCTTTAGGATTAATTCCAGAATTATCATTAAATGATTTTGAAAAATGTGAATGGTGTAGTCAAGCAAAAATCACTAAGACACCACATAAATCTGTTTTTAGAGAATCTGAACCACTTGATTTAATTCATTCGGATATTTGTGAATTGGATGGTGTCACAACTAGAAATGACAAACGTTATTTTATAACTTTTATTGATGATTGTTCCGATTATTCATTTGTGTATTTAATGAAAAATAAAAGTGAAGCGTTTGACATGTTTAAAATGTTCCTTAATGAAATTGAAAATCAATTTAATCGGAAAATAAAAAGGTTACGTAGTGTTAGAGGCACCGAATATGATTTTGGACCATTTATTGAATTTTATAAAACTCACGATATTATTCACAAAAAAACTGCCCCTTATTCACCCGAAATGAATGGTAAAGCCGAAAGAAAAAATAGGACATTAACTGAATTAGTTGTGGCTATTTTATTAAATTTAGGGGATGCCTCACAATGGTGGGGTGAAATTATTTTGACTGTGTGTCACGTGCTTAATAGAATTCCTAAGACTAAAATGAAAATATCTCCTTATGAAATTTGGAAAAATATTAAGCCCAACGTGCCATACTTTAGAACGTGGGGGTGCTTAGCCTATGTCGTATACCCGACCCTAAAAGGTCTAAATTGGCAAGTAGAGCATATGAGTGCGTTTTTATAGGCTATACTATTAATAGCAAAGCATATCGATTTTATGACTTGAAA
Source organism: Sambucus nigra (assembly GCA_949130495.1). Lineage (NCBI taxonomy): Eukaryota > Viridiplantae > Streptophyta > Magnoliopsida > Dipsacales > Adoxaceae > Sambucus > Sambucus nigra. Next base: position 508,934,371 of record OX422215.1, read on the forward strand.
AATCAAGTAATTATTGAATCAAATGACGCCGATTTTTATGAAGATAAATTTCCTTTTAAATTGAGGAATAGCGGGGGCGAGTCATCCACTAATATTTCTTTAAATAAAATTAAAGAAAATAATGAATCCATTTTAGAAATTCGAAAAAGTAAAAGGGCTCGTGTAGAAAAAGATTTTGGTCCCGACTTTTATGCCTACACTTTAGAGGAGGATCCTAACACTATTCAAGAAGCCTTATCTTCTTTAGATGCCGATTTATGGCAAGTGGCTATTAATGATGAAATCGGTTCTTTGGAAACAAATAAAACGTGGCATTTAGTAGACCTTCCTCCTGGGTGTAAAACAATTGGGTGTAAATGGATTCTTAAAAAGAAATTAAAACCTAATGGAACTATTGAAAAATATAAGGCACGTCTTGTTGCTAAAGGTTTTAGAAAAAGAGAAAATGTAGACTTTTTTGATACATTTTCACCCGTGACTAGAATAACGTCTATACATGTACTATTTGCTATAGCTGCCTTAAATGATTTAATTGTACACTAAATGGATGCTAAAAAATGCATTTTTAATTGGAGAATTAGAAGAAGAGATTTATATGGATCAACCTGAAGGTTTTATTGTACACGGTCAAGAAAATAAAGTATGCAAATTAGATAAATCTCTTTATGGACTCAAACAGGCACCTAAATAATGGCATAATAAATTTGATAGCCTAGTTATCTCTAATGGGTTTAAAATAAATGAAAGTGACAAATGCATTTATTATAAATATGTTAAGAACATTTGCACTATCATATGTCTTTATGTTGATGACTTGCTTATATTTGGTTCTAATATTCATGCCGTAGAAAATGTTAAATCATTATTATGTGCCAATTTTGATATGAAGGATTTGGGTGAAGCTAGTGTAATATTGGGAATTAATATTACTAGGTCAGAAAAGGGACTTTCTTTGGATCAATCTCATTACATTGAGAAAGTTCTAAAGAAATATAATTACTTTGACTGTAAACCTGGTAGTACTCCATTTGACCCTAGTGTAAAGTTATTTAAGAACACTGGCGACAGTGTAAACCAAAATGCTTATGCAAGCATTATTGGTAGCTTACGTTATGCTACAGATTGCACTAGGCCTGACATAGCTTATACTGTGGGAGTACTATGTAGATTTACCAGTAGACCTAGTATGGAGCATTGGCATGCTATTGAGAGGGTCATGCAGTACATTAAAAGGACGTTGAACCTCAGATTACACTATAATAAGCATCCCGCTGTCCTTAAAGGATTTAGTGATGAAGATTGGAACACCCTATCTGATGATTCTAAGGCTACTAGTGGATATATATATACACAAAAAACAGCAATTTGGCACACCCTGATATTAAAAATCTGGCACAGTTTTAAACTGTGCCACATTTTGGCACACTTTAAAACCGGGCCAAAATTTGGCACTGTTTTAAAGTGTGCCAAAATTGAGTACACTTGGTAAAATATAAAATACCTAAAAAATTTAGTCCCCACTTTAGTTTTTGTCTCCCGCCCTCTCTCATCCCTCACTTTCAGAGCTCCTGCTTCCTCTCCCTCTCGCACGCTCTTCCTCTCTCTCCCCCTCTCTCTCTCTCTCTCTCTCTCTCTCTCTCTCTCTCGTATGACCCTCTTTACAAACCCTAACTGTAGCCTTCCTTCTTGCCGCCTTCCAAATCCTAGGGTTGAGGGGTCCGAAAATGGGATGCGTATGCTGCAACAATCAGAGGGGGTTCCCATAGATTGGTACTGTATATAAAACTTATAGATTGGTATTGTATATGATTGTTTACCTATTTCTTATATGGTTTTGTATCTTTTGTAAATTGGTATTGTATATGATTGTTTACCTATTAAAACTTATGGTTTAATCTCTGGCCATATGGAGGATTTACAATATCTAGTAGTTGTTGAAGCATCCACCTTCAATACGATCTTCATGAAGGTGGACCACCAAGTATTCTAGCACCTTAAAAGTGTGCCAGAAGTGTTCCTATTTTGCTGAATCTGGCACAGTTAAAAACTGTGCCAAAAGTGTGCCAGAAATATCAAATTCTGGCACGGTTTAAAAGTGTGCCAGAAGTGTTCCTGTTTGACTGATTCTGGCACACTTTTAAACCGTGCCAGAAAAAAATTCCCATTTTGGAACACCTGATTCTGGCACAGTTCAAAACCGTGCCAGATTTGATCTGGCACGGTTTTGAACTGTGCCAGAATCCTGTTTTTGGTGTAGTGTATATTTAGCATCGCTGGTTGTGCAGTTTCTTGGAAATCTAAAAAAAAAAATATTTTGGCTCAATCCACTATGGAGTCTGAGATGATAGCACTAGCTACTGCTAGTGAAGAGGCAGGTTGGTTAAGAAACCTCCTGTCAGATATCCCTTTATGGGAAAGACCGATACCAGCCATTTTGATTCATTGTGATAGTACCGCGGCTATTGCAAAAGTTGAGAACCGTTATTATAACGGTAAGAAACGACAAATACGTCGTAAGCATAGTACTGTTAGAGAATTTATCTCTACGGGTGCTGTGAGGGTAGATCATATACGGTCTGAACAGAACTTAGCTGATCCTTTGACGAAAGGACTAGCTAGGGAGAAGGTGTGGAACACCTAGAAAGGGATGGGACTAAAGCCCTTGGATAAATGAGTCATTTGTGATGGTAACCCAACATATGGACTGGAGATCCCAAGAAATATGTTCAAAGGGTAATAACAATTCACAAGTGATTGGGTTGAATCATGCTATTAGTAATTAAAATAGAACGGGGTTTTACTCCGAGTCCATCCCTACGGAGCATGATATCCTGAAGCGAGTTAAGGATGAGTTATTATAACTCTTAATGAGATCTATAGCTCTATTTTGAGTGGGGTACTTAGCTACAGGATTATTCTTGATAGACTCACCTATGTGAATGTGGAAGTGTGGCCGCTTCCTATGGATATTTTGGGAAAATTCCTAGAGCGTTCACTATACTGGGATAGAAGCACATGGCCGTAATGTGATAGCTATTAGAACTACACCCAAGTAGGGTTGTTTGTGGGATGTTGTCAGAGATAGAGTTCAAAACTACGGTTACTCTAGTATATTCTGAATCATCTTTACTACGTAAAGGTTCAAGTCGAAAGACACCTTTGCTTATGCATAATTCTATAGATTATTGCTCGATAAAATATTTTCAAATTTTGCAAGTGGGGGATTGTTGGTTACAGCTCATAAGCTGTTACAACTTAGAGCTGTTAAAGATGCAAAACTTTGAAAGTGCCTTTGGCACAAGTCCCACATCGGTGGGTTCCAACATTTGGATAGAGTTAATATACTTTTTTTTTGGGACCAAAGGTTCAGCCCTTTGGGCATTAAATGTTTTGTGGGTATGTGGGGCAGACCCAATGGGCCAAGTCGCGCGCGCCGCCGTCCGTCCATCCGTCCGGCCTGTGCCCGGGGCTTGGGCTTGGGCTCATTAAGAAATAATTTTTTGGACAAATAAATTAACGATTTTGGGCTTTAAAAATTAATTTTTAACGGTAATTAATTCCGAAAAAACATGGGCCTTTTACTGTTGAATTTTTCCACCCACGTTTCCAGTTTTCTCTCCACGTTTTAGCCCACTAACGGTAATTTCTTTTTTTGCATAAAAAGAGGTTGAGACCTCCGTTTTCAACACAGTTCCAACACAGAATTTCTTTACCAATTCATTTTCCCCCATTACTACAGTTCTGATTTTTTTTTTCTCCCAGAATAATTAATCTCGTTTGTTGTATAGATTAATTATATTTAGAATCGAGCAATTATACAAAATGGGTGTACACAGACCGGATTGATTCTTGTGCTTTATCAATCCGTATTTTAATTTTTTGAGGCTGTTTTATCCTGGGGGTGGCGGGGCTTCGAGACTGTCAGCACACTTTGGGCAGAGCCGCGGAACACCTTAAAGAGAGCGATATTGTCCGCGACTCAGTCGTGTTCTAGACTGTCCAGTTCGACATTTCTTATATTTTTCTGTCTCAGATTTATTTGCTCCAAAAATTGGGTAATTTCGTTCCTAATTTTTAATTCTGCATTTAATTATTTACTACTGCTACAACAGCCAATCCTGTAGAAAGGTAATTTGTAAATTCACAGTGCGAACAACGTGCACATATCGAAATGACAAAACTATACATTCTTTCAGTCAAGAATTTATGCCCAGCACGAGCGTGAGATTTGATCAACGAATTTGGAATACGAAGGTCTTACTCATTTAAGGGGAAATAAAGGGTTCCCTTTTAATCCAAGCACTTTTCGAGAGTGAAGCGTCCTTTTCTATAAAATTAACTTTTTATCCCACGGGATGTGCGAACAACGTGTAATTCTATTTATATTAGTAATAATGCAAAAGAAGTATAATTGATAAAGTATTATTTCTCACTCGAGGGTAAAAAACTAATGCAAAAATAAATAGAAAATCATCTCATGAATCGACAAAATTGAGTATAATTATTGTGAAAAGTAAATAAGCAAGATATATGGAAAGAGTATTATCACTAATAAAGAATTTATAAGCGCATATTTTCAAAATTGGAAATAAAAGTTGAGTAATGTATCTCGTCAAAAGTTTTGGCTGGAACTACAAAACATTTATTTATAAATTAAGATAATTAAAATCAAAGACATTGGAACATGTAGCAATTTCAAACCACAAAGTAGAAGAATTATCCCTTCATCCAGCTAAAGTATATGATAAAGATACACAAAGACAGCACAGATTAAAATGAACTGTGATAAAGAAGCGATATAACGCGATCATAAGAAATTCAAAAGAATTCATTTAATTGTGATTATTGTTGTGAAATTATCTTTCCTATTTTACATCATGCATTAATAGAGAAATATATATATAAATAGACAAAGACTAAAAGGCTCAAAAATAACAATCAAAAGGGTTGTTGACCAAATTCATTTGTGGGAAGAAAAAAATAGTATGGGTAGCAATTTGTCATTCTTTTCATCTTCCATCTTCCTTGTAATTTGTATAATAAACTTTTGTTATTATTTAATTATATTGGTAATAAAGTTTTATTAGAATTTACACAATGTCTAACCAATAATCCCAAAAATCGTTCAATTCAAACAAACAAAAGTTAGGCAAATACTATTGCAATCTGACATTATCATTAATGATACATTCTTTAGCCTTAATAAAAATTGCTTTTCAGTTTCGGCCACACAAACGTGTTGCAAAGTAAACATTATAAAATGTGGAAATAAAGCCAAAGTAGATATATAAAAATAGGGTGCAATCAACAATGTCGAAATCTCTCCAATATCACTCAGTAATATCATTCTTGTGTAAATGGAAGTTTTCTTTTTCTTTTTCTTTTTTTTTCAGTTTCTAATATTTTCACCTTCTCGTGGAGAAAAAATAAAAAAGGGGATAAAAGGTGTTGATGCAAAAAGCTGGACCGAATCCCTTTTTTATGATCACAGATAAATAGATAAAAACAATCCAATCAAGCACATGAGAGACAAAGATTTTTAAAGTGGTTCGGCTATAAGAAAAAGCCTACGTCCACTGTTATTTTATTCCCAGGGGTTTACAATAGCACAATGTGGTGGAGAGAGGGAGAAAAAGGTGTGTATCTTGTATATGGTCTCTCATAGTTGTCAGATTGATCCCCTCTATGATGGGGTTACTATGTATTTATAGCCTTGAGGTTGTCAATATGAAAAGGCGATGTGTTGTCATCTAGTAGACACCTATTGATATAGTAGAAATGTACATTAAGGCTCATTAAATTAGTTGTTATCTTCATTAGTGCGTATTAAATGCATAGTTATCCTTTGATCTAGAGTTGCTCTACACGCCTTAAGTTGCTTTGCATGCAAGGTTGCTCGTTGCTCTGCACGGTTGCTCGTTTCTCTACACAGTTGCTCGTTTCTCTACACAGTTGCTCGTTGCTATGCACAGTTGCTCGTTGCTTTACACAGTTGCTAGTTGCTCTGCACCCTTTGAGTTGCTTGGTGATAGTATGAATTAGCCACGTAAGGTGACACATGTCTTCATTTAATTGGTCCACGTCAGCTGACTAATTTTTGTATCAACAGAAGCCCCCAATGCTTCATGCTTGATGGTTTACTAAAAGAATAGAGCATTTATTCTACAGTGTTGCTCGGTACTCGTGAAATTCTTGATCTTCCTTCTTGATTTGTTCAACATAAAGTGTACTATCTCCTGGATGGCATATGATGCAGGCTGATTGATGGTTACTAATCTCTCTTTTGAGGAACTTTGTGTGCTATGTATCACCCCTGGGAGTTTGGATACAACCATGCCATAGTATGCATCTTGTAGCTTATAGCTTATCATAATCTTCAAGTATGTTGGTTGGTTGGCTAGTCGACCAACTGCCTCCTGTGCCAAACAACTGAGTGTTAACTTCACGTGCTTGATTTTTATGCTTCTCTGAATACTTTGCCGAGCAACATACTAGATTTTGAACCCAACTCTTCAATCTGATTACTACAAGCTAGTGGTGGACTTCGAAACTTTTTCATACAACTTCTTCTTCAATGTTGGTCGGGACAGTAGTAGTAAAGATCTCAGTGATGTAGATGTTGAACCTGACTCTAGAACTTCAATAGCATGTGCAAAATAATTCCTGAATATACCTCCTGAACTTCTGAATACGCCTCCTAAACTTTAATAATAACTCCTGAACTTCAAAAAGATAACTCCTGTACTTGCCTCCTGAATTTCTGAATACGCCTCCTTAACTTCAATAGCAAAAATTAACTTCTGAGCAAGAAGACAACTTCTTATTGATAATTAGTCGGGTCCCTGACTATATAAGTTTGTGGAGTTGAATTTAATGCTCGACTGTATGATATTATGAGAATGTACCACCGAATGAACAACTGAATTTATAATATAAGCTCCCAAGTGTGGAATATGAACTTTGAATGCTTTCTCGGCCTTAAAGTATGTTATTTGACAATTTTTTCTGTTTTGCATAGACAATAAGATTTGCTCCTCCTGCTGTCCGACCAACCGGAGTTGTTATTTGCTGATTGACCGACCACCCGGAGTTGGTGGTGATAGATGACCGACCAACCGGAGTTGGTGGTAATTGAGTTTCTGACCAACTGTAGTTGGTGGTAATTGAGTTTTCAACCAATCGAAGTTGGTGGTAATCGAGTTTCCGACCAACCGGAGTTGGTGGTAATTGATAATAAATGCTAGAGACTTCACTGGAGCTGACCAACAGATTGTTGGGAATAAGATAATATAAATGCTGGAGACCTCCTTGGATCTGAATATATGATGATAAATATTTTTCCGAGCTCCATGCTGAAATAAGAATAGAATATGCATCCAAATAGATATAAAGAATGATTCAAAATAAGAAAGTGTCTCGTTGATCTGTCGAGGCAGAATTGTATAATGCCGAACAAGAATAAGATTTTCCAGAACATAAGAATATGGTCGAGAACCTTGCTGGGCCTGAATATAAATAAGAATTATCCCGACCAACTATCCGTTGGGGGTGAAATATAATAAATGTTATAATTCTCCTCGGAGCTGAATATGATAATAAGTATCTCTTCGAGCTCCATGATGAGATGAATATAGAATATGAATCCCAATGGATATATAGAATAATTTGTGCTTGAGCATAGATCAGAGAAATAATAAAATGAATAGTGCCTCGCTGAGATAAAACTTCATAATGCCATGAAATGATAATATTTTCCAGAAGTCTAAGATTGTGACTGAGTAGCTATTTGTGCTCGATCGAATATATATATGGGAGCATTAATAAGATACCCAGGCAATCATGGCCGAATACTTAGTTGAGACCGAAAATTGTACCTGTAAAAAGTAATAACTTTCCCTACCATATATGTAGGCTGAATTGATTAGTTATCATGAGAATAATCTAGTCAATATAATGAATATATGATATGTATTTGCTCGGGCAATAAAAATATCAATTTCAAAATATGAAATAATATATGTCTGGCTGATCTGTCGAGGCAAAATTGCATGATGTTGAGCAATAATAATAGTTTTCATAAGTTTAAGATTGTGGCCGAGCTTTCGTCGGGATTGAATCTTGTACCCGTGGAATTTAATAAGTTGCCCGAACACCTGTTGAGACTAAATAAAATAGTTATTCTCATTAGAATAATTACTCAGCCAAACAGTATATAATGTGTATTCATTCGGACATAAGGAAATAAAAATTTCAAAATATGCAATAATATTTTTTGTGCCAAATGTGAATCATATGAGCAAATTTTTATCAAGTACGTGCCATATGTAAGGCATAATTATTTAATCTAAATTTTTTGTAAAATTATTTACAATCCCAACAAATATTAAAAAGAAGTTGGTTTTATAAATTATTTTAGTTTAAAATGTGAAGATTGATGTAAAAACCAAAAAAATTTTAACATAATTTTTTTTGTTTTAATAATGGCAAAATAGGTTGGTGTAAGAAACCAAAAGCTTTTAATAGCAAAGGTTGAATTTTGATGAAGTCGAAATAGGGTGTGGCTAAGCATTAATCAACAAATGTTTATTTTAATAGGTCAAAGAAGTTTTATCTCTCTTCAATCTTTTGCTGCTGACTAAGAGTGATGACCTAGTGGAGTTTTTCCACCAGGTTCGTCGCTATAGCCGCCGACCAATATAATGTGGTCCGGTGAAGTTAACATTCAATAAAAGATGGTCTAAAGTTGATGCCGACCAGTATTATGTAACGCCGACTAGACATGGGTGCCAGATGATGGTCGTCATAACCTCCATCGCTGGTCGGTAACCCCAACCTGTGCAAATACCATGAACCGACCTGAAAACAGATGCTCCGAGTAGCCATAAAATCCGTCGACCAGTCATAGGAAGTCGGGAACACCTCAAGTGGTGCAATACCAGTCATCGATCAAGTAATAGGAGATCTGGAACTCATTAAACTTCATAATATCCGTCGTCAATTAGAATGAAATGCCCCCGACCAATAAATGATATTGCCGAGCACTTATAGTTTGCTCCTGACCAGTGATATACGGATGTGAACTCTTCGTTCTCGTTCTATATCTGCCACCGAGCAATTATATGAGGTCGGGAAGCCTCCGACCTGTGCTAATCTGGCGCTGACCTGTTGCAAAGGATCTTTCGACCTGGTCTATTTGTCTTACAAGAATCACCGACCAACACCAAAGTTGCTGATGGATCTTCAAACTCTACCGTCGACCAACGAATTGGTATGGCCGACCAACAATAGGTGTTGCCGACCTAAACGAACACTACTGATGGATCTTTGCACCTTACCACCCATCAACAAAAAATGGCTGACCAATAATTGATCCCTCCGACCAACATTTAGGAGTTCTCAGGTTGTAGAATACATGGTGCCGACCAAGCAAAAATGGTCTCCGACCAACAATCGATATCACCGACCAAGAAACAGACGATCGCCGACCAATGAGTATCAATAGATTCGTCGACATGTGTTAGATATTGTCGACTAGAACTTCACCGACCAATAATGGTTGGTCTTTGCTGTTGTAGTGGTGGTCACCGACCACTAGACTGGATTTTGATGCCGACCAGCATTTAGGAGAACGTCCGACCTGTACAACTTCTTGTATAGAAAAAATATTTTCGATCAACAAATAGGTCTCTGACGAATAATAATACCTTGCCATTGATAAAAATAGTAGCACCCTGGTCTTTGGTCGTGGTGAGTTGACCGAAGGTAAAGAAATAACAGGTATTCCATGGGACCGCAATAATAGATATAGAACATCACCTCCGTGTTGATATGTCTTGTTGGTTCTTGGATGGGCAAGGGATTCTTCGGACTCTGGATTATGAATCAGATTGGTTCTTTTGCATATAATGAATTGATTTGATAAGGGCTTCAAATCAAGATCTGATAGTAGATGTAGATTACAGTAAAATATAGACTTGTGCAGAAAATGTTTATGGTGAAAGAGAAAAAAATTTGTTGATGTTTCTCTCTTTCGTATATCACAAAAAATACAAAATTAGATGCAAAGGCATCAATTAGATATGGATAATTTAGGTTCGTAATTGATATCAAGAGGTTGACTTTCCATTCTGGACAATCAACAATAAAACGTATCTAAAATTGACACAGTTACACAGATTTGTAGATGAACAAACTTGAGTTTTGATAAATGAACGATGTGGTTATCCTCTGCGTATAGAGAGAATCGAATTTTTGAAGGCAGTGAAAATGGATCTGTACCTCTGATTTTCAGATTGTAGATAGAATGATACGGCAAATCATTTATTGTATCCTAAATAATACAACAAATATCTCGAAAAGAGAGAAAGAAAGGATTTATATCTCCAATAATAAAGCAAATCATTTATTGTATTGAATTCAAATATTCTGAAAATCAAGAGTTTATCTGTTGAATTGATGACTTTTAGAGAAATCTTTATCCCAAATTTTAGGAGGTTTGTGATAATCAGGAGAGAGAAAATATCATTCTGACTTCTTATTTTTCCATTGTGGAAAAACTAAATCATAAGAGAGAAATTTATCTACTTTGCTTCAATTGCAGAAAGTATCATGTATAAATATGAATATATAATATAAGGTATTCAGGAGTCATTGAAGACATCTCAAAATAAACAATTAAGAATTTGATACGGTTATGCAGATTCATATATGGATAAAATTGATCGTACCAACACAATTACATAATATGATTATTTGTGCAGAGAACATAGTTTTCTTGAAGAGAGAGAAAATGGGTCTGATTCAATTCATGTTAAGATCGGATATGGAAAATACATAATCGTTCCTAATGGTTATCCCTATCCTAACGTATTTGTTCAAAAAAATTTCAAGTGGATCCATATATGTAAGGATTTGTATAATATTTATGAGTCTAAAATTCACCAGATCCCCAAATTAAAATCGATCACATAGTTAGTGCATATAAAAATTATGACTAAATTAAAAGATTTCCCAATTAATCAAATATGTATATATTCATGTAAAAGAGATTTATGAATACAGAGAAATTATTTTATGTCCTTAAAAGAGAAATTATATAATATGTACACAAATTTCTCAAACTTCGTGATTATGAAATATACATTTATGCAGATTTGTAAGAATTGATTCAACAATTTGTGAATATAATATCATGATTGAATTAAAAGATGTATGAACAATATATAATTGATTATACATAGAGAAAATATAAACTTATCTTTTGATGGAGAACAATGCTTGTAACACGTTCCCACAGATGACGCCAATCTGTTGATGCAAAAAACCGGACCGAATCCCATTTTTATAATCACAGATAAATAGATAAAAGCAATCCAATCAAGCACATGAGAGATAAAGATTTTTAAAGTGGTTCGGCTATAAGAAAAAGCATACGTCCACTGTTATTTTATTCCCAGGGGTTTACAATAGCACAATGTGGTGGAGAGAGGGAGAAAAAGGTGTGTATCTTGTATATGGTCTCTCATAGTTGTCAGATTGATCCCCTCTATGATGGGGTTACTATGTATTTATAGCCTTGAGGTTGTCAATATGAAAAGGCGATGTGTTGTCATCGAGTAGACACCTATTGATATAGTAGAAATGTACATTAAGGCTCATTAAATGAGTTGTTATCTTCATTAGTGCGTATTAAATGCGTGGTTATCCTTTGATCTCGAGTTGATCTACATGCCTTGAGTTGCTCTGTGCGCAAGGTTGCTCGTTGCTCTGCACAGTTGGTCGTTGCTCTGCACGGTTGCTAGTTGCTCTGCAAGGTTGCTCGTTGCTCTGCACAGTTGCTCGTTGCTATGCACCCCCTTTGAGTTGCTTGGTGATAGTATGTATTAGCCATGTAAGGTGACACATGTCTTTATTTAATTGGTCCACGTCAGCTGACTAATTTTTGTGTCAACAAAAGGTAAAAGAGAAAATCAAACGCAGAAATAGTAAGCAAAACACTAAATCTAAGTTCACACAAATTGCAATTAGTTAATAGTTTTCTTATATACCAATTGTCAAACCATCTAACAAAAAAACTATACCCATCTTCTTTACACCCACAAAATACACCCAATACCCCTGGTCATACCAGTTGTGGTATTAAAAAATATCTCAATATATGTTTTTACGAAGAACAATCACAATCAAGCAAGAAAGCATATATTCACACACACACACACCACAACTATATACGTGGTTCGGCAACTTGCCTACGTCCACGAAGAGGTCTATTGCTTTATTAAGTATCTCTCAATATGCTTGGTTACATGCCCCTATGCCCCGAGCCATGAGTTATAATTTATAAATGTAGAATTTTGGTTATTCAAGTAAATCTACGATGCCCATGATGATCCATGAATCCCTTGAATATCACCACGAGATTTTAGGGGATTGACTTAGTTTTTGGAGCGGTGTGGACTGCAGATACTCGTAGTTTATTTCAATAATATGAGGTCAGATAACTCTTTAAATTTGTTGGGCCAGTTCGACCGTTCTTGTGAGCCAAGAAAAAAATATTTGGGTTGTTTCTTAGGCCGATGGATTTTACATGTGGCTAAGGATGGAGCCTCGTCAGTGGCATACTCGTAATTTGTTGACAAAATAGAGGTGCGCTTATCTTTCAATAAGATATTGAAGCGCCAAATCTTTCTCGAGAAGTGTAAATAGTCATTTGAGTGTTTAAAATTGATTTATCAAAAACTCAACCGTCAGTTCATCGTCTCTGTTCGTTTTTGTACATATCGTGTCCACAGGCTTCTATTATTACTTTTTCTCTTGAAAATCACGACTTTCTTCAATTTTTCAAGCCTCCTCTTTGTCTCGAAAGTTCCAGCTTTCTCCTTTTTGTTTCCTTTCTTTTATGCGTCGATCTTCTACTGTAGGTAGGATTTTTTTATTTTCTCTCATGGCGATGCTTGATAATAAGTCTTTTCCTGAGTTTAGGAATTATTACAATATCCCTGATTGGGTAAAGATAGAGTGTACGTCAGTCCCCAGAAATGTTCGCGACCTAGAAGATGGTCACTGGATCCATGTTCTGTTAGTTTCACAAGGGGGTTTAACGTTTCCCCCTAACCCTATGTCTTTACCATTTTTCCAATACTTCAACATAGATCCTACTCAATGTTCTCCAAATGTGTGGAAGATTGTTGACGGAGTTCATAGGATAAACCATCTCTATGGCACCAACTTAGGATTAGTTGAGATTTGTTACTGTTGTTCTTTCTTTCGCGCCAATGCGGGTCTTCTGTACTTGAAAGTAAGAAGTCCTGATAGGGTATTGGTAGTAAATCTACGTGATTCCCATAAAGACTACTGGTCTGAATATTTTATTGCCAGTTATTGGAAATTTCCTCCCCAATCAAGGGGCATAAGGTACGTGGAACCTCGAATCCCTACCTTTGAGGAGGAATACAGAGGTTATTATCTCTATCTCTATTTTATTGCTTATTTGCCTTCCTCTATGTGCATTCCTTCTAATTTTTCCTTTTTTTCCTTTTATAGCGAAAGACAAGAATCAAGAGCCAACTTTTTGAGAGATTCGAGCTACTGAACTTCTGAAACCTTGGAGGATAAGAGATACTGTTACTGAAGGGGAACATCCTTGATCTGTATCATTCTTGCTAGAATATAGGAATACTACTTCCAGCTTTATTTCTCATCCAGTAGACACAAACCCTTATCTAGAGGTCTAGGAGAAGAAGTTAGTGGTACCTTTGAACCCATTGAGGTAGAGGAAGAGGAAGAAAGTAGCTCGAGAGAGGATCAGGTAGAAGGCAACGAGGATGGAAGTGGTGAAAGTGAGAGCATTTAGGAAGAATCTAGTGAAGAAGAGTCTAGCGAAGAAGAGATAGCTCCCCCGAGGAGAAAAATCTTAATCCAGGATGACAATAATGACAATCTATTATCTAACAGGATGAAGTTCCTTAAGCATAAGGCTAGAGATTCTATTAGTAGCTTCAAGGTGGTGGCTCAAAAAAAGGAGGTGGAGAGAAAGAAGAAAAAAATAAAAGGAGAAGTGAGAGAGAATGAGAAAAAAGAAGGGCATAGGCCTCAAAGGCTTCGATAGTGCCTTTTGTTGTTACTATTAAGGGAATTAGGTGGTTGTTGCTCCTCAACTTGCCCCTACTACTGGAGAAAGCATTGCTTGCGGCTCACCGCGAGCACTCATCGAGTATGAGGGAGACCAGTTAGCCCTCAAATCTTCTCAAGGGCTTGCTTTGGTAAGTAATCATTTTTCTATACTTCTTTGTTGTATATCTTCCTCTAATAACTCGTGCTTATTCTGTGTCTTTTCTGTCTTTTAGTTTTTCTCTGATTATACTGTGTTTCTCCGTGGTCAAGTTGAGCCGTCGAGGAGGAACTCAGAACTGGATGAAGCTCTAAAGTCTTTTGAGAAGGCCCTTACTGATATGAAGGCTACCTTCGAAAAAGAGAGGGAAAAGTCTACTAAAGAGTTATTCGACCTTCGCGAAGCTCACGGTGTCGTGATTACGGAGAAGATGGTAGTGGCAAAGGCAAATAGGGGGCTAGTCATGGAAGTGGAGAAGGTAAAGGAGGAAGCAACGCCTCTTCAGAAGAGTGTATATAACGAGGGTTAGGATGTAGCGTATGGCGATGCTGAATGGCATATTGCTTATCTTTAATGAGCATGTTTTAAGAAAGGCTGGGATCAAGACTTGACTGCTGCTGGAGTTACTTCTAACTCCCCTTCTTCTCCCAGCATCATCCTAGTCGTAATCCTATTGAAGAGTCTCCTTCTGCTCAACCAGATGCTCAGGATGGCATGGAGCCCATTACTCCTATTATTGGGGTTGCACTGGTTAATCTAGAGGGGCCCATTTTCCCATCTTGAGTAGCTGCCCCAGGTGCTGGTGAAGGTGAGGTTCCTACTGACCAAGCTACTAAAAAAGGGAATGTGCTCTCCATATCTAACCAGGTTGAGGCCTCATAGGAATTTTAGGCCTTCGTCTTATTTTTTGATCACTTGTTATATTTTTACTTCTTCTATTCCTCTATAGTGGCATGTGCCTTTAATTTAAATGGAAAGTAGAATTTGTGTTCTTTTACTGATACTTTCTACCTTGAATCCTTATTTTTGTTGGCAGTAGCTCATTGATTTAGATGAACATATCCCTTATAACTCCCATTTAGGCTAGATTCTTGGTCGAAGCATAAGCACTCAAGCGCACCAAGATTTTTTAAGAATTGGTAAATCCCCGAGGGAGAGAAATCGGGATTATAAAGATCAGTCTAAGGTGGTTTCCAAGCTAAAGGACAGGCTTGAGGAGATGGAGGGGATTGGTGCCTTTATGCAGGAGGAGATGGTCGCCTTAAAAGAAATGCTTATGGATGCGTTTGAAATAAACCAGGTGGGAGAATTATTTCAAAGAGAAAATAAAGCTTTAAGGAGAGAAATTACTTGCCTGAAAGAAAACACTTTATCTGGTCCACCTTTGGTTTTGCGAGGCTCCTCCTCCTCCTCATCTGTTGTAGTTGCTTATACTAATAATCAAGCTTCTAGGAGGGAGATTTCCGAGACGAAAGAAGATGTTCGTTGAGCATATGTTATTGCTGCTGGTCTTCAAAGGGATGTCCCACGATTGAGATAGTTATTCTAAAAGAGTCCTCGGTAGGTTTGGGCCTAGGGGTATGACTAAGGTTAGACAGATTCCAAAGTAAGACTGAAAGAGGACGAAGAGTTTGCTTTTTCTAGGGGATGGCTTAACGTTCTTAAGGAATTAAAATTTCCTAAGGAATCCATCCTAGGGTATAAATATCAGAACATTCACTCATCTACACCGTGAAATCCCTTCTTGACGGATCCCAATAGATTTTATTCCAGTGCAACTTATAGAGCCATGCCTAGAGGATGTTGAAGAAGACTTAGTTCCTCATCCTAATGATGGTCGGAGAGCTCGAGTAGCGAATTACCTTGCTTATCGTGATGGCCCATCATAAGTCTTTAAGTATTTCTTAGTCTTTTGATGTAAATGTAATCGTATGATTCTTAATGATAAATAAGCTTATTATTTATGTTTTGAGCATTTACTGACTAAACATGTGTTAACCTTACTTGTTGGTTGCTTGGTATCAGTGTTTGACCAAAAACGTACTTGATAAATCTGATCATAGTATAAATGAGTTAGTACAATAACTTTAGTCATTTTAGGCTTCTTGACCGACTAAATAACACTGAATTTTGTTATCTCATGTTTTAAAATTCTCCCACTTCAATAAGATTTTGCCATATCATTCAGTCCCACTTTAGCTTTTAGGTCATGTCTTCACACTTCCTTAGGCCTAAGTTGGGTGATGGCGAGAATATACCTGGTTAAGGGTATGTCCACCCGAACATGATTTTTCAACCAACTTAAGTTGGCGACCAACCTTGAGTTGGCTTTATTACCGAAGGATCCCCTGTAAGTGTTTTATTATTGCTGGAGTAACTCAGGAGGCCAATTGTGTTTTCAACGAAGACCTAAGGAAAGTTAATCGTAAACCTTTCTTTATATATATTTTATCTTTGCATATAATAAGTCTGGCACACTGTTATTTTAGCTTTGCATATAATAAGTCTGGCACACTGTTGCAACCAGAAAGCTCTATTCCTTGATTGGAGTAAGTTGACCAACTTCATGTTTTGTTATGTTTTGATGGGGAACATATTACTTAGAAAGGATGCGTATTGAAGTTTAATCAAGAGACATTAACCAACTAATATATTCAGAATGTGTGGGCCAATCGGACTCTATTGACTAAAAATGATAAATAAACAGCAACATTAGTTTGTAAATGAATATTTACCTAAACTAATGATCGTGAAAAATAAAAGATACAGAAGTCTACAAGTAGAACTTTTTAAGGTTGGCTGAATTCTACGCCCTTGGTATTTCTCTGCCCTCTATAATTTCTAAGTGATAGGGTCCATGTAAGTCGTCTCTTATTATCTTGAAAGGTCCCTCCCAATTTAGTCCCAGTTTGCCTTTTGATGGTCTCACAACACTGCTGAGGACTTTACTATGGACGTAATACCCTACTAGAATTTTTCTCGAATTGACCTTTTATTGAATTGTTTGGCCAGTTGCTATTGGTAAGTTGTCAACTTAACTAGTGCCAGTTCTTATCGCTCATCAGTTAAGTTAAGTTCAGTGAGTAATGCTTCATCATTGAGGCCTTGCTTGACCAAGGTAGTCCTCATAGTAGGGAGTCCTCCTTCCAGTGGGATGACTTCCTCCATTTTATAGGTGAGCGCGAAGGGGGTTTCTCCCGTTTCTCTCCTGTGAGTTGTACGATAAACCCATAAAACATGAGGTAACTCATCTACCCAGGAACCTTTGGCTCTTTCCATACATTTCTTTAGTCCATCGATCATTGCATTATTAGAAGCTTTAACTTTCCCGTTGATCTGGGATATGCTACAGAACTAAAGTGGCGCTTGATGTCATGTTTAACGCAAAAGCCTTAAAAGAAGCCACTCTTGAATTGTGTGTCATTGTTAGTAATGATCGTCCTTAGTATTTCAAAGTGGGTGATGATGTTCTTGCATATGAAACTCGTTATGTTAGAGTCTTGGATGTTTACAAGTGGTTCTGCCTCTACCCTTTTGGTGAAGTAGTCAGTGTCGACCAATAGATACTTGTGATTTCCAAATGTGGTAGGCAGACGCCCTGCAATATCCAAGCCACATTGGGTGAATGGACATGGATGGTTAATGACTTGAGGTCACTAGCTGGTTGATGGACTATATAGGAGTGCTTCTGGAACTTTTCACATTTACGAACATAAACTTCAGCATCTTTCTGCATGTACGGCCACAAGTATCCTTCCTTGATCGCTCAGAAAGACAATGATCTTCCTCCTGTATGACTCCCATAAATGCATTTATGAAGTTCACTAAGAACCTTCTCGACATCTACTGGGTGATTGCACTGGAGGTAGGGGACAATGAAAGACTTTCTATAGAGTTCTCCTTCAGGAGATACGTGAAAGCCAACAGCCGTGACTCTTATCTGGTGCGTCGATCTCTTATGACCTGACAATGTGTCGCTCCGTAAATAAGTTGTGATGGGATCCATCTAACTGGGTGTCTTTTCTATGTGGAGGACTTGCTTTAGGACTATCTTATTGATTCTTCGTTGTGTGAGGAATTCTATTTGAATGGTTCTCCTTAAGAAGAAGTAAATGACGGAGCTTAAAGTTGCTAGGGCGTCGGTGTGACTTTACTACCCCTTGGGAAGTTCTGAACATCAACTCTATCAAACTTTGCCATAAGTCCCCTTATAGTAGTGAGGTGAGCTTCCATTCTTTCATCCTTAGAACTGAAGTCTCCACTTATCTACTTGGACACTATCTTTGAATCACCAAATACCCGAAGGCATTTTACCCCTATAAATTATGCTTTTTGTAGGCTGACAATCAGCACTTCATATTTTGCTTCGTTGTTGGAGGCTTTAAATCCTACCCTAATCCCTTATTCGATCATAGTCTTCCCCGGGGTAATCAATACAATGCCTACTCCTGCCCCCTGGAGTTGTAGGCTCTGTCAATGTAAAGGGTCTAGTAAAAGGTTTTTGCTTTATCTTCTGCTGGTTGCTCAATTTTTAACTGGGTAATAGGCTGATTCCTCGCGAACTCAGCAATAAAATATGCTAGAATTTACCCCTTAATTATTGTTCTTGGTTAAAAGTGGATATCGAATCTTCTAAGATCCAATGACCACATTGACAGTCGGTCAGAGAGGTTAGATTTCCTTAGAACATCTTTGAGGGGGCGAGGTGATCACGATGATGGAATGAGCCTCAAAGTAATGCTTTGGCTTCCTCCAGGCTATTACTAAGGTATAAGAGAGCTTCTCTAGGGTAAAATAACGTTGCTCAGCATAGAGGAGCATCTTGCTTGCGTAATAGATCGAGTGTTAGCCTCTTTCCTTCTCACACACCAAGGAAGAGCTCACGGTGTGGTCTGACACGATAAGATATAGATATAAGGGGTTGCCTTCACTTGGGATCACAGTAACGATGGCTTGCTAAGGTAAGACTTGAGCTCTTCCAGGGATTTGGAGTAGTCATTGTTCCATACCAATCCCTTATCTTTCTTCAATAGCTGGAACAATGGTCGACAGTGCTCCGAAGACATAGAGGTGAAGGGATTGAGTGCAATAAGCATATCAGTAATCTTCTAAACATCTCTAATCGTCTGATGGGGTTTCAATTTTCTGATGCCGTCGATCTGATCAGGGTTTGCTTCAATCCCACTTTTACTGACCAGGTATCTTAGGAACTTTCCTGAGTGGATATCGAATGAACAATTGTTAGTATTAAGTTTCATCCAATATTTCCTGAGGATCTCAAAGGTTCTTGCTAGGCCTGAGAGATAGTCACCCTTGAGTTTACGTTTGATGACCATGTCGTCGATATAAACTTCCATTATTTTTCCCATTTGTTTATTGAACATCTTGGTGACCAGTCGCTGATAAGTTTCTCCTGTATTTTTTAGGCCGAACGTCATGACTTTGTAATAATATATCCCAATAGGCATTATTAAGGAGTCTTCTCTTAGTATGTCTCATAAAGTGGGATCTATTAGTATCAAGAGTAAACATCCAGAAAGCTCATTCTTTCATGTGTTTCAGTGGCATCGACTAGATGATCTATCTTTGGGAGAGGAAAATTATCTTTTGGACAGGCCCTGTTGAGGTTCATAAAGTCAATACATACTCTCTAGCTTTCGTTGCTTTTAAGTACTACGATTGGGTTGGATAGCCATTTGAGGAATTAAACTTCCCAAATGGAACCTGCATCCAACAACTTTACTACATCTTTGTCTACTGCCTTCAGCTTTTCTAGGGTTATTCGACGAGCCTTCTGACTGACTGGTTTGAAAGTTGGGTCGACGTGCAGTTGATGGCTTGAAATTGAGGGATCTATTCTAGGCAGCTCGTATGGTCCCCAAGTAAAAACATTCAGATTGCTCCCGAGGAACGTGGTGAGCTCATTCTTTCCTTGGTCGGTGAGGGAGGCTCCAATCAAAAATCTCCTTTTAGGTAAGTTGGATCCAGTTATAACTTCTTCCAGGTCTTCGACAACCCTATTTATGGGGTGGACCCTTGTTTCCTCCACCCCTAGTCGGCCATACCGTAATTTCTATTTTGAAGGTAACACGCCTTCTTGGTCTTCCTCTTGGACTTTCTTTTTATTTTTTTTCTTCTCGTTCTTGGGGCGGATAGCTGTGATGAAGCATTTTCTGGCCAAAGCTTGGTCGCTATGGATCTCGACCACACATCGATTTGTTATGCACTTATGTTTCTGATGATATGAGGATAGAACGGCCTTCATGGTGTGGAGTAAGCCCCTACCCAGAATGGCGTGATAAGGGGATTCGATATCTACCACCAAAAACTTGATCATCTTCAAAATACTTCCTCACCTGACTAACATGACTATCTTGCCCAGTGGCATGGTTATCGTTCATTCAAAGTCGACCAACGGAATAGTGGCCTCTTTGAGGTCGGTGATATTCAACTTTAATTTGTGGAATAAGTCGCGGTACATCACTTTGGAAGAGATACCTTGGTCGACGAGCAACCTGTCGATGTCCCAATTAACTATCCTGAGTGTGATGAATAATGTGTCATAGTGAGGGGTTCTTACCCCAACTAAGTCGTCTTTAGTAAACACAATGTGTTTTCTATAGTCGACATCTTTTGGTATTCGAAGCTTCTCGGCCTGAGTCTTGGCAGGGTCTATTTGAAATTCTTGCATAAAGGAAATAAGCTTCATAATTTCCATCCGAATAATATTTCCTCGTACTTTCTTGAGGTCTGATGCCCCTTAAATTACTACGAACTCGTGGCCTGTCTCGTCCTCGAGGACGTTATCTGGATTTTGGTCTCCATTGGCTGCGACTTTGTCTACCTTCATGTTTATGAACTCGTTGAGATGATCAACTTGGGCCAGCTCCTCGAGATGAGATTTAAGTGCTCTGCAATGTTCAGCCCTGTGACCGCCCTCTTTGTGGAACGTACACCTTAGTGCGTTATTGCGCTTTGTTTGATATCCTTCCATCTTTTTGGGCCACTTGACAAATGTCTCTTCCTTGATCTTGGTGAGGATTTTTTATATCGATTCCTTGATGATTGTGTTAACATCCTAGAACGCGTTTGAAGGATTATTCTTATTGACATTTTTGGTGACATTCCTGTCCACATTCTTCTCTCCTTTCTTCTAGGAATCATTCATCTTTATTCATTTGTTCGTCTTCACGTGACCATTGTCCTATGTATTGAGATGGATTACATCTTCGACTTTGACATATTTTTAAATAGGAGCCATTAGGTCGTCGATGGAATTAGCCCCCTTCTTAGTTAGGGATTGGTGCAGTAAGGATGTGCTTAGCAGACTAATCTTGAAGGAAGCTAACCTGCTCCGAGCAGTCCTCATTCTTATTGATAATCTCTCAGTACCTCTTGATTTACTTCCTGAGGTTCTCCTGTGTCTTTTTCTTCATTGTGATAAGTGCATCCATCCGCTTAGGGTGGCAGCTGCTGGTTATAAAGCTGGCACACCCCGCGTAATTCTGGTGTTAGCCGCCACAAAAACTAAGTTGGGCGTGAGTAAATAAATACCATTCTTAGGATGAGACAGATATGAGACATAATAAAATCAATCCATAAGATAGATGTTTGAATCAATCTTAAATGATAATAACAACTGAACGAAACAAGATCCATCACATGCTAAAACTTTGAATAAATCAAATCTCCAAAAATGATTTAATTCAAACTGAGTACTAATCAACTGTAAATAATCCAACTGAAATCCTCTAACAACTTTGGAACCGAATCGCCCAATAAAACCTAAATGAAGTCTCATAATAAAATATAACTGAGAAGAAAGTCTAACTAAATAAAGCAATAAAATGAATAAACTCCAGATGCACCTCCAAACGATAGCAAAAAAAACTCCTATGCAGCTACTCCATCACAAGTACCTGAAAATTTTTAGTCAACGAACGAGGTCAAATCCCCGATCATGAATACACACTACTCCCCTCAAATAGGGTCCGTGAACCCAAACAATAGCATTATACGCAATAAATATCGCAATAGAGTATTTTAATTATGAATGTAATTAAATGAAGGAAACATAGATTACTAACCACCCCCAAAGATTCTAATAAAAACACACCAATATCATTTTAGTTATCCTACAGCCCCAAAGAGGTAATTTAATTAAATTAACTCAAATTATCATCGCCCTCACTTTTTATTATAGTGGTCCTCCCGCCCCGGGTGGTAATTTTCACCAAACTTTAACACCTCCCCTTGTAAAAACGATCATTGATCCGTTTAAACTGTCGATCCCGCAATTTGACAAGGTTCCACGCACAACACCGCATAAAACGCTAGTTGGGCCATTTAAATTGTCGGCCCTCTCTATTTATGTCGCCCGTATTTTAATACCAGTTTTTATCTTGGGCATTAATTCTCAGTTTCACAATTATCAAATAACCCCACCCTTTTTAACTATGTAGGATCCTCAAAATACCCCTTAGTCCCATACACATACGTTATATCCTATATTTAGGATAATTCACCAAGAGAAGACACGTCCTAGTCTCATGTTTAGGCTAGCGAAGTGCCGATATAACGTCAAAAGCTGCCCCACCCCATGGTATAAAAATCCTCACGAACTTACACTAATTAGTCCCATACCTAGCAAGTATAAATTTAACCAACGACTACCCACTAGTCCCATACCTAGTAAGTATCCTAAAATCAAGGTGAACAATATACAAACCCAAATACCCTCGTCCCAGGGATGGCAAAAGTGAATAAAACAATTCACATAATATCTCAAATTATAATCGCACATCGAACTTTAATCACAAATGTCCCAATTTAATTTAAATCCATTAATAACACCATCATTGATTTCTACACCACAAATTCCACTAAAAAATGTTAAATTAGTTAACATGCAAAAATATTCTATAAGACATAACCGTTTTATTTTATAAATCATCTACTTTTTATAAGTGTGAGCGCGTTCCAATAGCCATATAAATAACCCCCATCGTTTCAACATGAGAACCTACACCCAAAACTATAAAGACCCAAAAATCTAACTTATGCACCCATGGGTTTCAAAGATTAAATCACATTTAAAATTTTCACAAAAATAGTCCCAATATTTAAGTGTCCACTTTCGCTAATTAAGTTACTAATTGATTTTAATCAAAGACACATGATTAAGGATTTGGACGACACTTAAAATGAATAATACTAAAGGAAAGGATTAGAGTATTCATGCCTGAAATTAGTCGGATAAAAATATGAGTAGACGGTTGGATTCCTCTTGAGAAAAGACCAATTGGATCATCAATTCTTGAGTTAAAACTTGTTAAAAGTTGGGGCTAGGGGTTGAATATGAGAGGAAATATGTTTGGAGAATCTTACTGGAGAAACGTTTGAGAGAATAGTGTTTTGAAAGTCCCAGCCCCGTATCAGTTTTGCTGTTTAAAGGTTTTAAGAGATAGAATACAATTAGGACTATGGTCGCTTGAACGACTGGCAATTATCGTTCGAACGAGATGCTACGTCGTTCGAACGACATACGCTGTCGTTTGAACGACCCCAACATCAAAACAAAATCTATAAAACACCACCTTTACACTTAGAAAAAATATTCTTTAACTCAACAAAAACGTACATGCTTGTTAAAATATTTTAAAAATCATTCTAACATTTTATTATAACTCTAATTTAATTCCGGTTGAAAATTTTCTACTCAAATAGAAAAATCAACATGTTTAATTATTAAAGACCATTAAATCCAAAATTTTATTTCTCTCGAGTATTCCAATTAATTAACAAAAACACGAGGTGTTACATACTTCCCCACTAGCGAAGGAATTTCGTTCTCGAATTTTAGTAAATCGTAATTGCGCAAAATAAAATAAGGCTAATATATGCCTATCCGTAGAATGCTATAATTGGGCGCCCATACACCCAATTCTACACGCACCTAACCCACAAATAACAAATAATATATAACGCCTATATATATATATATATATAACTTTGAAAGTGACAGCGTCTCACGCGCTTTCGCAAATTACTACCCGATTCTATCTCCGATAATCTTTGCAATACCTAAATCATTAAATCGAATCACATTGTTGCATCGATATAAGACATACCTAAAATTTATACTAATTATCTTCCAAATAAATATCGTCTCCAAAATCAACCCCAAGGATCCCCACATCAAGCTTACAAATTCTAAACTCAATGCCTATAACGTTTGTAACAAAAACTTCTATATCTCCAAGAAACACATCTAAAACGTATGCTAGACCCTATACCTTAAGGAGTACGAATCAATAAAGGGAAACAAAGATTGATAACACGAAAGCTAAACGGACTCATAAATTCTGGCGTCGGTCGCCACCAAAACTAAGCCGGGCACGAGTAAATAAATACCATTCTTGGCATGAAATAGATATGAGACATATTAAAATCAATCCATAAGATAAATGTTTGAATCAATCCCAAATGATAATAACAACTGAACGAAACAAGATCCATCACATGCTAAAACTTTGAATAAATCCAATCTCCAAAAATGATTTAATTAAAACTGAGTACTAATCAATAGTAAATAATCCAACTGAAATCCTCTAATAACTTTGGAACCGAATGGACCAAAAAATTCCAAATGAAGTCTCATAATGAAATACGACTGAAAATAAAGTCTAACTAAATAAAGCGATAAAATTAATAAACTCCATCTGGACCTCCAAACGATAGCAAAAAAAAAACTCCTATGCAGCTACTCCAGTACTTATACCTGAAAAATATTAGTCAATGCACGAGGGAAGAGCCCCGAGCATGAATATACACTACTCCCCTAAAATAGGGTTCGTGAACCCATACAATATCATTATACGCAATAATTATCACAATAGAGTATTTTAATTACAAATATATTTAAACGTGGGAAATATAGATTACTAACCACCCCCAAAGATTCTGATAAAAACACACCAATATCATTTTAATCATCCCATGGACCCAAAGCGTTAATTTAATTAAATTAATTAAAATTATCATCGTTCTCACTTTTTATTATGGCGGTCCTCCCGCCCCGGGTGGTAATTTCCACCAAAGTTTAACACCTCCCCTTGTCCAAACGACCGATGATCCATTTAAACTGTTGATCCCGCAATTTTACAAAGCTCCACACACAACACGACATAAAATACCGGCTGACTCGTTTAAATTGTCGGCCCTCACTATTTATGCCGCCCCATATTTTAATACCCATTTTTATCTAAGACATTAATTCTCAGTTTCACAATTATAAAATCACCCCACCATTTTTAACGATGTAGGATCCTCAAAATATCCCTTAGTCCCATACCTAAGGGTCCCCAAGCATACATACGTCCTATCCTATATATAGGATGAATCACCAAGAGAAGACACGTCATAGGCTCATGTCTAGGCTAACGAAATGCCGATCTAACATAAAAATATTCCCCACCCCGAGGTATAAAAATCCCCACAAATTTACACTAACTAGTCCCATACCTAGCAAGTATACATTTAACCAACTCCTATCCACTAGTATCATACCTAATAAGCATCCTAAAATCAAGGTGAGCAATATACTACCCAAAAGCCCCTCGTCCTCGCGATGGAAAAAGTGAATAAAATAATTCACATAATATCTCAAATTATAATCACACATGGCACTTTAATAACAAATGTCCCAATTTAATTTAAATCCATTAATAACACTATCATTGATTTCTACACCATAAATTTCACTCAAAAATGTTAAATTAATTAACATGCAAAATTTTTTCATAAGACATAACCGTTTTCTTTTATAAATCATCCACTTTTTTTAAGTGTGAGAGCATTCCAATAACCATATAAACAACCCCCATCGTTTCTACACGAAAACCTACACCCAAAAATATACAGATCTAAAAATCTAACCTACGCACACAAGGGTTTCAAAGATTAAATCATATTTAAATTTTTCACAAAAACAGTCCCAATATTTAAGTGTCCACTTTTTCTAATTAAGTTATCAATTGATTTTAATCAAAAATACATAATTAAGAGTTTAGGTGACACTTAAAACGCATAATACTAAAGGGAAGGAATAGAGTATTCCTGCCTAAAATTAGACGGATAAAAATTTGAGTAGACGGTTGGATTCCTTTTAAGAAAACACCAATTGGATCTTCAATTCTTGAGTTAAAACTTATTTAAAGTTGGGGCAATGGGTTGAATATGAGGGGAAATATGTTTGGAGAACCTTACTACAGAAAAGTTTGAGAGAAAAGTGTTTTTAAAGTCCCAACCCCGTATCAGTTTTGGTATTTAAAGGGTTTAAGAGATAGAATACAATTAGGACTCTAATCCACCCATCGCCTTCTATCGCTCGAACGACTGACATCTGTCTTTCGAACGAGATGGTACGTCATTCGAATGACATACGCTGTCGTTTGAATGATCCCAACATCAAAACGAAAACTCTTAAAACACCGCCCTTACAATGAGAAAAAAATATCTTTTAACTCAACAAAAATGCAGCTTCTTGTTAAAACATTTTAAAAATCATTCTAACATTTTATTATAAGTCCGATTTAATTTTGGTTGAAAATTTACTACTCAAATATAAACATCAACATGTTTAATTATTAAAGACCATTAAATCCAAAATTTTATTTCTCTTGAGTATTCCAATTAATTAATTAAATTAATTAACAAAAACACGGGGTGTTACATACTTCCCCACTAGCAAAGGAATTTTTCTCTCGAAATTCAACAAATCATAATCGAGCAAAATAAAATAAGGCTCATATATGCCTACCCGTAGAATGCTATAATTGGGCGCCCGTACACCCAATTCTATACGCACCTAACGCACTAACAACAAAATTATATATATATATATATATATATATATATATATGAAAGTAACGACGTCCCTCACGCTTTCGTAAATTACTACCCGATTCTATCTCCGATAATCTTCACAACACCTAAATTATTAAATCGAAACACATTGCTGCATCGATATAAAACATACCTAAAATTTATACTAATCATCTCCCAAATAAATATCATCTCCAAAATCAACCCTAAGGATCCGCACATCAAGCCTACAAATTCTAAACTCAATGCCTACAATGTCCTTAATACAAAATTCTATATCTCCAAGAAACACATCTAATACGTATGAAATACCCTAGACCTTAAGGAGTAAGAATCAATAAAGGTAATCAAAGATCGATAACGCAGAAGATAAATAGACTCATAACCTACAAGACCTAAGACCATGCTTTGATACCATCTGTCACACCTCGCGTAATTCTGGTGTCGGCTGCCACCAAAACTAAGCCGGGAGGGGTTAAATAAATACCATTCTTAGCATGAGACAAATATGAGACATAATAAAATCAATCCATAAGATATATGTATGAATCAATCCCAAATAATAATAACAATTGGATGAAACAAGATCCATCACAAGCTAAAACATCGAATAAATCAAATCTCCAAAAAAGATTTAATTAAAACTAACTAATCAACTATAAATAATTCAACTGAAATCCTCTAATAACTTTGGAACCGAATGGCCCAATAAAACCCAAATAAAGTCTCATAATTAAATACGACTGAAAAAAAAGTATAACTAAATAAAGAGATAAAATGTATAAACTCAAGCTGCACCTCCAAACGATAGCAAACAAAAAAACCTATGCAGCTACTCCAGCACTAATACCTGAAAATATTAGTCAACACACGAGGTGAGAGCCCTGAGTATGAATACACACTGCTCCCCTAAAATAAGATCCGTGAACCCAGACAATAGCATTATATGCAATAAATATCACAATAGAGTATTTTAATTACGAATATAATTAAATGCGGGAAATATAGAATACTAACCACCCCTAAAGATTCTGATAAAAACATACCCATATCATTTTAATTATCTCACAGTCCCAAAGAGTTAGTTTAATTAAATTAACTCAAAATTTTATCGTTCTCACTTTTTATTATGGCGGTCCTCCCGCCCCGAGTGGTAATTTCTACCAAATTTTAACACCTCCCCTTGTCAAGATGATCGCTGATCCGTTTAAACTGTCGATCCTTCAATTTGACAAGGTTCCATGCATGACACGACATAAAATGCTGGCTGGTCTGTTTAAACTGTCGGCCCTCGCTATTTATGTAGCCCATATTGTAATACCTGTTTTTATCTTAGGCATTAATTCGGAGTTTCACAATTATCAAATCACCCCACCATTTTTAACGATGTAGGATCCTCAAACTACCCCTTAGTCCCATACCTAAGGGTCCCCAAGCATACATACGTCCTATCTTATATATAGGATGAATCACCAAGAGAAGACATGTCATAGGCTCATGTCTAGGCTAGCGAAATGCCGATGTAACGTAAAAATATGCCCATCCCGAGGTATAAAAATCCCCGCGAATTAACATTAACTAGTCCCATACCTAGCAAGTATAAATTTAACTAAGGCCTACCCACTAGTCCCATACCTAGTAAGAATCCTAAAATCAAGGTGAGGATTATACTACCCAAAAGCCCCTCGTCCCCGTGATGACAAAAGTGAATAAAACAATTCACATAATATCTCAAATTATAATCACACATGGCACTTTAATCGCAGATGTTCCAATTTAATTTAAATCCATTAATAAGACAATCATGTAACACCCGACCTAATTAAATACCGGGTGGCCAGTCCCATACCAAAATAAAACATAATATACATTTGGCTCATTCTTAGCATCACTGTCGAAAATATTTACAAATCACGCAATACCCAATTAAGCTGGTGTTAAAAACTTTCCAAATTTTAATTTCAACAAAAATTCATTTTTAAGTTTACGAATAACACTACACATATTATTCTACAACACTAATAACCGAACAGATAACACAAAAGAATTTAAATGCAATTGGAATAAACATTCCCAAATAATTTCTCAATAGAGTACCCAACAATAATAAATGTATTAAAATGACACGAATACAAGAGTATTTGACTCGGATAGAAAAGAGATAACTGAATTTCTTTGGGCGACATGCCTTAAATAAAAGAACACTATGAATCAAATGAAGATAGGTGTCTAAGAAATACTCCATAGCTCTATAGCTCGTCATAATCCTCTAAGGTTGGCGTCCCTTCTGTTGGACACCTGATATAGAAGGTACAATAGAAAAGGGAATATGCAAGGAAACGGGCCAGAGCCCGATGTGAAAATGATTTTGAAAACAACAAGTATTTAACAAGTTCAATAAAACATTTATTATGTACATGTTAGTATCCAGACTCTCACTTGATGTTCTCACCTCCCATCTAGAGTGAACGCTTATCATTTCCTATTAACTTCCTAGTTAATGGTTCCTCCTAACTAGTTTCCATAATATGATTACATCCCATATCATAACCCCGTATGTCCCATACCATACGAAGTATAATCATTCCGATACGTTTCTCATTAATATCAATTAAGCTTTTCAAATCTATAAGAATAAATATTCATTAACTTAATTCAATTCTTTTTCTCTATTCACCGTCATCTATAATTATCACATAGTAGATTGATCTAACCACTATATATACATTCATTTAATTCATTATATATATACATATATAATACGACACCCCGAGACACAACTGTGGTGCATGCATTACTCTGTTATCACGTCCCAGTATTGCTGGACGCCGAATAGGGTACTAAAGGTTCGGTAAGGATTCCTTGAACCACAAACAACAACACAAAAATTGGAGGCGAACATAGTTCTCATACCCACGGGTCACGCACATACCTACGTTCCCATAGTCAGCGGACTTAACAACTCCCCGATAAGTCTTTCATAGACCTATGTTCTCGAGCGACAAATAAAAAATCCCATGGATTCATCAGGATATGACTGCCCTTACGCGCAAACCTCTCATCGATAGCAAGTAAGCTAGGTATGTCATACACATAAATTATCAATCAATCAAATAGACATTATCGTCTACCTATACAATATCAACAAGAACTCACAGTAGCCTAAGATAATTCCCATACGTAGCATTATATCTCTTGAAATCCTACGTATTAAATTATTATGACTTTACATCTGAAATTTAATTATCACAATTCTCATAAAGTAAATCCCAATCACATTAATTCGGTTCTTATCTAGGTCTTACTGATCTTCCCTAAGTCCCATTATATCCAAGGTATGTTCTCTCTATTTAGAAATAATTAAAGTATGAATTCTCATATACTTTTCCCAAAATGCTTTCCTATTTGAATTCACTATATGGTAGTTTCTCTCACTCCAATAAACCGATAACTCAGAACTGGACTCTAAGAAAATTCCCAGAAATTCACCCTGTCGTTCGAACCCGAATGACATGTCATTCGAACTACTTCCAATGTCGTTCGAACGACTTCGAGCGAGATCCCCATCTCATTTGAACCACTTCGCGCGACTTCGCGCGAGACCTACTGTTTCGTCTTCTTCACCAAATTTCAGCATTTTCACCATTTTTGAACCTAAAAACCTCTAAGATTCAACACCCAACATCTCATCATCAATATCCATCAACTCATAACAGGTTATAAATCATTCCTAACCTCCTAGGATCATCAAGAGTTTGAATTAAAAGCATATATTTATCCGTTTTATCCAAAAAATTATATACATGATATCTTCAACAACACACCAATGATTCTCAGAATTTCTTCAACAACTTAATGACTATTTCTTGGATTACTATCTACCTACAACATGAGTTTGATTCCTACATATTTCCATTTTTCAAAAATCAATTAACAACTTTAAAATCTCATCTTTTCAACAACTATCCTAACATGGAAAATATACTAACTAGATTACAACATAGGTGGTTCTCCCATTTTTCGATCACTTTCGGTGGTGGTTGGTGGTGGTGACCTTTGGTCTTTTGTTCTCCTCCTTTCCAAGCAAACTTCTCTTCTCCCAAGCACCCTTTGACTCTCTCTAAAAAGGTGACCTCTCAATTTTGTGTAGAAGATATGAATGAACCCACGTACAATAATCTCCAAATACTTATAATAAGATAAAATCCAAAATAACTATTCACCCCTTGCAAAAATGACCAAAATGCCCTTTTTGGTTGTCTTTTCATTTCCAAATGATCCGAGACCCAAAACCAACATCCAAATAGACTTTTATGACTATTTCAACCCTTCCGGATGCATCGACGCACTCTAAATGACTATAAGATTGATGTAAAGATAAGTTTCCTTTTTAATTTAATAAATTTTGTCCCGACACGTCCCATACCGCGTCCGACTAAAAATTTAAATTACTGAATTAATAACTCACAGCAATATCAATAACATCACATTCATATATTACCTAAATATCTTTAAGTAATATACAGAATCATTCATTTTTAATATCCACAATTCGGATAAAACCCAAATTAATTAATTTATAATAAAATTCAATTAATCCATTAATTTAAAATATAACATATTTTAAAAGTCATTAAAATTATGGTGTATTATATTCTCCCCCCTTATAACATAATTTCATCCCGAAATTCGAAAAGATAAATCAAAATGGTAAGGTCAACTCTGAGTATAAATATCACATCGCAAGTAATCTATGTCGTACCACCCATACAGTACATTAACGAAAAATCCCCATTGACGTTACACCAAGTCTCACCATATAGTCTCAACTGAATTCAATTTAAACATTACCCAATCTTCCCTATACCATACTCGTGACAAAGTTTGGGAAAAAAATGATTCTTAATCATTAAGTAAATGAATCCTAAAGTCATAACTACTTACTGTTACACAATTATGAAAAATACTACAATCCAACCATCCAGGGCGCCCATATACCCTATCGTGTATCATTTATTATAAAATGGATATGGTTACCGGCATAATACTCTGATTTATCGTAAAGGTTATAAACTCATATCCTAAAGACCTAACTTATTTCGACTCCCAACATTTGTTAGTTTCATGTGTGGGGTGTCTCGCAAGTGAAATCCAAACAAGGAACCCCCCGATACACTACTACCTAAAGTAGTCGGTCATCGAAACTCCTCAGGTCCTTAGTCAATAGTATATAACCTCTATATAGGTTTTATCGATTTCAAATAAAAGTCTACTCATCTACCCTCTTATTAAAGATAAGATGTTGTCTATAGTAGTACATACGCTCTCATTTACCACAAGTCAATCCATGCCGCTCGTCACATCATGTTTGGATATGCCTAAAGTAATAAATTCCATGATAAAAATCAGACCCACGTGATGATATGTAATAATATATGTGTCCCACAATCCCTCGGTGAGTCTACATAAATAGTAGTGCTATAGGCTAAGTTTAGTAACCCTTTTGCCCATACAATATTAATTGCTACAAAATTCAGTATGCGCCTCATAACTCCTTAGATAGAAAACATACCCTCATTCGCGGGTGGGGGTTGTTGACTCCCACTATTATAACTTTGTTCTGATGAGTCAAGAAAAAGTTTACCCCAAATTTTTAGTTCTAGTTAACCACACTCCACTATATGTCCAAGCCTTTGAATATATTGCCTTCGTTGGGTAACACACCCAATTCCCATATTTCTAGAACTTCTACTGATGACTTTCCTCAATTTTCCATTTGACCCTCTCCCAAGCGTACTATGTTGGGTGAGTCTAATTTGGCATCACCTTGGACTATAGCAGCACTTGGAATTTATAGGTTGCGTCCTAACCGTCTTTACAGTCCTGGCCTCTTATGCCATAATAGGGGTGACCTCGACTACGGTCATCATACTCGAACATACTTTCTAACCTCCTAAGTACAACCTCCGTTATCCGTCCGATGACCCTCATCTGCCATACGTCTTGTACGAGGCCGTCCAAACACGAATAAGATTCACTAATATATACGTTATAGCTGGAGAATGAAATCTTACCAAAGAAATTAATAATACTAAACATAGGGCTCTATATCAAACAAAGTAATGCTGAGCTGAAAGCACAGTAAACCGTACAGACCCTAAAGGACACTAGAACCTGATGCTCTGATACCACCTGTAACAACCCGCCTAATTAAATATCGGGTGGCCAGTCCCATACCTAATTAAAACAGAATATACAGTTGGCTCTCTTAGCATCACTGTCGAAAATATTTACAAATCACCCAATA
The DNA here is from genome assembly GCA_949130495.1 of Sambucus nigra. NCBI lineage: Eukaryota > Viridiplantae > Streptophyta > Magnoliopsida > Dipsacales > Adoxaceae > Sambucus > Sambucus nigra. The sequence goes on from OX422215.1 coordinate 508,967,673, forward strand.
CCAAATTAAGCTGGTGTTAAAAACTTTCCAAATTTTAATTTCAACAAAAACTCATTTTTTAGTTTACGAATAACACTACATATATTATTCTACAACACTAATAACCGAACAGATAACAAAAAAGAATTTAAATGCAATTGGAATGAACATTCCCAAATAATTTCTCAATACAGTACCCAACAATAATAAATGTATTAAAATGACACGAATACAAGAGTATTTGACTCGGATAGAAAAGGGATAACTGAATTCCTTTGGGCGACATGCCCTAAATAAAAGAACACTATGAATCAAATGAAGATAGGCATCTAAGCAATACTCCATAGCTCCAAGCTCGTCATAGTCCTCTAAGGTTGGCGTCCCTGCTGCTGGACACCTGATATAGAAGATACAATAGAAAAGGGAATATGCAAGGAAACAGGTCAGAGCCCGATGTGAAAATGATTTTGAAAACAACAAGTATTTAACAAGTGCAATAAAGCATTCATTATGTACATGTTAGTATCCAGACTCTCACTTGATATTCTCACCTCTCATCTAGAGTTCACGCTTATCGTTTCCTATTAACTTTCTAGTTAATGGTTCCTCCTAACTAGTTTTCATAATATGATTCCATCCCATATCATAACCCCGTATGTCCCATATCATACGAAGTATAATCATTTAGATACGTTTCTCATTAATATGAATTAAGCTCTTCAAATCTATAAGAATAAATATTCATTAACTTAATTCAATTCTTTTTCTCTATTCACCGTCATCTACAATTATCACACAGTAGATTGATCTAACCACTATATATAGATTCATTTAATTCATTATATATATACATATATAATACGACACCCTGAGACACAGCGGTGGTGCATGCATTACTCTGCTATCACGTACCAGTATTGCTGGACGCCGAATAGGGGACTAAAGGTTCGGTAAGGATTCCTCGATCAACCAACAACAACACAAAAATTAGAGGCAAACATAGTTCTCATACCCATGGGTCACGCACATACCTATGTTCCCATGGTCAGCGGACTTATCAACTCCCCGATTAGTCTTTTATAGACCTATGTTCTCGAGCGACAAATAAAAAATCTCATGGATTCATCAGTATATAACTTCCCTCACGCGCAAACCTCCCATCGATAGAAAGTAAGCTAGGTATGTCATACACATAAATTATCAATAAATCAAATAGGCATTATCATCTACCTATATAATATCAACAAGTACTCACACTACCCTAAGATAATTCCCATATGTAGCATTATATCTGTTTAAATCCTACGTATTAAATTATTATGACTTTACATCTTAAATTTAATTATCATAATTCTCATCAAGTAAATCCCAATCACATTAATTCAGTTCTTATCTCGGGCTTACTGATCTTCCCTAAGTCCCATTATATCCAAGATACATTCTCTCTATTTCAAAATAATTAAAGTATGAATTCTCATATACTTTTCCCAAAATGCTTTCCTATTTGAATTTACTATATGGTAGTTTCTCTCACTCCAATAAACCGACAACTCAGAACTGGACTCTAAGAAAATTCCCAGAAATTCACCCTGTCGTTTGAACCCGAATGACATGTCGTTCGAACCAGAATGACATGTCGTTTGAATTAGTTCCAATGTCGTTATAACTACTTCCAATTTCGTTCGAATGACTTAAAACGAGATCCCCATCTCGTTTGAACCACTTCGCGCGAGACCTACTGTTTCGTCTTCTTCACCAAATTTCAGTGTTTTCACCATTTTTGAACCTAAAAACCTCTAAGATTCAACTCCCAACATCTCATCATCAATATGCATCAACTCATAACAAGTTATAAATCATTCCTAACCTCCTAAGATCATTAAGAGTTTGAATTAAAAGCATATATTTATCCTCTTTATCGAGAAAATTATATACATGATATCTTTAACAACACCCCAATGATTCTCCGAATTTCTTCAACAACTTAATTATTATTTCGCCAATTACTATCTACATACAACATGAGTTTAATTCCTATATATTTCCATTTTCCAGAAATCAATTAACAACTTTATCCTTATCTTCCAAACATGTTAAATCTCATCTTTTCAATAACTATCCTAACATGGACAATATACTAACTAGATTCCAATTATCAAATACTTGCCTTTAATGAAGATCTGATCCTTTGGAGTAGTACAACATAGGTGGTCCTCCCCTTCTCCGATCACTTTCGGTGGTGGTTGGTGGTGGTGACCTTTGGTCTTTGATTCTCCTCATTTCCAAGCAAACTTCTCTTCTCCCAGGCACCCTTTCACTCTCTCTAAAAAGGTGACCTCTCAATTTTGTGTAGAAGACATGAATGAACCCACGTAAAACTAATCTCCAAATACTTATAATAAGATAAAAATTTCCACGTAAAAATTTCCACGTAAAAATCTCCAAACTAATCTCCACGTAAAATTTTTTTTGTCCCGACACGCCCCATACCGCGTCCGACTAAAAATTCAAATTACTGAATTAATAACTCACAACAATATCAATAACATCACATTCATATATTACCTAAATATCTTTAAGTAATATACAGAATCATTCATTTTTAATATCCACAATTCGGATAAAACCCAAATGAATTAATTTATAATAAAATCCAATTAATCCATTAATTTGAAATATAACACATTTTAAAAGTCATTAAAATTATGGGGTATTACACATCATTGATTTCTACACCATAAATTCCCTTAAAAAATGTTAAATTATTTAAGATGCAAAATTTTTCTATAAGACATAACCGTTTTCTTTTATAAGTCATCTACTTTTTATAAGTGTGAGCGCGTTCCAATAACCATATAAATAACCCCCATCGTTTCTATATGAGAACCTACAACCCAAACCATAAAGACCCAAAAATCTAATCTATGCACCCAAGGGTCTCGAAGATTAAATCATTTTGAAATTTTTCACAAAAACAATCCCAATATTTAAATGTCAATTTTCTCTAATTAAGTTACTAATTGATTTTAATAAAAAACCCATGATTAAGGGTTTATGCGACACTTAAAACACATAATACTAAATGAAAGGAATAGAGTATTCATGCCTGAAATTAGTCGGATAATAATATGAGTAAACGGTTGGATTCCTCTTGAGAAAACACCAATTGGATCTTTAATTCTTGAGTTAAAACTTGGGTCTAGGAGATGAGTATGAGAGGAAATATGTTTGGAGAACCTTATTGGAGAAATGTTAGAGAGAAAAGTGTTTTGAAAGTCCCAGCCCGTATCAGTTTTTGTATTTAAAGGGTTTAAGAGATAGAATACAATTAGGACTCTAATCCACCCACCGACTCCTGTCGCTCGAACGATTGACAACTGTCGTTTGAACGACATACACTATCATATGAACGACCCCAACATCAAAACAAAAGATTTAAAACACCACCTTTACACCTAGAAAAAATATTCTTTAACTCAACAAAAATGTACCTGCTTGTTGAAACATTTTAAAAATCATTCTAACATTTTATTATAACTCTGATTCAATTACGGTAAAAAATTTACTACTCAAATATAAAAATCAACATGTTCAATTATTAAAGACCATTAAATCCAAAATTTTATTTCTCTCGAGTATTCCAAGTAATTAATTAAATTAATTAACAAAAACACGGGGTGTTACAAAAGTGAGCTGTGAATAATTCATCCAGAGGCTTAAATCTCTTTATAGATCTTTATGGAAGCCTCTCAAACCATTTATAGGCCACATCGTGGAGGTTGGATGTCCATGATGATACATGAATCCCTTGAATATCTACATGAGATTATAGGGGATTGATTTGGTTTCTGAAGCGGTGTGGACTGTACATACTCTTACTTTATTTCCATAATATGAGGCCGGGCAACTCTTTAAATTTGTTGGACCGGTTCAACCGTTCTTGTGGGATAAGAATAAAATTGGTCCCCACACTAGTGTTCAAGAATTGACCTAATTCTTCATTGTCCAATCTGTATACACTTCAAAAATAAAATATGACAATTTTAAATTCCTTAAACCATTTTTTAAAATTTAAGAGAACGCATAATAAGGAACATCACTTGGCTAATGTATCTAACACTAAAAAATGTGAGCAAAATCTAACAAAAATATAGGCCACAAATATAAATAGACTAGAGTGATAAATTTAAAGGATAACATCACCATAAAATATGAAATCAGTACGAAGGAAAGAAAATTAGCACCTTATTGAAATTGTAACAATGCCATTGACCTTCATTATAAGGCCCTGTATAGAATTCGGTTAACAAAAAAAAATCAAAAAGAACAAAAAATAAAAGCGAACCCGCAAAACTAATATTATTACATATTTGGGAGATAGGACATCTAATAGAGAAAACACATAGAGAGGGAATCGTAAGAGTCATTTGTGATTGAAGGGAGAGGGTAGAGACAAAAGGGAGGGCTGCCATTTGGAGGGTTTAGATAAATGTAAGTTTGAAAAAAATGGATCAATAATATAGATATAAGGAGATGGAAAGCTGTGGTGAGAGAGAAATAGGAATGATATACTTGTTCATTGACACCAACTTCTTTTATTTAAAGCATATCACAAATAAATGAGGAAAGAGCGTGTTGGGAAAATATAGGATTCCATAGTCATGGTAAGTGTTAAAAATGAAAGAGAAAAAGAAGAGAATCCAAAATAATATTGAGAGGACTACTAGGAGAGACTTTAGGGTGATTAATTGAAATCTGGCATCTGGCAGATTTTCTAGTGAAGATACCGCTTTTAATATTATATGTTATATAAGAGTAAAGGGCTAGATCTGATCATTTATCATTGAAATACTCATTAACTATATGGCTTAAAATTGGGTAGCTAAAAGATGATGTACATTATATTGAAAATTTATATTTGAATTTGAATTATATTAAAATTTGAAAATAAGTATTTCCCTAATGCGTTCTTAATAAGTCAGATATTTAATTAGGCATGTAATAAATACAAATTCTTATGAGATTAGATTGGTTGCTATTTTTAAGCCACTTGATGGATGGTGAAGGATCAAAACTAGGGCATTATTGACCAAGGAATTCCAGCCCTCTTCCCTCTATATATTTAGTTTCCTTGCTCCATATAGGGTTAGCTCATAACACGCAAATATCACAGGTGGAAGAAAAAGTCCAAAATTCATCTTTTTCATATTTTCTCATAATTTTGGGCACGCACAATGAGATAATTCTGGACTATTTCTTGAAGCATTTGGGAGCAGTTTTTGGAGCATTCAAGTGATAATAATAGATATATTCAAGCAATATATATAACCCTAGCATTGGACAAAGGTTAGAATTCGAATTATGGTTATATAACATATTAAAACAGTAATTACATGACGATTAAACATCTTGGAAATCATGTTAAAAATATTTTAATTCATGATATAAAATGCTAGTTTGTAACCTATTTATGTCTTGTAAATAATATTGGATAACATGCGGCATCAGAGCTTAAGGTTTATAATATCATGCTATTCACATACGAATCTTTGCTTATAATAGTATGGATTAAAGTATGCTCGAAATTTTGAAATAACATTATAGACTCATGAAACATAGCATATTGGAACTCGTGAAAATTATAGATTGGAGAACTCATAAAATGCAGATTTTAGAACACATGAATGACAACATATTATAGATTATATAAGACTGTTTTTTTTTCGCTATTACGAAAATAATATATGTCATTAGCGCTTATAATTTTGTAGTCCTTAAATTTCTATAAAAATTTGTCCAAAAACATATGTATAACAATTCATATTCTGTGAAGAACAATCCCTATTTATGTGATTCACTACACATAAATAGGTGGATGGCTGCTAATTCGAGCCATGACTAGGCTTCTGGGTCACGGATCCTAATGGTGAATGAAATATGCGTGACCAAAATCGCTTATCATGGACCTAGTCTTTGACCAAAAGGAGAAGTCACGGATAAGAGCGCGTGGTAGTATAAGGCAGGCTGGTATCGGACAAGGGCCTTAACCAGGGAGTCACTGACAAAATCCATGATCATCTTCAAAAACCTAGTCATGGACTATAGTTGTGACCCATAGGCCTCACATGCTTTAGTGTGGTCACAGGACAAAAATCATGACTAATGGATCAACATGGTCACGGACCATAGCCGTGACCTACTTTTACACATGCTTCATGTAACACTTCGTAATTTCTGTGTTATTATTTTAATTCATTAATTCGGTAATTAGTAAATTACTTGTGTCGTAAATTAATGAGAATATTTAAAAGTGAACATACTTAAATAAGTTAACAGGTGAGAGTTAATTTTAGAAATTTATTTCAGATGGCGATTGTAAGCGCGTGATTGAGTCCGATAGGGTCGAAATAGCCCGAAATGAGTGGTTATATGCATATATTGGGCGTTGGGACCTAATTAGGCATATTTGAGCTCCAAATAGAGAGCATGGACCCTTTTTATAAGGCCAATAGGCCCAAAAATAAGATTAGGGTTTTTAACCCCAAATGTGAAAGGGTTAGGCAACATTAAATCACATTAGAAGACTAATAAGGGGAAAAGCTAAAGGGAGAGCCAAATAGAAAAGGGACTTGCGAATCATGGAGAGATTATTTCAATTGCAATTCAACACCTTCTTTCAAAGCCCTAAATCTTCATTCTTGAGGCAAGTGGTTTAAATTGTAATTAATAAATTGCATTTATCTTTTCATAATAAAAGAGGTGAAATTCAATTAAATTCTAGCGTTTGTTCTTGAGCAAATTGGGATTTCCTTTTAATGGGAGTTAAAAATCTGTAGGGGTTTTGATAGTTGATGAAATTGATGATTGAATTGATGAAATTGTCAGGGCTAGATTTATTGTAACAAAAGAATGGATTGGGATGAATCTGGGGATGTTTTATTGTAGAAATATACTCGGAACAGAGGTTGAAAACTTGTTAATGGCGGACCTGGTTTTTAGTAGAAGAAAGAGAAAGAGAGATATCAAGGTCGTTTGAACAACCTGGTATTTCGTTCGAATGAGATCCACTATCATTCCAACGACATGACTCTTCATTTGAACCACCTGTGATGTCCACCAGATTGCTGCAAATTCCCCTGGTTCAGACCTGTTGTGATTGAGATTTACAGTTCCTGCCCTAACTAAATTATAAAATTGAGTATTGAATTAGGGTTTAATTTGGGAATACCTAACCTTGAAATTAATTAGACTTTATTTCATGAAATTGGAGATGCAAGTTCTTGTTTTAGGATATTATAATCTTGTTATTTAAGTGATTAGACTTGATTGCATGAAATTGAAGAGCAGATTGAAACTATTGAATTTTGGGTTGTGAGATAGAGAGTCCGGGTATACTTGAAAGGGATACACCAAAATAATGGGTATTAATTATTGTGTAATTAATTAAAATGAAGTTGGACGATAGACTTAAATGTTTTAGGTTTGGGTATGGGCATAATACTCCGATAGCCTAGATTTCTATATATGTGTTGATGTGTAGTATATATATATATATATATATATATATATATATATATATATATATATATATATATATTGTGTGAATAATATATATAGTTAAGCCATACCAATATTAATGCTTTCATAGGAGGTTACGCGATGTGGGTGAGTCTCCTAACTAGCGAATGCATGGTGAATATATTCCCGAGGCCATAGCATTCATATTTAGGGGTGGGACCGTTATGGTACGGAGCGGACACTTTCGGGGGGAACTATGGTCGCCTCCTATGCGTTCGGTGATAGTAATTATATCTAACACGTGTGTAAATGTTGAGATATGATACGTAGATATAGTACATAATTATATACGGGAATATATATATATATATATATATATATATATATATACATGATGTGAAATGTATAGATAATATAACTTGTGGGAACGATATATGATTTAAAGTGAGAAATGATGCTTCATGAAAGTTAATGTGAATAACAATTCATAAAAAAAAGTACTATATTAACTTGGGGTATAATAGTGGGGTAATTAGTATAGTATTTGGGACAAGGCTAGTTACGGGGAGAGTGTCTAGGTGTATTATGTATAATTCGTTAGGCGTGGACATTAGTTGAGGGGTGAGGTAAACTCAAGGGAGTGCGCGACACTAATTTAAATATGGAGGGAATTGCATTTTTATTTTTTCCATTTAAATATACTTGCTAAATATTTTCAAATGTTTTGGGTTTTAACCTTTTCTATAAAATATTTTCAAAAACCTTTTAGGTGTCCTACCACTGGGGCCCCAAGCCTGATTCTTCCTATAGGGCGCGCAACTGCAGCTTATGTGGATTGTTGCGGGATCTTTGTGTAGACGCTTATCTTATTATATCTTTAGATATGAACTTTTCAGTTGTACTATTGGGTTTGTACTTCTATATTCAGTATTGGCATGTATTGATATACTTTCATACTTGCACTTGGTGGATTGCTTGTAGTCGATGTTGTTCGACAAACTCTTGTACTTACTTTGTGGCATGTTTAGTGTCTTTCTCATATTAGTTAATTTGTTTTCCTAGTATGTTGGTTGGGTTGGATTAATAAAGATAAAATTCGCCATCATCTTAATGAAAGACTTGGTGGTTTGTAATTAATGACTTAACGACAGTGATGCTAAGAATGAACCAGATGAGATTCCTGTTTAATTTGATATAGCATTGATCACCTGGTATTTTATTAGGAGGAGTGTCATAGAAGGTATCAGATCATCAGGTTCTAGTGTCCCTAGGATCTGTGCGGCTTACTTTAGTTTCAGTGTTGCGTTCTTTAGCATAGATCCCTTTTGTTAGGACTGTTGACTCATGTTATGTTTGTTGGTTATCGCTCTTCTGCTATTTTAAGATTTTTATTAATTATAAACTAATACAACTCATTATAAATTTCAGATGCCACCCAAGAGAGAGCGAGGGAGACCTAGGAGAGCAGCCGCCCAGGGAGGATAGGGTGAGGCTCCCCTGGTGCCAGATGTGCCACGACCCCAGCCGCTAGAGGGGTTTGCTTCTACTGACCAGGTAGCTGGAATTATAGCTCAGGCGATTAATGACTCCATGACCGCTATGGCAACCCATGTTTCCCAACAGTTTACACCGCAGCACATGGTTCCAACAGGCCAAGACCATCCGAGCCGACTGAGTGGTAGAGGGTAAGGGAGGACTTCCAGAAAGGCCATCCCCCGAAGTTTCAGGGAACTACGGATGTGATGGTAGCCTATCAGTGGATACATGACATGCAGAGGCACTTACGGATGGTACACTGTAGTGAGATTCAGTGATAGATGCTCTCTACATTTAAATTGACGGGTGTCGCTTTGCAATTTTGGAGTCCACTACTACCATTGCAAAGAGAGATTTTATGACTGTGGCATATTTTTATGGGCAGTTTGACCCCAAATACTTTCCTCCAACTGTCGAGACTGAGATGAGGAGGAGGCTGAGGGAGGTGGCTCAGGTGGATAAATCAGTTGCTGAGTATGAGGAGGAGTTCACTTATTTGGCCATTCTTGTGCCAGATGAGGTGAGAATCAAGGAAAGGAAGAAGACAATGTTTATTGATGGGTTAGCCTGGAGGATCAAGAAAAATTTGATAGGGAATATGATTCTTGTGACTTATACAGACGTGGTTAATGCGGCCCTCCTTCATTATCAGGATCATCGCTTCCACCTTAAGGGAAGAAAGAGGGGTGGGGAGCCAAGCCAACAGGGAAATGCTAATGGAGGTTCTTCGACTGGTGCACAGCAGGGGAAGGATAACAATCAGTGGAATATCGCCAAGAGATTTCAATTTGGAGGTCAAAGATTTAGGCCAAGGTAGCAGGGCCCAAATCAGCAGCAGGTTCCTCAGGGCCGCCAAGGCTAGGGGAATAAGGGGGGTGGCCATCAGGGCCAATAGCCAGGGAAGCCTCGCCAGGGCCATCAGGGCTAACCTCAGGGACTGCATCGTCGGGGCCAGTCGGGTCATTATCAGGGGAATGGTCATAAACGCTCTTACATTTGCGAGGAGGCAAACCACCTCAGGAAAGATTTCCCGCATAGATATAAGGGGAAACAACTTGGGATGACCTCAGGCAGTACCAACTCCCCCGATTGAACAGTAATTAGGACAGTTGCAATACAGACGTGTGTATAATATTTAAGATGATCTGATTCCCCAGCACCACCCGTGCCACCAGCAGTTGAGGGTACGTTGACTATCCATGGTCATGTTGGTAGGATCTTTTTTGATACCAGTGCATCACATTCATTTGTTAGGACCCATTTTGCTAGAATGGTTGGGTTACTAGACATAGCCAACAGCCTACTCATGTGTGTGGAGTCACCGATATGGGGTGGATAGCTTATTCACTCTATTTTTAGGGGATAGAGGTTGTGATTGGGGGTTTGAGTTTTGCGGAGGATATGTTAATTTTAGATTTGGAGGGACATGGTTTTATCTTGGGCAGAGATTGGCTAGTCAGTTATAAAGTGATGGTTGGTTGCTATGAGAGAACCGTATTGTTCGGTATCCCAGGGCAGGAGATGTTTTTGGTGGTGATGCCCCTTTCTGAAGGAAGATCGCACACTTATTTATATTACCTTGAGAAGGAGACCTCACAGGAGGTGGTGATCCTGATATGCTCGATTCCGATAGTTAAGGACTTTGAGGACGTATTTCAGGACACACCAGAATTTCCACTCAGACGGGAGATTGAGTTCATCATTGACCTAGTGCCAGGTACTAGGCCGATAGCCCGGGTGCCTTACCGTATGGCCCATTCGGAGATGCGTGAATTGAGGGAGCAAATTTAGCAAATCTTGGGTCTGGGATTCATTCTGCGGAGTACATCGCCATGGGGTGCTCCCGTGTTGTTTGTGAAGAAGAGAGATGGCTCACTCCGTTTATGTGTTGATTATCGCGAGTTGAATAAGGTGACGATCCGAAACAAGTATCCACTGCCTAAGATTGATGATCTTTTTGACCATTTGTGAGGGTCAGCATACTTATCCAAAATTGATTTACAAGCGGGGTACAATCAGTTGAGGATTCAAGAGGAAGAAGTCCTAAAAAAACCATTTTTCTAATCGCGATATGGTTCTTATGAGTTTTGGGTGATGCCATTCGGGCTCACCAATGCACCGACGATATTCATGGACCTTATGAATCGAGTTTTTAGAGATTTTCTCGATCAATTTGTCATTGTGTTCATTGACGACATTTTGGTCTATTCCCGCATGGAGGAGGAGCATGCTGAGCATGTCTGTATGGTCTTGTAGACATTGCGGGATCACCGGCTATACGCCAAGTACAAGAAATGTGGGTTTTATCTTCAAAAAGTGCAGTTCTTGGGCCATATTGTATTGGAGCAGGGGATTTCCGTGGACCCAAGCAAGGTGTCAGCAGTGAGGGAGTGGAGTCAGCCCATGACACCGACTGAGATTAGGAGCTTTTTGGGGTTAGCTGGGTATTATCGCCGTTTCATTAGAGGATTATCCAAGATAGCAGGGCCGTTGACCAATTTGACTTGAAATGGGGTACCCATTGTATGGAGTGATCAGTGTCAGTTGGCGTTCGACGAGTTGAAGGATAAGCTAACATCAACCCCCTTTTTTCCATTACCGAAAGCAGGAGTGGATTATCGGGTTTATACTGATGCATCCTTATAGGGACTAGGGGGTGTGTTACAACAAGAAGAGCGGGCTATAGCCTATGCGTCCCGAAAGCTAAATCCCCACAAGAGGAATTACCCCACCCATGATTTAGAGTTGGTCGTGGTCATCTTTGCCTTGCATATTTAGAGGCATTACCTTTTAAGGGAGAGGTTCACCTTGTTCTCGGACCATGAATCACTCCAATATTTGTTTACTCAAAGGGAATTGAACATGAGGCAAAGGAGGTGGTCGGAGTTCATGAAGGATTATCAGTTTGATATTTAGTATCATCCTAGTAAGGCCAATGTATTTGCTAATGCGTTGAGCTGATGGCCCAAGGAAGATTTGGCGGCAGTTTGGAAGGCAAAGTGGAGCGAACTTAGCCACGACGATGAGATCTCCAGGGCATGTATGGCGGTTGCAGTAGTCACAGATGAGATTATTATGCGGGTGCTGCGGGCTCAGGAGGATGATCTTTTATACCAGGACAGAGTGAAACAGTTGCTAGCAGAGGGAGATAATTTCTACTCCGTTAGCTTCGAAGGTGGGTTACGCTTTAATGGGCGGTTAGTCGTGCCAGAGAACGAAGATTAAAGACACGCCGCATTGATGGAGGCTCATAGATCCAAGTTTATGGTACATAACGATGGGGACAAAATGTACAAAGACATGAGAAGGAAATACTGGTGGACAGGGATGAAACAAGACATTACGAAGTTCATCTCGAAGTGTGCCACGTGTCAGCTAGTGAAGGTAGATCACCAGAAATCATCATGGATATTGTAGCCACTTGATATCCCGGTGTGGAAGTGGGAGAGAATCTCTAGGGACTTCATTACGAGGTTGCCTATTTTACAGAGAGGGCACAATTCTATATGGGTCATAGTGGACCGTTTGACCAAGGTGGCCCACTTTTTGTCGATCCGTATGAATTTTGAGACTTTAAAATACGTGAGACTTTTCATCACAGAGATAGTCAGATTGCACGAGGTTTTGATCAATATAATGTCCGATATGGACAAGATATTTGTATCGCATTTATGGCAGAGCCTCCAGGAGGCTATGGGCACCGAGTTGAGGTTGAGTACCTTTTAGCACCCCCAGACGGATGGGAAAACCGAGAGGGTGAACCAAATGTTTGAAGATATGCTACGGATGTACATTCTTGATTTTGGGGGAGGATAGAAGAAGTACCTTCCTTTGACGGAGTTCGCGTATAACAACTCGTACCAATTTACTATAGGCATGGCACCAATTGAGGCATTGTACGATAGGCCTTATCACTCACCATCTTTTTGGTTGGAGGTGGGGGACAACAAACCTCTGGGGCTGGAGATGATTCGGGATATGTCTGCTAAGATTGAGTTAATTCGGGGGAATATTCGTATAGCCTAAGATAGATAAAAGAGCTATGCGGATGCGAATCAGAAGCATGTAGAGTTAGAGATTGGGGATCAGGTGTTAATACGGGTATCCCCTATGAAAGGGGAGATGAGATTTGGTAAAACGGGGAAGTTAGCACCAAGTTATGTGGTTCCTTTCCCTATTATAGAGAGAATTGGACCGGTAGCGTACCGTTTGGGTTTGCCCGATCATCTTCAGCGTATCCATGATGTATTTTATATTGCGTCATTGAAGAAGTATAAGAGTAGTTCAAGGGTGTTTTGGCATGTCCCACTTGAGGAGATAGATTTGTAGCCCGATATTTCTTACGAGGAGAGGCCAGTAGCAATCTTAGATCGAAGTGAGCGCAAGTTACAATCAAAAGTAGTACCGCTTGTTCGGGTTCAGTGGGGTCATCATAGTGTCGACGAGTCCACTTAGGAGCATGAGGAGGATATGCGGGAACAATATCCAGAGCTATTTACTGCAGGTGCGTCCGAATTTTTGGGACGAAATTCCCTTGTAAGGGGGAAAGTATGTAACACCTCGTAATTTCTAGGTTATTATTTTAATTAATTAATTCGTTAATTAGTAAATTACTTGTGTTGTAAATTAATGAGAATTAATTAATGGGAATATATAAAATCCCAATAAAAAATAAAAATGTCCCTTTGACACTCCAAATAAACAGAAGAAGGAGAAGAGCCAGAATCAAACGAAGCCATTATTCCTTCTTCTCCTTGTAGCTTGCCCCACAAATCCAATGGGTGAACCAGAAAACCAAAACAAAAACAAAAACAAAAAGAAAACAATCCCACCCTACATGAAAGCCATCTCAGGGTCCATAGGAGGTATCGTAGAGGCCTCTTGTTTGCAACCCATCGACGTCATCAAAACCCGGTTACAGCTGGACCGGTCCAACACTTACAAGGGAATCATCCACTGCGGCAGAACCGTTGCTGGTACCGAAGGCGTGCGAGCCTTATGGAAGGGGTTGACCCCATTTGCAACCCACTTAACCCTCAAATACGCGCTCCGGATGGGCTCCAACGCCGTCTTTCAAAGCGCCTTTAAGGACTCTCAAACCGGTCATATCAGTAACCAAGGGCGAATTCTTTCTGGCTTTGGTGCTGGTGTCCTTGAAGCTCTCCTTATTGTCACACCATTTGAGGTGGTGAAAATTAGACTGCAGCAGCAAAAAGGCTTGAGCACTGATCTTTTAAAGTACAAGGGCCCCATACATTGTGCTCGTGTGATTGTGCGAGAAGATGGCCTCCGTGGGCTCTGGGCAGGGGCTGCCCCAACTGTTATGCGCAATGGTACAAACCAGGCTGCCATGTTCACTGCCAAGAACACTTTTGACGGAGTCTTATGGAAGAAACACGAAGGCGACGGAAAAATCCTCCTCCCGTGGCAGTCTATGATATCGGGATTCCTCGCTGGAACAGCGGGTCCCGTATGCACTGGACCCTTTGATGTCGTCAAAACACGATTGATGGCTCAGACCCGGTCAGGAGGTGAGTTGAAGTATAAGGGTATGTTTCACGCTATCTCGACAATATATGCAGAGGAAGGTTTGCGTGCCTTGTGGAAGGGGCTGCTGCCCCGGCTCATGAGGATACCACCCGGGCAGGCAATTATGTGGGGTGTGGCTGACCAAGTGACGGGTTTTTATGAGAAGAGATATATCCACAATGCACCCTTATAGGTAGGTATTTATTCGCGTTGTTCAGATTGAGATGGAGAGTTCATTTTATCTTTCGTAAGTTCTTGATTGCGTATGCCTTTTACTTCATTTGGCTCTAAAATCTGAGGGGATGACCACAATTCTCTTTGCCCGATTTCAATTGAAATTTCTGGTGAAACAGCCATCGTGTATTTACGTGGATCTGTAACAGTAGAAAGCTTGAGCTGTCATTAAAAAGTTGGAACTATTCTGATTAGGAATATGTTGAATTCTTACCGGTAGTCAATTATTTGTAGCTCCACCGGGAAAAACTACATTTTTTGCTTGGCAAGAAGTCCATTTTTTGTGCCAAAAAAAAAAAAAAAAAAAAAAAAAAAAAAAAAAAAAAAAAAAAAAAAAAAAAAAAAAAAAAAAAAAAAAAAAAAAAAATAAGTTAACGAGTGAGAGTTATTTTTAGAAATTTATTCTGAATGGTAATTTTAAGTGCACGATTGAGTTCGACAGGGTCGAAGTAGCCCGAAATGAGTGGTTATATGCATATATTTGATGTTGGGGCCTAATTAGGCATATTTGAGCTCCAAATAGAGAGTATGGACCCTTTTTATAAGGCCCATATGCCTAAAAACGTAAATAGGGGTTTTAACCCGAAATGTGTAAGGGTTAAGCAACATTAAATCACATTTGAAGACTAAAAAGGGGAAAAGCTAAAAGGAGAGCCAAAGAGAAAAGGGACTTGGGAATCATGGAGAGATTGTTTCAATTGCAATTCAACACCTTCATTAAAATCCCTAGATCTTCATTTTTGAGGCAAGTGGTTTAAATTGTGATTATTAAATTTCATCTACCTTTTCATATTAAAAGAGGTGGAATTCAATTAAATTTTAGGGTTTGTTCTTGAGCAAATTGGGGATTTCCTTTCAATGTGAGTTATAAATCTGTAGGGGTTTTGATAGTTGATGAAATTGATGAAATTGTTAGGTCTATATTTATTGTAACAAAAGAATGGATTAGGATGAATCTATGGACGTTTTATAGTTGAAATCTATTTAGAACAGAGGTTGAAAACTTGTTAATGGCGGATTGGATTTTTAGTAGAAGAAAGAGAAGGAGAAAAATTAGGGTCGTTTGAACGACGTAGTATTTCGTTCGAACGAGATCCACTGTTGTTCGAACGATAAGGCTCTTCATTCGAACCACTTGTGATGCTTGCCAGATTTCTGTAAATTCCCCTGATTTAGACCTGTTGTGTTGGACATTTACAGTTCCTGCCCTAACTAAATTATGAAATTGAGTACTGAATTAGGGTTTAATTTGGGAATACCTAACCTTGAAATTAATTAGAATTGATTGCATGAAATTGGAGATGTAAATTCATGTTTTAGCATATTATAATCTTGTTATTTAAGTGATCAGACTTGATTGCATGAAATTGAAGGGTGGAATGAAACTATTGAATTTTGGGTCGAGAGATAGAGAGTCTGGGTATACTTGAAAGGGATACACCAAAATAATGGGAATTAATTAGTGTGTAATTAATTAAAATGAAGTCGGACCATAGACTTAAATGTTTTAGTCTTGGGTATGGACATAATACTCCGATAGCCTAGATTTCTATATATATGTTGATGTGTAGTAGATATATGATTTATATATATATATTTGTGTGAATAATATATATAGTTAAGCCATGCCAATATTAATACTATCATAGGAGGTTACGTGATGTGGGTGATTCCCCAAACTAGTGAATACAGGGTGAGTATATTCCCTAATCCATAGCATTCGTATTTAGGGGTGGGACCGTTATGGTACGGAGCCGAGACTTTTGGGGGGAATTATGGTCGCCTCCTATGCGTTCAGTGATAGCATTTATACCTGACATGTTTGTGAATATTGAGATATGATACGTATATATAGTATAAAATTTTATACGGGAATATATATATATATATATATATATATATATACATGGTGGTTAGTAATTAATGACTTAATGACAGTGATGCTAAGGATGAACCAGATGAGATTTCTGTTTAATTTGATATAGGATTGATCACCCGGTATTTTATTAGGCGGGGTGTCACATATGGTATCAGAGCATCAGGTTATAGTTTCCCTAGGTTCTGTGCGGATTACTTTAGTTTTAGTGTTGTGTTCTTTAGCTTAGAGCCCTATTGTTAGGACTTTTGACTCATGTTATGTTTGTTGGTTATCGCTCTTCTGCTATTTCAAGATTTTATCAATTATGAACTAATACAACTCGTTCTACATTTTAGATGCCTCCCAGGAGAGAGCGAGGAAGACCTAGGAGGGCAACCGCCCAGGAGGTCAGGGTGAGGCTCCCCAGGTCCCAGATGTGCTGTGGCCCCAGCCGCCACATGGGTTTGTTTCTACTGACTAGGTAGATGGCGTCGTAGCTCAGGTGGTTAATGTCTCCATGACCGCTATGGCAACCCATTTTTCCTAACAGCAGCCATCGCAGCACATGGATCCAGCAGGCCAGGACCATCAGGCCGACAGAGTGGCAGAGGGTTAGGGAGGCCTTCCAAAAAGGCCATCCCCCGGAGTTTCAGGGAACTACGAATGTGATGGTAGCCTATCAGTGAAGACGTGACATGAAGAGGCACTTACAAATGGTAGAGTGTAGTGAGATTCAGTGGTTGGAGTGGTTAGAGTCCACTACTAGCATTGCAAAGAGAGATTCTATGACTGTGGAAGATTTTTGGGCGCGGTTTGACCGCAAATACTTTCCTCCGAATGTTGAGATTGAGATGAGGAGGAGGCTAAGGGAGGTGGTTCAGGGGGATATATCGGTTACTGAGTATGAGGAGGAGTTCACTCGTTTGGCCATGCTTGTGCCAGATGACGTGAGAAACAAGGAAGGGAAGAAGACGATGTTTATTGATGGGTTAGCCTGGAGGATCCGGAAACATTTGATAGGGAATCTGACTCTTGTGACTTATTCGGACGTGGTTAATGCGGGCCTCCTTCATTGTTAGGATCATCTCTTCAACCTTAAGGGAAGCTAGAGGGGTGGGGAGTCGAGCCAGCATTACAAGGCTAATGGAGGTTCTTCGAGTGGTGAACTCTAGGGGTAAGATAACAATAAGGTGAATCCCGCCAAGAGATTTTGATTTGGAGGTCAAGGTTTAGGTAGGGCCAACAGGGCCCAAATCAGCAGCAGGTTCCTCAGGGCCGCTAGGGCCAGGGGAACAATGGAGGTGGCCATCAGGGACAATAGCTAGGGAAACCTCGCCAGGGCCAACCTCAGGTGATGATGCTGGAAATAACACCACCAGTCAAGGTGTTTGTAAGCTCGAACTAGTGATAACAATGGCAGAACAAGAGTATACTAAATATAAGAGATTGAGGTGAGGAGAAGAGGATGAACACTTGAATGTAAGTGGTTCAGGCAATCTGGCCTACGTCCATTGTGAGTGTGTGTGAGTAATATCACTGAATGAAGTCACTAATGGCCATGGATACAATCTCTCAACCTTTCTCTCTCTACTGTGTAAAATGACAGAGTTTCAGCTAGGGTTGTGATTTTGGATACCTTTACAAGGTAGAGGATGACCTCTATATATAGTGCTTGGGGGGTGTAATGTACCCCCCAAGCATACAATGAGAATGTGCATGAGCATCGAACCAGTATGAGAGTGACACCTGACTGATCTCAACTAAGCAATGATGACCTCAATATTTACTCGCGTGGAGGGAATAATTCGGTTATAATAGATTTGTCCACGTGTTCCAAGTTATACATGAATGTGTAGAAGCTCAGCTGTCCTTGGTGGGTACCAACCTCAGTCTGGATGAGTATGAGGCTGGCGAGGTACGACCCTTGATTTATCTTCGATCAATGTTCAATGAATACCTCGACCAGGAAGGTCAATCGAGGTTAGACATGAGGTGCAATGTCGGCCAGGGCCAATGATGACATGATGTATGTTGATTGATCTTGCGAGGCTTTCACTGACCTCGGCTGACGAAGGGCCGAGGTAGATGTACAAGGTAGAGGCAACATTGGCTATGTCTAACCCCGCGGATGCTAAGTTCTCAGCTTCAAGCTGACCTCGGCTACTTCCGGGCCGAGACGATGTTAGGACGTTGGCTGTGGCCGACCCTTGTAAGAAGACGTTGTTGATAGGCATCCTTGAGCTTCTATTACCTCGGATCCAATCCAGGCCGAGGTTGAGGTCTCTAGTCTCTCAGGTTTACTTTGGGCATATCATCAGGGATCGCATTGTCAGGGCCATCCGAGTCAGTATCAGGGGAACGGTCATCCCGATCATCCATGACCCACTAATTATGCATATTTGAGCTCTGTATAGAGAGTATGGACCCTTTTTATAAGGCCCACAGGCCCAAAAACATGAATAGGGTTTTTAACCCCAAATGTGTAAGGGTTAGGCAACATTAAATCACATTAGAAGACTAAAAAGGGGAAAAACTAAAGGGAGAGCCAAAGAGAAAAGGGACTTGCTTATATTGGAGAGATTGTTTCAATTGAAATTAAAAACCTTCATTAAAAGCCGTAAATCTTCATTTTTTAGGCAAGTGGTTTAAATTGTGATTATTAAATTGCATCTATATTTTCATATTAAAAGAGGTGAAATTCTATTAAATTTTAGGGCTTGTTCTTGAGCAAATTGGGGATTTCCTTTTAATGGGAGTAATAAATCTGTAGGGGTTTTGATAGTTGACAAAATTGATGATTGAATTGATGAAATTGTTAGGGCTAGATTTTTTGTAAGAAGGGAATTGATTAGGATGAATCTGGGGACGTTTTATTGCGAAAATCTATTCAGAACATAGGTTAAAAACTTGTTAATGGCGGATTGGGTTTTTAGCAGAAGAAAGAGAAGGAGAAATATTAGGGTCGTTCGAACGACCTGGTATTTCGTTCGAACGAGATCCACTGTCGTTCGAACCACATGTCATGTCTGCTAGATTTCTGTAAATTCCCCTCATTCAGACCTGTTGTGTTGGATATTTACACCTTCTGCCCTAACTGAATTATGAAATTGAGTATTGAATTAGGGTTTAATTTGGGAATACCTAACCCTGAAATTAATTAGATTTGATTGCAAGAAATTGGAGATGTAAGTTCATGTTTTAGCATATTGTAATCTTGTTCTTTAAGTGATTAGACTTGATTGAATGAATTGAAGGGCGGATTGAAACTATCGAATTTCGGGCCGAGAGATAGAGAGTCCGTGTATACTTGAAAGGGATACACAAAAATAATGGTAATTAATTAGTGTGTAATTAATTAAAATGAAGTCGAACTGAAAACGTGAAAATGTGTGGATCCCCGGATTTTAATTTTCTCCACTTATAATTTCCTTTCATAAAACACGAGATGCGGAAGCGTTAGGATGGTTCAACAAAACAAACGAGTTATCCAAGCCCAGTCCTAGAATTTGCCTAAGTCATAATTATCAATATTCCAACGTTAGGTCAAACCAATTTTAGTAAAAGACTTGAATTAAATAAACTTTACCCAATATTTAATTTAGCACCAAATTAAATTAAGTGTGATAATTTAAACCAAATTTTATCTTGAATTATCCTAACCATGTATTCTAAATTATTTATGCAAGATAAAAATAAATCAATCACACTACACCGCGATGTACGAGGAAAAACCCAAGACGGAAAACAACCTCGAACGACTCTAGCCATAAATCCACTAGATACGGATTTACAAATGCAAGATAGAAAGACTTACAACACACGACTCGATCCCTCTCAAGCCTCGACGCTTCTTCTTGTAGATACCTCTTCCTAGCGAATAACCTTGGATCTCCACCGCGGTCTCGAAATCCACCGATCGGACTTTATATGGTCACCGTCACCCGAGCAAGGAGCCTTTCTCCAAGTGGGTAGTGTTGTTACAAAAACTCTTCTTCTTTCTTTATGGGATGTAGAAGAAAACCCGAAACGTCTCTTTGAATGGAAGAGATCAAACCGGTGCCAAACTTCAAGCAAGTGATATGTATATATGTGAACTTGGATACATAAAACTATGGGTGAAAACTAGATTGGTAAATGATTTTCTCTTTGAAAATTAACACTCAAAACTTGATCTTTTTCTTTTTTAGTTTTTGCTCTCTAAACACTCTCTAAGAGTTAGTAGGATATGAAAAAGATGCCTTGGAAAAATGGTTTCCCGCACATCATAAAGTCTGAGAAAAATCAGTTAGGAAACAAGTGGGAAAGTGGGTGAAAAACTGCTCAAAACAACCAAAAACTGTTCCTGCCTGACATCTCATTCGAACGAGACTTCTAGCGAAGTTCCAGATTGAACTCGTTAGAAATCTCGTTGGATATCTCGTTCGAACATAAGGTTCGTTCGAACGACATATCGAACAACATTTCAAAGGCCTATACTAGGAACTCGTTGGCAAACTCGTTCGAACAACATCTGGTTCGAACGAAAAACTCGTTCGAACGACATATCGAAGGAACTTCCAAAAAGTTTGGAAAATTCAATTTTAGCCCAGAACACTTTATAAACTTATTTAAAGTTTTAATTAATTCTTTCTGAAAATAAAATAAAGTTTTTATAAAACCTATCACCCAATAAACAAGTTCCAAGCTCCTATATATATATATAATTGCATTCATACCTTGGGAGCATGGAACTATGGTTGATGACGTAGAAACGAGGCACGCAAACCGACATATTTGATGAAGCTTTATACTCTTTGCTGCTACGTCGTCAACAAACACTTCATAGTCTTGAGAATATTACAATTAAATACTATCCTATCAATAAACGTTTTTGTCCGGAATTGAGCCAAAACTGTATATGGACTAAATTGGAAATTTGTGTCCTTACAAATCTCTCCCTTTGGCTATTCCGGGACAAAAACCAAACAAAAATCCTAAAGGGCCGTCAAGCTCTACTAGACTCAAAACATAACCCACCCAAACTTGACTCAACCCGATTAAATGCTTTGCCATTGAAAGGTGCCGCTTTAGAAGAATTCCCGCACACTTAAGCAAACTCATCAAATGCATAGGGAATATCAAAGTATTAAATGCAATGAAATAATTAATCCCCCTAAATTAATTCTCTCCTTTATCAAACAAATGACATACTTAGAAAGACGTCTCCCCCTAAGACAAATCTCCCCCAAACTAAGATACGACAATAATAGGATTAGGTACCATTTCTCCCCCTATCATTCTCCCCCTCTTTGTTCAGGAATAGGCAAAGGATAAAGAAAAAAGATAAAATCATATTGTAGCTTAAAGTGATAAGACATGAAAGCATATGGGCAACAAAAGCAAGGCAAAGGCAAAACACAATATCATATATATATGTACTATAAATATATCAAGAATGCACACGCACATATGTATAGATATAAACACACACATGACACAAAAATACAATAAGTTTGCACACTCGTATGGCAAAAATGTGTCATATGGAAATGGAAGTACAGGAGTGTGAACTAGCAACAATTAAATTTAGACCCAAACACTTAATAAATGTTCACGGAGTTCTCATTTGATTACAAACTTCATCACATTTAAATATAACCTCATGTGACAATATAGATTGAACTCAATGAGCAAACATACACAATGCATACAAGCCTTGAATATTGATGATTCTACAAACCAATAGAGTCATGACATGAAATACGCAACTAGGATAAACGGACATTGTGCAAACCGTTGATATACCATCCAATCTCCCTCAATAAGCATTTATATTAATTTTGAATGAATATATCAATCAAACATAGGCCTTGGCAATTTATTTTTCTTTTTAATGCCATATTTTCTGTTTTTAGGCCTTTGGACCACGTATTTCTTTTAGGTCCATTCAAAACGGTGGCCTACAATCGCAAAGGATCACTTAGTCCTTTTGGAGCCCTTCCTCGTGCACAATTATATTTATCATGTTTTCATTTTTCACACAAATCTCACATGCAACGGATTTTGACATGCACTAGTCCTCCTAAGTCACAAATATGTAGATGACAAGATTGGAAGGAGAACACCTCACATAGCTCAAATATACATTTGAAGTTAAAAATTCAAAGGATCTCGTGCATGTGTGAGTAGAGGCATATGAAAATAGAATCCATTTAACCAATACAAAATCCAACTACTCCATACAAATATGGTAAAGAACATTTTAAGAATTGACAATCTAAACCCAAAGTTCTAGCCACGTGGGAGCGTTAAAGGAGGGATTCAAACACAAGAGTATGCCACATAAAGTGTGTCAAACTAAACTACACACAAAATAAAATCTTTTTGAGTTTTGGAAAATTTTAACCAAAAATAAAAAATATATATACTCAAAAGACAAACAAAAATCATTTGAATTTTTCATTAAACTTAAATTACCAAGGGATAAAATCCAAATGATAATCAAAAATCTTTTTGTATTTTTCATTTAATGCAAACAAAATGAAGGAAGTATAATACAAAAGGTAAACAAAAATCATAATTCTAGCATGTGATAAGCGATAAGCATGGAGCATAGACTAAAAAATGATTAAACAAGCATACATTTAGCATGTGAATATAGCATGAAGTACAAACGCTAAAGTATGCAAACACTAACACATTCATCCTTTAGATTTAGCAAGGGAGGAAGCGTGTGAAAGTAAATGAGAATCAAAACCCTATTTTGCAAGGCAACCAAGTCGGATTTCCTAACCCAAATTAATGAAGAATGATTATCTTGGGGTGTTGGAACTTTAACTACCGTGGTTACTTTACTATGTGATTTTCTAGGAATTAGTTTAAGATCAAAACAAAATTTCCTAAGATGACCTTTTCGACCACAATGTTTACAAGTAAAAACATGTCGAAAAGATTTTCCTAAGGAGGGATCTCTAAAATCATTCCTAGACGATTCTCCTACAACATTAGTTTTGGCTTTAGGGGTAAATTCATTACACGTATTGAAGCCTAAACCACAAGTGTCATTTTTAATTTGAACCGTTCCTAATATTTTATCTAGTTTTTTCGAACGACACTCCAAATCAAATTTGACATTACTAGAGTCTTTTAATTTATTTTGGAATTCTAAAATGTTAGACTCTAATAAAACATTTCGCTCTTCAAAAGCAAGAAGCTCCTTTTTCAAGGATTCCATTAAACCCTTAAGGCTATCTCTTTCGCCTTCTACATATTCAAGCTTCTCTTGAAGAGTCCTCTCACGTGTTCTAAGGTCTTCTATTAAAGCATTTTCATCAACGACCTTGACACTCTCTCTTAAACTAGCTTCTAACTTCAAATTAGCTCTTTTCAATTTAATAGATTCTTTATAAAGCTCTTGAAAAGCATTTTGAAGTTCACTCACATTAACCTCTTCTTCATTTTCACTCTCCCTTTCTTCTCCACTCTCACTATCATAAAAAATAAGTGAATCATAAATAATGACCTTGGAAGTGTCATGTGTTAAAGTTTCATCAATCGATGAGTTCTCACTATCACTCACATGACTAGCCATAAAAGCCACAAAATTTGGCTTAGTGGGGGAATCGGGTCCCTCTTCCTTATCACTATCACTAAGGGTCGCATTATATGCAATGGGGAGTTTACCGTCTTTCCTTAGTTTAGTGGGGAACTCATAAGCCCTTTGGCTATAACCTTTACAACCAAAACACTTATTAGACTCATCCCTATCTAAATTTTCATTACTAGGTTTAGGGATCTTCTCGCCTTTATCCTGCTTAGAAGTTTCAAATTTCTTAAAATCATTTTTAAATTTATCTTTGTTAAATTTAAGAAATTTTCTAAATTTATGAGCAAACAAAGCCATGTCTTCCGAGTCACTATCACTCTCGCTCTCTACTACTTTTTTGACCTCTTTTTGGGCTTTTAAAGCAACACCCTTTTCGATTTTCTTTACAGTTTTAAAGGGAAACATATCTAGTTGATAGTTTTGTAAATCACCTACAAGCTCTTCTAATTTTGTAGAGGCTAAAGATGGTAAATAATTTAAAACGGTGACTTTTGGAATAAATCTATCGGGTAAGGACCTTAAAATTTTCTTTACAAAACGGTTGTCAGGTATTTTCTCTCCCAAATTAAATGATGAATTGACAATATCGGAAAGTCTAGCATAAAATTCATCAAAAGTTTCATTATCGTTCATTTTGATAGTTTCAAATTGAGTGGTGAGGTTTTGGAGTTTCAAAGCTTTTACGACACTAGTTCTTTCATGAGTTAGTTGTAAAATATCCCAAGCTTCTTTAGCGGTTTCACACGTCATAATACGTCGAAATTCATCTGGTGTGACAGCGCTAAACAAGGCATTCAAACCACGGGAATTAAAATTAGAAAGTTTAAACTCATTTTCAGTCCATCTATCGGCGGGTTTGGGAACACGTTCATTTTCAATTAAATAAGTTGGTGGGGACCACCCATTAACAACAGACATCCAAACTCTCCCGTCGATAGATTTTAGTGCCGATTTCATTCGCGCTTTCCAATACGCGTAGTTAGAACCATCGAAAATAGGAAATTTTGAAAATGGGAAAAATTCCATTTTAGCCAAAAATTATTTAAGGATCTTTAACGAAATAATTTATCGCTTTGGCTCTGATCCCAATTTGAAAACGTGAAAATGTGTGGATCCCCGGATTTTAATTTTCTCAACTTATAATTTCCTTTTATAAAACACGAGATGCGGAAGCGTTAGGATGGTTCAACAAAACAAACGAGTTATCCAAGCCCAGTCCTAGAATTTGCCTAAGTCATAATTATCAATATTCCAACGTTAGGTCAAACCAATTTTAGTAAAAGACTTGAATTAAATAAACTTTACCCAATATTTAATTTAGCATTAAATTAAATTAAGTGTGATAATTTAAACCAAATTTTATCTTGAATTATCCTAAGCATGCATTCTAAATTATTTATGCAAGATAAAATAAATTAATCACACTACGCCGTGATGTACGAGGAAAAACCCAAGACGGGAAACAACCTCGAACGGCCCTAGCCATAAATCCACTAGATACTGATTTACAAATACAAGACAGAAGGACTTACAACACACGACTCGATCCCTCTCAAGCCTCGACGCTTCTTCTTGTAGATACCTCTTCCTAGCGAATAACCTTGGAGCTCCACCGCGGTCTCGAAATCCACCGATCGGACTTTATATGGTCATCGTCACCCGAGCAAGGAGCCTTTCTCCAAGTGGGTAGTGTTGTTACAAAAAATCTTCTTCTTTCTTTATGGGATGTAGAAGAAAACCCGAAACGTCTCTTTGAACAGAAGAGATCAAACCGGTGCCAAACTCCAAGCAAGTGATATGTATATATGTGAACTTGGATACATAAAACTATGGGTGAAAACTAGAGTGGTAAATGATTTTCTCTTTGAAAATTAACACTCAAAACTTGATCTTTTTCTCTTTTAGTTTTTGCTCTCTAAACACTCTTTAAGAGTTAGTAGGATATGAAAAAGATGCCTTGGAAAAATGGTTTCCCGCACATCATAAAGTCTGAGAAAAATCAGTTAAGAAATAAGTGGGAAAGTGGGTGAAAAACTGCTCAAAACTGCCAAAAATTGTTCCCGCCTGACATCTCGTTCGAACGACATCTCGTTAGAACGATACTTCTAACGAAGTTCTAGATTGAACTCGTTAGAAATCTCGTTGGATATCTCGTTCGAACATAAGGTTCGTTCGAACGACATATCGAACGACATTTCAAAGGGCCTATACTGGGAACTCGTTGGCAAACTCGTTCGAACGACATCTGGTTCGAACGAAAAACTTGTTCGAACGACATATCGAACGAACTTCCAGAAAGTTTGGAAAATTCGATTTTAGCCCTGAAAACTTTATAAACTTATTTAAAGTTTTAATTAATTCTTTCTGAAAATAAAACACAGTTTTTATAAAACCTATCACCCAATAAACAAGTTCCAAGATCCTATATATATATATATATATATATATATAATTGCATTCATACCTTGGGAGCATGGAACTATGGTTGATGACGTAGAAACGAGGCACGTAAACCGGCATATTTGATGAAGCTTTATACTTTTTGCCGCTACGTCTTCAACAAACACTTCATAGGCTTGAGAATATTACAATTAAATACTATCCTATGAATAAACGTTTTTGTCCGGAATTGAGCCAAAACTCTATATGGACTCAATTGGAAATTTGTGTCCTTACACGAACCATAGAATTAAATGATTTAGGCTTAGGTATGGACAAAATACTCCGATAACCTGGATTTCTACATATATGTTGATGTGTAGTGCATATATGATTTACATATATATATTTGTGTGAATCATATATATAGTAAATCCATACGAATATTAATTCTATTATAGGAGGTTGCGCGATGTGGGTGAGTCCCCTTACTAGCGAATGCAGGGTGAGTATATTCCCCAGGCCATATCGTTCGTATTTAGGGGTGGGACCATTACAGAATGGAGCCAACACTTTTGGGGGGAACTATGGTCACCTCCTATGCGTTCGGTGATAGCATTTATATCTGACATGTGTGTGAATGTTGAGATATGATACGTATATATATCGCATAATTATATTTGGGAATATGAATATATATATATATATATATATATATATATATACATGGTGTGAAATGTATAGATAATATAACTTATGGGAACGATATATGATTTAAAGTGAGAAATGATGCTTCATGAAAGTTAATGTGAATAACAACTCATAAAAAATGTACTATATTCACCTGGGGTATAATAGTGGGGTAATTAGTATAGTATTTGGGACAAGGCTAGTTACGGGGAGAGTGACTAGGTGTATTATGTATAATTCGTTAGGCGTGCACATTAGTTAAGGGGTGAGGTAAACTCAAGGGCGTGCGCGACACTAATTTAAATATGGAAAGAAATTGTATTTTTATTTCTTACATATAAATACACTTGCTAAATATTTTCAAATATTTTGGGTTCTAACCCTTGCTATAAAATATTTTTAAAAACCTTTTAGGTGTCCTACCACAGGGGCGCCAGGCCTGATCCTTCCTATAGGGTGCCCAAGTGCAGCTTATGTGGATTTCTACGGGATCTTTGTGTAGACTCTTATCTCATTCTATCTTTAGATATGTACTTTTCAATTGTATTAATGGGTTTGTACTTTTATATTCAGTCTTGACATGTATCGATATAATTTTATACTTGCACTTTGTGGATTGCTTGTAGTCGATGATGTTCAAAAAACTCTTGTACTTACTTTGTGGCATGTTTAGTTTCTTTCTTGTATTAGTTAATTTGTTTTCCTAGTATTTTTGTTGGGTTGGAATAATTAAGATAAAATTTGGCATCAGCTTAATGAAACACTAGGTGGTTAGTAATTAATGACTTAATGACCGTGATGATAAGAATGAACCGGATGAGATACTTGTTTAATTTGGTATAAGACTGATCACCCGATATTTTATTAGGTGGGGTGTATACTTCAATTTGGTCATGAACCAAATCAATGACCACAATTTTATCAATTATAAAAAATGGTCATGGTTTAAGTTCGTGACTATATTTAAATGAAACAAATGAGATGTTTAGGGTCTTATTCACAAACCGCTAGTTCCGTGACTATGTGGTCAGTTACTACGAGTTATATTGGTCATGTGCAAGGTGTTCGTGCCCCTTATGAGGACGGTTGGGGGTTGTTTGGAGTTTTAACGCACAAGCAACACGTTTTTAAGCCTAAGTGTGTCTCTTTTCAAATTCGAATCCAACTCTCAAATGGGGAGTATCGTGAGTATGCGATCAGTTTCTACGAGTTACATTGGTCACGTGCTTTGTGTCCATGCCCCTTACGGAGCCGTTTTAGAGATGTTCGCGATTTTAGCTCACTAGCGACACGTTTTCAAGCCTAAGTGTGCCTATTTGAAATTCGGTTCCTATTCTCAAACTGGGAGACTCACGACTTTGAGATTAGTTTTTATGAGTTACGTTGGTCATGTGTGGGGTGTCCATTCCTCTTGTAGGGCCCTTTGGGGCCTATTTGGGATTTTGGACCACTAGCAACACGTTTTTAAGCCTTGGTGTGCCTATTTTCAAATTTGGGTCCTATTCTTAAATCGGGAGTCCCCCAACTACGCGGTCGGTTATTACGAGTTACCTTGGTCACGTGTGAGGTGTTATAGCCCCTTACGAGGATGTTTGGGGGTTGTTCGGGGTTTTAGCCCACTAGCGGCATGTTTTTAAGCCTAAGTGAGACTTTTTTAAATTTCGGTTCTCTTCTCAAACTGGGAGTAAATACCTCTTTTGATACCCATGCCCTAAAATCATTTCTCATGCAAGTTTTCCTTTGATTTTGCGAAATTTCATTCGCGCACTTCCTACGAGTAAACTTTAGAGTTTAGATCACAATATATAAAATACATATAATAAAAAAAAAGAATTCAGTAGATACTAACTCTCTCATGTCTTCGACTTCATCTTACGATTCGAAGACATAATAAGTTACTTGCTCGTATTATAGATTTTTCAGTTTCATATATTTTTGTTACCAAAAGGTAATTTGTCCTCAAACTCTCCATGTTCCTCGATTACTCATTCTCCACGAGGATTGAACCTCCTCACCTCTTGTTCTCATATATCTTTGCGAGCGTATAACGATGATTCCCGAGTAATGTATTCTTCAGTAATAGACCATCCAATATACCATGTATTGTTTACATAATATTTAAAGGTTTTCATCAAGTGCTCAAAAGGATTCATCTAGCAATACCTAATGTGACCATATAACAAAGCCTCATCACAAAAATTAACAAGCAGTTGGATGTTGATATTGAAGAATGAAGGAGGAAAGTATTTCTCTAATATATAAACTGCATCGGCTAAAGTTAATTTCGCAGTTTTAATGTGCCTTTTGTTTCCCACTTTTGCATAAAGTAAGGTCAAACACAACTTGATTTTCATAATTTCCCTACGAAGATATTTGTATTTAGAAAATAATGCCTAAATAGCAAAGGGATTAATTAGATGACTACATACGAGTGATGAGGCTTGCACTATTTTAAGTTACTTGTTTTATAGCTTACTATCTTGCGTAAATTTCTAGAGTAACTAGTTGGAGTCTTGAAGTTGAACAATGTGTCTAAGAGGATCTTCTTCTCACTACTTGTCAAAGTGAAAGCAGTCGGGGGATAAAATTCTTCTTATTATAGGATCATTTTTTAATCATAACTTCTTCTTTAATTTCATATCCTGTAGATCTCGGTAGGCCCCCTCTCCATCTTTTGAATGAGTTTCAACCAGACATGTTCCTATCAGGTGTTCTGCAATATTTTTCTGTGTGTGTATCGCATCAATTTCATGCCTTATATGATGATCTTTCCAACACAGTAAGTAAAAAAAATGATCGTATGGATCATGGCTTGGCTTTACTAGGGCCATTCGGATCCTCCCTATCTTTATGCTTTATGTTTATAAACTGAGGGTGTTTTCTTATATATCTATTCCCTATAGCCACAATTATTGCCTTTTCCTCACTCTGATGACCAAAAAGTTGAGCATGTTGTGTCCTACAGCGTTGATTAATAGGTAAAAAGTTATACTTATCATTCCTAAAAGGGTGACTGGTCAGTAAAAATATATGATGACCCATATAATTCATCTTACCATTATGATATAACCAAAAGGATTCAGTTTCTTCCCCAAATATGTGATATCCATATTAACCAAGAACATTACATTCAGATAATCCCCCTAAGAAGGAAGGTCATGAATCTCCCACATTTCCATTACTTTAAGTGTTAACATTCATCCTTATGAGTGTAAAATTCCATCACTCCTTTATCCCACAACTCTTTAAGTTCTTTGATTAATGGGGCTAAGAATATATCAATATCATCGTCGAGAGCCTTTCGCATGGGTATCAATAAAGATAACAATGTGAACTCATTTATCATGTAAAGTGTTGGAAGGAGACTTAAAGGCTCCATGAGAACTCACAATAACTCTGATTAGTATTGAAATTATCGAAAGGGTTAAACCCATCAGTTGATATTGCAAGATGGACATTGCACGGTCCTTTACAAATTTAGGGTGTCATGCATTTAAAATTTGCCAGATGCGTGAATCAACTAGATGACGCATCAGATTCTTATCCACCTCAAATCACGCTTTCCATGCCATGGCCTCTTCTATCTACGCTACAATGAAAACACAATTTAACCATGGCCCAAGTGGAAAATACTTCAAACCTTTTGTGGGACTTGTGATATTTTGTAGCCTTGTACTTTCCATTCCCACAAGCCACATATCTAGGCTCACTGTATATAGGACACTCATACTTATCTTAATACTCTTTCTAGTATAATATGCAATCATACTTTCATGCATGAATAAATTTTTACTTCAAACGCAAACCCTTCACACTCTTCTTCATACTAAGAAAATTGTCTAGTAACGTTTTTTTCTTTTGGGAGAATTTCTTTAATCCAATTAAGAATTTCGGTTACGCTGTTTCAAGACAAACCCAATTGACTCTTAAAATTATGAAAACCAATGAATGCGTATAATACCAAGTGGTATTCATCACAATCTTTATATCACTGTCTAGCTGTATCGGCTTTCAACCGTATGTATTATCGATCTCCTTGTAATTTGGCATCAAACTGTTTATTTACATGGTCATAGTCTTCATTATATGTATCCATAGGTTAATGGTTTTGATGGGTTTGGAATCCATAAGCATCATCAATTTGGTCGATCAATGACTGATGTGTCCATCTTCGGATTCCATATCCTCTCTCGAGGAGTAGTGGAAAGGGGATAAAAAAGATCTCACATCCTCTCTGCTCTAATAATGCTTCGTCCGTCCTCGATGTGGGGTCAATGTGAAAAGATGGAGTCGCCAGCCTATTTTGCACAAAACATGTAAAAGAACATGTCATCGCTTCGAGAGAGCAACATCAAAGACATACTGATGCTTACGAAACCAATAGTTCAAAGGTTCGGGACCTATGTTACGAAATGGAAAGGTGTTAGGCATCCATCCCCCCCTTTCAGTCTTTCATGGGATTTTGTTACTGTTTTCCTTTATTTCTCCATGAAGTGTGTTCACGTGTATATATGATGGAGATTAGAATCGTCCAACTCATACCATGGAAAAGATAGAATGATGTCATCCATAAGAATGTTACCAAAATAATATTTAGAAAAATACAATTGATGCGTTTATCGAAATATTAATTGTTATAATAATATGATGATATATATGGGATAAAATACTAATTAGGATCACAAAATAGTATGTATTAAAATAATGTATAGATGAAAAGGTGACAAATGAGGAAATGGGAAAGTTGGGAAAATGGGGAAATTGGACTCGAGTCTCGGCTTATAACCCGAAATGCCTATGTAGCCTAATAAGGCATCAAATTCCACTTAGTTTGTATGCGGCATAAGGGTGGGGTTTATCCTATAGATTCTAACGGGAAATTATTATACATGTGTGTTGAAATGTGTTTTAGTTTTAAAAACTTATGATAGATAGTTCTCTCGAAATTTATAGGTGTAACTCGCTTTTTGTTTATTTTGGGTTCTTTATAGAAAATAAAGTATGTGCAATATAACTAATAAGAAGGTGAGATGTTAATGTGTATAAACTAAAGTAAAATCTAGATTATGAATTTAGGTAATTAATGTGAAAAAAAGAAATTTAAAGAGAGAGAGAAGGATTTTGGACCTTTTTTGAAGAGTTGAAACTTGATCTTGATCTTGGATAAGCTCCCTTGAATGTTGAGATGATTGTTAGATGTGAGAGACTGAGATTTTTCCAAATTGGGAATAAAAAGGGATGGGAATGTAAGATGGCAAGGAATTTCACATAAGAAAACTTCGCAGATTGCAAGAGAATGTTACTGAGATCACTGATGCTGATGAATCTTAGGTGTCTTAGTTGTGAGGTCATGCCCTCTATTTATAGGTTAAGAGGGTGCCGATCATCATAGCCCCAACCCTTCCAATCGGTAGGTAACCCTAGACATAATGCCGATGGCCAGGAAAATGGACATGCCAATAAGTAGTATCATGCAATCCATTGATCCAAATCGGGCATGGGGAACACCATTAGAAAATTAATTCAGAGACCTTTAATATTCCTTTAATCCGATCCCGAGTTTGGGAGTTGAATTTGGGTCAAATGTGGCTCGGAAGTGCTCGTCGGTCCTTTGGACGGAAGATTGTTGGTCAGAATTGCGCACAGGGTGGACCATTGGAAAGTTTATGTGAGGTACTTCAACATTACAAATAGATTCGCTCAGTTTTGAAATTTGACCTTGGTCAGCCGGGGCCTGAAAACTTCCTATGAGCTTTTGGAGTAAAACGAGTCATTCGTCCCTACCGTAAGGCTCATTTGCACATGGGGTGGTCCGTTGCAAAAGGTATTTAGTTCCCTTCAAAGATTCATTTAGTCTCATTTGAGATGAAGAGTTGACATTTCTCAAATGGATCCCGAGAGAACCCAATATTAATTTTTGAGGAAAAATAGATTGTTCATCCGAATGATTATGTCGTTTTGTTAATGGGGTGGACCATTGGAAAGGGGTTTCAGTGCCCATAGAAGATTCAAAAAGATTTTTCTTTGACGTTGAAGTTGACTGGTGTCAAATCGACACCAGGGAGGGCTCGATGGCCTCTAAATCGATTTTTGGTAGTTAAATGGTTCGTTCGTACGAACCTTTATGCTGACTCATGCACGGGGTGGACCGTTCAATAGTGGATTTAGAGACCTTAAAAGATTCAAAGATCTTTCACTCTGGAAATAAAGTTGATATAAATTAAATGGTGCCCAGGAGCGCCCGATGGCCTCTATATCACTACTCGGAGTATAATGTAGAGTTTTAAGTGAAATGGGAAGGTTATAGGAACCTAAGGAGAGACATAGGGTGTTATAGAATGTGGTGTCTAAAGAGCCCCTTGACGGGTGAGCTTGGAACAAGTGAAAGTCGTCAAATAAACACCACATTATGTTTAGGAAAGATGTCAATTATGCGGACCTAAGGGACGAAGATGACCGATTCAGAGGGTCATGGCTGATTCTGGGGACCTAAGGATATGTTGAGGATAACCGATTCTATGAGTCAAGGTCAACTCCGAGGACATCGGTAGGGAGTGATCCATTTTGAGGGTTGAAGCAAATTCTAATGGCTTTAAGTTGAAATAACCAATTATGTGGGTCTAAGACAATTCTAAGGGATTTAGGAGAGAGGGGCCAATTCTGTGGGTCAAACCCAATTCTGAGGGTCGAAGCAAATTTTATGGGTTGAACACAATTCTGAGGACCTAAGTTGAAATGACCAATTTTGAGGGTCGAGGTCAATTATGAGGACCTAGGTTAGGTAGTGACCAATTCTGAGGGTCGAAGACAATTCTGAGGAAGTAGAGGTGACCAATTCCGCGGGTCGAAGACAATTCTGAGGGCTTAAGTAGGGATGAACAATTCTACGGGTCGAACCTAATTTTGAGGTCTTAAGTAGGGTGACCAATTCTGTGGCTCGAAACCAATTCTGAGGGCATAAGTAGAGGCGACCAATTCTGCGAGTCGAAGCCAATTCCGAGGGCTTAAGTAGAGGTGACCAATTGGGAGAGTCGAAGCCAATTCTGAGGGCTTTAAGTGGGGGTGACCAATTCTATGGGTCGAAGCCAATTTTGAGGGCTTTAAGTGGGGGTAACCAATTCTGCGAGTCAAAGGCAATTATGAGGGATTTAGTATAGAGTGACCAACTCTTAGGGTCGAAGCCAATTCTGAGGTCTTAAGTAGAGGTGATCAGTTCTTTGGGTCGAAGCCAATTCTGAGGGATTTAAGTGGGGATGGCCAATTCTACGATTTGAGGTCAATTCTGAGGACCTTAAGTTGTAGCGACCAATTTTACGGGTCGAAGACAATTCTAAGGGATCAAGTAGTAGTTTTCTTTCGCAGACTCCACTGTGGAAAAGGTATAAATCCGAGTATTAGATGTATCTTTTTTGAGGATTTTTTTTTCAATTTTTGCGGTGTCTTTTAGAGATGTTGCTAGGGAGATATCCGAATTGATTTTGGGAATTTCGATGGGGAAGTAAATGTTCCTCTGGGAAGTAAGTGTGGTATTAAATATTTTTCTTGGTGAAAAATATTCTAAAATTCATTTGGTAATTTTATAAATTTTTTTGAAGATTTTTGAAGATTTTTTGGGAATTTTTGTTCAAAATTTTAGGGAGGGTGCCGATCGGCAGGGTGTAGGAGGTGCCAAATAATAGTGTCATGATCTTTTGGGGTACCTAGAGTTGGTGAAGGGACAGTGCTGATTAATATGTTGCTGGGAGCTACCGATCAGCATGCCCCTTAGCCTCCTATAAAAAGGGGCGAGATTTCCACATTTTTTACAGCTTCCAGACTTTCTCTCTTCTCCTCTTTCTTTCTATAAACCGTTTTACCATCCTAAAACCAAGAAACAAATATTTTTTCAAGCAGTGCAATCCACATGGTGTGGTTGAATGTTAAAAAGTAGGTGACCTTAGAATTAAGGGCCAGGGTGCTCCTAGCATTGGTTAGTAAGAATGCTTTCGACTCGTTTGAGGCAGCTGCGAATGAGCAGACTTTTTTGCAAGAGCCGACACACCATTGATCTTATAAGGTGGTGAACCCTAGTGGCTATGTGAGTGTTAATGACCTTTGGTATTATTTTCTTCTTTCTTGGTGAATTTGCCTGATTTCTTGAATTTTGACAAGGGTTTTTCCTTTTAACTTTGACAAATTGATATCTCTATGTCGAACCTGCGTTCTCTAGGGATGACGAGGCTCAAGGATGTTTAGGACCACCTTCCACCGGTGGTGCGTTGGCTGGTATCATCAGCCAGTTTTGGTAGATTGGCGTATGCACTGGACGAGATGCCTTGTTCGACAGCTGTTCTTTGCTCTTCTGGGGGGAGATGGTGGGACACCACCCACACCATGCATTTCGATTTTGGGGAGAGGACGACGACTCCCATCGACATGTAGCAGCTGATGGGGCTGGATTGCAAGGGGGACCAGATACGGGTGGACTGGACTTTACGGGCGACACTGGTGGTGGTCGAGGCGACATTAGGTGACGTGGATAGGATAGTCCCTGGGGACACTATTCATTTGTATTTTTTGAGGGTGCTTTTATTGAGTCGACGTATCGATGAGACTGATGGACTACACGTGCGATAGATGGCCCATTCATTTATTCTATTGTTATTGGGAGGGTTTCTGGTGGTGATGAGTGGCGGCGTTTTCCACATTTGAGGGTATTTTCCAATATCCCTCATTTTGACTGGGGGAGCCTGACTTTGGCAACCCTTTATTTTTCTATGGACGCATTCATCCGATTCTGTAGGCAGACCATTACTAGCGTCACGTATCTTTTGGAGGTATTCTTTATTTTGTGCCTTTTCCTTTTTGCATTTTATTATTTTGATTCATTTATTGCTTTATTATGATTGTGGAACCTTGTCCTTTGCAGACAAGGTTCTATGAGGTGAATGGTATTAACGTCCAATTGATAGCTTTGATGGAAGAGTCCATCGGGGGGTTCTTCAGGATGTACTGGCGGCAGAAGTCCAACTGGCAATCGAGGCAACCCCTCTCTTTAGAGGTGGTGCATCAGGTCTTGAATGACCTGATGAGCATTCAGGTAAATCCTTATATCCCTTTGAGACCAATTTTCCTTGATAATCTTTTCAGATATTGATTTTCCACTGGGAATCTTATAGATGACCTTCTATCCCTGGGGAATGTCCACCCAACATAGAGGGGTGACTGGGGGAACCGCAACTACGTTGTCTACTAGAGCATGAGTTCGTCTACTCCTGGTATTTGAGGGAGAGCGTAGTAAAATAGGTGGTGGATGATGAGGTGATGGTTCCACCTATGAGGCCCTCCATGTATACGAGATGAGAGAGGGAGAGTTTAGAGGAGGTTAGGGTGGCAATGATGGTCAATGAGCCTTAATTGTCGTATACCGACACAGTGGAAACCTATGAATACTTGGATTTCATGTCGAGCTGGCTGATGATGCCTAACATATATGATGTTATGACTCTTCCCCCGCGAGTTGGACAGTGGGGTATGCCCACAGTGCCGGTGGCGCATCGACATCGACAGCTACGACGACATCAAAGTTTCCCTTTGTACGATTGGCTCCTCCTTCCTATAATATTTGGAGATCTAACAGAGGGTCGGTGCGTATGCTTCATCGTCCCAATGCGATAGAATCGGAGGAGCTAGGGCTAATAGAGGACGTTCTCTAGCCAACGGTATACCTTTCATTTATTTGTCTTTTGATTTTTTGATTTCTTTCTTTGCCTCAGATTAACTAACTTGCTTTTTTCTATATTTCTTGCAGCACATTCGGGTGTTGACCACCTGGCTGAGAGATATTCGGGATTGGGTGGCTTATACGACTACACATATTCCAGAGTCGATCTCGATTCTATCTTGCTTGGTGTCGTCTGTCTCATCTGGGGAGGGGTTTGGTTCAGGTAGTAGAGGCTAGTCATCTCATCGCCGGGGAAACACTACACCAAAAATAAGAATCTGACACGATTTAAAACTGTAACAGATCAAATCTAGCACGATTTTGAACTGTGCCAGAACTAGGTGTTCCAAAATGGCCATTTTTTTCTGGCACGGCTTAAAAGTGTGCCAGATTTGACTAAACAAGAAAACTTCTGGAACACTTTTAAACCATGCCAGAATTTGATATTTCAGGCACAGTTTTGAACTGTGCCAGATTGAGCATATTTTGATAAACTTTTGGCAGAGTTAAAAATGGTACCAAAATTTGATACACTTTTGACACGATTTTGAGCTGTGCCAAATTTTTGGATAACAAAAAAAAATTTGAAACAAAAAAATTCACAAATTTCAAATCTTGCACGTTCTTGATTAACTAATGTACATACAAACTTCAAAATATTACAAGTCTTTATTAGTTCACAGGCCAAAAAAAATTGGGCAGAGTTTTCTCTATTTTCTGGACATTCTAAAACTTGTTAATATAAAACTTTCGTAATACAAATCCCGCACGACCACAAAATATAACAATAAACTTACAAAAGCCCGTACGGCCATAAAAGTTAACAATAAAACTACAAAAGCCCGCATGACCATAACCTCCAAAAATTGAATCATGAATATTAACGACATTAAATAAATAAACCCTTTGTTGTAAACCATTGACTTCTCCGTGCGTTCCACGTGAATAAATGCTAACGATAAAATGTTATCTTGCAAGAAAAATAGGATGCAAAAAAGTGACGATATTAGTAACCATGTAATTTATAAAAATGCTTACTTAAGCTAAAAAATTACATATAGGAGTTGCAATTATTATTATATTGTAAAATTGAAAATCTTACGCAAGCTATGACTACCTGATCAGTTCCTACGAGTTAGATTAGTCTCGTGTGAGGTGTTAGGGCTTCTTACAGGATCGTTTGGGTTTTCTCCCTTCAACGGCTTCTTTCTAAGCCTAATCCATATATTATCAAATGATCGTCATATTCTCAAACCGATAGGCCCGCGACTACGCGGTCAGTTCCTACGAGTTATATTGGTTCCGCGCGAGGTAGTATTGCCTCTTACGGGGTCGTTTGGGGGCTAATTTGGATTTTCACCCTTCAACGACTTGTTTTCAAGCCTAATCCATATATTTTCAAAGTATCGTCATATTCTCAAACCGAGGCCATTTGGCGATTGGTTTGGGTTTTCACCCTCAAACAGCTTCTTTTTAAGCCTAATATAGACATTTTCAAACTATCATCATATTCTCACGTCAGGAGACCCACGACTACGTGGTCAGTTCCTACAGGTTACAATGGTCCCCTGCGAGGTGTTCGTGCCTCTTACGGGGCCATTAGGCGGCTGGTTTGGGTTTTCACCCTCAAACGGCTTATTTTTAAGCCTAATCTAGATATTTTCAAATTATCATCATATACCTAAATCAGGAGACTCGAGACTACACAGTCAGTTTCTATAAGTTACATTGGTCCTG
The DNA here is from genome assembly GCA_949130495.1 of Sambucus nigra. Taxonomy (NCBI): domain Eukaryota; kingdom Viridiplantae; phylum Streptophyta; class Magnoliopsida; order Dipsacales; family Adoxaceae; genus Sambucus; species Sambucus nigra. Next base: position 509,006,421 of record OX422215.1, read on the forward strand.
TGAGAGGCGTTCGAGCCTCTTACGGGGCCATTTAGCAGCTGGTTTGGGTTTTCACCCTCAAACGGTTGTTTTTAAGCCTAATCTAGATATTTCCAAATTTTTGTCATATTTTTAAATTTGGAGACTTGCGACTACACGGTCAGTTCCTACAAGTTACATTGGTCCCGTCTGAGGTGTTCATGCCTCTTACGGGGCTGTTTGGGGGTTGGTTTGGGTTTTCACCCCTAAACTGCTTGTTTTTAAGAATAATTTAGATATTTTATCATCATATTCTCAAACCCGGAGACTAGTGACTATGTGGTCATTTCTTACAAGTTACATTGATCTCGTGCGAGGTGTTCGTGCCTCTTACAAGGCCGTTTGGCAGCTAGTTTGCGTTTTCACCCTCAAGCGACTTGTTTTTAAGCCTAATCTAGATATATCCAAATTAATATCATATTCTCAAACCTGGAGACCCGCGACTACGTAGTCAGTTCCTACAAGTTACATTGGTCCCGTGCGAGGTGTTCGTGCCTCTAACGGGGTCGTTTGGCTGCTGGTTTGGGTTTTCACCCTCAAACGACTTATTTTTAAGCCTAGTCTAGATATTTCCAAATTATCATCATATTTTCAAATTGGGAGACCCGTAATTACGCGGTTAGTTCCTACAAGTTACATTGGTCCTGTGTGAGGTGTCCGTGCCTCTTACGGGGCCGTTTACCATCTAGGTTGGGTTTTCACCATCAAATGGCTTGTTTTTAAGCCTAATCTAGATATTTCCAAATTATCATCATATTCTCAAACTGGAAGACCCGCTACTATGCGGTTAGTTTCTACAAGTTACATTGGTCCCATACGAGGTGTTCGTGCCTTTTATGTGGCCGTTTTGGGGCTGGTTTGGGTTTTCATCCTTTAACTGCTTGTTTATAAGCCTAATCCATATATTTTCAAAGTATCATCATATTCTCAAACCGAGAGGCCCGTGACTACGCAATTAGTTCCTACAAGTTACATTTGTCCCGTGCGAGGTGTTCGTGCCTCTTACGGGGCAGTTTGGCTGCTGGTTTGGGTTTTCACCCTCAAACGACTTATTTTTAAGCCTAATGTAGATATTTCCAAATTATCATCATATTCCCAAATTGAGAGACCCGTGACTACGCGGTCAGTTTTTACAAGTTACATTGGTCCCGTGTGAGGCATTCGAGCCTCTCACGAGGATGTTTAGCGGCTGGTTTGGGTTTTCAAACTCAAAGGGCTTATTTTTAAACCTAATCTAGATATTTCCAAATTATCATCATATTCTCAAATTGGGAGAGTTGCGACTATGCGATCAGTTCCTACAAGTTACATTGGTCCCGTGCGAGGTGCTCGTGCCTCTTTCGGGGCCGTTTGGCAGTTGATTTTGATTTTCACCCTCAAAACTCTTATTTTTACGCCTAATCTAAATATTTCCACATTATCATCATATACTTAAATTGGGAGACCCGGACTACGCGGTCAGTTCCTATAAGTTACATTAGTCCCGTGTGAGGTGTTCCTGCCTCTTACGGGGCCGGTTGGTGGTTGGTTTGGGTTTTCACCCTTAAACGACTTGTTTTTAAGCCTAATCTAGATATTTCCAAATCAGTCAAAGAAAAGTTCACCTTTAGTACTGATAAGTAAGAATAAGAAATACCTGTATACTTGCCAACCATCTCGACTCTTGCTTATAAATAAATGGCATAAAATTTAGGAACACTTGAAACAAACAATGACATTAAATTTGATCTCAAAATTTAAAAGAGTAATTATAAGCTGACACAATTTCGGGGTACATTTTGACTGAAATAGTGATGTGTCATGAATGTAATGGAATGTTAAAATTTAGTTAGTAAGAAGGTCCTGCGTATTGGCCAATGCATTGACAATGCATCACTGTGTTATCATCATCGAAGTGTGTCCCCGAATGACCAAAACTATGTATGTTCTTGAATTATATTTTAGAATGGCATGAAACCTACTAGTTCATGTAGCTTATCAAAGAGTTAGGCCTTATCTGTCCATTCCCCCAAAGCAGGTTTCGACCAACACTGCAAACATAATGATCATATAATTTCAAAAATCAAAATTAGTATCAGTGGGTGCAACGGACAAACATAATAAAACAAACGAGAACTGAATATATTAGACAAACCTTAGGTTCAGCACTTTCAAGATTTCTTCATAAGCCTTCTGCTCCTAATAAATAAATAAACACATTTTAAAGTGATTATTACAAGACAAGATAATTAAAGAAGATAGTGTACATCATATACAAATACTTCAAATATATCACATGACTACTTACTTTTAAGAGAAGAGGAACACACCAGATGTTGGAAACGTCATAGCGAATGATGACGTTCTCACCCTGAAAAAAAATGACGCCAAAAATTAATTAAAAAATCAAACCTCGTAGTGCAGACAACACAATCCTAACTATTTATGTATCTACAAATATAGAGACAATTACAATGCCAGAATATGGAAAAATCAGGGGAGTTCATCCTTCACATTTTTATCATGTTCCTGAAATATGCATTGACATTTTAGAGCTCAATCAATAAAGGCAAAACATATACACATCAACTCACACACGGATATACATGATGCATGCACACAAATATGTACAAATGCATATATTTTCTTAATATTAGAAATAAATAAGACTTAACTGATCCATTAGTTTGAGGGACTAAAAAGAAATGTTCAGGAAAAAATAGATATATTAAAAATCACCCAAAGTAGTCTTCATTGTTAATAATACACAAGATGGTTCTTCTACCTCTCCACCATCGTCCAAGACAAACACTTCTCCATTATCAAAAGGGGATATGGTTCCTGCATCTGTATTCAAGTATGGATCTGAATGTAATGCAAAAGAATAGTTTAAGTGAAGCAATTCTAAGCAAAAGCCAATAATAAGAAATTGTTGGATCATCAGACTCGGCACAACCCTTTCATTGCATTTTGGGTTTGTGTTCATAAATAAAAGAAAATAAAAGGAAAGAAGTAAAAATCACCGAAAAAAACTGGGAATGAGAAAAGAGGAGCAGCGAATTGGCCCGTCTCTTGGATTTGGATCTAAGGTAGCTGCGACCAAACCCATGGATGAGTTAGGGTTTGTACAAAACGCGCGAGACGGAGAGGGGAAAGCGGGAGACCTGAGCGAGAGATGCGAGTGAGCGGGAGAGAGAAAATTGTAACATCTATCCCGCCCCGGGAGAGCGAACGAAGCGCTACTATTGATAAAACTAACCAATTCCACAATATAACAGGGTATAGAGCATCTAATTCCCACAACAACAAAAGAGAAACTACTAATCTCAATCTCTTCAAATACAAATACAACCAAATCTCTCGAATTACATACAACAGCTAACTCTAAAATAAAATAAATTTCCAATGCTCTATATAAAAAAAAATACAATTCTTCTCTCTTGTATTAAAAATCCTTCCCAAAAATAATCCATGCTAAATAATCCATCTCCAAATCCAAAGCGCCCAAATCCGCACTAATCTGCCACTAAAAGAAAATATGGTGAAGTACACAATACGGCATGAAAGATGCTCAACAAATATTAGTTGTGAATAAAATGTAACAATACGAATACTAATATTCAAATCAAAAGTGAATCTCATATGAAATTATATCAATATAATTTCTCAACAACACATTAATCGGGTATCCAGGCCTCACCACCATACTGCGCCTATGCATTTTTAACCATATCCAGAAAAAGGAATATTGACGGGTGCCCAACCTCAGTGCCATATTAAAATCTCATGACCACATTCTCAACACCAAATATAATACCACATTAATCGAAATTATATTCCAACAAATATTTCCAGACTTCCAAATTAATTTACCAATTCAAATATTAGTTAATAATCACAAGAAAACAACGAGAATAATACTCGCGAGATTAAGGAGCATATTGTGTAAACCCCATACCTTAAACCACCAACAAGAACCAACAGCAATCTTCCCAGAACTCACTGAATAAGCCATCAAAAATCTTCTCCAAGAATCATCAAAAACTCCTCCAAGAATAACCTCAAGACAACCCCAAGAACACCTCCAAAAACCTAAGGTTGAATGAATAAATTAAAGGGGAAAAGTGTGTATAAAAGAGAGGAATTAAAAACATGTTTACTTCCAAAAAGTTATACCAAAAAGGGTCACCCGCGACCTTATTTATAAGGCAAAACCAAAAGAGTTGTAACCAAACCAAACTTCTCAAAGGAAGTTCTCAAAACTGCTACATTTTCTGAAGGCATCGATCGATCGATGCCTAGGCGTTGATCGATCGATCACCCCGAAAAACTGTCAGTTCCCCTTAAAAATGCCTATAAGGCAAAATATTAAAATTTCACTAAAAATAAATTTTAAATCCGATTTCAATTATGCTTGAAGTTCTAATCTTCCAAAATCGTAACCAACATATTTAACTAATAAAATTTTTAAAATTCAAAAATTTATTTTTCCTCTATATTTTGAAAATACCCCAAAAATTCGCGGGTTGTTACAAAAATTTTGGAAGGAGTATTATTTTTTTAGGATATTTATATTTTAATTAAGTGTGTTTAATTTTGGCACACTTTTAAATAGTGACAAATTTTGGCACGGTTTTAAAGTGTGCCAGATTGTCATTAAACCGTGCCAGAATTTGGCACAGTTTTAAGTTGTGCCAAATTTTTAATATCAAGGTGCGCGAAATTATTATTTTTTGTGTAGTGAAAGCGCATATGCCTCAGGGATAGATGGTCTTAGAGAGAGAGAAAAAGAGAAAGCGAAAGCGAAAGTGAGAGAATATAGGTGAATGTGAGGGAGGGAGGGAGAGCATTTTTGGGGGGTTCAAGACGAGTCCCGTTGTTTCTGTGTTTTCCTAAAAGATAAGTGTAATAAAATAGTATATATGAAAATAAATGAGGTTTTTCTTCAATGACATAATGCATATGCACTTTTTACTTTGCTACTGAGATCGTAAAAATAATTTAAGAGAAAATTTATTTTAAAATAGGATAAGTAAAAATATAGGGAGAAGGAAATTCTGAATTCCTTGGAATAAAAATTATTCTTATTGAGTTTTTTGATTTTGACAAAGTAAGAAAAAGGGAATTTTTGAAAAATATGGGGATGCCGATCGACATACACCTTATCATACCTATCGACAGGTTAATCCAGTCTAATCAACACAAGGCTTTGATTGCACTTTCTTCAATTACTTAGCCCTTGGTGGGGTAGGTTTTACTCCTGGATTTGCAATATTTCTATCTTTGTCCAAGTTTTCCAAGTATAAAAAGGGGGTAATGGTGGAGTATTTTTCTTCATCCATCCACATTTCGTCTCTTTTGCATTCTTATTGCTTCTTATCTCATCATTTTGCAATATGGCTCTCCATGAAAGTGTTGATTTCTCATCTTACCTTAAAAACATAGAGGCAATGTGCTCATATAATGTCAACTACGATGCTTTCAATATGCGTCAGGTTTCCTTATGGCGTAATCAGTATATTGAATGGAACATGCTGATGGTGACAATATAATTCTAGTACCCTGAAGGCCATGTCTTTTGCATTGTTTTAGATGTAGTATGTTCGACTTATAAAGAGTTATCGGCCATATTGGGGATAAATCCAAGTATTGCGACAACCATGCCTGAATTTTCCTGATTTCCTCGAGAGTTGTTAGTATGATTTCTCCATATATCCCCCTCAACGACTCGGTCATTGGGTATGGGAGGAATGATCTCTCTCCCGATTGTGCTATATTTTACGCATCTATAGGATGTTGGTGACGCAGGTTAAGCGGGAGCTGTGATTCTTGGCTCAATTTCAAAATTACTATTGGAGATTGAGAAACTGTTTGTGTACCCATAACTCTCAGCCGTCACTTCATGGATGTCGTACCATCGTAATCCTGTGGCGGTGATACTGGCAGAGGCTCTAAATGGCCTGGATGCCTGGAGAGAAGACCATTCTGACTTCCTAAGGGGTAGCCCTGTTATGCTGTTCATGTGGTTGCCATAAAAATTCTGTATGGAGGTCCCTCCTGAGTATCCCTTGGTAGCTGTGCCAAACTTTTTTTACTCTCTACTTTATCAGTGTGGGTCTGGATATCAAGAGTTGAGAGAACTGGTTTATGGAGCACAGGGCTTGAGGTTTGCGTTGGTCAATGCTTTAGTGGGGGGAGCTACAGCCCATTCTAGAACGGGGGGAATACCAGTATGTCCGATTGGTTGGCCTCTGACATACCTCTTTCTACTTTCTTTTGTGACTCTTGCGCCAATTTGGTTGGGAGAAGGTTGGCCTCTGACTTGAAACTACCACATCGGAGCTACCTGCGAACTCCGGAGGGTGTGCTTTCTGAAAAGCATCACGTACACGTTCCCAAGAAGACGGGAATGCATGAGCCTGAACTGGCACGGCTATCGGTGCCTGAGGTGGTGCCTGCTGAACTACAGCTAGTGCAGCATTTACCGCCTGAGCCACAATGGCTGCAACCTCGGCGGCATTCATCGTGCCCTGAGCTGGTGCGGGCTGAGGTTCTGGCGTCGCATCCCTGGGAACCCTTCGTGCACGTCGTGGAGGCATCTGAAATAAGAATGAAGTTTATAAGTTCGCAGTTATAAACTTAAAATAGCTGAAGAACGTAGCATATACAAGAGAATACAACAGTCCTAAAATATAGGGCTCTATGTCAAAGAAAGCTCAGCGGAAACATAATAAGCCGTTCAGATCCTAAAGGACACTAGAACCTGATGCTCTGATACCACCTGTGACACCCCGACTAATTAAATACCGGGTAGCTACTCCTTTATTAAATTAATTCAAAATGCCAGGTTGGTTCATTTAATAGCATCACTGTCGAAAACATTTTTTTAATTACTAACCACCTAGTATTTAAAAAGTAAGTGCCAAATTTCAAGTTAAGTCTGATTAATAACGTGCAGTAAAAGAATAATGGAAGAGCAACAACCATTCACCATAATGAAGTAATGAATAACCAACGAAGTAAATATAAATCCGGAGGAAACTCCTCCCAATAATCCCAACAAATGGAAATAATACTACAAGTCTGAAACCTGAATAATTACATGCCAAAAGTCTGAATACTAAAATAAATGAAATGTCTCTAAAGAAATGGGCGACATGCCCTACAACTGATAACTGCTGAATATAGAGTCAAAGTATATGAAGCGTCTACAAGCAAAGTCCTGTAACTTCCACAAACAGCTACAGCTCGTCACCTGAATGAGAATCCTATGCATGGTGTCCTTGTGGTTGGGCACCTAAAATGGTTTTTACAAAAATAGATTTGAAAGCAAATGGGTCAGAGCCCGAAAGTGGAAAACATTTTGAAAACAGCAAGTGTTTTAATAACATTAAAACATTAAATGCAAAGTACATGTTAGGACGTGCACTCACATGAAATTCGCACCTCTCGACTACATGTGCACTCCTAACGTACATTACCCATCTAAATGACACATATATCTAACCAAAACGTAATAAGTTCTACCTCTTACTACTCGATTCCCATGTTTCATTCTAACGTTACCAAATAAATAGAGGGCTTTACTTAAACTCAGATTCTCAATATGTAATATATTTCACTATCAGTTAACCCGTTATGTTTTCTCAAAACAATACCATAATTATATTCACAATATTAACATGAAGGTTCCCATTAATTAAGTGTATATTATTCACATCATAAATATACAATACAAGCACCCCGAGAACTAAGCTGCGGTGCACACATACTCTGCTATCCATCACGGTACATCACGTACATAAGGATCACATATTCCGAATCTCTCAGGAATAGTTCACAGATAACAACATCACAAATAATGGAGGCGAACACAGTCACATCACATGGGTCACGCACATACCTGCGCTCCCACGATCAGCAGACTTATTAACATCCCAATAAGTCCTTCTCTGACCTATGTTCATCAAGGTAACCAGTCTAAATTCGGGCAACACAAGGATTAGAGGGCCCTAAGCGAACGCAAACCTCCCGTGATAGCAAGTATGGTAGGTATGTCATACACATAAAATCAATACATATACTAAGTATTCACACATCTTAGTAATCTCCATAATATATTGGTGGTACACTTCTCATTCTCGTACCGACATATAATACTACATAAATTATATGTTCCCGGTTAATATAATAAATTAGGCCGTCAATAGCTCACATCGTAATAGACACTCATGTCCTACTTCATATTTTACGTTAGGTTTAAACTACACTTCTAGGTTTGACTCCTCATTATATCCCAAACATCCCAAATATATCAACTACTCGTCAAGGGAAGGCTATCTCTACCTATACACAAGGTTACGGGGCACTCGGAATCAAAATAGGCTAAAAAGCCTAAACTGTCAACTCGTTCGAAGTCTCGTTCGAACGAGGCTGTTCGAACGAGAGTTCGTTCGAACGAACTGGGTCTTCTAACGAGATCTAGTTCGAACGAGATTATCGAACGAACATCCCTCTCGTTAGAACCCAGACTGTCAACTCGTTAGAAGCTCGTTCGAACGAGCTCGTTCGAACGACCTGGGTAGGTTTTCTAACGAGTGGCCAGTTTCAAGCCCATAATTTCCTATCTCGTTTTTCCAATTTCTCTACACCTCCAATCTCATCCAAACATAAATCCAACGATTGTTTAAAGTATCTAATCGTTCCTAAACGTATTTAGGTCATATACTAACATGATTTGTGGGGCTAATTCATTCTAACTTCAATCAATTATCAAATCTCTACATATTTTTCCCAAATTTCAAACACATGAACCCTAGAATTTATAACTCATCTAGAAGTCTAATTAAATCCGTTTTTGGTTTCATACTAATTGGAATATCATCAGAATACTCATCAACTACCAATCTACATGCAATTTCCTCATCAAGAATGTAATTTCTATTTCCAAGTTTAATGGGTTTTCATTAACTCCCAAGAACAAATCAGATTTTCTATCAATTCCTACACATGGAAGAAACATTCTTTATAAAAACGAAATTAAATCACTTGCCTTAATGGTAACTCTGGATTTGATGACGAATTTGATGAAGTATTCCCTCTCTCTCTGCAGAATCCTTCTATCTCTCCTTATACAAGCTCTTCTCTAATGGTGGCTATGGAGGCTAGGGTTTTGTCTTAGGAACTCTTTGGAATAGCTTTCAATAACTTACGTAGCCTATTTGGGTATTAATGGGCTTAGTGGGTTAATGCCTAATCAGATATTAACTCCCAATTTTCGTAGCTTTTAATTCCTCAAAATACAAAATTACCAAACTACCCTTATACGTTGCCGTTATGGCCTAAAAATACCCCGAGACCCAAACCAAACCCCCCGCTAGTGTTTTCGGACTATCTCGACCCTTCCGGACGCGTTGGCGCACTCAAAACGACCATACGGTTTATAGAAATAAAATTCACTTTTTAATATCATAATTATATACCATGACGCGACTGTCACACGCGTCTCAACAAAATTCCAAATTGCCGTATTTCAATCTCATGAAATTCATATACAATCATATATGCACATATAGTCAAATACCAACTCGCATCTCGCTAGTATTTTAACCCGGATTAATTTCCAATTAATACGCATTTAATTTAATTAATCCCATAAAATAAATATCACAAAAATACAGGGTATTACAGCGGCATGAGTACCGGAGGTCGGGTTAGGTATTTCTTGATTCGGTCAAAGTGTTCTTGTCAATCTTCATTCCAAACCTTAATGGAATCCTTTCGAAGGAGTTTGACGATGGGTTCACAAATAGAGGTCAACTAGATGATGAACAATTGATATATTACAATTTCCAAGGAATCCCGAACTTCCTTCTCCATTTGGGGTGGTGCATTTCGATTATGTTTTTTTTTTGTTTGGTAGGATCTGCTTCTAACCCTTTATCACTAATCATGAATCCCAAGGTCCTTGCTTTGATAACTCCCAAAACATATTTATGTGGGTTAAGTCTCATCTGGTATCGCCATAGTCGATCAAAGAACTTTCGAAGAGTGGGGACATGATCTTCCCTAGTCTTAGACTTGACGATCATATCATCCACATAGAACTCGACTTCTTTGTGTATCATATCATGCAAGATGGTTGTGGCAACCCTTTGGTAGGTAGATCTTGCGTATGTGAGACCAAATGGCATAACGGTGTAGCAAAAGGTTCTCCAAGGGGTGATGAATGATTTTTTTTTTCTCTTGATGATCTAGGTGCATTTTGATATGATTGTATCCGATAAAACCATGAACAAATGATTTGAGAGCATAACTAGCTGTGTTGTCCACAATCATGTTGATATTGGGTAGCTGTTAATCATTCTTTGGAGAGTCCTTATTTAAGTCTCGGTAGTCAACAAACATGCAAAACTTTCCTCCAGATTTTGGCATGGGTACGATATTGGCGAGACATGTGGGATATTCGATCACTTAGATGAAACCCACGTTCAGTTGTTTGGCAACGTCTCCCTTGACCTTGAGCGACCATTCAGTGCGAAGCTTTCATAGTTCCTATTTGAGTTGTTTGCATTCTTGGAGCGTTGGAATCTCATGCTGAGCTATCTCGATATTAATGAATGGCGTGTCATTGTAGGACCATACGAAGACATCCATAAATTTCTTCAGTAATTCCTCGAGTTTCATGCGCTATTAATCGTCAAGAATAGATCCTATCCCAATATCGCGCAGTTGGCTACTAGAACCGAGATTAATAACAACTATTTCATCTTCATTAACTTGAACATAGTAATTTTGTTTGTTATTAACCTTATTTATATCAGTTAAGAATTGTTCATTTGTAAAATCATCATCATCATCCAAAGATCGATTGGAATCGAGAAAATTAATGTAAGGCACATTAAGATACTCAAAATCTTCATTTATTTCATTATTGGGAAAAATAGTATTGAGAACCTCATCAAAGTAGGTCTCGATTACATTAGAATAGTGAGGAACAACAAAGGAAGAGGAAATGGGATAATCATCAGAGTTGGGTTGTATTTCAGTGGGTGGAACTAGTATAACATGCCAATTAAGGAGAGGTGCATCAGCAACTTTGATCAGGTGGGATGGATCTCATGATGTAGCACTCGAATAGACCATGCAAAGTGTCAACCCCAGTGTATGAAAGTTGAATGAATCCTCAGAGTCCATTTTCTCATAATCTTCGGTAACATCTATTGACTTTTCAATGAGCGGTAGCAAATGATGCTGAGAACTTTCACCCCATGAGTAGTTGTCTTGGTAAAAGATATCCATTCCTTATTTCATCTTCTTGTCCATGTGATCATACCATGGTTTGGGAAAGATGCCGAAGAGGAAATCTTCACCCTCTCTGATGAATCTTCCATTAAAGGAATCTCTTGAGACAGTTTTAGCACTTTCTAGACTTCTCTTCAACTACGTTTTTTGGAGCATTTTGAGTTCTTTTGCTGATGGTTGATAACCCAGACCTCATATTGCCCATTGTTATCATCCCAGCCCTAATACGAGCATGAAGTACATGTTATGGATCACATTGACATTTCCATGAGGGTTATACTCTGAAAAAACCCTATCTTTAAAATCGTCCCCTCCTGTGAGCGAAAGTGGTTCAACTCAAAAACCTAATAGAAGCATATAATTTGCCCCAGGTTGTATCTTTAGTACTGGATTGCTGGTGCTTACATTCTCATTGTTGCCGTCATCACCCAAGATAGTGATGACCTGCCCATTAACGAAGAACTTTAGTTTTTGATGAAGGGAAGAAGACACACCCTTAATACTATGGAGCCATGGTCCCTCAAGAAATAAATTGAAACAAGTCAGGATATCAATTACTTAGAATTAAAAAACAGGATTTATAGGGCCATCGCATATTATAAGATATATGGATCCCATCACTTCTCGATGAGTATTATCATAAGCACGCATCGCGGCAGATGTTGGATCAACGTCGCTCACTTTCAGTCTCAAACAATTGAGGGTTCTCAACGAATAAACATTAAGAGGTGATCCATTATCAACAAGATAAAGTGGATCTTCTTTCCCATGACTTCGACAGAGATAGTGATAGCATAGTTGTGATATGGTTTAATCTTAGGGGTTTTTTCTTTAGAGAAGTAGAGCATTCTAGTAGAGGTTAGAGATCCGACCAGATTCACTACTGCTCCTGGCATGGTGGAAGAAGGGACAGTGGGCCCGGTAAGTAGTTTGATCAAGGAATTTAGGTGCAACTGGGAAGACATAAAGGGTTGCCACAGAGTGATGTTAACTTAGGTCTTCTTCAAGTGATCGAGGATCTTGCTCTCCTTAAGGGTTATTTCTAGCATAGGAATATTCTCAACACCTTTTCCCTTATCAATCACTGATGATTGCGGGTTTGGAACTTAGTAATTCCTCTTTAATTTAGTCGTATGGTTCATAGAAGGGGGAAAAACAGGAACCCCATTTCCTTATCTATCTAGAGTTATTCGGTCACCTTGTTGATTTCTCCTAGCAGCTCCTTAAACGATATCATTCCACATATGCTGACTATTGGGCTAGTCTTTTTTAGGCTTTGATCTTCATTTGAGCTATCGAATTTATCCCACCATTCGGTGGAAACAACATCATCTTTCTATGAAAAGTCAATGCACTCCACAACCTCAATGGTCTCATAGTATAGATCCTTCCATTTGACGGGGAGATCTAAAAGTGAAGGGACCAGACCCCCTTATATTTTCAAAGTATCAAGTAGCTCGGACATATTGAAATTTTTTACTGATCTATCGGAATAAGTCTGCTATGATCCGGATCACATCATCTAAACTGACTACATCGGTAGGTATTACCCAATTATTTGACTCTTGAGCCCATTTTTGAGATTTTAAGAATAGTGTACTAAAATTCTGGCAGTGAATGGTTGTCTTAGAGGGCAATTTCATCCTGAACTCTGGAAGTTGATTCAACACTGCAAATAATTCCATATATTTTCCTTCGAAGTGGGAACGAATAGAAATGCATGCTCTTGTAAGGAGTGCCAAAGCCTGATTGGTGAAACAGGGAGGCTGTAGGAGAAAATATAGGTAAACTTGGAAGTTCTTAGGAGACTATATGCATAAGATGGGTGATTTACTAGGTACAATATGGTAAGGTGGATCAAATTCTAGGTCTTATTCTAGGAAAATGGCATTTGTATGATTTAGGAGTGGATTACGGGTAGTGTTTGATTTAGGATTGGCTAGTGGGTTAATGACACCCCGATCAAGCAAACCTTGGATCACATTTCAGAGGTGAAAACACTGATCAGTGGTATGGTCGACATTTTGGTGAAATTTCATTGAACATCTAGTTTAAAATTTTTAGGAAGTGGGTTTGGTAATGGACGAGGGTCCAATGGCTTGATAAGATTTCTTCTTAAAAGGTATTGGTAAAATTTAGAGAGGGCGGCGTGAAGCTCGATGTATTCATTTTTTACTGGGTTAGGGTGGATTTCTGGTGCCCATGAAGTGGATGGCTGAGAGATGTTGTTAATGGTTGAAAATGCGGTATTGGAAGACTTCTTATAATTTCTGGGAGTGAACTGTCTAGATACATTCTTCGGTTAAACTTCTATCTTGGCAAGGCTTTCTTCGATCTTTACTCTTACTTCTTAGAGGGCTAAAAAAATGAGGGTCTTACTATCCTCCCATCGTCGCTCGGACATAGGGTAAGAAGTTCTTCTTCATAATACTAACTTGATCCTCTTAGAAAGGCCGGTTGTTCATGGTGGTTGCTTTATCTCTCCACCTTGGTATGAAGTTACTAAGTGATTCCCCCACGATTCTGTTTGAGAAGTTCTAAATCATGACAGGTTACTTCCAACTCTTCTTTATACTTTTACTGTGAAGTGAATTCATGAGAAACATCCTCCCAACTGCAAATTTTAGACTCCTTGAGAGATAAGAACCAATGAAGAGCACTGTCCTTCAAAATCTGTTGGAACATCTGCGTCATTATTTCCTTCGAGGCACCTAGGAGAATCATGTCTCGATGCTAACTTCAGAGATGAACAATTGGGGTTCCACTACCCCCAAACTTCTCGATGTTGGGCATATTAAACTTTTTTGGTAGCCTTGCTTTTAGGATAGGGAGATATATGGGTGTAATCCATGTAGTTCCCAGAGATTCGGACATAGTTAAACTTCTTGATTCACATATTGAGGTCTTCTTTTACCTTGTTAAATTCTTCCTCCTTTGGATCAACAGTTATGGGTAGGTTAGCCCCTACTTGGGCAAGGTTCGACATAGAGAGATAGGTTGGGGACGACGCATTAACAGGAGGATCATGTGGAGCGTGATGATATTATTTGGGGACCTGAATAGGCTCGGGTGTGGGTGGACCCATAATGCTTGGGAAGATGACCTCGGGATCTTCGGGTATAGGTACCAGTTTTATTGCATCTCGTGAACCTCGGTTTGAAGGTTGTCAATCTTGGCAGTCAGTTGGGCTACGATTATTATCTAATCCAGTAGCACATTCGATACTTAGTATGTGTTCTCCATGGAAAGTGGATGGAGGTGAATTCCGAACTCGGTGGAAGTAACAATGGAACTGATGGAGTCTCGGCCCTCGGGGTGGTTCGACAAAAGACAACAGCCAACATGTACCTAGGCCAAGGGTCGGGTTTGCGATTAACTTGATAAAGAGAAAAAATCAAATTTATTTTTAAAAGATAAAAGGGAAAACTGTCATTTTTGAAAAGGAAGGAAAATGATTTTGACATTTTTGGAAAAGGGGAGGACTAAAATTTTTTAGGTAAAAGGGAGGAATTTTATTTTTGTATAAGGAACAAAAAATGCTTTTCGCATTGTTGATAACAGAGGGGAAAATGTTTTTGGCATTTTTGGTAAAGGAAGAGGAAAAATGAGAAAGAAATGTCTCAACATGATTATTGATTATTATGTTTATTATGTTCTCAGTTATTTTAGGTTTACCTATATGCAAAAAGAAATTCCAGAAGGGACCCGAGCCTGGGAAAACCTGATTTGAAAAATATGTAAAAACATGGTTACACTTGTTGCTAGGCTCATGGACAGGGTCCCATTATAAAAAAAAGACAAACTTGTACGGAAAATCCAGCGACATGCTGACCCGTCATTTTGGCAGAGTTTCGAGTAAAAAACAACAAACTAAATATTATTTCCCTAGGCTTAGTTGGAAGGGTTACCCCTTTTGGCATGACTTTCACGATATATGTCTTGATTTTGAGTGCAGTCGGTACGTGTGGATAAGCCATTTGATATTTGACTACACGTGAATTGCCTCACTATATACCTCATGGGGACAATACGTGTGAGAGTGAATTCAATATACTCGACGTATATGAACGAGTTCCCTGCGATAAACCTCCCATCATGACTTCGATCAAGTGGTACGATACGGGGGGAACCGTTTGATATACATCAAAGGTACTTGACCGATGAAAGGTGAGAGTCATATCCCTTAGGCTAATTGTGACCTTTCGGACCAATGCCCATGACGAAGTGACCCCCGGTTACGGGACAAAATTTGGTCAATATCCATTCTCTTTGGTGATGTAGTGTGCAAAATGCATGATTATTGATTATTGATTAGTATGTTATGGAGAGACAAAATAGGGAAGAATGTGCAAGTATAAAAAGTAAATCTATATGGAGCATGAAGATTATAATAAGCATGTATAGGTGAGTGATGTGTGAATGTCTACAAGTGAGTGTGTGGTAGTGAACCTAAGCATGGATTAACTATAAGTGGTTGCAAGTGTGAGTGAGCATGGATATATATAAGCGTGATAAGTGGCGGTGTGTGTTAACGACACCTAAGCATGTAGATTCCAAGTGGTGTGTGCAATATGTGGATATAAGTGATTTTAGGTGCACATAGTGTGAGAGTATCCACAAGTGTGTAAGTGAGTACTGATATAAGCATGAGGTCTATTTGTGCAAGATATAATAGAGAAGAAAAAAAAGGAACGTACAGGTAGGTGAATATGCACACAAGAAAAAAATAATCCCCATGTAAATAGAGTCTAACCCTCTTATGAATGAAGTCCCCAGCCGAGCCTCTAGTGTGTCCATCCCTGGATTCCATCTCCTCTCCCGAGGTGGTGGGGAATGAAGGTGAAAAAGTTCTCATGCACTATCTTCTCTAAGAATGCTTTAGTCGTCGTCGGTGTGTGGTGAATGTAAATAGATGGAGTCACCAACCTATTTTTGCACAAAACATGCAAAATAACATGTCGCCACTTGGAGAGAGTAGCATCAAAGACAAACTAATGCTTATGGAACTAATAGTTCAAAGGTTCGGGGGCTAAGTTATGGAATAGGAAGGTGTTAGGCACCCATCCAAGCCTTTAGGTCTTTTATGGGCTTGTGTTACAGTTTTCCTTTATTTTTTCGTGAAGTGTGTGCGCGTATATATGATGGAGATCGGAATCGCCCAACTGATACCATGGAGAATATAGAATGAGGTCATCCATAGGAATGTTCTCAGATTAATATTTAGAAAAATATGATTTATGCGTTTATCGAAATAATGATTCTTATAATGAAAACGATAATATGTGTTGGACAAAATGCTAATAAGGATCAGAAACATAATATCTACTAAAATAATGTAGATATGAAAAGGTGACAAATGCGGAAATGGGGAATTCGGTAAAATTGGGAAATTGGACTCGAGTCTCGAGTTTTAAACCAAAACGCCTATGTAGCCTATAAAGGCATCAAAGTCGACGTAGTTCGTATGCAACATAAGGGTGGGGTTTATCCCATAGATTTGAATGGGAATTTATTATATGTGTGTGTGTGTAGAAATGTGTTTTAGTTCAGAAAATTTGTGATGGATAATCTTGTTGGAATTTATAGGTGTAACCCGCTCTTTGTTTGTTTTGGGTTCTTTATAGAAAAATAAAGTATGTACAATATAATTAATAAAAATGTTAGATGTTAATGTGTATGAACAAAAGTCAAGGCTAGATTATGAATTTATGTAATTAATATGAAAATAAGAAATTTAAAGAGATAGAGAAGGATTTTGGACCTTCTTTGAAGAAATGAAGCTTGGTCTTGATCTTGGATAAGCTCCCTTGAATGTTGAGATGAATGTTGGATTTGAGAGACTGAGATTTTGCCAAATTGGGTACGAAAAGGATGGGAATGTAAGATGGAAAGTAATTTCACAAAAGAAAACTTCGCTGATTGTAAGCGAATGTTGCTGAGATCACTGATGCTAATGGATTTGAGGTGTCTTAGGAGTGAGGTCATTACCTCTATTTATAGGGTAAGGTGGGTGCCTATTGGAATATCCCCAGAACTGCCAATCGATAGGTAACCCTAGACGCACTGTTGGTAGGCAGGGAAATGGACCAACAAATTGATAGTCTCGAGCAGAGTTTTCCCAAAAAATGGTCGTAGAAAGAAATATGTTGATCCTAATAGCGCATTGGGCATACCACTAGAACAGTAATGAAGAGACCTCCTTTAGTATGCTCTCGAGTCTGGTAATTGACTTTGGGTCAAACGTGGCTCGAAAGCGCTCGTCGGTTCTTCGGATGGGAGATCTTTGGCCAGAAATGTACCGTTCGTCCAAACGGTAAGTCAGAATCGTGCACGGTCTTCTACATTACAAAGAGATTCTCTTGGTTATGAAATTTTACCTTGGTCAACTGGGGCCCGGAAGCGTCCAGTGACCTTTCGGAGTAAAACGGGTCAGTCGCCTGGATTGTAAGGCTGATTTGTGCATGGGACAGACCATAGTAAAGGGTATTCAGTTAACTTAAAAGATTCTTTCAGTTTCGTTTGAGATGAAGAGTTTACCTTGGTCAAACGGAGCCCGGGAGCACCCGATAGCCTTTGAATAAATTTTTAAGGGAAAACGAATCGTTCGTTTGAACAATTATGATATTTCATGCATGGGGAAAACTGTTGGAAAGGGGTTTTAGTGCCCTTCAAAGATTTAAAGATCTTTTTCTTTGACGTTGAAGTTGACTATGGTCAAATTGGGGCCCAGGAGCGCCTGGTGGCATCTTGATCGATTTTTTGTGGTAAAATGGTCCTTTCGTCTGAACCGTTATACCAATTTGCGCATGGAGTGGACCGTAAGAAAGGGTACTCAAAGAACTTCGAAGATTCAAAAATCTTTTTCACTGAAAATAAAGTTGACCGGAGTCAAACGGGGCTTGGGAGCATTTGATGGCCTCTAGATTGGTACTCGAAGTATGACCTAAGGGTCGTTGTGAAATGGGGAGGTGATAGGGACCTAAGGAGAGACTTAGGGGTAATAGAATGTGGTGTCCACAAAATATGTTTTGGCGAATCATGTACCACTTCCACTCATTTGGGTTCCGTTTCAGGGTTGAGAATCGGTAATTCTTCCGCAACATAAGGTATATTGTTTTCACTATGATATGTCCATATTTCATAGTCTTGACAAATTCTCTACTTTATTAAATGCAACTCAACCTTGTAAGGCTTATATTTTTCGTTCATACAATGGGTGCACGGACACAGAATCTTATCACTTTTAATATTCTTATAAGAGTATTTAACAAATTCTCGAACACCTTTTACATGATTATTTATTATTAGGCTTGTCGCTTCCATTTACTCTTTGTATTATGAGAAATGCATTTAATAGTATTTAAATTTCAGTCCTTGCATATAAGAAATTAAACAAATTACAACTTATCCCACAAGCTACACTCAAATTAAATAAATTGTCCATGTTATACTATTATAGCTGAAAGAAAAAAAATATATTATTACCACCGAAACAAAAAAAAATATTATTACAATTGAAAAAAGTAATATTATAACTTGACCAATATAAAAACCGGGTAAGGGATAAAAGAATTTTCATAATGGCTCAATTCTTTCCCTTCCCTGTTGTCAATGTACACGGGTACATCTTCGCAACAGTTGTATATTTCATGAGCTATCACCTAAGCCTCACCCTTTTGCAAATGTCAGTTATGTACTTTAGTTTCAACAACTACGGAGATGAGTGCGTACACTCCAACAATCCTATTATTGTCCTGGTCCTGGAAATATAACTGCTCGCCATAGTTATCGTGAGTGGTTGACAATGATTCATGACCCGTGGAAAGAGGAGGCATTGAAAGGGGAATGTTGAAGAAGGCAAGATTTGTGATGAAAAATTACAGTGTGAGGAAAGAGGAAACCTTGAGAAGGAGGGTAAGGCAAACATTGAGGAGGCATTGGGGGCTGAAAACCTTAAGTAAAAAAAAAGACACAAGTTTACTAATTTTATTCTTCAAGGCTCCCAAGTTAGTTTTAATATCCTGGACATCCCCATCGGTCCTGGATTGATGTTCCTCTTGGGACGAGATATGATTCTTGACCGAAGAAACTCATCCATGAGAGGTGAGGTGTGTTTTAATTTTGTTTTCAACATATTTAATCCAATATCTTTCATCCTCCTTCTTTTGTCCTTTCCGAATTTCTGGCCAAGCCATCATTTTCGATGTCATCATAAGGGCTCGAACTTGACTAACTACTAATGTCCTCTATTGATTCGAAAGTATTAGCCAAGTGCGGTGGAAATTTATTATCTTTGTCCCGTCGGTCATGTATATACAATTTGGAATGGTTTGGTTATTTACTGGCATCAGGAACTTCTTTTATCCTACTTGACCATTCATTCTTCAAATCTTCATTAGATTTGGAGCCTAGCACGTGGACATGAGTTTTTCCCCTGTTTTATATATTTTTCTTCCCCTGGACCAACTTCTTTCCCTTAGCCTCATTTTCCAAAAAAATCATTCCACTCCTAAATCGACATTTCAACATTTAAAGGTATTCTATCTTTTAGAGACAAAATGTTGGAGCTCGATGCACCCTTAGGGAAATATATTTACCAAAGGTTTCTCCAGTACGTTCTCAACTGTTCAATAACTCTAGAAAAAACCTTATGATTTTAACAGTCAGGGAAATGAAAACCGTTTATAGAGTTCATCACATATGTCATCTTTAAGGGCTTGAACAACAAGGTTCAAGTTGTCTGCTCCCCTGACTCTCGCGTTCATTTTTTTCAAGCGATAAACACTGGGATTTAAATCTCAACAGGTCATTTTTATCACCTGTTGGGTTATTAACAAAAAGGGAGAACCCAATAGTCTTCTTTTCATTTGATCGGGATGCGTCGAGATCACTAGGTGGGATCAATGGACAAATGGAGTTTTGTTGTTTACCAGTACTTGGAGTCTCACTTGGAGTAGTGGACTGAACCAGTGGTGGAGTTGTGAATTTCTCAACAGTTGGTGATGAGAATTCATATTGGTGGGCATGAGATGAGGATCATCGTTGGGGCGTTACCTCGTCAATTGGCACATTTTGTCCATCGTCGCCCGAAATTATCTACAAAAATAATAATTAATTAGTGACTAAATAATTATAGTAATATGAAATACTATCTAACTAATAAAGTTCATGAATATATATATACCTTTTCAGAGTAAGACTTTAAAATATGTTCAATGTGTCTGATCTCCATCCATTCGTTATTAGTTTTTAAAAATCTATGGATTTTTGTGTGTGGTCAACTTGAAGAATATCTACGATTGATGTACAAATAACCATGACTTAAACTCAGAATCCCATCTTCTTCAAATTATTGGAAAGATTCAATTTAACGTGCACACGCCGCGAGATATCACAATCTATGTCAATGCTCTATGTACCTAGTTGTATCCATAATGGGTGAATTTTTTTCGCCTTCTCTAACAGCGTAAGTAAGGTCAGGGTTACATCAAAATTATTTACGTGGAATACATTCTCTATAGCATCGTCTCAACTTTCTATTAGGGAAAATAGAATATGATCGAACAAGTAATCTTGGTGGAGATCAACTCCACGATTTACAAGGTAGTTAAATTGTTCAGTCTTCCTTTTTCCATACCTATAAATAGGAGTACACTCTAACTGGTGCACACTAATAAAAGAGGTATGGGTGTGGTCCAATTGTAAGCTCTCATACTCTTATTGCTAGTGATTATCACCATGCCTTATTTTTTGTGAGAAAAATATACGATGGCATGAATATGAGTCCTCCAAATAAGGGCCCTAATTAAGAATAAGTATTTATTCATTTTCAATGATACAATTTAAGTTTATCTTATTTTAACACATGGGGTATACCGATATATTAGTTTGATTAAGTTTTTGATTCATCATTACCCAGGTCATAACCACATGTTTGTTGGATCTCACCGAGGTGAAATCCAAATAAGAACACATTATAAGTGTTAAGACTCATTTTGTTAGGGTTTGTCTTGAGAGCGTACGGAGGTATATGTGCATTATTAATCCAAGCAATTGAATATCACTATCAAATATCCAAATCATCAAGTAATAATTATCGTGCACTCATTCTATCATGCACATGATATAACACATATCGATAATCACGGTATCTAACTAAAGTTCAATTGTTTCTCATTAAATTAAGGTTTATGGAAAATTTTCCACTAATTAGGGTTTAAGAATTATTATTTTTTAAATAGAGTTTATGAATTGAAAATTAGGGTTTAATAATTGAAAACTACAGTTTCTTACTAAATTACGATTTAAGAACTGAAAATTTTAAATAAAGGTTAAAAGTTTTAAATAGAGTTTAAAAATGGGAAAATTTTCCACTAATTAGGGATTAAGGAATGGAAATTTAAAATAGAGTTTACGAATTGAAAAGTAGGGTTTGAGAATTGAAAATTAGAGTTTTTCACTAAATTAGCTTTTATGGCAAATTTTAATTAGGGTTATAATAAACAAACATATACATATACACACATATATATATACACACACACTGCATAAATACACACATATATACATATGTATACGTGTATATATATACGCACACATATACACACAGTATATACTCCCGTATATACATGGTATACACACAAATACACATATACACACATACATATACACATATCGAGAGAGAATGTTATGTAAGAGAGTGAGAGAGAGGAAGCTAGAGAGAGTGAGATAGCTAGGTGAAAGGGTTTAGGGTGAGAGAGAGAGAGAGAGTCTACATGAAAATGGATGAAAGAGTTTGGGGGTTTATAAATAAAGAGGTTGGTCACGGATTTGGGTTGTGACCCCCTTTTTTTCCACGTCATCATCCATGATCATCCCATTAAAACAGGACTGGTTAGTGCCCTGAACCATGACCAAGTTTTTCTACTAATTTATAATCATCAAGACCCAAAGATATGAACCCATTGGAGGGAATTTTTTCCATGGTAATGGACGTGCTCAGGACCATAACCCCTGACCATAGTTGGAGGGAAATTTGGAACAATTTCCCCCCTATGATGGTAAAACCTTTGTCATGGATTATGGTCGTTACCCAC
The DNA here is from genome assembly GCA_949130495.1 of Sambucus nigra. Lineage (NCBI taxonomy): Eukaryota > Viridiplantae > Streptophyta > Magnoliopsida > Dipsacales > Adoxaceae > Sambucus > Sambucus nigra. The sequence continues at coordinate 509,028,818 of OX422215.1, forward strand.
TATGGTCACGTATAATTGTTGTAACTAGATCTAGTTAAGGTCATGGGAATTTATTATCATGGAACTGGTCACAATTTTCATTAGTGTGATCACATATTTGGACCTTGACTAGCTGGTCACGGATCAAGACTGTAACCAGGCTGCTATGACTATCCACCTATTTTTATGTAATAATTAAAGTCCCTTAAATACAGTCTATTTAACTTACTTCAACCCTAATCTGCCCCATTAATAGATCATCATTTCCTGTTTCTATATCATTCTAAAAAAACTCTTATAATGATTATGTTATGTAAATAAATCTAATTTAAAATTGATTAGGTGGGAACTGAGATTTAGTTCCAAAACAGTTTTGGCCAAGATTTTTTTTAGAGTAAATAGTGTTTTTCCAAATTTTTGGTGTCCGATTGACTTGAAATTTGACGGATTAACTGGAAACGTGACAACGATAATAATTCCCCAACTTTGGTCATGATGTAACGTGTTTTTTGACGATCTGAGGCTGTTAAGGCCCCCAAAACCACGTTTTTAATGTTTTGGATCATAATCAAAGGGCTTATAACTTTCGACTAAAAATTGATTTTAATGTTCCACCAAAAATTTTGGTTTTCTAGAATGATTTACTTCGATTCTGTGGTGATAACTTAAATTTTCCATTTTTGGCAAAAAATAAAGGATTCTCATATTTCATGTGATTTTTACACTCATATGAGCTATTTAATTGTGGGGTATTCATTTAATGTTCATGCATGATTATGTTAATTATAAAACACATAATATAATTGACATTAATGAATATTAAATATATTTAGTTAAGACTTGTAAGTAAATATTCATTTAAGATTGAGTCAAAAGATGAACACTGGCATGCTCAAACATATTCAAAATTTGATGGAACAATGTTTTTTAAACGGAATGGGCAAACTGAGTTTAGTCTGGAGGTCCTAGACCTAGACATGTCAAATATTTGTGATGAACCCATTGCTATAACCAATAACAGTAGCAAGGATGAAATTATAGTCCATGAAGCATGGTCTAAATCCAACAAGCTAACCCTTATCTTCACGCGAATGTGCATGGATGCTAACATAAAGAACTCCCTACTTGAAACGACTTCAGCTAAACAGTATCTAAACAAAATATTTTTTTTGCACTCTTATAAATCCTTATTTGGGAAATTAATGGCCGATCTTACCGGCATGAGGTTTGATGGCACTCCAACCACGAATGAGCACATAATTGAAATGACGAATCTAGCTGCTAAACTTTGAGTTTTAGGCATGAATATGGACGAGTCTTTTCTCATTCAATTTTTCCTAAACTCCTGTCTAAGTATTTTCAAATAAATTATAACACCATCATAGACAAGTTGAATGTAAATGATTTTCAAAACATGTTGGTACAGGAGGAAGGCAGGCTAAAGTAACAGAATTGTTATGTGTTTAATGGGTAGGTGGCTAATTTGATAATCAAAGGACCTAGTTTTAAGAAGAAGACATAAAAGGGAATTAAGAAAGGTCCTAGGTGGTCTCATCAAGTTGAACCTTGATCATCTACTGGGAATAAGGAAAAGAATGACAAGTGTCACTTTTGTAAAATGAAGGGCCATTTCGAGAAAGATTATCATAAGCACAAGGCACGGTTAAAAAAAAAGGGTAATCCTTTTTCCTTATTATGTTTCAAATCAAACCTACTTTATATTCCTTCTAATACTTGGTGGATTAACCTTGGGTTTATGTGTCACGCTTCTAATTCAATGGAGGGATTCATTACGACTCGTAAAAAAAAACTAAGTGATGCTTTTCTTTACATGAGCAACCGAGCAAAGGCTAAATTGAAAACTGTTGGAGTCTTTCTCTTGATTTTTAATTATGGGTTTAAATTAAATTTTTAAGAAACACTTGTCATTCCCCTCATTACGAGGAATTTGGTTTCAGTTTTTAAACTTTCTCTTGATGGTTTTGTAGCCGAATTTAAAAATAATAGCTTTGAATATATTAAAAATTCCGTTAATGTTGGTTTTGGATTTTTAATGGATGGTTTATATCAATTTAATCTTCAAAAGAATTTTTTTCGAATCCCTATTAACCCTTCATCCTTATGTGGGTATGACATGTATAGTGAATAATGAAAAATCTTCTTATTTGTGGCATAAACGGTTAGGGCACATATCCAGGCCTAAAATTGAAAGACTTCTTAAAGATCGAATTGTCTAAAACCTGGATTTGGCTAATTATTATGTATGTGTGGACTATATTGAAGGCAAACAGATTAAATACAGACATAAAATTCTATAAGAAGCACCCAACTAAATAAAATAATTGTAAGGACATTTTTTCTCAAGTCCGATATGTTACATTTGTGTATGTTGTACGCCACTACATTTGGCACGTCACTTCACGATATTACATGACGAATTCTATCCGAATCAAGAATTCAACATCTCCATCAAGTGTCCCACATCTGCCTCAACGACTTCATGTTCCACGATTTTATAGATTGTATGCAAGTGGTAGGGTAGAGAAGTCAAAATAATAAAAGGAAGGCAAGATAGGAAAGTTCAAGGGTATTTTTGTAATTTTATAGTCATAGTCCAGAGGTTTGGTCAACTAGAAATTTTAAGATCTCATCGCCACGAAGATACTGAAAGAAACGACACCTCAATCTGAGCTACGATGAAGGAGTTATGACCTTTTGAAGATGGAGAAAATTCCATAGAAGAATGCTGATTTTTTAATCCCCAAACCAGCGAGGTACTGCAAACCGCATAGTGAACCGGTTCGAGGGGAACCAATTAGGGGTACACCAGAACTAGTTCGGGGTAAACGCATAGCAAAAGTCCCACCGACTCAAAACTCTTTTGTTTTTCCTATAAAATCCAACTTCGGGGGAGTTATTTTTTAAGATTTGGAGAGACATTTTTTAGAGTTCTATTAGCTCAACTATACATATTTTTGAGTCCCAAAAACTCATGTTTTGATTCACACATCATTCCCATATTTTTGTGAATCCTTTTGGAACCTAAGAACACTACTTTTCTTTTGTTCATCTTTGTGGGGAGATCTCTGCAACCGAGGGCTGCGTGTTATTGCTGAGGGAGTCTCTACGAAGCTTTATGGTTGCGTGCCATTGAGGAGTGCTGCGATTCTTCCTTTGCTGATTGGATTGCGGTCCATGTGGGTTCGTTACGTGTGGATTCATTGCTGACGACACTGACCGACGCCTGCGGGTATTCATGTGTCACTGTATTTCATTGTAATTCGTGTAAGTTGTGATTTACTTATTATAATGAAATAAAAAGTTTTGCCCTGCGGGGATTTTTCCCGAATATTTGTGTCACGTGCTTTATCTATTTATGGTTTGATACACACACACACGTAGTTACATGTTGTGACACCCCGACTAATTAAATACCGGGTAGCTACTCCTTTATTAAATTAATTCAAAATGCCAAGTTGGCTCAGCTAATAGCATCACTGTCGAAAACATTTTTATTATTACTAACCACCTAGTATTTAAAAAGTAAGTTGCCAAATTTTAATTTAAGTCTGATTAACATGCAACAAGTGTAAAGAAATAAATAACACCATTCACCATACTGAAGTAAAACGAATAACCATCACAATAGAGTAAATAAAGTCTGGAGGAAAACTCCTCACTACAATCCCACAACTGATAAGTAAAACGTATACTGAAACAATACATGCTAAAGTCTGAAAACTGAAATGTAAAAGATGCTCTAAATAGAAATGGGCAACATGCCCTACAACTGATAGATAGTGACTCTGGAATCCAAAAGATAGAACCGTCTATAAGCAAATCCCTGTATCTTCCACAAACAGCTACAGCTCGTCACCTGAATGAGAATCCTATGCTTGGTGTCCCTGTGGCTGGGCACCTAAAATGGTTTTACAAGAAAATGATTTGAAAAGCAAACGGGTCAGAGCCCGAATGTGGAGTTATATTTTAAAAACCTGCAAGTGCTTTAAAAACATTTAAAACATTAAATGCAAAGTACATGTTAGGACGTACACTCGCTTGATATTCTCACCTCTCGTCTAACTGTGCACTCCTAACGTACGTACCCATCTATAACGACCCATACTACTAGCTAAGTGACAACATAACTAGCTAGACTGCCAAAGGTCCTACCCATATTACTCGGTTCCATTAACATATAACGCTCGTAATTAGATAGGGATTTAATGTAAACTCGGATGCTCAATATGCATAATATATATATATCACTAACCCGTTATGTTATTCTCGAAACAATACTGTAGTTATATTCACAACATTTACATGAAGGTTCTTATTAATTAACCGTATATTATTCACATCATAAATATACAATACAAGCACCCCGAGGACTAAGCTGCGGTGCACACATACTCTGCTATCCATCCCGGTACATCACGTACATAAGGATCTCATATTCCGAATCTCTCAGGAATAGTTCAGATAACACAAATCACAAATAGTGGAGGCGAACACAGTCACCATCACATGGGTCACGGACATACCTACGCTCCCATGATCAGCAGACTTATTAATATCACAATAAGTCCTTCTATGACCTATGTTCATCGAGGTACCAGTCTATATCCCCCCCCGTAGGCACACAAGGATTAGAGGGTCTTAAGCGAACGCAACCTCCCGTGATAGCAAGTATGGTAGGTATGTCATACACACAATCCATATACCAATACTAAGTAAACACACGTCTTAGTAATACCGTATTTTAATCGTAGTACATATCGCATTCTCGTACTAACTATAATTATCACCATTTATATTATTCCGGTTTGTAATTATACGCGCCATAATTTCTCACGTCGTAGTAGACACTCACGTCTTAACCCAAACTGTCCATGTAATACAACTCTCGTATGTAAATTCCTTCTCATAAATACCCAAATGTCCTAATTCTATCATTACTACATCTACGGAATGATATCTATATCCTCGAATAAATTTACGGAACTCCAAAAGTCAAAACAGTCCAAAATGGCCCAAACTGCCAGCTCGTTAGAAGTCTCGTTCGAACGAGACTGTTCGAACGAGTTTGGACTGTCAGCTCGTTAGAAGTCTCGTTCGAACGAGGCTGTTCGAACGAGATCCCAGTTCGTTCGAACGAACTGTCCCTTCTAACGATATCTCGTTCGAACGAGATATCGAACGAAATCCCTACTCGTTAGCAACGACTGGTCAACTCGTTAGAAGCTCGTTCGAACGACCTGGGGGCTGCTTCTAACGAGCTACCAGCTTCGGCCCAGATTTTTCCCCAAATCGTTTTTCATCCATTTTAACACCTCAAATCTTCTAAACTAAGTCCCAACAATCGTTTAAAGGTCTATAATCAATACTAAACATATATAGTCACATCCTAACATGTTTTTAAGGGATCAATCCGTCCTAACATCAATTAAATTTACAACTTTCTACACTTTTTCCAAATATCTCAAGAACATGAACCCTAACTACATATCATCATCAAATCCCAGAATTTAATTCGTTTTTCTTTCACCCAATCATGTATTAACATCAGATTAATCGTCTCCAAACTATTCTACATGCAATTTATCCTCAATATTCAGAACCTAAGTTCAATTAATCATGGGTTTTCATTCATCTTCCAATAACTATTATAAATCTTCAATTTTCTAACATGGAAAGAACATTTGCTGAAGTTAAACATAATTAAACCACTTGCCTTGTTTATTTCCGGATTTGGTGTTGATTTGGTGAAGAATCTCTGCAGAATTTTCTCTCTTTCTCTCCTTCTCCAAGCTCCTTCTCCAATGGTGGCTTAAGGTGGCTAGGGTTTTGATTTGGGAACTTAGAAAACCTAAATGATAACCTACGTAGCTTTCTAGGTTAATATGGTTTGGTTAATGGGCTTAATGGGTTAAATCCACATCAGATTTACATCTCTAATTTTCGTCACTTTTAATTCCTCAAAATGTAAAATTACCAAAATACCCTTTAAGTTACCGGTATGGCCTAAAAATATCCCGGGACCCAAACTATACCCCCGACTAGTGTTTTCTGACTATCTCGACCCTTCCGGACGCGTTGGAGCACTCAAAATGACCATACGGATTATAGATTTTAAATTCACATTTTATTATCAAAATATTACACCGTGACGCGGCGGTCCCACGCGTCTCAACAAAATTTCTAAAATGCCGTATATAAATCTCACGACAACTTTCATAATACCAAATACATATATAATCATATATGCACATAATCAAATACCAACTCGCATCTCATTAGTATTTATAACCCGGATTAATTTCCATTTAATACGCATTTAATTAATTAATCCCCAAAATAAATATAGTCAAAAGTACGGGGTATTACACATGTTTAGGGGCTGATTTAACTTTGTTTAAATATAGACTATAATTAAATAAGGTTTAATTGGAATCTTGCGAATCTATTTAATCAATTATCACACACCGCATTTATTCGATTTTACAATAATACATGTAGACATATGTGGACCTTTTGATGTTCCATCTATTGGTGAAGAAAAATATTTTTATTACCTTTATTGATGATTTATCATGTTATTTCATATTGTAATTATTGCATGATAAATCTAAATCTGTAAATTTTGTTAACATAGGCATAACTAATGTTTAGAGACAACTAGTCAAAAAGGAGAAAATATTTAGGTGTGATAGAGGTGGTGAATTTTATGGAAGATATGATGAGTCCGGGCAATGCCTTGTCCCTTTTGCTAAATTCCTAGAAAACTTAGGTCTTTGCGCCCAATTCACAATGTCGGGATCACCTTGGCCCTTTTATTCATTATTATTGATTGTTCGAAGTATAATAAGTAAGGCTAAACTACTTATAATTTTGTGGAGACATGCTCTTATGATCATTGTACACATCTTAAATCAGGTTCCTAGTGATATAGTTTTCAAAACCCCTTTTGAGATGTGGAAAAGGATGGAAACCTAATTTAATATATTTACATGTATGGGGTTTCCCATCGGAAGATATAATTTATAACCCTCAAGAAAAGAAATTGGATCCTAGGACATTATCTTCTCATTTTATGAGGTATTTTTTTAAAGTCAGAGGGATATATATTATGTTATCCTAATCATACAACCAGAATAATAAAATTTGAAAATGCTAAATTCATTGATGATGGTGAAGCCAGTGGGTCTAAAAGAGAAAGGGAAGTAACCATCCAAGAAGTATGGGTACAAATTACTATACCCCGAGTTCATAACATACCCGTTGTTCTAGCATTATCGTTGAGCCGATCAATGAATCAATTAAAATCTTGATCATTGGCCTAATTAATAAATATGAGCAACAAATTAAGGATCAACCAATTGAACAACCACAAAATGAGACTACATCTAATGGACTCGTTAAAGCGCCACAAGAATTTCCATCAAGAAGATATCAAAGAGAAAGAAGATTTGCATTTCGAAATAATTAGGTGGTGTACGTACAAGAGGCTGAACATAACGTAGGGGATATTAATGATCATATTTCTTATGAAAAAGCTGTTAATAGTGATGATTTGTATAGATTAATTAACGCCATGAATGAAGAAATAAAATCTATAAATGAAAACAAAGTTTGGGAGTTAGTTGAATTGCCAAATGGACAAAAATGAGTTGGATGCAAATAGATCTTTAAGACCAGACTTGACTCGAAAGACAATATCGAACGACATAAAGCAAGACTTTTTGTCAAAGGTTTTAATCAATGATAAGTCATTGATTATAATGAGGCCTTATCTCCAGTTTCAAAGAAGGACACTTTAAGAATCATATTAACATTAGTGGTTGATTATGATTTAGAGTTACGCACTAAATGGATCTGAAAATAAATTTTCTAAATGGGATTTTAGATGAGGACGTCTACATGAAAAAACTACAAAGATTCATAAAGAAATGAAAGGAAAACATGGTTTGTATGTTAAAAAAGTCAATATATAGTCCGAAACAAGCTTCTCGTCAATGGTACCTTAAGTTCCACAATACCATTACCTTCTTTGGGTTTTAAGAAAACACCGTTGACTAGTACATATACCTGAAGATCAATGGGAGTAAGTTTTTAATTTTAGTGTTATTTTTTAGGATTTTCGTAATGCCAGTAGTGACCTTAGTTTATTACATGAAACCAGTGAACAACTTTTTAGGAACTTTGAACATAAAGATATGGGTGAGGCATCCTTCGTTATTAGGATTGAAATATCTCGAGATATATCATGAGGAACATTGGGATTATATCATAAAGCTTACATTAAAAAAGTTTTTGTTAGTTTCAGTATGCTAAGTTCAATCCCATTACTATTCTAGTTCAGAATGGGGATAAGTTCAGCTTAAGTGAATGCCCACAAAGTGATTTGGAAATGGTGGATATGAAAGACGTGCCTTATGCTTCTTTTATAGAAGCTTGTTGTATGCATAAGTTTGCACTATGTCAGACATCAATTTTTTCATTGGAATGTTAGGCATTTATCAAAGCAATCTGTGGAATTTTCATTGGAAATTTGCAAAGAGAGTGTTGTGGTACCTAGAGGGAATCAAAGATTATATGCTCACATATAGGAAGACTGATCACATTAAATAGTTGGTTGCCCAGACTCGAATTTTAGAGGATGCCTTGATAGTATGAAGAGCACCTCTGGTTATGTCTTCCTCCTTGCTGAAGGAGCCGTCTCACGAAAAAGTGCTAAACAGAGTGTTATTGTATCGTCTATTATGGAGGTTGAATTCTTAGATTGCTTTGAAGCTACAAATCATGCATTATGGCTGCAAAACCTTATTTCAGGACCTTAAATCATGGGGTCAATATCTAAGACACTAAAATTTTATTGTGATAATATTACAACAATCTTCCTTTCAAAGAATGATAGGTATACTAAGGCAGCTAAGAATATCGAGATTAAGTACCTGTTAGTGAAAGAAGAAGTTCATAAAAAACGAATGTCAATTGATCACATTAGTACGAGTGATAACATAGCAGATCGTCGTACGAAAGGACTATATTCGAAGATCATCATGAAACATGTTGAAAAGATGGACTATAATTGATTTTAGATTAGTTGTTCGACACTATTACGTGAATTCAATAAAAATGTTTCTGATTTCTACCATTTCTATCTTTAATGATTGGATGCATATAATTGTATAACAAAAATAGTGATTTATTCAAGAGGACATTATGAGACCATTATAACACCTGACGTTGTAGGCCTAATTAAATGAAACATTGTTGTTACAGTACATGAAAACAACCATGCTCTTGAATAGAAAGGAACCACCATGATTCACATTCTTGAAATATTTTGATTATGGAAAATTATATTTATCGCTTACTGTGCACCTACTGTTACCGAATCAAATTATGAGTATATACTTATTAGGACTGAATGGGAGACTATTGGAAATTAATATTTTAATTTGACTTATATTAAAATCCAAAAGTAAGTATTTCTCTTTAGTGTGGTCTTAATAAGTCTGATATTTAATTAGGCATGTGATAAATACTAATTCTTAAGAGATAGGTTTGGTTCCTATTTTTATGCCACTTGATGCACAAGAGAGGCTTAAGACTATGGCATTATTGACAAGTAATTTCATCCCTCTTCCCCTTATATACTGAGTTGCCTTGGTCCATTTATTGTTACCTTATAACACACATATATCTAAGGTGGAAGAGAAAATTTGAAATTGATCTTTTTAAAATTTTCTCATAATTCTAGTCTCACACAAAGGGAGCATTCTAGACTGTTTCTTAAAGCATTTAGGAGCATTAAAGTCATAATTTTAGATATATTCAAGAACTATATCTAACCCTAGAAATGGACAAAGATTAATATTCGAATTATGGTTATGTACCATATTAAAATAGTAATGTCTTGAAGAATAAATATCCTAGAAATCATGCTAAAAATGTTTTAATTCATGATATAACATGTTAGTTTATTTCCTAATTACGTCTTCTAAAATAGTCTTGGATAACACATTGTTCGAGAATAAGACTGATGCCATTTTTTAATACCCTACTTAGAAAATTGCTAGCGATTTTGAGCTATTTCACCCAGATAATAAGTACTCTAATCCTAATATTTATGTATTCATATATTTGTATCCACAATAATGTGATATAATTAATATTAATTTTTGTCCTAACATTTTTACTAATTTATAAGGGTCAACAAATAACTGAGATTATCTAAACAATTCATAGAACACCATCAAACATTAACCATACTTACTAAGTCATAGAAGTAAAAGATAAAACCTTATTTTATTATTCTTTACCACAACTTTGGTTTAACTGTCAAGGATTTCCACAAAGTGCGACTCATGTAAGAGTCCAAACCAAACCAACCCATCCCTGTTAACATCATTGTACGACAAAGTCACGATTTCCCTAAACTCTTTTACATATGTCATTATCAGTTCATGTATCAGTTAAACCAAATATACAAGAGTTAATATGATATGTAACATGTTTAAGGTAAGAAAATAAAAAAAATACTGGCTTCCGTTTAAAACTAATAATATTTGGCAATGTTGTAAAATGTACAAAACAGTGGATGCTTACTTGTATTTGGTATTAAATAGAAGTCTTTTGATAAATCATACTTAGTATTATACATGGACATGATACCCCTCGAGTATAAACACAATAAAATATAAAATTTATACTCCTCTATTTTTTTTCATATTTAAATATTTTACAACTAATTATTAACATGAATTCCTGCATAGCTCTTTTCCCATATTTTTAATAGGTGGTCTAGTGTTATTCTCTTATCTTGTTAATCTGCATGATGTTTAATGGTGTGACGGTACGAATTATGAGAAGGGACAATCATCAACTTTTATACTACTAATACCTACTAAGGTTGTGATCTTATGACAATGCTATATATTATCAATATCCAACATAGTTCTTTCATATATATATATATATATATATATATTAATTATGGCCTATGTAAGGCCTCTTTACCACAGTTCTTTCATGAAAAATTTAATTTCAACTAAAAACCCAAGGCAACGCTCAAAATTACATTGTGTCAAAACCTTAATTTCTTTACCTGAATAAATTAAAAGATACAAACATTTCAGCACAAAAATATTTTACAATGTAACTTAATTGTGTTCTTAGATTTAAAGATAATTGCGTATAATGGTTGATCATCACTTTCATTTTACTTTCATTTGTCTACTTTTTTATGCAATATTATATAATGCTTATAATTTAATAAGCGGGCACTACATTCCATTTTTTATAAATTCAACTATTAATATTGGTACATGTTATTTGATAATTGTAATTTTTAAAATAAGTGTTCAAGTGCTAATTAAAATTTGGGGCTTGAAGTTTCTAATTGGTATATAAATTTTGGGACTTGAAGTTTCCAAATAGATTTTTTTTTTTTTTGGGGTTAAGAGTTCCTAATTCATGTCAAATTACGACTAAAAGTTTCAATTACTATTTAAATCATGGAACCATAAGTTTTCTTTGTTTTTATTTGGGCCCAAAGTTCCTAATTATCATTAAACGTTGGGATCCGGAGTTTTATTTGTAATTAAATTGGATATTTCAGTTCTTAATTTCTATTTTAGACATATAGTAATTTCCTTAGGGACTTGATGTTTCCAAATAACTATTTATATTTAGCGCTTGAAGTTCTCAAATCATTCAATATTGAGACCTAACACTCAGAATATTTACAATTGAGATACGATTTTTCTCATTAATCATTCAAATTTAGAACATAAAGTTACCGAAATATTTGAACCTAAAGGCTCAAAGAAAATATAATACATTCAAACATGCAGTTTTGGTTGTCTAATAAAAAAGGGTACAGACGAGAAGTCCCCAAGCAATTATGTATTATTTGAACCCAAAGCTCTAATAATTTTTTTTTCAAATCAAACTTAATGTTTTGATTATTTTAAAATATAAGGAAAGCACAAAAATTTCCATAACGGTCATTTATAGTTTGGACCTGAAGTTCAAAATAATTTGATCCCTTATGAAAATTAAAGTTTAGATATAATTGGGAAGGGCTTTCAGCGTCTCAAATAAAGTATATCACAATCAAACCAAAGTTTTGGTTATCCAATTGAAATGATATGGATTTTAAGTCCCCTAATCATCATTAATTTGAGATATGGGGATCCATAATCATTTTTATAACTAGAAGTTCACAAATTATAACTTGCATTTAGAATATAGTTATATTCTAATTACTATAAAAAAAAAACGCGAGGCCTGCAATGCTCATGTAATTTAAAAATATTTTGACCTAAAGTTTCAATAAATCAAAAATTGATCTTTCGATTATTAATTGAGTTTGGATTTTGAAAGTTCTCGAAATAATTATTTATAATTTGGACCTGGTGGAGCTCCAAATGATATTTTATTAGAATTATTTTCCAAATAAATTGGATATCAAAACATGTCTTTTTTAACTTCTTGATTTTTCATTTTCTTTATTAAATAAAATATAATTTTAAATGCTCTTTAAATAGTTAAATGTGTCTTTAACTATCATATTAATGGTTTCAAAATTAAACATGTGTTTCTTGACCTTTCACATCATTTGAGTATAAAATTATATTTTTAATTGTATTTAACTTTAACTCCTTTTTAATTTCTAGTAATTTACTATATATTGAAAATCTGAAAAATAAGCCCTTCAACCTTTAAAAAGTAAATTGTATTATCATCTGTCAAAGTTGACACCTGCACACACACACACACACACACACCCACACATATATATATATATATATATATATATATATATATATATATATATATAGAGAGAGAGAGAGAGAGAGAGAGAGAAAGGGGCTCTTGTGCGCACTAAGTTTGCACACTGCTGATGCACACCAATTTTTTTTAAAGCATTAAAAAAAATTGAGTTTATTTTTTTTATTTATATTTAAACATTTCAACGGACCCATGTAAAAAAATCAGTTCAATTTTTTTTTTTTACTATTTTTAAAAAATCAGTCAAACTTTCGCAGCTTTTAAAGTAGCAAAAGTTTGACCGATTTTTGAAAAATAGTAAAAAAAAATTTGAGTTGATTTTTTTTACATGGGTCCGTTGAAATGTTTAAATATCGCAAAAAAAATCAACTCAAATTTTTTTTTTTTAGTATTTAAAAAAAATGATGTGCAAACTTGGTGTGCACATGAGCCTGACTCTCTCTCTCTCTCTCTCTCTATATATATATATATATATATATATATATATATATGTCACTATTTTGAAAGTTACCTAACATTCCTACTCCTAATCAAACATTCCTACTCCTAATCAAACCTAAAATGTTGATATGAAAAGGTAGATAATTTAACGTCCTTGGAATATATATATATATATATATATTTATGGCACTATTTTAAAGTTTTATTTAGAAACCTCAATTAAATAGCCTCTTCCCCGAATTTAAAAAATTTAAAACTCCCATAAGAAGTGCAACGATCTTGTATCTTGCTTTTGCTTATGAATTAATCATTTTCTCCCTAGGCCACTGATCTACCATTAAAAAGATCAATAATCTGTTACTTCAATAAGGATCATTCCGGTCAAAAGATGAACCTTGGTAAAATCACATTTTACTGCTCTAATCAGTTATCTATCTCTGCCACGAGAAGAATATCTAATAGTTTTGTAATGTAATTTGTTTCCTGAGTGGACAGATTCTAGAACATTGGGGATACAAATGGGGATTGTCCAACAAGGAAAAATTTACTTTTCTCTCATAATATTTTAAGGATTAATTTTGGAAGTACCTCTGTTGTATGGATGGAACTCTCCTTATTCCTTTGCTAACGATTTCATTTTGTGACACCCCGCCTAAATAAACATCTGGTGATCAGGCCTTTATTAAATTAAAACAGGTTTCTCAAATAGTTCATTCTTAGCATCACTGTCGAAAACTTTTTAATTACTAATCCCCTAAGTAAAAATTAGATCGGTGCCAAATTTTATCTTTCTTAAAACAGATAAAACAACCACGCGGAATAAAGTATAAAAATAACCATGTACTATAACCCAATCAGCAAAGTGTAAGTATAAAAGAATAAGAGTAATACCGAATAAACCATCGGCTAAAATCCCAAAATAATAGTAGAACAACCACTAGTCTGAAACTAAACATCTGAGACTGATATCGGACCAGAAGCCCATACAAAGAATAGTGTGAGATCCTGCACTAGATCTGAATGAGAGATATCGTCTAATCAAAATCCTGTAAGCATCCACTGTGGTACAGCTTCGAGTCCATGGAATAAAATCATCATACATGGCATCCTTGTGGCTGGACACCTAAAAGGTTTTGAAAATATTTTATAGCAAGAGTTAGTACTCAAAACATTTTGAAAATATTTAACAAGCATTTATCACAATATAAAATGCGGTTATTGATTACACATGTTAGGTTCTCGTACACTCTCTTGAGTTTACTCACCCCTCATCTTTTGTGCACACCTAACGTTCTACACTTAGCCTACCTAGCCATATCTTCCAAGCTAACTAGGACTAAGTAATCCTCTGACCTTATCTATACTTAAGTTCTTGTATCGCCCACACAGTACATCCATTTCATTAACATCTCACGAAGGTTAATTAATACTCAAGTAACATTTCACCTATTTTATGTTTCAAAACTCCTGATTTAGTTTCACTACTAAATTTCTACAATTATCACAATTTCTATCTTCCCACTTTTGTAATTAAGTTCCACTGCTTAAATTACTAAATAGATATTATCTATCTAACGTTACGCTTCGTAATTAAGTTTCACTACTTAACTTACCACTTCAGTATATATCTTTAAATACATAACATATATCAATATACTAATACGCAGAAGTAGAATATCATCAAGTATATATTTCACACACAATATATACTACATATCAGTCATTACTATTTTGTTCTTTTTACACACGTAAAGGACTCTTGGTTCGGAATGATTCATCGACCCCAAGTAAGAATTGGTTCGGAATGATACATCGACCCTAATTATTTATATACACAAATTCTGGCTCGGACTCTTTCATCACGCCACCAGTTCAAAGGTTTGGTTCGACATTTTACATCGACCCCAAACATATAATAACCCTATGTTAGTTCGGAATATCTCATCGACCCTAACATAATTAATTTAGGTATACTTCTCGACCTAAAAGATCATATCATTCATTAGGTACATGCCCGACCTATTAATTAAGTTCGTACGTAATATTTTAATCTCTTATATCTACCGTACAATATTCGCTTTACGATTTATCTCATTAATCGCATTTATTTGAGTATTCACACAACTCTAAGGGTCCTAGTTACCCCTCACGTATAATTTCAGTAGTTATTACTTACCCTACTGGTCTATTACTTGAATTGACTTTACCTCGCCTCGTAACTCAATTCCGAATTCCCCGATATTCTACTAAATCGGATTATTCTCATCGGTCCATAATCCAAGCCTTACACCCAATGGCCTTATCGGACCTCAATAATATACCTACTGGTCTTATTCTCACTCCCATATAAGTATAATATAAATCCTAGGATACTCATTCATTCCCGAAAATCAAATAAACCTTAAACACAGAAATTCAGGAAAAACAACTTACGTCGATCGATCGACTACTGGGTTCGATCGATCGACCTAGTCGATCGATCGACATTCGAGATCGATCGATCGGTCGAGCAGGGACAGACGCAATTCGTCTTCTTCGTTAACCTCTTCCTCCACTAACAAATCTCCAAACTTCATTATAGTCCACCAAACTTCGACCCAATGATCCTAACATGTTTCCCTATATACTAGGACAATTTCTAACGTTTCAAAAAATCAAAACCTCAATTCCTTTAAAGAAATAATGAATTAAACCCATAATTTCTTAAAACCCTAGTTATGGTGTTCTTCCCATATATTCATTCAAAACCCAGATTTTATTCCGAAAAAAATCATCAAGTCTACTCTGAATATTAATCCTCTACATATGTTAAATCATTCTACATGCGATTCCTATCCCAACATGTATAAATTTCATTATTCTCCTATCAAGATATTGATTTAACAAAACTATTCAAAACCCTACACATGGATATTATAACTTTATAATATTTTTGCAATAAACAACTTGCCTTGACAGAGGGAATCTGATTTCGTGGATTTGATGATGGATTGATGCTTCTCTTCTTCAATCCTTCCTTCTTTGGCTCCTAGGGTGTAAGATCCAAACCCAACCTTCTCAAAAGCATCTTCTAAGCCTTGAGAATGGTTTTGACCTTCTCTCTAATGGTATTGGCGTTTACATGGTTTTTTTTAACCCTAACCCCTCTTTCATACGGCTGATAAAAGGCTATAAAATTCGTAGGCATCCATACCCTCTCATGTTAAAAGACTAAAACGCCCCTGAACAATCTCGGTTTAGTCCAAAATTACCCCGACACTCAACTAGTACCCCCGGGTATACTATTTTGACTAATTTGACCCTTCCGGACTCATCTGTGACCTCTAAATTATCATTTGAGTCACTCAAAAATATTACTCGTTCTCACCCCAAAATGGTCTACACGCGTTAAGTAACTATTTACTACTCGTACTAAGTAAATGTAATGAGACAATATAAATCGGTATCTATCTCTCGATTAATATTCCATGATTACAATTTTTAATAAATCTCATTAAATTACTCCTCTTACGTAATTTAAATTAAGCAGTATTTTCTCATTTAATTCTCCAATTTAATTAAATAGAATATTCAGAAATACGGGGTATTACACATTTTCACAAATAGTTTTTCAAACTGTTAAGTAAATAGTTGTGGAGACAATTTTGATACTTTTTTTTTCTTTTGATTTATTATACCTTAAATGAAATGTTAACTATACGAAAAGTTGTCTGGTATTTTTATACTCTTTATGACTAATTGAAGATTAAGTGTACTATTGAAAACAAGGTTTGGAGAGTGAATGTGATGCTGGAATAGTTAAGTACCCCATTGTACAAATTATGCACAAAATCTGATATATTATTTTTGTAGTGAATTTACTTCTTTATCTTCTCCCACATCTAACCTTGATTTTTACAATGAATTTTTTGTATTCACAATTCCATTTACTTTTTTGATTGTCCAAATTTGTCTCGAGTGATGTTGTTTAATAAGAATAATGAAAATTATCAAGTACTTTGCTCATTCATATAGTTCACTAATCATAATATTCATGATATTCGCAGGTGATCTTCAATTATATATGCAGGAGGGAGATGTAACTAAACATTTTTCGGTAGATCAAACTATTTTACAATTGAAGACACGAGACTTCTTCTTTTTAATACTTTAAGATTGTTTTACCAATAATGGTTTGTTGTGTACTTATATTTCGATCACCGACGCCTCATCATATAATTTCGACCATCAACATGAGTTCGGAGTCGATGATCATCAATACATACATGCTTGAGTTTTCCTACCAAGTAGTAATTGATCATATACGATTGGGGTTCTTAGTCACAATTTTGTATATCGAAAGTTGTTATTATTTTTTATTTGTTTGATGCATTTGGACTATTTGGATATTGTTGGATTGATTGTTATCCCTCAAGCAGGGTGGATAGTCCAATAAACAAAGGAGATTATGTCCATTTTTTAAAAATAAAAATTGATACTTTGTTTTTTTGAGGTACAATGTGAATTTGATTTATTAATATTGTATATTTCATGTTATATGTGAATTTGTTCGGGGAATTTAGTATATACTTTTGTATATTCTTTGTTTTTCCTCTATAACTATTGATGGAATGTATGAAATATTATGCTTGAAATTAATGGATGGTGGTGGTGTTATGTCGTAAGAAATAAGGAAACGAAATATTTGTCATTTTACGATGACGTACTTTGAAAATTTCCGCTGTGCCTTTAGGCACGGGCATATACTAGTGTATATATATATATATGACACTATTTTGAAAGTTACCTAACATTCATACTCCTAAGCAAACCTAAAATTTTGATATAAAAAGGTAGATAATTTAATGTCCTTGGATTTAATAATATTTTAAGTACCAGGAAATTTTCAAACCCTAAAATTAGCCACGACCTCGATTTAAACATTCATAAGACAGGTAAATTAAAAAATCTTCTAGAGAAGAAAGGAACTATGTTTAAAAATCGATAACTTTGTTATATTAACTTCAACCCCTTGAAGGTTTAGTTAATTACAAAAGAGCCCCTGAAAGTTTTAAAATAAGACAACTTAAGATATATTTAACCCCTACACCCCAAACTTATAGAAAATTAAACCTTTGAGCCTCAACTAACATAAATATACTGTTTCAACCCTAGAAACATTTTAAAATTACCAAAATTTCTCTAAACGTTACAAAAAAGTGTAGCAATTATACAAATAATAAAGGATTAAAATCAAAACCTTCTTAAATTTTGTTTTTACTATTGTCCACATACTACCCCACATTAGCATAAGAGGTAAAAAATACATGGTAAACCCTAGGAACCTATGTACACTGCATTTACCCACAATTAGGTTAAGTTGGTTAAGAAATCATCTCAAATGGTATAACAATGAGGGAGAGAACTTCAGTCCAAGATTGAAATCCTAAACAGTCAAAATCGAGAGGTTGAAGATGAAGACTTTGGTCAGAAACCTTGACCACACGCGTGAGGGTACATGGCCAATAAAGAAATTTTGATTTTTTTCTAAAAATTTCAGTTAATTTTTCTAATCAAAATGGTATAAAATAAGACCGTGTTGTGATATTCCTAGACTAAATTATGTAAAAATAAGTTTTTTCCTCAAATAAATTAATTTAAAATTACAAATTAACCCCTATCAACTTGAACTTAGGAATTTGAACCCCAAACTTTGCCCATACATACATCCGACTATTTTAAGATAAAAACTCTCTTGCACCAAACTTTAAAAATGAGCTTAAGGTCACTAATTTGAAATCCCAAGATAATTACAAATAATCGCTCGAAACATTAATAAAGACAGTCTTAAATACAAAACTGACTGATTAAACCCTAATAATCATATACCACACATTGTATAACAGAAAATCAAGCCCTAATTCTTCTGAATATTTCAGTGTGACAGCAATTCAACCGAATACCAAGAAAGTATATTTTCTTACTTTTTCAGTATTATACTTTGCGTATTTGAAATACTGCTGTTGATATCACTATGTGATAGACACATTTACTATGATTATGTGCATGTTATTATATTTCCATACTACATATTTCATTAACCATCATCAATATTTGAATTATCAGCAGTATTTAAATTTTAGAATCAATTTTAATCGTTCTCACCTAATAACTGAGATGATGCACCGTATTGATTCAGTTTGCCCTTAAACTTTTGTGCCATTTTTTTACTATAAGCGTTGGTATTAACTTGGAAGTAGACAAATGTGTTGCCCCACCAAAATTTCTACTTGAACTATTGGTCTCAGATGATTGAGAGTCATAACGACAGCTACATACGTATGAGTGACACTTTAATTGTGAGTATAACAGGTTATTTCCCACAAATGTTTTGGGATTATTTATGATAGAGTTAAACTGGTGGTTTAATTACCTCTATACCTTTTAGTGCACTAGTAAGAATATGATTATTAATTCAAATTCTTTTATTTTCTTCAAAATATGATTCTAACTAAACTGGTTATGTACCGTATTTTTCTAAATGGACTACTCATTATGGAATTGTGAATTCTCAAAGTTTTGATGTTTATAATTTGATAAATATGGAATTATCAACTTATCAATGTCATCCGTTTTAAACATTAATTCTATATGCACTCCACCTCTCATTTATATTTATATAATTGTTATAGAAATGGTAGAACCTGCTTAGCATATTTATGTAATTCCTTCCTTCTCCAGATGCGCCAGGAGAAAGGAAATAGTATTTATTCCCTACTAGAGACAAAATCCGATCACCTGTTTGCATACACTACACCAAAATGGTCAAATTGGCACCCTTTAAGCGCTTAGACAATTGGTTGGTGTCACTACTAACTATGAGCGTATAAGCTTCCTCAACGTTTGACCACAACAAGGAAAATAATTCCTTCATCACCACATTAGGGCTATATTTCTATAGGGTGATGCTATTCGGATTGAAGAACGCTGAGGTGACTTATCAGAAGCTTGTGATAAATATGTTCAAGGAGAATTTAGGTGGCACGATGGAGGTGTATAGATATGACGTTCTTATGATAGTAAGGAGAACACCTTATAGACCTAGAAAAACTTTTAAACTCCTTCATTATTATAGGATGAAGATAAATGTGAAAACGTGCCCCTTTAGGGTACTATTGGCAAAGTTCTCCAGATACTTAGTTAGTCAAAGAGGTATCGAGGAAAACCCTAACCACAATGAATCCATAAAGGTGGTGTAGTCCCCAAAGTTGTGCGTGAGGTATAGAAAATGACTAGCATGATAGCCGCCCTCAACTGCTTCACATCAATATCCACATAAAAGTGTCGACCTTTCTTTCAATCACTTAGGAAAGAAAGTATATAATGATGAATTCCCCAGGGAACTTGAACAAATAAAAAACTATTTGAGCACACCACCATGGCTGAATATTCTAGATGATGGAGGCCCTTTAGACTTATGTCTAGTAGTGTCTAATATCACTGCAAGTTCAACCTTGGTTTGCTAAAAGAATCGGGACCTGGTGATAACCACTAGGATGTTGAAACATTACTTTTAGGCACGCACTATAATAGTTCTAAAATACTTTCATCTAAAAGAAATGCTTATCCAACTGGTTGGTAGAACTCAAAAGGTTTGATATCCACTTTTAGGTTAGAACCTCAGTTAAGGGGCAAGACATAATAAACTCTGTTGTCAAATGTAAAGATCTATCCTACAACCGATCAAAGAAAGTGATTGATGGGTACTATAGATTGTTGGGGATTTAAATTCTCTTGGGATTCGAAGCATCCTACAACAAAATTGAGTATGAAGCCTTACTCACTGGATTACGAAAATCACTTTACATAGGAGACGATCACCTTGATGTCTTCTGCGACCCAAGGCCAGTATGAAAATAGATATTAGGAGAATACATTTATAGGGATTAACACATGGTTGCATACCTTAAAGAAGTCCAAAACTTGGTTGGCCAATTCAAGCATATACAATCGCAACAATTCCTGAGAGGGAATAATAGTCATGTAGACGCACTTGTTATTTTCATTTCAGCCGTTAATGGGGATATGCAATAGAAATTGAAGTGGAATTTGACACCCCTATTATTAAAATAATGGGTGGCCATACCTCTAATAAAATAAACAAGAATGTCATTTGGCTCATTCTTAGCATCCCTATCGAAAACTGATTCATTACTAACCAATTATTATTCAATTAAGTTGTGTGTCAATTTCTTTTATCTTTCTTATAATGGAATAAATCAAATTATAAAGAAAACCATTCACTATAATTCATCTAGATATATAAAGAAATTCACAAACACATATCTGACTACTAAAAACTAATACATGCCAATTAATTGAATAAATCATCGGTCTAAAATCAATACAATAATTATAATAAACCGAAATAACTAAAATGAATAATGAAGTCTGACATTGGGAAACATGCCTGAATAGTAAAGAGAAGTGTTCTATCTAGAACATAAAAAATATGATATGACTATATCAATTCCTTACAACATTAACAATTGTCACAACTCTGATAACTTGGAAAGATATTAATGTTTGGCATCCGTGTGGCTGAACACATAAAAGATTTGAAAATATTTTAATATAGGTGAGAGCCAAAATTGTTTTGAAAATATTTTGCAAGTAATTAAAATGCATAATATATATGAATACTTTCTTCTATATTTAAATTGGTGTCGAACTCACAGAAGATAATCCTCACCCCTGACCTACAGTGCGCACCTAAAGTATCCATTTTAATCCCTAGTATGCTATTTAGTTTAACTAGTCTCAACATACCCTTAAGTCCATACGCTACCATGTGTAACACAAATTTTATATAATTCACCTTCTCATTTACTTAATAATTATAATTAATCAATTCATTTCAGATAACTTTCAACAATTATAATTCTCAATTTTAATTTGTCGATTCATTCCAAATAGTTAGTTATTAATTCAATGTTCACACATTAGTGACATAAATGCATATATATTTTCCTCTCTCTATATATATTTGTTTTTCCATATCACATAAAGTACACATATAGTTCACTCACTATATACGTGTAATTGTAGTCCACAGAGCATTACCTCGCAGATGAAAATCTCTAAAATGCCATCATGCTCTAGGGCATAGACACATCATCCTGGGCTATCAGTTCAGAATCTCACCACCAAACTCGAAAATTGCAAACGTACGGGAGGCGGTCCTAGTCTTGAGCCAGTGAGTCATGACCATATCATAAATTACCTTTTACTACATATCCAATCTCATATAGGATGGGTATGCATGGCCCAATGACCCTGGGGCCGATACTTCACCTTCTCAGATTCGTTAGGAGAGATCACTCATGGCACGCAACCTCCTTGATAGTACTAGAGTGGTATGTTCACATAATTATATCATACAAATAGATATAATGATACATATATATTGTCTCTATAGCCGTATATATATCTCCAATAACTGCGACTAACGCATATCACTCGTAGCACTATTCAAAATCCCGAGTCTAAACCCAACTTTAAATTATTAAATATTCACTAATTTGATCAATTTATCACTTAAAATCATATTTTGGACACGTATGAAATCCCAACCAATCCGTATCAATTTTCTAACGAATGTTAGTTAAAATTCATTATATAATTCACCGGGCATTATTCATCTCAAAATACTCTAATTCTCACCCCGGATGTATCCCGATTATCCTACGACATTTTAGCCATGTTAAATAATTTTTTCAGAAGTCCTAATTCATTCCCGAACATAAATTTTAACGCAAAATTAAATCAAGAACCATAATCCCTTAAATTAGTAGAAGTGTCTATAATAGGGCAGCCAAACCGGTTCGGCTTAAAGGAGTACCAGTTCGCCCCTAGAGACATAAACAGTTCACTATTTTTTTCAAAATTTCAGCATTGTTCAATACATTTAAATCATATTCAAAGTTAATTTTCTTGAACATTCTAATTTCTCATGAATCCTAAACATGAAATTAATTTCTTCTCATATATACTCAATGAGATTCATCATTATTTTCCCTCCAAAAATGAAATTCTCAATAACATTACAATGATTTATAATTTCACCATATTTTAATTCGGGAGTCCATCTTTCTACATGACCTCCAAATTCAATATTTCAATTCATATAAATGACCTATATATTTCATGAATTCATTTACACCAAAATCCATTTTTGTAGGAATTCCACCAAAAATCATTTTCCCAAATATGATATGAATTGAATTGTTCACATAACTATTTAGCAAGATAATCACCTCCCTTAACAATTGTAGGGTCTGAATTTTGTTTGAAGAACTTCCTTTGATGATGATAATTTCCTTCTAACTGAGCTCCCCTTGAATCCCTTTTGCCTCCTCTTGGAATACCGTTGAGTTTTCTTCTCTTTCCTCATCAAATTTTCTTTAACTATTAGTATAACACTAACAAGGCATTTTGATATTGTGGAATGACTATTCACATAACCCCAACCTTCTAATACACAGGTTAAATCCTGAAATTCCATTTTACACACATTTTAAAATGACCAAGATACCC
Organism: Sambucus nigra; assembly: GCA_949130495.1. NCBI lineage: Eukaryota > Viridiplantae > Streptophyta > Magnoliopsida > Dipsacales > Adoxaceae > Sambucus > Sambucus nigra. The sequence goes on from OX422215.1 coordinate 509,052,614, forward strand.
TTATATGGGTTCAAATTAGTCTAAAAAGCTCCCAAAACCCAATCACTACCCTCGAGGTATTTAATTTTAACTTTTTTGACTTATTCAAAATCAATTATAGACTCTAAATCATCATTCGAGTTACCCATCATCAATTTAGCATCTTCTTCACATCACGAGCCGCGGGTCCCCCAATAAGATGTTATCAACCCATCGATTTTACTCACTTACGACGTAATATAAAATAATACAATTTCATTTATTTATCACACAAGTAAATATAATAAAACATAAATATTAATCATTTCTTACTAATTCATATTTATTTAAATTCACTTTATTTTTTGCAATTTAATTAAATTAATGCGAAACCTATAATTTAAGTATTCCTAAAAATATGGGGTGGTATATGGAATACCTCGACCAATCCAGTATCAACAATGTAAAAATTTCCAAGAAATTTATTATCATCAATAGGAATTCGAGTTATATTGATCCGATCATGCACTACCTAAAGGAAGATGCCTTGCTAGTTGATAAAAAGGAAGCGCACAAAATACGTATGAAATATGCTCGTTTACATATACAGATAGATACAAAGCTTTATCGATTCTCTTTTTTAGTATCTTACCTCCAATACAAGTATCAAGACGTTGTTGAGTAGAACAACTATGAGGTTAATAAGGATATATGCGGGAGCCATGTAAGAATTAGGTTGCTAGTGTTTATGGCTATGAAAAAGAGATACCAGTGGCCATCATTGCAAAAGAACGCAGTTGCCTATGTTCAAAAATTAAATAAGTGTCAGATATTCTCATCATTAATACACTAACCTGCCAACGACCTGAAGTCTCTCATAAGTCCTTATTCGTTTGCCTAGCATGGGCCTAACATCATCGACTCATTTCCCCCACGAGTATGGTAGTAAGAAATATATATTAGTCAGAAAATAGGAATTCTCTAAATTGGTTGAAAGGGAACCTTTAGCAAGCATCTTATATGTCCATATGACCAAGTTCGTATGAAAAACATCATAATGCGATTTGTCATCTTTTAAATTATAATCACAGATAACGAAACTTAGTTTAAGATTGGCCTATTTCAAAGCTTCAAGGATGATCACGATATTAGGAACTACTACAGTTCAATGGCCTACCCCCAAAAAAGGGGAAAGAAGAAGCTTCCGATAAGAGAGTCCTTAAAGGAATCAAAAAGCATTTAAAAAAGGCTAAGGTTTCTTGGTTTGACCAACTTTCCCACATTTTGTAGGAGTTTGGAACAACATCTAGAGAATCAATGACGGAAACACTCTTTTCTTTGGAATATGGAGTAGAGGCAGTCATCCCCTTGAAAGAAGGTCTTTCAACCATGAAGTCCACCTAAGATGATCACGATCTTAAAAATGAAGAATTCAAATCAGATCTTGAGTTAAATGATGAAAAACGAGAATTTCCCCTTGTAAAAAATGCCTCATATCAATAGTAGTTGGCCACATAATACAACAGGGATTTCAAAGCTAGGGGCTTGAAGGCCAGGGACTACTTAGAAAGATCGTGGGGAGTATAAAAAAGTCCTAAAATAAGAAATTGGGGCCCAAATGGGAAGGTCCAATCAAAGTCATTCGAGACGATTTAATGGGATGCTACCACTTAGAAATAAATGGAAGGCATGAAGATTCCACGAGCTTGGAATGCAACCAATCTAAAGAAGTTCTATTCTTAAATTTTTTTCAGTTTGTGACAAAGTTTATATCATTTGTTTCAATTTTAAAGTTTCTTTAAGAAGTTATTTCAATATTCTTGCATATATCTCAATGCTTTGTTCTATGTGACAACAAATGAGTACTCAATAAAGAAGATCAATTAGTTAAATAATTTATTTTTTAATGTATGACTTCTCAATGTGATGATTATCTTATCTTAGATGTCTTCCTTTAGAACTGACTAGTTGAGCGATCATAAACCAACTATGTCTAAGTAAAGAGTTTTGGTGAATAACAAAACATGAATAATGGATTACAACTGATGAAAGGCCTATTGGGAAATCATAGGCACATATGACCACCTGGGACATAAAAATCCTCGTTGGGAAACGACCCTATAAACAGGTGCATTTTTATTTTTTGGTTCTAGGCCTAAGGTTAGATGTGATGATATCAGCTACAAGGTATGACCAAAAGACTATATATAATATAGGGAAGTAAAAATGCGAAAAAACTCCATTAACACTTTTAAGTAATTATATGGAAATTGAAAAGACAACAATCTACAATAAAATGATAAATACAGGCATATGAGTTGAAAGAACAGGATGGATCGTTCATTAAATTCCTAACTCTAATAGATGGAATATCGAATGCATGAGGAGTAACAATCATAGACATATCTATGATCCTTGACCACCCCCAAGAATCAGATTATTGATAAAATGTTGAGGTCATTAGAGTTTATGATAACCATCAAGGCTGTAGTCACCGAGGTACTCACTTATAAGGTTAACTAGAATCACATCCATTGATATCAATAAAACAGTAAGCTCAAATGGATGGTCTTGCTAATTAAGGTAACCTAGGTCGTACCAATACAATAACTCAGAGTCTTATAGGATCTTTACCACTACGATGACATTAGTCCAATCTTGTTTGTAGCTAGAATTTTAATAATCGCTCAGGGCATAATCAATATTGATAAGGTCCTCATCGTAACCCTTGATCCATACCTGGGGAGGTTAATTATGGAACAGGAATGGGAGACTATCAATTTTCTCGGTCATAGTTTTGATGGTTGTTATTTTGTTGAGCATAGACTTATTGTCCTTCTAGATCTATTTTTCTAAACAACCTTCCTTATTCACTTAGTAGGAGAATTGGCCCTTAAAATTTATAACCTTTTCATTTGAAGCCTTTCAAATTTTCTCTATTTCCTTTCTCTGTTTGGCGTTCTCTTCTTTAAAAAATGAAGCGCCTTGTCCGGACTGTTCACTTCATTTGGACTTATTGAGTATTTTAAGATCAACCTTCATATTGTAGTTCTTCTTCTCAAACATAATGACGACCTCTCTGATGCCCACCAAATCGGCATGCATAATGAAATTTCTTCTCCAATTAAAAGATATAATAGCATACAGTCTCTTATCAAATTCACTCTCTTTGATCTGGTCGGCAAGCCTTTATTCAAAGTCAGCCTTCATATTGGTTCATGACTCCTAATGATTTCATTGAGGAGTAAAAATTATGCCATGAAAAGTGGCATTGTCTGAAACTACTTGATGAAAAAGGAGAAGAAAATCCAAATATGCCTTTTTTTCTTGAGTAGAGACATTAAGACCTAAGTGCTAGTCAAGTTCATCATCCTAATTATATTGATCCTGTCTATCAAAGAAAAGTCTTCCACATCTTTCTTAAAAGATGCACTGAGAAAAGACTAATGCTAAAAGTCTTATGTTAAACTACATTAACAATTGGTTGGATATATAAGTTTGCCAAACAAAAAAAATACTTAGGATAATAAAAAAAATATGACAACGGTTGAATAAATCCATGGATTTTATTAAAAAAATATTACAAATGGGGAACGAACCTACATCATTCAGGAATAAAAATAAATAATCACCTAATCAGATACCTAAGGGACTGTCTTGTTGACCTTTTGCTTCTTGGCAGTCTATTTAGTAACCGTCTGATTCTGATCGGTAACCTTCTCCTATTTAACATCCTATTCAGCAACTATCTGATTTTGACCATCAACCTTCTACTCCTCCCCAACCATCCTATCATGCTCAAGCTCCTCAAATTAGTGGGTGGTGGGGAGACTGGATGATGCTCACAGAAAAGGTCTGGACTCTCACTTGTTCCAACCTCAATAAGAGACTCATCCCAGTCATTCCTAAAGAATACCTTTTTAAGTTATGTGATTTTCTTCTCGACATTGTCAAAGGATTTGTCTCATCCAATAGTAAAATCATCATCCCTAGTCTTTGTCACACAAGCCATGGGCTCCTAAACTTTGGCCTTAGCTTCAATTGGTTGTCTCTTGGAGAAGCTGGCCTCAACCTTTGCATTCTGGGCATATTTTTTTCGTTAGGCATCAACCAGTAGTGCAAGAAAATCATCGACCGTCTTCTAAAGATTGACCTTCTCGGCCTCGAGTATCTTAACCTTCTCATCGAGCTTCCATTTTTGGAACGTCTGGGAGAATTAAATGATTGAGAATCCATTAAAGATTTCCTAACTCTTCAAAGGCAACCTCCATGTCAACAATTGATTTTTTAACCAATCATTTCTCTCCATTAGTTTATCATAAGCAATCAACACTTAGGAAAAAAACATGCAGACAAATGTGAGAAAAATGCAAGTAAGAGACAAACACAAGGGTAGGATAAAATTTGATAAACTTACAAGGGAGAGATTCCGATTGACATTCTCCAGTAACCTAGAGTGGGGAAGGGAATAGGAAGCCACTTTATCCATTGAAAAAATCAAGACCGAATCAAGTCTTTAGCAAGGTCGGGGCGAGAAAAAACCGCTTGGGCAACTCCTCTGCCCTTATTAGTAGTATTTTTTCCACAATATCCAATTAGGGAGGAGGAAGATAGTCGTTATCCTTCCTCTTTAGAAAAGTCTTATTGTCCTTGTGAGGGAGGGGGGGGGGGGGGGGGGGGATGCTCTATATGCATAGGGTTAGTGGAACAACCAACATAACTTTTCTTGCACACCTGGCGAGAAATATCTTTTTGTTTGCCCATCGAATAAGCAATGGGAGGGGACTTGGTGCCAACTTTAGCAGCGGTCAAATTCATAACCTTACAATTGGCCATATCTCCGAAGGAGGTAATAGAAGGTACTAACATGACATCGATAGGTACAAAGTAAGACGACGTTCTTTCTTTAGGTGATGTATCCCTTTCTGAGTCCAAAGAAGTGGAAGCCCATGGATTTTCTAAAGTAATATCGATGACCGAACTTCTTCCTATTGGAATTATAGAAAAGAAGTGGTATGTCTTCTAGACAAGAAAAAATGCTGGTGACCATGGATGATTAACAGTTCCAACACTCTATTAGATAGACCAAATTGTCCAAAGATAAATAAAGTTAATGTTTCTTTCATGAGTAATCTTTTTCTTTCTCTTTGATGCAATGAAAACAAAGAGAAGTACAAAAAATTAGCCTCAAATAATTAAATATCATAAAAGCAACAAAATTGCTTTCTAACCAATGGCATCTCATCACTACATATGTGACACCCTCAGAAGGGGAATAATATTGTCAATTCATCATAATCATTCTATGATCCCAATAATCCTTATGGATTTAATGAGGTTCATGACTAGGGATAGGTTAGCCACCCTCTTCTTCCTATAATTATTGTTCTTAATGGTTGTCACCCATTGGGAACAATACATAATTTGTAAAGCGCTAAGATGGGTCCCATGTTGATCCTTAATACAACTCACCCCACTGACGTTCCTCTATATATTTGGTGCAACATGAGGTTGAAAGTCATAAAAGTGTTGACAAAATCCCAAAAGAAACTAATTTGGGGGAAAGTGACCCCACTATTAGAAACAAAAATTGAACTCAACCAATGGTCTTTAGAAAGGGTCAAAAGGCCACAAGGACCCTCAACTACCCCTACTAATACCCATAGGGGAATTTGATGATCAAGTTTGAATTTTTCCACAGTGGTTTCGTCTATAATGTACACCGTGGTTAAAAATGACAACACAATGAAAGAACTAAAAAGGGAAAGAAAAATAATATTAAAATAGAGAAAGAGTTTCGAAAGTTCTTACAAGCGGAGCGACGAAAATGAAAAACTCTCCTTTGAAATATTGCAGGTTTGTGAAATGAACTAGAAAGTGAGGAAAAGAGTGGGAACCATTGTATTATGGTGAAGGATTACCTAACTATTCCCCTAACGCATAATAATTACATGCACATTTTACGAGTGTCGAAGCAACAATTCATCGAGAAGGAAAAAGGCTCCATCTACTAGCATGCCCCTTGCTCTCTCAACCGCCAATAAAATCCTCTAATTTTAAGTATATTTATAAAACTTACCTTCGAATAAGCAAAAAATATCATGTATGTAGACATGTAGAAGTCAACAGTCCACCTAGATATAACAAATCCCAATGAACTCAAAGAGACCCCGAGCTTTGGGAGAAATTATGGGGACGATAATTATGGTAGCACATGACTTGCACGTGTTTGGTACTAAGCCTCTAAGATTCTTTCACATAAAATTAATGAAAATTTCAATCCACGGAAGTCTCCCATATATCAGTCACATAAAACAATATTCAAATTAATAAGGGATAGGTCTTAATTTAGAGGGATAGATGTTAACAGAGCTTAGTACTCTCCTGAGCTTCCATATGAATGTAAATCTGCCACTCATTAAGAGGGGCATGCAATATTGTATCAGTGAGCATAATTACAACTCTACTAACTAGTTCTTTGAGTTAATAAAAGAATAACCCCCAAACACCATGGACATAGGTATGTTGACGAACCAAGTATATCTTGCATTGTGTGTTTTTTATATTCTTCTTTCACTACTTATCTTAATTTAGCTTATGTGCATTGGGTACAAACATTGTAGGAAATTATCGTTTACACTTCATGTAATTGGGTTAAAACTGATTTGAATTGGTATTATAATCATAAAACCATGTTAATCTCATGCAATCATGTAAATATTTATACATTTTTAAAAATTTGATGAATTAGTGTTCTTAATACCCATTTGAAGACATCCACCTAATTTATGATGAGAATTATATAAACTTGTTGGATTTAGGTTAAAATCATATATTAGTATTGGTAATTATGTTTTAGATTATCTTTTATTGCGTTGTTGAATATTGGATAAACATATATGGAGGGTTGAATATAAAAAATGAGTTTTGGGGGAAGATGAAGGACGTTGTTCCATCAGATTTATTCGATTAACGAGGTTGTGGAAAATTTAATTACGACCATGTGGGAATTGGTTCCATATTTTTTAAATAGTTTTTAATATGTTATGAATAATTTACAAGAGTGTGCAAGGCTACAATTTAAGATTAGTGATTTGTTTTGGGACTTTATTGAGTGAGATTTTCTATACATAATTAAGAAAGATGTTAAGTTAGTTAATCTAGTTACAACTTAGTGACCTTCATATGAGTAGGTTTACTTATTTTGTGTATTATGTGGACCATATCGAGTATGCATTCTTGGAGGATAATTACTAGGTGGTACATTCTTATGGACCGTTAAATGGGAATCCATCTTAAGGATCCCACTAGATACAAATAGGTTTACCCTGAACTGTATAATGGCGATTATTTCGTTATTATCTATGATAAACATGAGTTGTACCTGGGACCGTGAGATGGGAATCCATCTTTGGTATCCGTTCGATAGAGGCTATTTTACCTTGGACCGTATGATAATGTTCTTTTTAGTATTATGTTAGATAGAGATGAGTTGTACCGTGGAAAGTGGGACGAGAATCCATCTTTTGTATCCTCGTAGAGAGATGTGGGTTTTACCCTAAACCGTGCAATGGGAATCCATCTTTGGTACATCAGTGACTAGTTATAAAGTAGTTGGTATACACCATACTCATGTGGATATAAATTGATTTTCTTGATTAGAAGTATATACTTGAGATATATAAAATGGTATTCAATTGAGATGAATAATGCATATTTTTGTCTAGGATAAGACACTCATGGTATTAAGGAATGTTGGGTTTGGGATAAAGTAAAAGATACTAAAAGGCGAGATTTATATGTGTAATTATATTGTAACCCTAACTCAGTTATATTCTTATACTAAGTAAGCTTGTTATTAATGTTGTTGATTTGCTATTTTTCACGACATATGCCACAATTGATGCTCAAACCTCATCAAGTTATTTTCTAATTCAAATTTTTTCTTACCTTAAATGTAGATGTCGATCTCTCTTGATCAATGTCTTTGTTACCCTTTATGTTAAGATGAGAAAGATTGATGTAGTAGTTTTATTTCGGTAGTATGAATTACATCAAGACAATTGTAGTTATGTAATCCTACTATACTATTGGATGATTTGGTATTGGATTTTATGTGGTTCAAAGGTATTGTATTTTAATTATTTACTTCTATGCATTTATTCTTATTTCTAGTCTTGCTTAGAAATATATTTAATTATTTTGATTCTCATGAGTTTGTATTAGGCCTGATCAATCTTGTATTAAATTTTATAGTGTGTCACACGACCACTCACCATGTTGTGGGTGTTAACTTATGTTGATAATGTCGGGTTTGCATTAAATATCCAAATCCTCTTTAAAGTTTAAGAACTTTTTTTCTACCAAATGAACAAGTGAAAACCCACTAAGATATATCTAAGTTCTTATGATATGAAAGTACTAGAGTTGAGGGAAGTTTCAAAAGCGTTTGGATAATCAAAATAAACTCACAAAGTACTTTTAGAGATAAAAACATATTTAAAGTTTCTCAACAATTTTTTTTACAAAAAAAATGTGTTCAAGTTTTAAGAAGAAGTAATCAAACTGCAAATAACTATAAACTAGGGTGATAACAATCAATATCTCAAAAAATACAAAATAATATTTTTTCTCTTAAGAAATATGATTTCTTAAGATTGATAGCACAATGAAAACCTTTCTTAATATTTTTCGACCTTATTTTGTTATGGAGAATAAGATGAATTGAATACGAATCTTTATACTTGCGGACACAAGCTCTAAAATTCTTGAAGGCACTCTTATCCACACAAACATGATTTACTTCTGAAATAAAACAAAAGATATGGATGAAAAAGAGATTCTTCACGTTCTACAATGAAAGCTTTATAAAATATTTCATTTTTCTATAGAAGTGAAATTGTTGATGGATCTTATCTATTCCTAACAAAATCTTCGTTGTACCAAACTTTTGGCAAAGATAGTTCACATAAGAAGACGTTTTTGTTGGACTTGGACAAAAAGTACTAGAGAAGTACCTTCATTGTAACAAAGAACTACTTTGTTGCATCGAGTTTATGGCGAGGCAGGTCATGTATTTGTCCAAAGTTTTTGAATTAATATTTTTTAGCCAAAAGTTTGAAAATATATTAGTGAACACATTAAGTATGTTTGTTCACAACCCACACACTTAAAATACATACATAAGAATGTATTTGTTCAAATTTTACAAACCAACTCACACAAAAGTTGTAACAAATATTATAATTTAAGATAACTTGTTTTATATTATGTTAAAACAAGGGTGGTGAAACTAGGGAAATCTAAGTCCTTTACCTTTATTCTAATGTGGAAATCTCATTGGTCATGGTATGAGCTAGATTTCAGATGTAGGCGAAGAAGTCCGATCTTGTAGTATTGAACATAAAGCCTTTCGGGAAAACTTAGATTATGACTCAATGTGATTTGGAAACCCTCCAATATTGTGTATCTTTTTAGAAAAATTGTGCTCTTTCAATCTCTCCATTTGTCTATTATGTGATAGACCACATAATACAAAAGTTTAAAAATAAATGAATAAAATCTATTACTTATGACATGACTTGTATGACCAAACACATATAATGATAGATAAAACATAACCATTCATAACTCTTAAACTTATTGTCCTATCAAACATTAGCAACTACATCAAGATCCCAATTCACAAATAATTGAATATAAGCATAGCTAATCTAATTACTAAGTAACATATTTCATGTTTAGCTAATATCTTAATAATGTTCAATATATAAATGTCATTCCATTAGTTGTTTATTATCATTTCATTTACAGATAAACTACGTCATAAAATCACATTATTATACATTCTCTTCATCATCATATCTCTCCCTTGGGAATTTTCTCCCCCTCAAGCAAGTCTCTCCCCCATTAGTGTTTTCTCTATAGGAAATATTATTATTAAGAAGGAAATTATTATCAACATACCTTTTATAGGAAGGATAATCAAAGCCTATGTTTGTTCGAAGATCATAAGTTCATGATAGTTGAACAAAATATTTCAACAGACCAAGCCCTCATTATAGAAATCAGGCAAATAATTTTAAAAGAGGAAGTTCTTTTAAAAACTAAAGGGAATAGGTGTTTTTCCAAAGGAAATATGAATTTTTCTCATAAACCTTTTCAGACTTTCAAATGCTCCTATTTCCTTACAAAAGGACATTTGGTAAATTTTTTAGACACTTCAAGTAGATTAGCAATTGTAATACCCCGTAATTTTAAATGACTTTTAAAATGGGTTATATTTTAAATTAATGGATTAATTAGATTTTATTATTAATTAATTCATTCGGGTTTATCCGGACGATGGATATTAAAATGGATGATTCTGAATATTACTTAAAGATATTTAGGTAATATATGAATGTGATGTCATTGATATGACTGTACGATATAAATTCGGTAATATATATTTTTAGTCAGACGCGGTATGGGACGTGTCGGGACTAGTTTATTAAATTAAAAAGGAAATTTATTTTCTATCGATCTAATAGTCATTTCGACTGCGTCGTTTCGTCCGGAAGGTTCGAAATAGTCAGAAAAGTCTATTTGGATGTTAATTTGGAGTCTCGGGTCATTTGGGAATGAATAGACAACCCGAAAGGGCATTTTGGTCATTTTTCTAAGGGGGATGAATAGTGATTTCGGATTTGGAACTATTATAAGTATTGGTAGATTAAGTGTATGGGAGTTATTCATCTCCTCTTCACAAATAAGAGCAGCCATCTTCCTAGAGAGAGTGTAAGAGTGCTTGGGAAGGGAAAAGTCACTTGGGAAGGAGAAGAACAAGAACCAAGGTTCACCACCACCAACCACCACCGGAGTTTGACCGTAGAAGGGACAACCAACTGAGATATACTACACCAAAGGATCAGACCTACAAGAAAGGCAAGTGTTTGATAATGGAAAATTAAGTTTGTATATTGTCCATGTTAGAATAATATGAAAAGAGAAGATTATTATTGTTTGGAAGAAATAATGGAGTATTAAATGGATTTCTGGAAAACTGAAATGATATAGGAATTGAACTCATGTTTTAGGATGTTAATAATCCACGAATTAGTCAGGAATCTGTTGAAGATATTATAAAAACCATTGATGTGTTCTTGAAGATGATATGTTAATAAATTCTGGAAATAAGGAGATAAACATGCTTTTTAATCCAATCCCTTGATGATTCTAGGATGTTTAGTGTACTGGAAATCGTTCATATATGTTGGAATATCATGTAGTAATAATTATAACTCATTTTGGAGGTTAATATGAAGGTTTGAATGAGTAAAAATGGTGAAACCCGTAGTTGCAGAAAATGCAGAAAATCAGGCCTGGACCTGAGGGATCGATCGATCGACCCCTGCCTTCGATCAATCGACCTCCCCAGTTTATGTAAAGTTGTTTCTTTTTAAATGTTGATTCTTATCCCAAACCTTTTTTGGATCTTTGGTGATTATTATTTGGATATTATGGGACCTAGAAAATATCAGTAAACCCTTGTTAAGTTGTGAATTAATTTGATTTGGATTCGAGTGATGTAAATGATGAAAATTGTATTGAATGGAATTTCGGTTGCTAGATTCATTTGTTAAAATTCCAAATGGGGATGGATGAGGATTTAAGATAGGACCAGTAGGGGTGATTTTATATAACACCTGGGTATCCTTAAGTTTACAAGAGGGTTTAATCCTAAGTGAAAGAATATGTGTTTATAAGAGATTTGAAACTATCGGTTTTAACCTTAATTAAAAGGAGAACTAAACTCGTACTAGTTTGGGAGAAATAATGTTATAGACCAGTAGGATATTAGTAACTTCTTACTGAATATAAGATGAGGAAAATCCTATTTGAATCTTGCGAGATTGGAGCTTAGAACACATTTTGATTGAAAGAGGTTATGAGGTTATCCCGATTGCATAGTTAGTTTTCGGACCTCCTCGATCGACAAAGTTAATTAGTAGTGTATTGGAGGGGTTCCTTGTTTGGATTTCGCTTTGCGAGATGCTCCGCGCATGAACCTTAACGACGTCGGTAGTGGAGAGATGTTATAGGATGCGAGGATAATTAAATTATGAAGTAAAGATATGGTATTATAATGCTACGTATGGGAAATATCTTAGGGTAGTGATAATTACCTTATTGATATTATATTATAGGTATGATAATACCTATTTGATTGATTGATGATTATGTGTATGACATACCTAGCTTACTTGCTATCGGTGGGAGGTTTACGCGTGAGGGCAGTCATATCCTGATGAATCCATGGGATATTTGATTTGTCGCTCGAGAACATAGGTCTATGAAAGACTTATCGGGGAGTTGATAAGTCCGCTGACTGTGGGTACGTAGGTATGTGCGTGACCCATGGATACGAGAACTATGTTCGCCTCCAATTTGTTTGTTGTTTGTGGTTCGTGGAATCTTACCGAACCTGTAGTCCCCTATTCAGCGACATGCGATGATGGGACATGATAGCAGAGTAATGCATTGCACCACAGCTGTGACCCGGGGTGCTGTATTATATATGAATATATATATATAATGGATTAAATGTTTACATGATTATATATTGTGTTTAAATTTATCTACGGTGATAATTGTAGATAACGGTGAATAGAGAAAGATAATGGAATTAAGTTAATGAATGTTTATTCTTAAAGAATTGAAAAGCTTAACTCATATTAATGAGTAATGATTGATGTTAATGAGAAACTAATAATATAAAGGAGTTATGAATAATAATGTGACGTATGGTATGGGACATACGGGGATTATGATATGGGAACGGAATTATAATATGGAGATTAGAAAAGAGGAACCATTAACTAGGAGGTTAATAGGAAACGTTAAGTGTGCACTCTAGTTGAGAGGTGAGAATTGCAAGTGAGAGTGGGATCTAACATGTACATAATAAATGCTTTATTGCACTTATTAAATACTTGTTGTTTTTAAAATAATCTACACATTCGGGCTCTGACCCGTTTCCTTGCATATTTTCTCTTCTATTGTATCTCTATATCAGGTGTCCAGCAACAGGGACGCCAACCATAGTTGATTTCGTCGAGCTATGGAGCTATGGAGGTTTTTCTTAGACGCTTGTCATCTGTTGATTCACAGTATTCTTAGTTAGGGCATGTCGCCCAAAGGATTCAGTTATCTTTTCTATTGAGGTCAAATTCTATTGTATTCAGGACTTTTAAATACATTTAACATTGTTGGGATTATTGTAAAGGATTTATATTATTTGGGAATATTTATTCCAGTTGCATTTAAATTCTTTTGAGTTATTTATTTAGTGATCTGTGTTGTAGAATAAAATGTGTTTTGTTATTCTTAAATTGGAAAAGGGATTTTGTTAAATTAAAATTTGGAAAGTTTTTAACACCAGCTTAATTGAGTTTTGGGTGAGTTGTAAATGTTTTCGAGAGTGATGCTAAGAATGAGCCAACTGTATATTCTGTTTTAATTTGGTATGGGACTGGCCACCCGGTATTTAATTAGGCGGGGTGTTACAGGTGGTATCAAAGCATCAGGTTCTAGTGTCCTTTAGGATCTTTACGTCTTACTGTGTCTTCAGCTTAGCGTTCTTTGATGTAGAGCCCTATGAGTAGGATTATTGCTTTTCTATTTACGCCTACAAAGGTATGATGACTACGACCGAAGTTGCTGTAATTGTCGCTCAGGCAGTCAATGCGGCTTTAGCTGCTGTTCAGCAGGCTCCATCACCAGCACCGGCACCGGTTGTGCCACTCGCGCAAGGGCAAGTGTTTCCTACTGCATGGGAACGAGAGAGGGATGCCTTTCAGAAAGCGCACCCACCTGAATTTCAGGGAGGATCAGATGTTGTGACTGTTAGCCAATGGAAGAAAGATATCCAACGGCACTTGAGAATGATCGAATGCACTGAGGTTCAACGTCAGATACTTGCCACATTCAAGCTAGTAGGGGCAGCTTTGCAATGGTGGGAAGCTATGACCACTATGGAGGAGAGGGACACAATGACTATCCAATACTTTTGGATACGGTTTGATGGGAAGTATTTTCCTTCCGCCATCCAGACAGAGATGAGGCGGAAGCTATTTGATTTGAAACAGGGAGAGAAAAGTGTGGCAGAATATGAGGAAGAGTTTACGAGATTAACTAATTTGGTACCAGCTGAAGTACCTACTGAGGAGAGGAGAGTCCTAATGTTCACTGATGAGTTGAACTATAAAATTCGACAACATTTATTGGGAAATATTTTATTACGTACGTATGGCAGATGAGGGCCAATGGACGGATAGCGGAGATTGTACTTAGGAGGTTATGAAGTATGTTCGAGTATTATGACCGTAGTCGAGGTCACCCCTATTAGGTAAAAATTGAGAAGAATCATCAGTAGAAGTTCATGAAATGCGTGAATTGTGTATGTTCCCTAACGAAGGCAATATATTGAAAGGATTGGGTATATAGGGGTGTGTGGTTAACTAGAACTGAAAATTTGGGGTAAAATTTTTATTGACTCATCGGAGCAAAGTTATAATATTTGGATTCAACAACCACCACCCGCGAATGAGGGTATGTTTTCTATCTAAGGAATTATGAAGCGTATATTGATTTTTTTACGATTAATGTTGTGTGGGCAAAAAGGGTTGCTAAACTTATCCTATAGCATCGTTATTTACGTAGACTCACTGAGGGGTGTGGGACACCTATATATTACATGTTATCAAATGGGTTTGATTTGTATCATGGGATTACTTACCTTGAGCATGTCCGAGTGTGATTCGACTATCGGCGTGCATTGATTTGTGTATATGAGAGCATATGTCTGCATCTTGTCTTCTATAAAAGAGTAGATGCGTAGACCCTATTTGAAATCGATAAAAACCAAATTTTTGTTTTTAAAATTGAAAAACCTGATATTTTTAAACCAATTTTTTTAAATATTATTGACTAAGGACCTTAGGAGTTTCGATGACCGACTACTTTAGGAAGTAGTGTATCGGGGTGGTTCCTTGTTTGGATTTCACTTGCGAGACACCCCACGCATGAAATTAATAACCGTTGGGAGTCGAAATAAGATAGGTCTTTGGGAAACGAGTTTATAACCTTTGCGAAACTTTTAATATTGAAAGCGGTACGAGAGGGTGTATGGGCGCCCTGGATGACTGGATTGTAGTATTTTCCATAATTGTGAAAAAGGTAAGTAATTGAGACTTCAGGATTTATTTGTTCACAACGAGAGGATCATTTTTTTTCTGAAGTTTGTCACGAGGACGGTATAGGGAAGATTGGGTAAAGTTTAAATTTGATTCAGTTGAAACTATAGGGTGGGGCTTGGCGTATAACATCGATAGGGGTTTTGTTAATGTACTGTATGGGCGGTACATCTTGGATTTCTTGCGATGTGAGATTTATACTCGGAGTTGACCTTACCAATATGACTTATATTCCTGAATTTAGGGACGAAATTCTGTTATAAGGGGGGGAAGTATGTAATACCCCGTAATTTTAAATGACTTTTAAAACGGGTTATATTTTAAATTAATGTATTAATTAGATTTTATTATTAGTTAATTTATTCGGGTTTACCCGGACGATGGATATTAAAATGGATGATTCTGAATATTAATTAAAGATATTTAGGTAATATATGAATGTGATGTCATTGATGTGACTGTACGATATAAATTCGGTAATTTATATTCTTAGTCAGACGCGGTATGGGACGTGTCGGGACTAGTTTATTAAATTAAAAAGGAAATTTATTTTCTATCGATCTAATAGTCATTTCGACTGCGTCGTTGCATCCGGAAGGTTCGAAATAGTCAGAAAAGTCTATTTGGATGTTAATTTGGAGTCTCGGGTCATTTGGGAATGAATAGACAACCCGAAAGGGCATTTTGGTCATTTTTCTAAGGGGGATGAATAGTGATTTGGGATTTGGCACTATTATAAGTATTTGTAGATTAATTTTATGGGAGTTATTCATCTCCTCTTCACAAATAAGAGCAGCCATCTTCCTAGAGAGAGTGTAAGAGTGCTTAGGAAGGGAAAAGTCACTTGGGAAGGAGAAGAACAAGAACCAAGGTTCACCACCACCAACCACCACCGGAGTTTGACCGGAGAAGGGACAACCAACTGAGATATACTACACCAAAGGATCAGACCTACAATAAAGGTAAGTGTTTGATAATGGCAAATTAAGTTTGTATATTGTCCATGTTAGAATAATATGAAAAGAGAAGATTATTATTGTTTGGAAGAAATAATGGAGTATTAAATGGATTTCTGGAAAACTGAAATGATATAGGAATTTAACTCATGTTTTAGGATGTTAATAATCCACGAATTAGTCAGGAATCTGTTGATGATATTATGAAAACCATTGATGTGTTCTTGAAGATGATATGTTAATAAATTCTGGAAATAAGGAGATAAACATGCTTTTTAATCCAATCCCTTGATGATTCTAGGATGTTTAGTGTACTGGAAATCGTTCATATATGTTGGAATATCATGTAGTAATAATTATAACTCATTTTGGAGGTTAATATGAAGGTTTGAATGAGTAAAAATGGTGAAACCCGTAGTTGCAGAAAATGCAGAAAATCAGGCCTGGACCTGAGGGATTGATCGATCGACCCCTGCCTTCGATCAATCGACCTCCCCAGTTTATGTAAAGTTGTTTCTTTTTAAATGTTTATTCTTATCCCAAACCTTTTGTGGATCTTTGGTGATTATTATTTGGAGATTATGGGACCTAAAAAATATCAGTAAACCCTTGTTAAGTTGTGAATTAATTTGATTTGGATTCGAGTGATGTAAATGATGAAAATTATATTGAATGGAATTTTTGTTGCTAGATTCATTTGATAAAATTCCAAATGGGGATGGATTAGGATTTAATATAGGACCAGTAGGGGTGATTTTATATAACACCTGGGTATCCTTAAGTTTACAAGAGGGTTTAATCCTAAGTGAAAGAATATGTGTTTATAAGAGATTTGAAACTATCGGTTTTAACCTTAATTTAAAGGAGAACTAAACTCGTAGTAGTTCGGGAGAAATAATGTTATAGACCAGTAGGATATTAGTAACTTCATACTGAATATAAGAAGAGGAAAATCCTATTTGAATCTTGCGATATTGGAGCTTAGAACACATTTTGATTGAAAGAGGTTATGAGGTTATCCCGATTGCATAGTTAGTTTTCGGACCTCCTCGATCGACAAAGATAATTAGTAGTGTATTGGAGGGGTTCCTTGTTTGGATTTCTCTTTGCGAGACGCTCCGCGCATGAACCTTAACGACGTCGGTAGTGGAGAGATGTTATAGGATGCGAGGATAATTAAATTATGAAGTAAATATATGGTATTATAATGCTACGTATGGGAAATATCTTGGGGTAGTGATAATTACCTTATTGATATTATATTATAGGTATGATAATACCTATTTGATTGATTGATGATTATGTGTATGACATACCTAGCTTACTTGCTATCGGTGGGAGGTTTACGCGTGAGGGCAGTCATATCCTGATGAATCCATGGGATATTTGATTTGTCGCTCGAGAACATAGGTCTATGAAAGACTTATTGGGGAGTTGATAAGTCCGCTGACTGTGGGTACGTAGGTATGTGCGTGACCCATGGATACGAGAACTATGTTCGCCTCCAATTTGTTTGTTATTTGTGGTTCGTGGAATCTTACCGAACCTGTAGTCCCCTATTCAGCGACATGCGATGATGGGACATGATAGCAGAGTAATGCATTGCACCACAGCTGTGACTCGGGATGCTGTATTATATGTGAATATATATATATATATATATATATATAATGGATTAAATGGTTACATGATTATATATTGTGTTTAAATTTATCTACGGTGATAATTGTAGATAACGGTGAATAGAGAAAGATAATGGAATTAAGTTAATGAATGTTTATTCTTAAAGAATTGAAAAGCTTAACTCATATTAATGAGTAATGATTGATGTTAATGAGAAACTAATCATATAAAGGAGTTATGAATAATAATGTGACGTATGGTATGGGACATACGGGGATTATGATATGGGAACGGAATTATAATATGGAGATTAGAAAAGAGGAACCATTAACTAGGAGGTTAATAGGAAACGTTAAGTGTGCACTCTAGTTGAGAGGTGAGAATTGCAAGTGAGAGTGGGATATAACATGTACATAATAAATTCTTTATTGCACTTGTTAACTACTTGTTGTTTTTAAAATAATCTACACATTCGGGCTCTGACCCGTTTCCTTGCATATTTTCTCTTCTATTATATCTCTATATCAGGTGTCCAGCAACAGGGACGCCAACCATAGTTGATTTCGTCGAGCTATGGAGCTATGGAGGTTTTTCTTAGACGCTTGTCATCTTTTGATTCACAGTATTCCTAGTTAGGGCATGTCGCCAAAAGGATTCAGTTATCTTTTCTATTGAGGTCAAATTATATTGTATTCAGGACTTTTAAATACATTTAACACTGTTGGGATTATTGTAAAGCATTTATATTATTTGGGAATGTTTATTCCAGTTGCATTTAAATTCTTTTGAGTTATTTATTTAGTGATCTGTGTTGTAGAATAAAATGTGTTGTGTTATTCTTAAATTGGAAAAGGGATTTTGTTAAATTAAAATTTGGAAAGTTTTTAACACCAGCTTAATTGAGTTTTGGGTGAGTTGTAAATGTTTTCGACAGTGATGCTAAGAATGTGCCAACTGTATATTCTGTTTTAATTTGGTATAAGACTGGCCACCCGGTATTTAATTAGGCGGGGTGTTACAGCAATATTTATTCACCATGTTCTAAAGATGAAATGAGTTTTAAGGAATCAATACAATACTTAAAAGTTAACTAGAGAAACTTCAAAATGGAGTGTGTGACATAATAAAGGGTTCTTAAGGTAAAAAAAAAGTGGATTACGAAGGAAAAACATAATTGTTGTGTTGTCATTGTGTCTCTTAAATCCTCATAATCTATTACCTAGTATTTTGATAGTGGTTGCTGACGATAAATGATAAGAGATAAATTATTTTTTATTTATGTAGATAATTACAAAGGGTGTTTAATCACTTTTGGTAATGGGAAGAAATTAAGTGTGGGTGGTAAAGGTATGCTGGAAGGTCCAGAGAGAACATCTTCATAATATTCTTTATATTGAATGACTTACTATTAATCCCATTAGTATAATTTAATTTTGTGATGATGTCCATCTTGTGAGTTTTTCAAAGGGTAAGTGCTTCGTGAGGAAGGAAGATAATAGAGATTTAATGAGAGGGGTTAATTCAAGTGAGAATTGCTATGGTATTTTGAGTGAACCAAAGTTATATGTTAAAATGCTAAAGTGGAGTGCATTAACTCATGGCATTGAAGTCTTAGACATATGAACTTTCAAGATTCAAAGATTTTTGAAAAAATAGAGTAAGGGGTATTATTAGGTTATGAAAATACTTGATCAAGGCATGTGTCACTTGTCAAAAATAAAAAAAAAATTAAGAGTTCGCTTAAAAATGGAGTGATATTACTATATCTAGAACTTTAGAGTTAATACATTTTTATTCCGTTCACCCCTCAAAGACAATGAGTATTAGAGGGAAGAGATATTGTTTTTTGATGGTTGGTGATTTTTCGAGATTTTAATTTGTAAGGCTATGAGAGACAGTGAGAAAAGTGATTTATTTGAGATCATCATTTTGATTTGCAAGAAAATTGAAAATGAATAATCACTTCCTATTATTAGACTTAAGAGTGATCATGGTTCACAGTTCATTGAATTGAAGGCTAAGAAATATTTTGATGAAGTTGTGACTCAACATGAGCTTTCGGCCATTCCGACTCCACAAAAAAATAAAGTTGTTGAGAAAAAGAATCGAACAACGTAAAAAATAGCAAGTTGCATGCTTAAAGGTAGTAACTTACCTTAAAAGTTTTTGGTCGAGGCTATGAAAATGACTTGTCATTCATCTAATAGTTTCTCTTAGACCCTTCACTAAGAAGACTCCATATCAACTTAAAAAAGGAACAAACACTACTAGTAAATACTTTAAAGTGTTTGGTAGTAAATTTTACATTCTTAGAGATAGGGAGTAATTGACAAAGTTTGATTTAAGAAGTGAGAAAGTGACATTTCTTGGCAATTCTCCAAATAACTGAGCATATATAGTATAGAACTTAGGGAGAAAGAAAGTGATGGAGGCATACAATGTAATTATTGTTGATGATATCTCATATATCAATTTGGTGATGAAGTTGAGGGAGAGAATATAGATCCTAATATTGTTGTGAGTTACCACTTGAGTTGAAAGAGAGCACACTCTGTTTAAAATCCTAGAAAATCTTAAGAGAGGTGTGAAAACAATGAGTCTAATTTCAAATGAACTCAATTGTCAATGCTCCACATCTTAAATTGAAAGAAAAATGTGAAAACAAGATTTAAAAGATGATCATCGGATTGGTGCGATGTAACAACTTGTAATTTTATCCGGTAATTAATTAAATAAATTCGAAAGGATGTCTGAAAATACTCCTAATATTAGTATATATAAGTATTGGGTCGTTTAGAAGAGTCATCAAAACATAAAACTCTCTAGGCAAAAAATAGGTCCAAAATAAAAAATCTTGCTTTAAATATTTGCCACGACCTTAAACCGTCACAAATTTTTTTCCACGGTTCTGGAGCGTGCCTAACAGGCGAACTATTTTAGTTTTAATGGGATTCTAATACCACTTAATTTCCCTAATCTTTCCCCACTTAAATTAATACGCGTATTCATTCAGTTTGGAAATAGTGACAAATTGAGTCACATACTTGTCTACAAAAAACCTTCAGACTCTACATTTGAATTCCTCAAATTGTTCCTAAAGGTAGACCACCAACACCCCATATGGGATTGATTTCATGCGTTCCATAGGAAACACCTCACATAGGATTGCATTCTCAGTATTACACATGTTGCTATTACAACACTTGGATCTGTGTTTCTTTACACTCAAATACCTGAGAATGATTTAGAAACCCTGTATCATTTTAATCCATGGCCTGCATATGTTCTTACTTGATCCATGTGTTAACAATTTAAACCAATAAGATCTTTTATAAATGAGGTGCTTTAGTAGCCATTAGATTTCCTTCGATCAAATCTTGATCGTCCATTTACCTGAGACTTTCTTGATCGTTCTCTTCTTTGTATAAAAGGAGACTTCATCCTTTCATTTCCAACTTTTGTTCACCTAAATTTTGAGAGAGAAAAAAAAGAAAAGAAAAAGGGAGAGAAAATAAAAACCCTTACCTAAGTCCGGCCAAATCTCACCTAAAAATAGTTCTGAGAGTTGAGTTAGTTCTAGATTTGACAAGACCCATCTTCTCTTGTTCTTAATCTCTTGTCCAACCAAGTCACATTTTCCAAATCTCATTTTCTTTCATAGAAATCTGATATTTGTGAGTCTGTGATATACTTCACATTTTATCTCACTAGTTTTGATTTCTCCTTTTGAGAAATCACAAATTTGTTGGTTATTTTCAATTGTTATGTATCTTTCAAACCCTAAACCAACGAAATCATTTCTGACTTTGGTTTTTTAGAGTACTTGGACTTAGATCTAGTTAAGTTCTTGATTGGGGATTTACACTTTCAATTATTTCACATTTTGTGAAATATTTGTAAATATTTTCCAATAACGAAAGGGTTTAGGATCTTGGCTCTTTTATATAGCAAGATTCCCTCTTAATATGTGGATAAATTTAAAGGTCCAAAGTCTTAGTTTCGATCAAACTGATTTTAGAAATCTTCTTTACATTTTAGAATCTGTTTGTAATTTGATAATCATTTGGTCTGTAATAAGTGTGCGTGGGTTTCATGTATGTGATTTAGAGCATATCACCACTTACACTTTCCCACCACAACACTAAAAGGTGTCAGTAGAGAGATTCTGGACATTTGATTCGATCAAAATCTAAAAAGAGTGGGGTTACAAAGATGAGAGAACATCAACAACATCAGAGCCTTGGGAGAAGTCAGAAAATGCCAGAGGAGTTGGTATTATTTCTGAACTTAGATTAGGCTTGATTGTTAAATAGTTTGTAACCTATTACTCAATTTTAGTGGATTTTTACTTTTGAGGTGTAGAGACCTCCGTGGATGTTTCCCCAACTGGGTGGAGTTTTTCCACGTTAAAAATTGTACTTTCATGCTACCTCTTCCTCTCATCCCTTTCTAGAGGCCATGTGGATTTAATTTCTTTATAAGTTTTGGTTCACACTATTTTAAACACATTTTGTGTTAAGAAATTTGTTTTGATTAAAGAGTTTCTTCAAGAAAACTGTTCGGAGCCATTTAGATAGTTTAATCTTCAATTAAATAACTTTAGTGATCATTTTTCAATTGGTATCAGAGCTTTGGTTTTTCAAATTATTTAGATCTCGAGTTTCTAAAATTATTTTCTCAAAACAAATAATGTATGAGAAATTTGAGAGATTAGGTATCATGTCCTGGCCCCCTCTCTTTGATGGAACCTATTTCCTTTACTAGAAAGTGAGGATGATTGCTTTCTTTCAAGGGACATTGGGAGATGATGTTTGGGATGATATTGAAAATGGTTATACTTTTCCTACTAAACTAGTCGCTGAAGGAAGTACTATGAGGATTAGAAAGTTACTAAGTGAATTCACTAAAGAAGAGAAACAAACTTCCCCTAACAATAACAAAGGCAAAAATTCCATATTCATGTCTATCAATGAACACGAATTTAAGAGGATATCATTATGTACTACATCTAAAGAAGCATGAGACACCCTAAGGACTGGACATGAAGGAGACACACATGTTAAAGCTGCTAAAATCCAAATGTAAATCTAGTAGTACGACACTTTCGTCATGACTGAGACTGAGTCATTTGATGGGTTCTAAATTAGGTTGACAGACATAGTGACTAAGATGCATGCCAATGGGATTGTTTATGATAGAAAGGAAATTGTCTCTAAAATACTATGATTACTTCCACAGAAATTTGATAATAAGAGATATGCAATTAAGGAGATGAATTATCAAAATCTCACACATGAACTCCTCAATAGAACATTGAGAACTGTGGAAATGGAATTAGAATTGAAGAAATAATTAACCCAGTCCCAAAAGAGATAAGCGAGTTCTAATCTTGTTTTTTATCTAAGTTGACCACACCTGAACTTAGTATACCTTACATTGACTTAGACTCCGATGAGGACTGTAATTTAGATAGTCTGGATAATCAACTTTTCTTAATGTCTAAATAGTTTAAGAAAATTGTGAAATTTTAAAATAAAATAGAAAAAAGACAAGGCAAACCTACATATCCAAACCAATCTAATAATAGGCCTCATGAGAGAAGAAAAGACAAACACCATACTGATAATCACAAGAGACCTTAAAAATGTTTAATGTTATAGATGAGGGAAGTTAGGACACATGGCTAGTGACTGTAGAGTTGACTTCGATAAAATTCATAAACATAATAGGGCACATCTATGCAAGACATGGGATGACTCAAGTGAATCAAAAAATAATGAACCTGAGTCATCTAACAATTATGACCGTTGTATGTCCTTCTTTGCTAAAATCATATACACTGATGATAAGGAACTTGATCATTCTATGTTAAATGATCTTACTCCTACTAATTTTTCTACTTTGTTGCTTGGCAATACTGATAATGACTCAAACGCAGTGTGTGTGGGACAAATGGAACGCTCTACTGCTGATGTCAATGGGAACCACTAGGGGATAGTGCACACTTAGTGACTCCGACAATGAAGACCTTCCTGACATTCACACACTGTACATAAAAACTCTCAAGAAAAGCACTAGACTTGAAAAGATTATCAAAGATCTTACCCAAAAGATAGAAACCCTAAGTCACATGATCAAACAAAATGATGAAGAACACACTTCTCAATGTCTAACTCATAAGAATGAAACTTAAAATTTTGAACAAATATTGAATAAATTGTCTGACTCAAATGAAATTTTGGAAAAGAAATACAAAGGAACATTATTAGAATTGCAACAAACAAAAGAAGAGACATGAACAGTCTTTAAAAAGTTTTCTAAATTTAAAAAAACTCTAAATGTTTTGAAGACCGTGTTGCTGAAAGTAAGACCATTTTTTATGATAGAACTAGAATAGGCTTTTGCCCCCAACAAGTCCAAGAAAATAAAAACTTTTGAACCTATCAAGTTTTTCTCTAGTGGTAAAAGACCTGTGGAAACTTGACCAGGTCTTTAAAATTTGAAAAATGATCTTGACTTAAAACAACAAAAGTTAGACATTGGTCAATCAAGTAACTATAAGCATAATGTTGAACATAAGGCTAAATACATATGTCCCCCTACTTGACAAGACGAATCGTCATTTCATCTTGTGCCACCTAAGAACAAGACTAGAGCTTAAAACCTAGACAAGCCTTCGAATAACAAGTTTCCTAAGGTTATGAGTTCTACGTGCCATCTTTACTACTCCTATTGTGATGTTTATGGACATTTCCTCGATGGTTGATATTCCAAACGTCTATGTAATCCAATATAAAACTCTCCGGATTACCATAACTTCAATTATTCTAGGAGAGGCTAAAATAACTATGTCCTTCCGAGATAGCCAAACAAGAATTCTAACTATCGAAATAGAAAGAGAAGAACTAATAATAAAAGACCATAAAAAAGAAGGAATACTAGATTCTTTTATAAACCAATTGCTCAAACTTTCTATAATACTCATAAACCTGCGAAAAACTCTTTTAAAGAAAATACAATCTCGCAAGTTTTATCAAATATGAGCTAATAAGCGAAAATTGAAAAGTATAGCAATTTGGGTAATAAAAGATGATCTATTACCCTAGTTGAAATGCAACATTATGATAAATGCTTTTAAAGCCGAGCACATGGCATCTGGATGGTATTTAAACTCTGGATGTTCCAAACATATGATCGGGGATAATTCAAACTTTCAAACAAAACTAACTTCTCCGGAGGAAAACTCTTGTTTGGAGATGGTGTATCAGCCCAGATCATTGGTAAAGGAACACTCCATGAAGAATGATTACCCATTCTTGAACATGCTCTCTTGGTAAAAGGTCTTAAATCCAATTTAATAAGTATATCATTGTTTAATGACTCCAGCCATACTGCAACCTTTTCAAAGAACAATTGCAAAATTTTAAATAAAAAAGGTGATTGCTTTATTATAGGACTCCGTACTCTAGATAATAATTACACAGTCAATCCAAGTACAGAGGTTTGTGACATTTACAGAATGGATGGCAATGAGATATGGCATAATAGGTTGGGTCACATTAATTATGAAAGTTTTAGTAAATTATGCTCCCAAGGGATAGTTAGAGGTCTTCCTAAGATCAAACCAATTTCAAACATCATATGTGTTCCCTGTCAAGAAGGGAAAATTGTTAAGGCTCCCTACAAGAAATTTAAAGAAGTTCTATCCACAAATCCTCTAGAACTCATCCATATGGACCTAATGGGTCCTTCTCATACTTTTAGTCTTCGTGGCAACAGTTATATCTTAGTTATGGTTTATGATTTCACTTGATTTACCCAGTTTTTTTTAAACACAAGTCAGAAATTTTTGGTAACTTCTTTAAAATCTTAGTTCGTATAGAAAATTAAAAGGATTACTAAGTAGATAGAATTAGTAGTTATAGAGGAGGAGAATTCATAGATTTAGGTGTCATCGAATATCGTGACTATCATGGCTACAAACATGAATTTAGTGCCCCTAAGACAACTCAACAAAATGGAAGTGCTGAGCGTAAAAATTTCACTCTTCAAGAAATATCCCATGTGATGATTCATGTGAAGAACCTACCTAAATATTTTTGGGTTGAACCCATTCGTATGGACTATCATATAATCAATCGAGTTTACTTAAGGAAAAATACCAAACAAACATCCTATGAGTTGTTGTATGGGAAGAAACCTAACCTAAAATACTTTAGAGCCTTTGGTAGCACCTGCTATGTCTGTAAGGATAGAGAACATCTGTCTAAATTTAAAAGCAAAGGAGACAAAGATATGTTCTTAGGATATTCTCCAAATAGAAGAGCCTACCATGTATAAAATCTTCGCACCAAAACCATGATGGAATCCATTAATATGGTTGTAAGTGACACTAATGTAGAAAGTAAGATCAAAGAACCAACTATATTGGATGAATTCGAAAACATTTTAAATTATGATTCTGTAGAGATATATGAGTTCTTACCAACTGAGACCCCTGAAGTACCTAACTGTGTTTCCAAAGATCATCCTTTAGATAGTGTAGTTGGTAATACTACTAAGCCAGTTCGTACAAGATCCCAACAATGTACTCTTTCTCATTATGCTTGCTTTGTTTCTCTTATAGAACCAAAGAATGTTAATGAAGCACTGAATGACCCATTGTGGATAAGTGCTATGAAGGAGGAACTTCTTCAATTTTTCATACGCGGTGTATTGTATCTTGTACCCCGGCCTGAAAATTAAAGGGTTATCAGCACACGTTGGATTTAAAAAAATAAAATAGATGATTTTGGGATGATTATTCTGAATAAATCTAGATTAATTTCCTAGGGCTAGTCTCAGATTGAAGGAATAGACTTCGAAGAAAATTTTGCACCTGTCACTCTCCTCGAGTCTATTCGCTTACTTTTTATAATAGCTTGTCATTTGCATTTCACACTATATCAAACGGATGGCAAATATTCCTTCCTTAATGGCATTTGACTGAGGAGACTTATGTATAACAACTGACCATTATCATTCAAATTATGTCTATCGGTTTAAGAAAGATCTTTATGGATTAAAACAAGCTCCTAGATCTTGGTATGAACATTTGTCTACCTTCCTTCTAAACACTGGTTTTAAATGAGGAGATAATGATCAAACTCTTTTTGTCAAACATTTTGATAGAACCATTACCATAGCCCAAGTATATGTATATGATATCATTTTTGGATCCACCTCCCCTTTAAAAGTTAATTCCTTCTCGTACATTATGCACAAAGAATTTCAAATGTCACTTATGGGGGAGTTGAAATTTTTCTTAGGGCTCCAAGTTAAACAAAATTCAAATGGATTATTTGTATCGCAATTGTCAAGAAGTTTGGCCTAGAAACAACTAAAGAAGTTAGGACTCCTATGAGTACTTCTGTCAAAGTTTTTAAAGATGACAATGCTAAATCCATCAACTCAACCATATACCTTAGTATGATAGGAAGCTTACTTTATCTTACTGACTCCCATCATGATATCATGTACTCTGTCTGCGTGTGTGTTTGATATCAAAGCAATCCTAAAGAGAGTCATCTATTACGCATTAAAATAATTATCAAATACATCAAATGAACTCTAAACTTAGGACTTTGGTACACTAAATACACTTCTAGTACTATAGTAGGATACACTGATGTTGATTGGGATGGGTGTTCCAATGATAGTAAGAGTACTTCAGGAGCATGTTACTACATTCGTAACAATTTGATAGGATGGAGTAGCGAAAAACAAAACTGCACTTCCTTGTCTATTACCGAATCCGAATATATTACCGCAAGAAGTTGTTGTGCTAAATTACTTTGGCTAAAACAAATGCTTAAAGATTACAGTATAACTAAAGATAAGTTACATCTCTATTGTGACAATCAAAGCATGATTAATATTTATAAAAATCATGTTCATAACTCTCGTACCAAACATATTAAAATCATATGTCATTTCATATGGGAGTTAGTTGAATCTAAAGAGTTAGAAATTAATTACCTACCTACTCATTTGTAATTACCTGACTTACTAAATCATTGGATTATCTTCGACTTGAATCTTCGCGCAAATCTATTGGTATAGTTATGGCCGAATAATGATTTATTGTTTCACACTTATTTTCTTTGACCTTTGTCCATTTGAGACAAAATGGGGGAGAAATTTGAGTCTACTTGGACATTCTTGCTGTATTCTCAACTAAAAATATTGATCTCAGTTATCTCATTTTTAGGAATCAGTACCTTCATTTATAACAGATTTTTTTACAGGGTATTGGTCTGTAAATAATTTAGTTATGTAATTTTCTTTTTCTAGGATAGTGGGTAGATAGAATTTTGTATAGGAATAGGTTTTTTCATTTTTTTATCCCTACGAGTTCTCGGTTACCCAAAGGAGATTTTGCCTCATATTTCCAAAGTGGGAGATTAAAGCACCCTATATCTTTGACTCACTTGAGTATGTATTATATAGGTGCTCACCTAGTTTGAAAATAGTGAAAAAATTGAGTCATATCTTTGTCTACCAAAAATCCTTCGGACTCTACATTTGAATTTCTCAAATTGTTCCTAAAGGTAGAACACTAACACCTCACCTGGGATTGCATTCATGTCTTGCATTCTTCATAATATGGGTGTGTATGAGTTAAATCCCATTAAACTAATTTTTTCATAATTTTAGGGATATTTTAAATAATTTCAATGATTTTTTAAACAATTTTAAGAAATTTAAAATTGGTTTTTAAAAATATTGTGGGCTATTTTGTAATTAGTAAAAGTTGTTAAAACTTGACTCTGGGTAGAAACCGAAAGCGCTAAATAATATTGTGGGTAAATTTTGTATTTCTAAAAGACCAAAAACACGCATTATTTAAGTCATCTTAGCCTTACATGTGTTGATATTACAATGGTTTGATCTGTGTTTCTTTACACTCACATACCTGAGAAAGATATAGAACCCTTGGATCATTTTAATCTATGGCATGCATGCGTTCTTACTTGATCCATGTGTTAACAATTTAAACCAATAAGAGCTTTTATGAATGAGGTTCTTTAGTAGCCATTAGATTTCCTTCAATCAAATCTTGATCTTCCATTTACCTGAGACTTTCTAGAGCCTTCTCTTGCTTGTATAAAAGGAGACTTCGTCATTTCATTTCAAACTTTTTTTTCTCCATAATTTTAAGGGAAGAAAAAGAGAGAGAAAACAAAAACCCTAACTATAGCTCCGGCCAAATCTCACCTGAAATTAGTTCTAAGAGTTGAGTTAGTTCTAGATTTGAGAATATCCATCCTCTCTTGTTCTTAATCTCTTGTCCAACCAAGTCACGTTTTCCAAATCTCATTTTCTTTCATAGAAGTCTGAGATTTATGAGTCTGTGATACACTTCACATTTTATCTCACTGTTTTTGATTTCTTCTTTTGATAAATCTCAATTTTGTTGGTTGTTTTAAGATGTTATGTTTCTTTCAAACCCTAAAAAAACAAAATTAATTATGAATTCAGTTATTAAGAGTACTTGGACTTAGATCTTGTTAAGATCTTGATTGGGGATTTACACTTTCAATTATTTCACATTTTGTGAAATATTTGCAAATATTTTAGAATAAAGAAAGTGTTTAGAATCTTGGCTCTGCTATATAGAAAGACTCCCTTTTGATCTGTGGATAAATTGAAAGGTCCAAAGTCTGAGTTTCAATCAAACTGATTTTAGATATCTTCTTTTCATTTCAGATTTTTTTTGGTAATTTGATCATCATTTGGTATGTATTAAGTGTGTGTGGGTTGCATGCATGTGATTTATAGTACATCACGATTACACTTTCACACTACAACAAAAAGTGTTGGTTGAGAGATTCTGAACATTTGAGCTGACGTAAAGTTAAAAGGAGTGGAGTTACAAAGCTGAGAGAACATCAACAACATTAGAGCCTTAGGAGAAGTCAAAAAACGCCAGAGGAGTTGGTATAATTTTTTAACTTTGATTAGGCTTGATTATGTGTCTTGATTGTT
This sequence comes from Sambucus nigra, assembly GCA_949130495.1. NCBI lineage: Eukaryota > Viridiplantae > Streptophyta > Magnoliopsida > Dipsacales > Adoxaceae > Sambucus > Sambucus nigra. Next base: position 509,082,414 of record OX422215.1, read on the forward strand.
AAATATGTGACATCCCACTTAAAATAATAACAGGTGGCCAACCCTGTACTACTTTTAATCAGGAATCTTAGATGGATCATTCTCAGCATCTATTGACGATACTAAAATAAATATGGTTAACTACCCAAAACTATAAAAAAGTGGATGCCAAAATTTTCAAACATACAATAAGCATATAGCTAACAACAAAAAATGACTACTGAACATAAATAAAGAGGTAAATATGCAGAATGAAGAAAGGACATGCTCATTTAATACACCATAAGTATGTACAAGAAAAATATACCCGAATAAGCTGTCGGTTCACAGACAATACAACATCTAAGGGGAAGAAATAAAAATGCTACATATAACTCTTGGGCATCAGGTCGATATACAAAATGAATCCTATCTAGATTTACAAAGAAATAGGAAACTACTAATACAAATCCCGCAACAGTCCGCATCTGTCACGACTCCGAGAACACTGGGTGGAAGAAGCTTCATGGGCGCCCTGACGGTGGGACACCTATAGTACACTATATATATATATATATATATATATAACAAGATAGAAATATAAACGGGTTAGAGTCCGAGGTGTAAAAATTTTTATAGTAAGTGTATAATATGCATAATAATTAATAAATGCTCAATTTCATGAATAAAGTGACGTCGGACTCTCATGTAGCCCCTAAATTCACCCATCAACTAAAGCGCGCACCTAATAGTATTCCTGAACCTTAATTATGCTACCCAATACAGCTTAGGGACAATCTACCTAATTGCACGCATGGCCTAGACCCGCATGACCCACCATCCTAACATAACCCCAAAATCCTATTCATCCTAATTACATATAAATATATACAAACATATATATCTTACCAGACTTTATCGGCTATAATTTATAGCTTAACCCAGTTATTAGTCTTAGCACGTCATATTGTATCCTTAGTGTTCATATAAAGGTTTCATTCTCCAAACAACAAATGTTCGAGTGCTAAGGACAAAACTTCTCTCCACTTCCAACATTGCACTACGTTTCGTCTGTGGGGCGTCTCGCAAAGCGAAATCCAAAAAAGTAACCCCCCGATACACTACTCCTTGACAATGTTGATCGTCGGGATCCATTATTCCCTCCACACACATCCTAACCTCATATACTTTTTTTTAAATTTTTTAGTACCTTCTACATTACTCAAGTATGAGATCTATTTAAATCCTTGAGGGTCAACAAATCATCGATAGTCTCTAAGTGCGATTGTTCGACCCTAATAACCTAGTACACCAAAATCACAAAAGATGTACATCTTATATAACTCATATCACCTTCACCTATAGGATATACATATGTCTATTCTGAATATATATATAGAAACATTCAATCCTATAACCACGTATACATATACACATAATGCACACTTTGCAGTACTCATAACATAAGCGGTTATAGGATACAAATGTATTGCACAATGCTATCATCTTCCAGGGGATTACTCACATGCCATCCTGGGTACCAGCGGTCAGACCAAATACCACCGACATGGTAAAAACCATATCACAACGTATGGGAAGCGGTCATAGTTCCTTACCAAAAAGTGAGAACGAATCATACCCAAGACTTCTCACCCCCAAATAAAATCACACAAAAAATAACGGACGACTATGACCTCGGGACTATACCCACCATGCTCCTCAAGCCAGGGGCCTCACCCACATCGCACAACCTCCCATGATAGCATGTGTCGGGTATGCTCACACAATAAGTATATATATATATCATTCACACCATATATACATACATATGATCACATCATATAAATACAAACCATCACACACTGTGTATACATTAACGCCATATCTATATACATATATCTATACACACATCTCTCTCTCTCTCTCTCTCTATCTCTCTATCTATCTATATATATATATATATATATATATATATATATATATATATATATATATATATATATATATATATATATATATATATATATAAAGATCCACGATCTCCAATTCGTATGTATAAAGGTAATGAATTCGGGCATATGTAGATAATTCTCATCATACTAAATAAAACTGTAACTCATGCTTACTCGATTCATTTCCTTATACGATCCCTCATTTGCAACTTACCCATCCATCACACTTATTATGTGAATAGTCTCCCAACATATCCAACATTAAGTATACTATCTTAAGATCGGACATACATATCTATCATCATGCCCATACCATCTATATCCAGATGTATACTAGTATACAATAATCATTCCGTCTATAAGTATAAACACAACCTAATAGTCGGTAATCTACGAGCTCAATCCTAATTCAACTAGACCCCCATAATACCTCGGAACATCTGTCTTTAATTGCACATTAGTGAAAAGGGACTATTTATACGAGTTATAACCTACTCATGATAGCCTACCATAATTATATTCATATAATTCGCCTATCTTTCAATCCCAAAGTCGTTTCCTTACTAAAAGAGGCATCATACCCTCATAATCCATTTCTAACATAGGCCTGAATTCCCCTAATCATCCTAAGGCACAAATAACTTAATATTATAACATAACCCTCTATAAAACATTCACTAAGAAGGTAACTAAGTGTAACACCCCGCCTAATTAAATACCGGGTGGACAGTCCCATACCAAATTAAAACAGAATATACAGTTGGCTCATTCTTAGCATCACTGTCGAAAACATTTAAAACTCACCCAACACTCAATAACGCTGGTGTTAAAAACTTTCCAAATTTAAATTTAACAAAATCTCTTTTCGAATTTAAGAATAACACAACACATTTTATTCTACAACACAGATCACTAAATAAATAACTCAAAAGAATTTAAATGCAATTGGAATAAACATTCCCAAATAATATAAATCCAATACAATAATTCCAACAATGTTAAATGTATTAAGAAGTCCCGAATACAATAGAATTTGATCTCAATAGAAAAGATAACTGAATCCTTTGGGCGACATGCCCTATGTAAGAATACTGTGAATCAAAAAGATGACAAGCGTCTAAGAAAAACCTCCATAGCTCCATAGCTCGTCAAAATCAACTATGGTTGGCATCCCTGTTGCTGGACACCTGATATAGAGATACAATAGAAGAGAAAATATGCAATGAAACGGGTCAGAGCCAGAATGTGTAGATTATTTTAAAAATAGCAAGTATTTAACAAGTGCAAAAAAGCATTTATTATGTACATGTTAGATCCAACTCTCACTTGCTATTCTCACCTCTCAACTAGAGTGCACAATTAACGTTTCCTATTAACCTCCTAGTTAATGGTTCCTCTTTTCTAGTCTCCATATTATAATTCCATTCCCATATCATAATCCCCGTATGTCCCATACCATACGTCACATTATTCTTCATAACTCCTTTATATGATTAGTTTCTCATTAACATGAATCATTACTCATTAATATGAGTTAAGCTTTTCAATTCTTTAAGAATAAACATTCATTAACTTAATTCCATTATCTTTCTCTATTCACCGTTATCTATAATTAGCACAGTAGATAGATTTAAACACAATATATAATCATGTAACCATTTAATCCATTATATATATATTCATATATAATACATCACCCCGAGTCACAGCTGTGGTGCAATGCATTACTCTGCTATCATGTCCCATCATCGCAGGTCACTGAATAGGGGACTACAGGTTCGGTAAGATTCCATGAACCACAAAAAACAACAAACAAATTGGAGGAGAACATAGTTCTCGTATCCATGGGTCACGCACATACCTACGTACCCACAGTCAGCGGACTTATCAACTCCCCGATAAGTCTTTCATAGACCTATGTTCTCGAGCGACAAATCAAAGATCCCATGGATTCATCAGGATATGACTGTCCTCACGCGTAAACCTCCCACCGATAGCAAGTAAGATAGGTATGCTATACACATAGTCATCAATCAATCAAATAGGTATTATCATAACTATAATATAATATCAATAAGGTAATTATCACTACCCAAAGATATTCCCATACGTAGCATTATAATACCATATCTTTACTTCATAATTTAATTATCCTCGCATCCTATAACATCTCTCCACTACCGACGTCGTTAAGGTTCATGCGCGGAACGTCTCGCAAATCGAAATCCAAACAAGGAACCCCTCAAATACACTACTACTTAACTTTGTCGATCGAGGAGGTCCGAAAACTTAAACTATGCGATCGGGATAACCTCATACCCTCTTTCAATCAAATGTGTTCTAAACTCCCATCTCACGAGATTTAACTAGGATTTCCTCCACTTATATTCAGTAAAAAATCACTAATATCCTACTGGTCCATAACATTATTTCTCCCGAACTACTACGAGTTTAGTTCTCCTTTTAATTAAGGTTAAAATCGATAGTTTCGAATCTCTTATAAACACATATTCTTTCACTTAGGATTAAACCCTCTTGTAAACTTAAGGATACCCAGGTGTTATATTCAATCACCCCTAATGGTCCTATCTTAAATCCTCATCCATCCCCATTTGGAATTTAACAACTGAATCTAGCAACCGAAATTCCATTCAATATAATTTTCATCATTTAAATCACTCGAATCCAAATCAAATTTATTCAAATCTCATCAAGGGTTTACTGATATTTTATAGGTCCCATAATCTCCAAATAATAATCACCAAAGATCCACAAAAGGTTTGGGATAAGAATCAACATTTCAAAAGAAACAACTTTACATAATCTGGGAGGTCGATCGATCGAAGGCAGGGGTCGATCGATCGATCCCTCAGGTCCAGTCCTGATTTTCTGCATTTTCTGCAACTACGGGTTTCACCATTTTTACTCATTCAAACCTTCATATTAATCTCCAAAATGAGTTATTATGATTACTACATGATATACCAACATATATGAACGATTTCCAGTACACTAAACATCCTAGAATCATCAAGGGATTAGATTAAAAAGCATGTTTATCTCCTTATTTCCAGAATTTATCAACATATCATCTTCAAGAACACATCAATGGTTTTCATAATTTCTTCAACATATTCATGACTATTTCGTGGATTAATATCATCCTAAAACATGAGTTAAATTCCTATATCATTTTAGTTTTCCAGAAATCCAATTAATACTCCATTATTTCTTCCAAACAATAATAATCTTCTCTTTTCATATTATTCTAACATGGACAATATACAAACTTAAATTGCCATTATCAAACACTTGCCTTTCTTGTAGGTCTGATCCTTTGGTGTAGTATATCTCAGTAGGTTCTCCCTTCTCCGGTCAAACTCCGGTGGTGGTTGGTGGTGGTGAACCTTGGTTCTTGTTCTTCTCCTTCCCAAGTGACTTTTCCTTTCCCAAGCACTCTTACACTCTCTCTAGGAAGATGGCTGCTCTTATTTGTGAAGAGGAGATGAATAACTCCCATACACTTAATCTACCAATACTTATAATAGTTCCAAATCCGAAATCACTATTCATCCCCCCTAGAAAAATTAGCAAAATGCCCTTTCGGGTTGTCTATTCATTCCTAAATGACCCGAGACTCCAAATTAACATCCAAATAGACTTTTCTGACTATTTCGAACCTTCCGGACGCAACGACGCAGTCGGAATGACTATTAGATCGATAGAAAATAAATTTCCTTTTTAATTTAATAAACTAGTCCCGACACGTCCCATACCGCATCTGACTAAAAATATAAATTACCGAATTTATATCATACAGTCATATCAATGACATCACATTCATATATTACCTAAATATCTTTAAGTAATATTCAGAATCATCCATTTTAATAACCACCGTCCGGATAAACCCGAATGAATTAATTAATAATAAAATCTAATTAATCCATTAATTTAAAATATAACCCATTTTAAAAGTCCTTTAAAATTACGGGGTATTACATACTTCCACCCTTATAACAGAATTTCGTCCTGAAATTCAGGAATATAAGTCATAACGGTAAGGTCAAATCCGAGTATAAATCTCACATCGCAAGAAATCCAAGATGTACCGCCTATATAGTACATTAACAAAACCCCTATCGATGTTATACGCCAAGCCTCACCCTATAGTTTCAACTGAATTAAATTTAGACTTTACCCAATCTTCCTTACACCGTCCTCGCGACAAACTTTAGAAAAAAATGATCCTCTCGTAGTGAACAAATAAATCCTGAAGTCTCAATTACTTACCTTTTTCACAATTATGAAAAATACGACAATTCAATCATCCAGGGCGCCCATACACCCTCTCGTACCGCCTTCAAAATTAAAATTTTTGCAAAGGTTATAAACTTGTTTCCCAAAGACCTAACTTATTTCGACTCCCAACGGTTATTAGTTTCATGCGTGGGGTGTCTCGCAAGCGAAATCCAAACAAGGAACCACCCCGATACACTACTTCCTAAAGTAGTCGGTCATCGAAACTCCTAAGGTCCTTAGTCAATAATATATAAAAATTTGGTTTAAAAATATCAGGTTTATCAATTTTAAAAAAAAAAAATTTGGTTTTTATCGATTTCAAATAGGGTCTACGCATCTACTCTTTTATAGAAGACAAGATGCAGACATATGCTGTCATATACACAAATCAATGCACGCCGATAGTCGAATCACACTCGGACATGCTCAAGGTAAGTAATCCCATGATACAAATCAAACCCACGTGATAACATGTAATATAAAGGTGTCCCACACCCCTCAGTGAGTCTACTTAAATAATAGTGCTATAGGCTAAGTTTAGCAACCCTTTTTGCCCACACAACATTAATCGTAACAAAACCACTATACGCTTCATAATTCCTTAGATAGAAAACCTACCCTCATTCGCGGGTGGGGGTTGTTGAATCCAAATATTATAACTTTGCTCCGATGAGTCAAGAAAAATTTTACCCCAAATTTTCAGTTCTAGTTAACCACACACCACTATATACCCAATCCTTTCAATACATTGCCTTCATTATGGAACATAGACAATTCACGCATTTCAAGAACTTTTACTGATGACTCTCCTCAATTTTTCCATAAAAGGGGTGACCTCGACTACGGTCATAATACTCGAACATACTTCATAACCTCCTAAGTACGATCTCCGATATCCGTCCATTGGCCCTCATCTTCCATACGTACGTAATAAAAGATTTCCCAATAAATGTTGTCGAATTTTATAGTTCAACACATCAGTGAACATTAGGACTCTCCTCTCCTCAGTAGGTACTTCAGCTGGTACCAAATTAGTTAATCTAGTAAACTCTTCCTCATATTCCGCCACAGTTTTCTCTCCCTGTTTCAAATCAAATAGCTTCCGCCTCATCTCTGTCTGGATGGCGGAAGGAAAATACTTCCCATCAAACCATATCCAAAAGTCTTGGATAGTCATTATGTCCCTCTCCTCCATAGTGGTCGTAGCTTCCCACCATTGCAAAGTTGCCCCTACTAGCTTGAATGTGGCTAGTATTTGACGTTGAACTTCAGTGAATTTAATCATTCTCAAGTGCCTTTGGATATCTTTCTTCCATTGGCTAGCAGTCACAACATCTGATCCTCCCTGAAATTCAGGTGGGTGCACTTTCTGAAAGGCATCCCTCTCTCGTTCCCATGCAGTAGGAAACACTTGCCCTTGCGCGAGTGTCACAACCGGTGCCGGTGCTGGAGCCTGCTGAACAGTAGATAAAGACGCATTGACTGCCTGAGCGACAATTGCAGCAACTTTGGTCGCAGTCATCATACCTTTTAGTCGTAAATAGAAAAGCAATAATACTACTCATAGGGCTCTACATCAAAGAACGCTAAGCTAAAGACACAGTAAGCCGTACAGATCCTAAAGGACACTAGAACCTGATGCTCTGATACCACCTGTAACACCCCACCTAATTAAATACCGGGTGGCCAGTCCCATACCAAATTAAAACAGAATATACAGTTGGCTCATTCTTAGCATCACTGTCGAAAGCATTTAAAACTCACCCAATACTCAATAAAGCTGGTGTTAAAAACTTTCGAAATTTAAATTTAACAAAATCCCTTTTCCAATTTAAGAATAACACAACACATTTTATTTTACAACACAGATCACTAAATAAATAACTCAAAAGAATTTAAATGCAATTGGAATAAACATTCCCAAATAATATAAATCCTATAAAATAATTCCAACAATGTTAAATGTATTAAGAAGTCCCGAATACAATAGAATTTGATCTCAATAGAAAAGATAACTGAATCCTTTGGGCGATATGCCCTATGTAAGAATACTGTGAATCAAAAAGATGACAAGAGTCTAAGCAAAACCTCCATAGCTCCATAGCTCGTCAAAATCAACTATGGTTGGCGTCCCTGTTGCTGGACACATGATATAGAGATACAATAGAAGAGAAAATATGCAAGGAGACGGGTCAGAGCCCGAATGTGTAGATTATTTTAAAAACAGCAAGTATTTAACAAGTGCAATAAAGCATTTATTATGTACATGTTAGATCCAACTCTGACTTGCTATTCTCACCTCTCAACTAGAGTGCACACTTAACGTTTCCTATTAACCTCCTAGTTAATGGTTCCTCTTTTCTAGTCTCCATATTATAATTCCATTCCCATATCATAATCCCCGTATGTCCCATACCATACGTCACATTATTATTCATAACTCCTTTATATGATTAGTTTCTCATTAACATGAATCATTACTCATTAATATGAGTTAAGCTTTTCAATTCTTTAAGAATAAACATTCATTAACTTAATTCCATCATCTTTCTCTATTCACTGTTATCTATAATTAGCACCGTAGATAGATTTAAACACAATATATAATCATGTAACCATTTAATCCATTATATATATATTCATATATAATACAGCACCCCGAGTCACAGCTGTGGTGAAATGCATTACTCTGCTATCATGTCCCATCATCGCAGGTCGCTGAATAGGGGACTACAGGTTCGGTAAGATTCCACGAACCACAAACAACAACAAACAAATTGGAGGCGAACATAATTCTCGTATCCATGGGTCACGCACATACCTACGTACCCATAGTCAGCGGACTTATCAACTCCCCGATAAGTCTTTCATAGACCTATGTTCTCAAGCGACAAATCAAAGATCCCATGGATTCATCAGGATATGACTGTCCTCACGCGTAAACCTCCCACCGATACTAAGTAAGCTAGGTATGTTATACACATAGTCATCAATCAATCAAATAGGTATTATCATACTTATAATATAATATTAATAAGGTAATTATCACTACCCTAAGATATTCCCATACGTAGCATTATAATACCATATCTTTACTTCATAATTTAATTATCCTCGCATCCTATAACATCTCTCCACTACCGACGTCGTTAAGGTTCATGCGCGGAACGTCTCGCAAAGAGAAATCCAAACAAGGAACCCCTCCAATACACTACTACTTAACTTTGTCGATCGAGGAGGTTCGAAAACTTAAACTATGCGATCGGGATAACCTCATACCCTCTTTCAATCAAATGTGTTCTAAACTCCCATCTCATAAGATTTAACTAGGATTTCCTCCACTTATATTCAGTAAGAAATCACTAATATCCTACTGGTACATAACATTATTTCTCCCGAACTACTACGAGTTTAGTTCTCCTTTTAATTAAGGTTAAAACCGGTAGTTTCGAATCTCTTATAAACACATATTCTTTCACTTTGGATTAAACCCTCTTGTAAACTTAAGGATACCCAGGTGTTATATTCAATCACCCCTACTGGTCGTATCTTAAATCCTCATCCATCCCCATTTGGAATTTAACAAATGAATCTAGCAACCGAAATTCCATTCAATATAATTTTCATCATTTAAATCACTCGAATCCAAATCAAATTTATTCAAATCTCATCAAGGGTTTACTGATATTTTATAGGTCCCATAATCTCCAAATAATAATCACCAAATATCCACAAAAGGTTTGGGATAAGAATCAACATTTCAAAAGAAACAACTTTACATAATCTGGGGAGGTCGATCGATCGAAGGCAGGGGTCGATCGATCGATCCCTCAGGTCGAGGCCTGATTTTCTGCATTTTCTGCAACTATGGGTTTCACCATTTTTACTCATTAAAACCTTCATATTAACCTCCAAAATGAGTTATTATGATTACTACATGATATACCAACATATATGAACGATTTCCAGTACACTAAACATCCTAGAATCATCAAGGGATTAGATTAAAAAGCATGTTTATCTCCTTATTTCCAGAATTTATCAACATATCATCTTCAAGACCACATCAATGGTTTTCATAATTTCTTCAACATATTCATGACTATTTCGTGGATTAATATCATCCTAAAACATGAGTTAAATTCCTATATCATTTCATTTTTCCAGAAATCCATTTAATACTCCATTATTTCTTCCAAACAATAATAATCTTCTCTTTTCATATTATTCTAACATGGACAATATACAAACTTAAATTTCCATTATCAAACACTTGCCTTTCTTGTAGGTCTGATCCTTTGGTGTAGTATATCTCAGTAGGTTGTCCCTTCTCCGGTCAAACTCCGGTGGTGGTTGGTGGTGGTGAACCTTGGTTCTTGTTCTTCTCCTTCCCAAGTGACTTTTCCTTTCCCAAGCACTCTTACACTCTCTCTAGGAAGATGGCTGCTCTTATTTGTGAAGAGGAGATGAATAACTCCCATACACTTAATCTACCAATACTTATAATAGTGCCAAATCCGAAATCACTATTCATCCCCCCTAGAAAAATGACCAAAATGCCCTTTCGGGTTGTCTATTCATTCCCAAATGACCCGAGACTCCAAATTAACATCCAAATAGACTTTTCTGACTATTTCGAACCTTCCGGAGGCAACGACGCAGTCGTAATGACTATTAGATCGATAGAAACTAAATTTCCTATTTAGATTAATAAACCAGTCCCGACACGTCCCATACCGCATCTGACTAAAAATATAAATTACCGAATTTATATCATACAGTCATATCAATGACATCACATTCATATATTACCTAAATATCTTTAAGTAATATTCAGAATCATCCATTTTAATAACCACCGTCCGGATAAACCCGAATGAATTAATTAATAATAAAATCTAATTAATCCATTAATTTAAAATATAACCCATTTTAAAAGTCATTGAAAATTACGGGGTATTACACTAAGTTTTAAACCCAAAAGAAAAGGTGGTTAAAGAAAATCCCACTCTTGCGCTAAAAATAGAGGACCGGTCGACCGGCCCCAAACCCCCAGTGGATCGCGGTTCTAAATTTTGTCCTACGAAGAATGTAGTAGGTTGTTGCCTTAGGGAGCGATCGACCAGCCCCCTGGCCATGGTCGAGCGGCCATACCAGATATCTCGGCCATTTTCAATTTTTAGACGAACCCTAATTCTCCAAACAGCCAAAATATCATCATCCAACCCTCAATCTTTAACTCCATCATATTCCCCACATAAAAACCCAACCTACATCTCATCTCATCAATTTAAATGTCATTAATACCATTTATAAATATCAAATTTAAGATATAATGCCTAAAAGCTAGGTTTTGACATATAATCCAAAATCCAATTCTTTTGTCCACAATTTATGAAATAAAATACACAAATGAATTATTTAGCAAGATTAAACACTTGCCTCGAAATTGTAGAGGTTGAATTATCCTCGAGATCACGTATTGGCCAGAAATCTCCCAAGCTCCAAGATTTCTCCTCTCTCTTCTTCCTTTCCTCACCTCTTTCTCTCTTTAGGTCTTTCTCTCCCTCTCTCTTTATTCTCAAAAATGAGATTTCCAATCTCCCAAAGGCTTTATAAGCCTAATATCCAAGATACCCAACTTTAAATGGTAATATAAATGACTAGTTTACTCCAATTCGAGTCAAACTAACTTAAAAAGATTCTGAAACTGAAATAAAACCCAAGGACAAACATTTTGACTATCTCGACCCATCTGGAATCAACCACACACTCAGATTCATCATTCGAAATACTTTATAACATCCTCAAATTTAGACCTCAATTTCCGAATTTTAAAATTCTCCCATTTAAATCAATTTTATTTCCCCAAAAAATTTAAATTTCTCAGTCCCAAAAATCTCGGGGTATAACAGACTCCCCCCCTTACAAAAATTTCATCCTCGAAATTTAAGTTATGCCTAGGGCTTCAAACCTCAACTAGTTCTTACGTCTATCTTCAAGATCACTATACCAATCTCTCCCACTTCTCACGATGAATTGTCTTAACCTTAAAATCAAGTTAACTATTTAGGGATCCCATACACCCTCTACCCGAGCTCAACTCATAAAAACACAACCTGTCTCCATTAGCCTCAATCGTAATATAACTATTAACAAATTATTCTATAATAGTGTACTAAGTATATAAAATTTTAAAATTTCCACTGGTTTAACTCTTCTAAATTCCTGGCATTCGCTACTTTCATGCAGGGGAGGTCTCGCAAGCAAAATCCAAACAAGGAACCCTCCCAATACACTACTGTGTAGAAATGTCGGGGATTGATATCAGTTAAACCAGGGTTAAGGTTTTATAAAACATTTTCGAATCATAGATATTTCCTGAAGGCCTATATAGCAATATAATATAAAATAATTCCATGTCTTTCGACACACCAATCAAACACCTTAAGTTCAAGACACAAGACCGTAACAAATACAATACTCCTACCAAAAACTAGTCCTCAAAACTTATATATCTATGAGCTAATTCGCTGCATAAGAATGAATTTGCTAAACTCTGAACCTCCCCACTGATATAAAATCCTTTACACCACATCAAAGCATTGCTCCAAGATAAGTCCTTCCACCACTGGAATGCTACAAATACTTGTACTTAGCTTAATTATAAAACTATAAACTTATTGTTACTACTAAACAAACCTTAACAGTCCACACTTCTGAAAGTCAAAAAGCACAACTCTCGACTAGCCCATCGCAAAATAATCTATTCTCCCGAAAAATACCATTCAAATGCCACACATGCTCACTCCTTCCTATAAGGTAATTCTATTCACACTTATAGTTATAGTGACTAACTTCTCATTTACCCCTTACATGAAATGCTCCCAATACCGCGTAAAGCATGACCTAATCCCCAAAATAAGGTATTCTACACTAAACCTCCATATTCCAAGAGCTTCACTTCATCCATGCATCCCTGGTCAAAGTCCTCTACTTCTTCCAGGGTAATCCTTCTTCCTAAGGCCTATTTCTCCACAAAATAAACATTTCCCCGAAATCCTTCCTAGCCATACTGAAGGACAAAGTGCTATTGTGACCCCCCCCCCCCATAATCCTGCCTAGTACCTCGTCACGGCGATGATCTTGTTCTGCTGGTATCAACTCCTTTAGTCCTACTTGATAAACTCAAGTCTCCAAATTTCTTACTGCCTTCTTAAATGAAGACGATACTCGTGACAATGGGACAACGCCACACATCTCACATTAGTAAAAGTAAGCAATGACGATTTCCCCAACAGGTGCTAACGAATTTCTCAATCTAAACCTCCCAAGGGCTTCACTATTCGCTTCTTCTCCATATGTACCTTGTCCGGTTCAAAGTTTGCCAATCGAGTAGATTCTTTTTAGTTCTCAATCCATCACCTTGAATCACGTCCAGTAAACCTCTTCCTCATCAATTGACTCTGGCATCATTGCCTCAAAAGGCACATGAGTAAAAGCAAAGGACTACCACAATTGGCATCAATCGTTCTCTCCTCCTCATTTCCATCTGCATCGCGAAAAGAAAATACTTCCACTCAAAGCGTACCCAAAATCAGTTATGGGCATTACATCTCTCTGCAATCAATCCTCTAAAGATGCCTTTGTACATTCGGCTTCCACTGACTTGCCACTATTGCATTAGCTCCCTGCGAAGAGCCGGAAGGGTGTCCTTTCCTAAAGGCTTCCCGTACTCTTTCCCACGCAGATGGTCCTTGGTGGTATTGAGCCACCAAAATTGTAGGATGGCGCGCCACCATAGAAATTACACACCTACTATTCGGGCCACAAATTTGGTAGCTTCTACTGCAGTCACAGTCCCTATGGGCATTTGGGGTTCCACACTCTCAGCCCCTTTATTTAACCTACCTGGACAACTTGTTCTTGGTGAAATTTGAGACGAAAGCAACTGTATCAGAACGTCATTCATGCAATTTCATATTGCAAAATAAAATAAACGTAGCGAACACAACAATCCTAATAGTAGGACTTTACATCAAAAACGCTTTCGGAAGAATGCAAAAAACCAGCACAGATCCTAAAGACACTAGAACCTGATGCTTTGATACCATCTGTGACACCCCGCTTAAAATTATAACAGGTGGCCAGCCCTATACTACATTTAATCAGGAATCTCAGATGGATCATTCTCAGCATACATTGATGATACTAAAATAAATATGGCGAACTACCCAAAACTATAAAAAGCGGATGCCAAAATTTTTAAACATATAAGAAGCATCTAGAGAACAATAAAAAAACACTATTGAACATAAATAAAGAGTTACATATGCACCATGAAGAAATGACATTCTCATTTCATACACCATAAGTAGGTACAAGAAAAATATACCCGAATAAGCTGTCGGGTCACAGAAAATACAACATCTAAGGGGAAGAAATAAAAATGCTACATATAACTCTTGGGAATAAGCCCGATATACAAAATGAATCCTATCTATATTTACAAAGAAAGAAAAATGACTAATACAAATCCCGCAACAGTCCGCGTCTATCATGACTCCGAGAACACAGGATGGAAAAAGCTTTGTGGGCGCCCTGACGGTGGGACACCTGTAGTACACTATATTTCTCTCTTGCTATATATATATATATATATATATATATATATAGCAAAAGAGAAATATAAATGGGTCAGAGCCCGAGGTGTAAAAATGTTTATAGCAAGTGTATAATATGCATAATAATTAATAAATGCTCAATTTCATGAATAAAGTGGAGTCGTACTCTCGTGGAGCCCCCAAACTCACCCCTCAACTAAAGCACGCACCTAATCATATTCCTGAACCTTAATTATGCTACCGAATACATTTTAAGGACAATCTACCTAATTGTACACATGGCCTAGACCCCCATGACCCACCATCCTAACATAACCCCAAAATCCTATTCATCCTAATTAAATATAAATATATACACACATATATATCTTACCAGACTGTATCGGCTATAACTAATAACTTAACCTAGTTATTAGTCTTATCACGTCACATAGTATCCTTAGTGTTCATATAGAGGATTCATTCCCCAAATAACAAATTTCCGAGTGCTATGGAGAAAACTTCTCTCCACTTCCAACATTACACTATGTTTCGTTCGTGGGGCGTCTTGCAAAGTGAAATCCAAACAAGGAACCCCCCCCCCCCCCCGATACACTACTCCTTGACAATGTTGATCGTCGGGATCCATTATACCCTCCACACACATCCTAACCTCAGATAAATTTTTTAGTACCATCTATATTACTCAAGTATGAGCTCTATGTAAATACTTTGGGGTTAATAAATCATCGATAGTCTCTAAGTTCGATTGTTCAACCCTAAAAAACTATTACACCAAAATCACACAAGATGTACATCTTTGATAAATCATATCACCTCCACCTATAGGATATATATATGTCTATTCTGAATATATATATAATCATTCAATCTTATTACCACGTATACATATACACATAATGCACACTTTGAAGTACTCATAACATAAACTGTTATAGGATACAAATATACTGCACAATGCTATCATCTTCCAGGGTATTACTCACATACCATCCAGGGTACCAGCTGTCGGACTAATTAACACCGACATGGCAAAACCAATATCACAACGTATGGGAAGAAGCCATAGTTCCTGACCGAAAAGTGAGAACGAATCATACCTAAGGTTTCTCACCCCTAAATAAAATCACACAAATAGTAATGGACGACTATGACCAGGGACTATACACACCCTACTCCTCAAGCCAGGGGCCTCACCCACAACGCGCAACCTCCCATGATAGCATGTGTCGGGTATGCTCACACAATAAGTATATATATATATATATATATATATATATATATATATATATATATATATATATATATATATACTAGCAGAATGCCCGTGCCTGAAAGCACGACGAAAACTTCAAAAATACGTAATTGCAAAACGACAAAAAATTTCAAAGTACGTAACTGAAAAAAGGCAAAAAATTCATTCCCCAACAAAAGAAAGTGTAGTTTTTAAAAAAATGACCATAATACCCTTTATTCATTGGACTATCCATCCTGATTAACAAATAATAAATAGTCCAACCTTCTTTCAAATAGTCTAAATTCATTAAAAAAAATTACATATAGCATGAAATTTACAATATTCATCAACCGAATTCAGATTGTGCTTCAAATAAACTAAGTGTAAATTTTTTTTTAAAAATGGACATGGTCGCCTTTATTTATTAGCCTATCCACCCTTTTAAGGGATAACAACCAATCCAACAGTAAAAAAAATTATGCATAGTTTCCTCTTGAAATCAAAGCACAAACATATTATCTACAGCAAACGGGTGTAAAGAACATAAGAGTAAAAGAGGTAGTAATACTAAAGAAAATGATGTTTTATTTGAACCATCCACATGCCTCAAATAAGATTCAACATCATGACATGAGTTATCTGTACAACATAAATTTATAAATCGTCAATGGCATATACCAAACTAAAAAGATACATCAATGAAACCATAGTTTGGTACATTTCCCCTACATTTAAATAACAGCCATTCTCACAAATTCCTTGGATGCATCTTCATCTCTCACCCTAGCCCTTATTCGCCTAACAATTGAGAAAGCTCCAGTGTTACATCAGTGTAGCACCTATCAAATGTCATAAAAATTTAAGTTAGTTTCAAAAAAGAACAAATCCTAGAATCAATTAACCCCCTTGGGTGCTAAATTATTAACGTCATCACACAACTTCAATATCTTCATGAATGTCCACATTTGTGGACTCAACAGTTCATATAGGAATCATAGAAAACACGAAATCATATGAACAAGCAGATATTAAAAGTATTGCAGTTAATTCTAAGAACATTTCTACTCTAAGAACATTTTGGTCACTATGCAAATAGACACTATTTGCATAGACTAACAATTAGTTTATGTTCTTAGAATAGAAATTTTAGTCTATGGACCAAATTGAAGTTACTATTTTCCCCTCAACCATCAAATTGAACGATTTTTCTAAGGTCTTCCAATTTTCCAATATCCAACTTCGGTTCTAGCAACGCAATAAAAGGAAGATTATGAAACTTACAAAGCTTTACTCTCTATAGAAGAAGTGTTAGAATGTTTGTTGTTTATCTTTATGCATAACAACTTCTTTTTTCAACTTTCTTTGCTCTAGAAAAAACTAAACTTTCATAGAATGAAACTTCATTCTTTTCTGGTAAGTCTGTGGCTGAGGAGATAAATTAGAGTGCTCAATTATTTTAGTATCTTCTTCAACCATGTGTAATATGGATTTGGGGGAATTTAGATATTGAAAACATAATTGAGAATGTATAGAAAAACTACAACTAATATATAGTTACTGAAATTGGAAACTAAAGATGGACATTTCATGGAGAACACTATAATAAATAACACGCATATAAAGTTACATGGAAAAAAATTACCCAAACTCTTCAATCCTTAGTGGTGCAATTCTGTATATAAGCCTATTAGACATAATCGATTGAGCTCATAACATGTCCTAGTGAAGGTAAAAGAACATATATGATCTTGTAAAAGAACACGTCCTAGCGAAATGCCCATGCCTGAAGGCACAGCGAAATTTTTGAAGTAAGTAATCGTAAAAAGCAAAAATTTCCAAAGTATGCAATTGCAGAGGGGAAATTTTTTTGTTCCCCAATAAAATAAAGTCGAATTTAAAAAAAATGGCCATAATCTCCTTTGTTTATAGGACTATCCACCCTGCTTAACGAATAACAAATAATCCAACAATATTGAAATAGTCTAAATTCATCAAACAAATTCACATATAGCATGAAAGATACAATATTCATCAATCGAATTCACATTGTGTCTCGAATAAACAAAGTGTCAATTTTAAAAAAATGGACATAGTCACCTTTATTTATTGGACTATCCACCCTGCTTAAGGGATAATAAACAATCCAACATTATTCAAAGAGCCTAAATACAAATACTTCAACAATTATTCATCTAACAAATACTTCAATGAAGATTACACAAACCTATAGTGTATTTATACACGACTATGCATACTACACATGATCAAAGTGTAGTTTTTTGTGCCCAACAATTTGAAATACAATTACAAAAAATAATGTGAAACAAAGATAATACACTAAAAAAAAGTAACCCCTTTTCGTAAAAAAACATAGGAATAACCCATCCACACAGTACCTCCATCTTAGCCCCCTACTTATTTTTGTTCAACCCACAACCTCAATCCCTCTCCAACTTGAGTTTTACCTGCAAAGAAAAAATTTGACCGATAAGAATTTATAACTACAAATAAAAAATAACTAAAATAATCATCAATATAATTTAACCCTGTTTTAGAAAACAACTCGTACATTATTGCTTAATAGTCTGTAAACAATTTGAAGGCATGAAAGACATTTTGTGTTGTACGAAGTTTGCCATCCGTCCATATATAGTAAGTGCTCATATTAATGAGGCTTGGCATATATGTATATTGATTTTTAATTTTTATAATCGTCACCGATTGAGAAAATATGGATAAGGTATATTTCACCCCCTTTACTACCTCGAGCCTCAGGTTGACAACTGTAAACATAAAAATGTAATTGTTATTCAAATAACAGCTCTAAAAAATAGCACGACAGTTTAAAAATTATATACAGGACTGCAAATAATCTAATTAAAATTCTTCCACTACATCTCGTAGATGGATAAAAATTATCAAGTTGGATCTGGCTTGCGTTGTTGATAAATCAACACGACAGTAGCAATCTAGGAGATAGTGTGACTTCACTTTCAGAACATCAAATATTGACACAAATTATGAGGTAATGAAATCAACTAAGCTTGATTGTCCAAATTTGATACCAAAATGGCACAAATAGTAGTATCGATATGTCGAATCACGATAGCGATACCTAAAATGAAAACCCCAAATATAAAAGAACGTAGTAAATTAGTGTTAATATAAAATAACATAGTATTTCTAACAATAAAGAGAACACAAAATCTTATTATGTATATTAGGATTATCAAAAAAATGAACTCAACTTAGCTTGACTTGCCAAATTTGATACCAAAGCGGCCCAAATAGTAGTATTGCTATGCAGAATCATGGCAGTTGCTTATGTCATTCGGTTCTCGCAGCTTATGTCGTTCCCTGCTCACCGCAGAATCATGGCAGCTTTCCGTTCGCTGCTCGCTGCAGAATCAAGTGGGAAAAGATCTCAAATCAGTTCGCTGCTAGCTCCTTATGTCGTTCGTTGTTCGTTGTTCGAGGTCGAGTTGCTCGCTGCTTTTAATTTACCTAAATCAGTTCATATTTAACATTAAGTTGTCGATTATTTTGTCAAAGAACACACCATCAACTAATTCCCAAAATGTCCTATGTGTCTAAGGATCAGAAGCAGATACATCAAATACATTTTGAGAATCTATGATATTATATAACTTATATAATGACAAAACCAAACAGCAGCAGTAGCATAGTGTATAACATAACTGAACATCAAATAAAGCTGTACATATATAAACTCACATAAAATATTATGAGAACAAACCAAATAAAATTTTCAGGTTTGCTACTAACATCTGTCCAAACAGAGCTAATATATAAACTTATATAAGTTTTGCTACTAACATCTGCTAGGCTTTGTCTAAACATGGCTAACATATGTCCAAGCATCTATAAACTAATATTGCTTTACCTCTTTTGACCTCCACCCAATTTCGTGCATGAAACTACTAAAACTCAACGATGTCGACACCATTGACATCCTCTCTGTTAATATGTGACCCTATATCCAGGAGAAAACAATGATGGTGATTGACTCGTCAAATTAATGAGTTGTACTCAAATTAATGAGTTGCATTCGAAATAATACAGATCGAACAAATATAAAAAATAATTAATAATAGAACAAAATATGCATAAATGTCGTTGTATCATCGAACAACATGTTTGTTTTCATGTGATGTTGATCATGCTTAAAACGCCAGGGCTCGTACGGATATATTTTCCACTAATTTGTTCTTCGATAATGATTTATGTGCACAATCATGTCCTATTACAAATAACCATGTCACTGCAGTTCCATCCATGCCCAAGCCAAAGGAAGTAGATACCATGCTTATTTGGCAATCATGAAAAGCCCCAATGCATATAAAGTTACAGATAGAATATGAAGGTACAGATACAAAAAGTAACTTCCATGCTTTCATATCATCAATCTCAAATACCCCCTGCTTGAGATCATCAACTATACTCATCAACGGGCCACTCCTTCCATCTTTACCTATTATTGGAGAGCCTTAAAATATTCAATCATTTAGATCTGTGTTGCAAAAAATCTGAAGTTATTAATTGGTTTCCCACATCTCTAACCGTTTTTCAATATCAAACGCAATAGTCAGATTCAGTCCAGATATGCTCACGTAATCTCCTGCTTTTGTCACATCTACAGAGCTTTGGGCACTGTTTGTTGAAACAACACTTGCCCAACAATTGGCCTATTTTAGTAACGTCTGGTCAAACCACATCAACCTGAATCAAATGACTAAAAGAAGAACAATACATATCAAACAAAATGACACAAAATCCAAAATTAAAGGGCCAATCATAAATTTAAACATATTATGCCTGAACATTTAGCTCAAAGAATCGATTAATCAAACAAATGACACAACATCCAAAATTACTCAAATTAATCAATTAGCCTTTGGGTTCAAACATAATATGCCTATACGGGATAAATTTACAATTTAAAATGTTTATAAAATAGTTTTCTTAGGACCCAAATATACCAACAATAACATGGTAGAAGACTTCTTCAATTGTAATATCTAGGCTCAAATACACAAAATTTGTCAAGTTACCTTATTTTGGCTTCATCTTTAAATCCAAACCTCAAGTAATGTAATGGAATAATGAGTTGATTACAATCCGAATATAAATGGACATACGTATCAACAAAATGCATGCCAAGTTTTCAAGGTATCACTATGTTATCGCAAATCGCAATCATAAATTTCAAATGAAAGAATAAATATATTTCTTAAATAAAAATAGAGTGTGGAGTATATTAGTCTTATATATGACCTAAGTAAATAGGTACATTATAGAAGTTGATATTTTTTATATGACACCTATTACTGTGACCCAATAACACACATTAATTATACTACTTGACTACTGATAAAACATTTGTATGTATTTAAATGGTCCGGAGCTTCAACATGAATCAAATGACTGAAACAAGAACAATACATATCAAACAAAATGACACAATGTCCAAAATTAAAGGGCTAACCATAAATTTATACATGTTATGCCTGAACATTTAGCTCAAAGAATCAATTAATCACACAAATGACACAACATCCAAAATTACTCAAATTAATCAATTAGCATTTGGGTTCAAACATAAGATGCCTATACAAGATAAATTTTCAATCTAAAATGTTTAGAAAATAGTTCTCTTAGTCCCCAAATACGCAACAATAACATGGTAGAAGACTTCTTCAATTGTAATATCTAGGCTCGAATACACAAAATTTGTCCAAGTTATCTTATATTTGCGTCATCTTCAAATCTAAACCTCATGTAATGTAATGGAATAATGAGTTGATTACAATCCGAATATAAATGGACAGACGTATCAACAAAATGCGTGCCAAGTTTTCAAGGTATAACTATGTTATCACAAATCGTAGTCATAAATTTCAGATGAAAGAACAAATATATTTCTTAAATAAAAATAGAGTGTGGAGAATATTAGTCTTATATATGACAAAAGTAAATAGGTACATTATAGAAGTCGATACTTTTTATATGATACCTATTACTGTGACCTAAGAACACACATTAATTATACTACATGACTACTGACAAAACATTTATATGTATTTAAATGGTCCGGAGCTTCATATCCCGCAACTTACACACGTGGTTAGTAAATATATAAACAAAGTTGAGTTGCCTTATGACAATGAAATACCATGATTTATTTGCTATGAGACTTAATGTAAAATACCATAATAAGTCATCATTCATAAGCCACAAAAGGGTAAGTTATATAGACCTCTCCTCTAGTTTCATATATTACACATGCATCCCCTCTTTTTTCAATATCAGATGCTTCCATTCTTGTTTCATATATTTTAATAGGAAATATAATTACCTAAAAGTGAATCGTTTAACAAATCTTACTGTAGAACCCGTAGACATGCAAACCCTTCCAGTAACCCTAACCAGCCACACTTCCTGCAATATCCCCCAAGTCAATAAAATACTTATATTAACAACAACAGTAATGTTCAAACTAATCCAAAACTCTAATTTATTATCAGGCTTTGACCCCACTTTTTAACGTAATATTTTTGTTTAGTCAAAATGAGGAGGCAGCTCCTCGAAAATCACGGTTGAGGCGAGCTAGGTTGCAAATCTCTGGCGGAGTTAGATAGAGAAAAATGCACACCACACAGCTCTCTGGTATGTCCCCGAGCCCAGGTCTGCCCATGGACGAACCGTTTTCGGTTAGGTTCAACAACGACGCCCCCATCACTCTCTATTTTCTTCAAATCATTCTTCTTTAAAGGTGAAATTATGATTAACATTATCTTAAAAAAAATCCTAATCAAAATCACAAAAAAACAGATCCATAATATGAAAGAACAACAATAAGAAAATCGTATATAAGATAAATAGTCATTGGTAATTTTCATTAATTTCTTAGCTAATTAAGGGGATATCAGATAGGTATACCTGACATTTGCAGAAATATGGAAAATGAACATAGTTTCCTCACAAAGTGCCTTAAAGATGAACAAAATCAACCCAATGTTAATAAAAATCATGGCCTACCAAAATGCATCCAAATTTAACATTACTAAAGAATTGGAGTGAAAATATGAAGTCAATTCAAGAAGTGTCTATAGAGAGAAAATAGAGTGAAAATATTCAACAACAATCCTAATGTTTCATTGACCCAAAGATCTAAAAGGTATTCTTGAAATTTAAAAAAACCTAATCAAGAAGAAATTATTATTTTCTCACTATTTCCATCTGAAGATGAAACGAACATGTTCAAAACCCAAATCCGACATTAAAGCTAAATCCGGCATTGAAGCTAAATATGAAATAAAATCTGAAATTAAAATGCAAATATGAAATCAAAACCATAATCCAAGGATAAACCTGAAATCAAACCCTAAAGTTAAATTTGATCCCTTAATCAAAATAAGAAAACCATTGCTAAAGTTGAAAAAGAAAATAATTTTTTATAGGAAATCTAAATATACAAAACACAATGAGAAATGGAGAGACGGAGCGAGATACCTGTTGCTATCTCGATGATGATTTTAAAGGAGATTTCAGTGGAGGTTATGAGAACAACTGCCCTGTATAATGTGAGAAACAAAAATCCATTTTATATAAAAAAAAAATGCAAAAAATATGAAAATTGATCCAAGCAAAAAAAATAATAGACAAAAATCACAAAAAAAAAAATCAAATGGGGGTCACGCACATAGATATGAGTAAAAAGAACCTAGTACATCAAAGAGAGATAAAGATCAATGATATTTGGAAATGAGAGATAGATAGATATTTGGGACTGAGAAGTGATCTGAGTAGGTAAAGACTTATAGTAAGAAAGCTTTTAAATTAAAGTGCTCTGATTGAGTTGGAGAAGTTTTGAGGCGGCAAAGATCTCAGTCGTGAGTCAGTCTAGAACAAACTTGACACGCTATCTCACACAAATTTTTTCTCAAGTTTGATCTGGACCCTCTATTTGATGCATTGGTGGGACAATCCTAGCCCCTAATTGTGTTGTCTCTAACCGAAACTGAATAAGGAAACTGAACCTGAAATACTTTTAATGATTTTAGTGAAAAAAATAAAAATCTGAAGTTGAAACTGAAATTTATATCACCTTATAAATCTCCAAACATCGGCATTTGAAAACAATCGAACAAACCCTAAAACAAAAATGAAAACAAATACTTAGGGACTGATTATAAAGAATTCAAAGAAGTTTATGGGGTATTCAATTTCAAAAATGAAATAAGGGCTACATACATCTAGGGTAAAAAACACGTGTACTACATCATGATGTTTACTCACCACCATGAACTGAACCTTGAAGCTCAAAATTGTATATGCAAATGTTGTAATATTTTTCAACAAATAGGCGAGTACACACTAAAAATGTCCACCGGCACTCAATTGACCACCATGAACCTCATAAATGACCTTCAGAGGTTTAAACTACATACTCCTTCCTTATATCAATATGTACACTCACCAGCTATATGAGTGAAGTAGTTGACATAGTAGGGCAACAACCTCCTTGAAATTTCAACTGAGTAGTACATAGAGCAAGAGAGACAAATTCACAACCTAAAAAAGAAAAATAAGATCAAATTTCCCCAAATTGAAATTTCAAAAAATCTAAACTTTAAAACAAATAGTTCAAAGTCTTCAGGTATGTAGATCCCAAAAACCCTTAAAATGAACCAAAAAAATCCAAAAAATCTCAATCGGAGAAAGAGAGAAGAAGGAATACCAATTTCAAACCCTAAAATCACAATCACTAGATCTAATAAAACCCTTAAGTTTGAAAACCAGAAAGACCTTAATCACACCTTGAAGAATAAGAATAAGAGAGGTAATATCACACCTTGAATAAGAAGAAAAATGAGGAGGAGGAGGAGGAGGAGGAGGAGGAGCAGCGGTAGCCAAGAGAGGGCGAGAGAGAGGTCGTGAAATCATGTGCGTGAGAGCTTGTGAGGGTCAGGGAGTGGGTAGACGGGCTCATTGAAGAGGTTTTTTACAAAAATACCCCAAATTTTGAATTAAACTAAAAATTGGAATGGAAAAAGAGGGGGAAATCACCACAACCATTGGATTCCATTTTGCCCCATTCGGTCCTAGCCCCTGATTAAGTTATCAACTTATAGAATAGTGTCAACTATTCTACTCCTTATATATATATATATATCCACTATCTCCAATTCGTATGTATAAAGGTAATGAATTCGGGCATATGTAGATAATTCTCATCATACTAAATAACACCGTAACTCATGCTTACTCGATTCATTTCCTTATATGATCCCTCATTTACAACTTACCCATCCATCACACTTATTATGTGAATAGTCTCCCAACAGATCCAACATTAAGGATACTATCTCAAGATCGGAGGTACATATCCATCATCATACCCATACCATCTATATCCAGATGTATACCAGTATACAATAATCATTCCGGCTATCAGTATAAACACAACCTAATAGTCGATAATCTACGAGCTCAATCCCAATTCAATTAAACCCCCATAATACCTCAGAACATCTGTCTTTAATTTCACATTAGTGAAAGGGGACTATTTCTAGACTTATAACTAACTCATGATAGCCCACCACAATTATATTCATATAATTCGCCTATCTTTCAATCCCACAATTGTTTCCATACTAAAAGAGGCATCATACCCTCATAATCCATTTCTAACATAGGTCTGAATGCCCCTAATCATCCTAAGGCACAAATCCCTTAATATTATAACATAACCCTTTATAAAACATTCATTAAGAAGGTCACTAAGTTTTAAACCCAAAAGAAAAGGTGGGTAAAGAAAATCCCATTCTTGGGATAAAAACAGAGAACCGGTCGACCGCGGTTCTAAATTTTATCCTACAAAGAATGCTTTAGGTTGTTCCCTTAGGGCCCGGTCGACCTGCCCCCTGGCCGCGGTCGACCGACCATACCAGATATCTCAGCCATTTTTAATTTTTCGACGAACCCTAATTCTCCAAACAACCAAAATATCATCATCCAACCCTCAATATTTAACTTAATAATATTCCCTGCATCAAAACCCAACCTACATCTCATCTTAGTAATTCAAATGTCATCAATCCCATTTATAAACATCAAATTTAAGATAAAATTCCCAAAAGCTAGGTTTTGATATATAATCCAAAATCCAATTCTTTTGTCCACGATTTATGAAATAAAATACACAAATAAATTATTTAGTAAGATTAAACACTTGCATCGAAATTGTAGAGGTTGAATCATCCTCGAGACCGCATATTGGCCGGAAATCTCCCAAGCCCCAAGCTTTCTCCTCTCTCTTCTTCCATTCCATTCCTCACCTCTTTCTCTCTCTAGGGCTTTCTCTCCCTCTCTCTTTATTCTTAAAAAATGATATTTCCAATCTCCCAAAGGCTTTATAAGCCTAATATCCAAGATACCCAACTTTAAATGGTAATACACACTTTAAATGACTCGTTTACTTCAATTCGAGTCAAACTAACTTAAAAGATTCCGGAACCGAAATAAAATCCAAGGACGGTCATTTTGACTATCTCGACCCATCCGGAATCAAACACACACTCAGATTCATCATCCGAAATACTTTATAACATCCTCAAATTTATACCTCAATTTCCAAATTTTAAAATTCTCCCATTTAAATCAATTTTATTTCTCCCAAAAAATTTAAATTCTCAGTCCCAAAAATCTTGGGGTATTACAAAATAGTTTGTAACTTGTTACTCTATTTTAATGGATTTTTACTTTTGAGTTGTAGAGGCCTATGTGCTTGTTTCCCCAATTATGTGGGGTTTTACCACTTTAAAAATTGTACTTGCATGCTTCCTCTTCCTTTCATCCATTTCCTGAGGTTGTGTTGATTTAATTTGTTTATAAGTTTTCGTTTTCAAAACAAGTAAACCTATACCTTAAATAATTCGTTCATATTGTTTTAAACACATCTTCTGTTAAGAAATTTATTTAGACTAAAGAGTTTCTTAAACAAAATGTTCGGAGACATTTTGATAGTTTGATCTGGAATTAAACGACTTAAGTGGTAATTTTTTAGCCTAGGCGCTTCCATTATTTATTATGATCTAGTGTAGGATTTGAGTTTCGTATGTCATCATGGACATGTTGTCCTTTAGTACTTGTTCAGTTTTAGTTTAGATATTAGTTCTTTTTCATTTTTGGATTCAAAGTTGGTTTTGTATTTCTTATAGTCAATGATTATATCGGCATGGCATTAATTTATGACATCTTTTTATGGTTTGGATTCTATCTGTGGTGGATGGTTTATGTTAACTGTTTTACATTTATTGATTGTAGTATTTAATGGAAGACAAAATTTGGGCATGATCTTAATTAATTGATAGGTGATTAGTAATTAATTTGGTTTTCGACAGTGATGCTAATAATGGACCATTTTATAAATCCTATTTTAATTTAATAAAGGCCTAATCACACGATATTTAATTAGGCGGGGTGTCACAAATAACTCGCGAGGAGAGTCATTAGATCTCCATTCAAATAGAAATTTGGATGATAAAGTGAGTTAGAATTCATCATGGTGACTTTAGGAATGATGTTTTGATCCATCTTAACTTTTGTTCAGTTTATTTTTGACCTCATCCTTGGAAAAAGGACTGAAGTATCTTAACCAACAACTCTTCCAATTGGAAAAAGAATGCTTACTCATCCTAGTAAGAGTAAGCTCAACATAGAGAACACACTCCCCTAGTGATTTTTGAAACTCCTCACACATCTCTCTCCCCTCAGCATCCCCATATCCATAAGAAAACATATGACTTCCCAAGACCAATAAACTAATAAGCTCACAGATATCCTCCAATGTGAAAGAACTTTCCCCCCAACTAGTCATAAAAGTATGTGTGTTTATGCTCCAAAGAGATGCAAAAAAGATTTAGAGAATTCTTATTCTTACTTATTGTGCGTCTTTTCAGTTAAGTAAGTGTTTAGGATAAAGTAAGCTGCTCGATTATTGTCTGGTAATAGTCTGGCATTGACATGAGAATCTACCCAAAGGTACCACCTGTCAAGATCCCAAGCACAAACACCAAAGTTAATGTTGGAGAAATGGAAGTCACCTCTAACTACTCAATTTTTAATAATGTTACTAATAGGAATATAGAGGCATCAAGCAACTCCGGTAAGCCTAAAAGTGATTTTTTAGAAATCCTAGCAATAAATTCAGTCTTAAACCCCTTGAGCGAGGTCATAAAGGTATAACCATCCCCTCTAAAGGGGGAAATCTATAGTTCATGAAATAACTCATTTGTAAAGTCTCTAATTACAGCATGTGGGCTTTGGTAATGGTAATAGAAGCACCAATAATTTTATGAGAAGGCCCATTATCGCCTTCAGTAGTAGAGCAAGTGGAAGACGAAGAGACTAAGGTCATGCTAATAATGGAGGTACCAACCACATTTTAAGTGGTCATTAAAACCTGAAAGGGAAAATAACCCACCATTATCTCAGTAGTGATAATGGAAATAGAAATGGAGATTTCATTAGATGAGTAGGCCATCATAAGAGAAGTTCAAAAGAAAATAAACAAATGAATAGCTTGATAAAATAGCGAACGAATGAAAATTCTTAAATAACTCTCTCTAAAGAATTTGAAAATTAAGATAAACTTGAAAAGAAAAGAAAAATGGCTATTTATATGCACGAGAAAGAAAAAAGGATCCGTCAGTTTAAAAATTTGGGCTAATGATTACACTAATCACAAATACTTCCCCATATGACATGTGTCCCCTCGGGATGTAAAAATTTGTGACCTACCTATTCAGATATGTCGGCGATTTATTTGCAAGGTGATTCAAATATTGATGATTAGTATTCTTTTGAAATTACAAGAAAAGACTTTTCATGCACAACTCTCTATCTTCAAACCAAAGGAAGACTTCTAAATAAGGGCCTAATATTGAGGGTTACACGAGTAACCCCATATCTATCAAAGGTCTATCCAAAAAGTACTCAATAAAATTGGATGTATGAGCAATCAATTAAAAATATTCAAAAGGGTATGCGAGTAACCTCATAACCACCA
This sequence comes from Sambucus nigra, assembly GCA_949130495.1. NCBI lineage: Eukaryota > Viridiplantae > Streptophyta > Magnoliopsida > Dipsacales > Adoxaceae > Sambucus > Sambucus nigra. The sequence goes on from OX422215.1 coordinate 509,111,580, forward strand.
AAGGGTAACACAAATAGTGACCAGTAAATAAATATGGATAAGAAAGTCTAAATAACTAGTTAATAACACGAGTAATGATTAATGAGGGGCCGCATGAGAAACCCTAAATCACCCATATGTTAATTGAGCAATGATAAAGAAAAATAAGCTCGAGCAATATAAGATGACAAATCTATATAAATAAGAGCAAGTACACGAACAACCCCTTGGATGCTGAGTAAAGGGAATCAAGATTAATGACTCAAGTAAAATAAAATAAACAAATTAGCACTTCCTTTTCTAACATTTATCATAGTTATCTTTGATAAGTTTACTTAGCAAGAATTCCATGCCAAGAAAGCAGTACACGAGAAGATGGATAGTTTGGACTTCCTGAGAGTTTTTTTTTAGGATGAGAGGTAAGTCTTATTGATAAAGATAAGTCTCAACTACTTCAATATCTTAGAAAGGAAATAATATTGAGGAAAGGGGCCCTAGTGGTCACTTTCACTCACACTTAACACATCACACATTATTTTATAAATCGCAAGAAGCCATTAGATATTCTTACAAACTAGTTTTTATATCACTGATGTGTGAGTGGTCACTTGAATTCTCACAAGACATTTCACCATTATAAATAACAAGTAACCTTAAAGGTCACTCACAAGGTTTTGAAACTTACTCAATAAGTAAATTTTTAAAAATAAACAAAATAACACTTTTTTGTATCAAGCCCTACAAGATCACCTTTTTATGAACTACCACGCTAGGTGTGGCAACATTGGACAAATTATGGACTTATGTTAAAAGATAACGACAATATGGTTTGTTGGTATATTCATTTTGGCGTGCATGTGCCATCTCTGCCCTAACATTTTTTAATAAATTGAGAACTTGGTCATAACAATGAACATAAAGAAAAAAGGCTCTATTATGATGCAAAAAACTCTCACACATACATTCTCTCCCTGCTCTCTCATGGATATTGAGGTTCTTACCTCTTTACTCTTAGATAATCACATCTCTTAAGAGTTCATTCCTTACTTTACTGCTGAAAGTTATATTCAATCATTAGTTTAAAATTTCATGTAATAAAAAAACTTTTTTATTATATTGGAAGGTTTTTTTGTGTGTATCCTATTGATGTTGAAATATTTTCATCTTAAACGTAGTTTCCATTCAAGTGGGTAATGGTTAAATCATTTATAGATATTCATCGACCACTACCCTCTTGCATTTGGCCACTTTAATCTGGAGATATCCTCATTACAATGAAAAAAAAGATCATAATGTTTCCAATCACTAGGTATTTTAAAACACTCTGATAGGTGATTGAGTTCAGAGTGAAAAAACCACCGATGAATAGTTATCGCTAAGGGGACACGAGGCCCTAGTCCTTTCATGGTCCAAACAATCAACTCGAATGCTTCAAAGTTGACTATGATGAATCTTATGGGTTTGTTTTTTTATTTTTTGAAGCAATATAATGTCGGTATGATGAGTTTAGGGTAAGGTTGTGTCATGCTGATAGTGTCTTAGAGGAGTAATTGTACTAGAATTAGTTTAACAAAGTTACGATTGAGAAGGACCTTACCCCGGAGGCATCTACAGTAATAAAGCAGGTAGAGGTGGATGATTCACTCTCAAAGGCGGTCATAATTGAGAAGGTAAAAAAATTCCTATCCTTTAAACAAGAATCTACTCCCCTTTATGCGGAGTTGAAAAATCCATATCTAGATAGTATCAATGATATACTTACCTCGAGGGGTATGTTTCACCTAAGTTCATAATATTAAGTTGCAAGGGAGAAAATACCAAGGAGAGTGTAAAAAGGTTTGTGGAGTACTAATGAGTACATTGCAATGACCAAAAATTTAGGTTAAGAGAGTTTTTGAAGATCCTCACTGGGAAGGCCTACTCGTGGTACTCTCAAATAGAACCAAATAGGAACCCCACTTAGCAGGAGATGAATACAAAAATTCCTCTAAAAAATTTTTGTAGATAAAGATGAGTTCACACCGATGCACTTAAATCAAAAAGTGAAAAAATTGGTTGAAGATCTCATATAGTACATCCAGCATTTTATGGAGAAGTCCTTAAGGGGACAATTATGTAAAGGTTGTTGTAAATTGATGTAGAAGGAATGCTCGAGGAAAATCAAATTCATTTGATCAATAAAACCCGTGTGGGTACACTCAGGGATTTACGTAAGCACTAAGAAATTTTTTCATGATCATTAAGCCAAAAGCTCATAATTAGAGGAACCGAGTTTTTCTTTGACCAGGAAGGTTCTAGGTTGCTCGGAGGGAAGATTTCAATTATGAAGATAGTAGTTCCAAAGGTGGAGAAAAATGGTCAAGGACACTCGAAGAACGACATCTCGGGAAAATAAAATTTTGTTAATAACATCCCCCCATAATTGCAGTGAAGCTTTGTATAAGCTATGGATTGTTACCAAACATTGGTATGGGATGAAGTGGCACCCCAATTGAATGGTCAGATACCCACATCAATAAAAAAATAATGCAAAGTTTTGTGAGGTGAACTAAAGAGTGAAGCACTCAACAGAATACTATTCTCTTATGTGTAAGATTATTAGTGAGAAACTTTCCAATAGTCCTAGTAAAATTCCTCCTATAAATGTTAATGAGAATACACTACCACCTAGTAATAAGATTCTACCAAAATGTTCGTAGCTCATGACTTAGACTAAATGATGGAGTCTGAACAATTTATAAAATTCCAAGTCACGTAGCGAGTTATTTCTAGGCATTGACAACTCATATGACAAATGTGTTTGGATGATGAATTAGAAGTTAAAAAGGGGAATGTTAGTGTAGTGCTCATAGTTGATGAAGATGGGACTTATGGAGCCGAGTATGTTTGCAATGCTCAAACCTTTGAAATGAAAATTGACTCCGAATGTGAAACTATTATGAGAATTCCAAAGTTCAATGGTTTTATAACCACATTGGAGTTAATTATGAAGCTATATTGGTAGTTACCAAGAAGATTTTATAGGCGGTTCAAGACCGATGGGATCCATCAATTAAGTAGCTCGACCTTATTAGAAGGATCCTCAAAAGGTAAAACTTCAAAGTGGTGTTCTCTGATTCTGATATGCAGTCATCATTGTTCCATAACAAACCCTTGTGCATTACTACTATAGTAAATGGGGTTAGTTACCAATGAGCACTACTTTATGGAGGAGCATAGATCAATAATATTCCCATAAGAACTCTTTGTGAGACAAGCATCTAATATAAGAACATTATGGCAAATCTTTTAGTGATTTCAGGATTTAATAATGTTGTATGGCAATCACTCGGATATGTGATTGTGGGGATTTAGTTATGTATCTTCTTTTATCATACAAAATTTCATGTTATTAATGCTAACACAAGTTATCAGTTGCCAATTGGAAATGTGTGGGCACATACCCATGACATAGTACCCTCAATGTTTCACCACTGTGTAAAGGTCAATATTCGTGGAAGAGAGATAATGATTAAGGCAACTGAAAGGAATTTATTAGTAGAAGAAGGTCATCTAATTGATAAAAACTTTTACATTTACCCTGATCAATACAAGAAGGTTAACTAGATTAATGGAGATGAGGATCCCTGAGTAAGTCATGAATGTGAACAAATCAATAAATCTTTTCACAATCGACTATAACCATAAAAAGTTCCCTAAGTAAAAAAAGATAAAAGAAAAATGATGATGGAAGAGGGAGAAAGACATTCTTAAACTTGTAAACAGATAATTTTCCTGACGGTAAAGTAATTTACAACTTATTACGGTGTGTGGGGGTGGTGTTTTGGGATAATAGTGTCTACCCAGCACCTGAATGCTTCGTAATTGATGACTCCCATATTGGAGAGCATATGAAAGAAAAATAAGAAGGTCTAGAGTGCAAACATGATGGATCAGGAGAAAAGGTTCTAGATTTAGAAGAGATTAATATAAGGGGAAGAAGATGAATACGAGTGACGTATCTTCATCTCTAAAGGTTTGAGATCAAAGAATTGCAAAGAGACTGGCAACCTACTCAAAGAATTTATAAACATTTTTTCATGGAAATACAAATAAATATCGAGCATAGACCCAGAAGTAAGTTCTCACAAGCTAAATATTCTACCTAATGCTCTAGTTGTGAGATAGTCTATGCACACTTATAAAGTTAATTCAGATTTAAGGATAATGGAAGAAGTAGATAAGTGACTCACAACCAGATTCATCAAACCCATCAAACATCCAATATATCTATAGAGTATTATGTCGGTTGCCAAAAAGAATAAGAATCATATTAGAGTATGGATGGACTTTAGGGACCTGAATCGTGCATGTCCCAAAGATGAAATTTTATTATCAATTATTAACCTGGAAATATCTTAGCACAAGATCCTAAAATTTTTGAAATCGAAATTAATCAAGAAAAAGTTAAGAAAACTCTAAACATAATGTTCATTAAAAGTCAAAGAAGAGGTAGTCAAGCAACTAAACATATGTTTCGATACCATGGTCAAATACCCTACATGATTTGCAAACATTGTCCATGTGACGAAGTAGGGAGGAAAAGTATGCATGTGTGTCGACTATCATGTTTTGAACAAGGCATCTCCGAAAGATTATTATCCATTACCAAACATTGATACGGTCATGGATAATATGGACAACCAAGGCCTCAAACCATTTGTTGATGGATTTTTCGGTTACATCTAGATCAAGATGCACCCTAACCATCAGGAAAAACTTCTTTCAGAACCCCCTAGGGAACTTTTTGCTACACCGTTACACCATTTTAGATCAAGAATGTCGGGGCTATCTACAAAAGGTTTACCACAACCATCCATCACAACACTATCCACAAAGAAGTCGAGGATTATGTTGACAACGTGATCAATAAGTCCATGGGAAGGTCACATTCCCTCCCTCTGGAAGTTCTTCGAGTGACTACGATAGTACTAGATGCAACTCAACCCGTAAAAGTGCACTTGGGGTTCATGGTGAGTGAGAAAGTAATTGAAGCTAACCCCAAAAAACTAAAAGCCCTATTCGAGATGACACTACCCCAATGAAGAAATAAGTCCAAGGATTCCTGGATAAATTACAATACATTAGCTGGTTCATCAGCCAAGTGACATCGATCTGCGAACCATTTTTAAACTTTTCTGGAAGGATTCAACCAGCGTCTGTAATGAGGCTTACCAAGAATCATTGAACAAATCAAGCAATACCTCACCCATCCTCTAGTGCTCATTCCTCCGCATCTAGGTCTCCCACTTCTCTTGTACTTTACTATTATTGATATCGTAAGAGGGGATTTACGAACCAAATACATTAAGGAATCCCCAAAGAAAGAGTAATATGCTACACTACCCAAAAATTTATGGGGTAAGAAGTCAATTACACTTCTCTAAAGAAAGCGTGTGTCGCCTTAGTCTGGGTTATGCAGAATGTATGAAACTGGATGCTTATTTTTTCCAACAGGCTAATATTCCAAATGGATCCCATTAAATACCTGTTAGAGAAACACGTTCTGTCAAGCTGAATGGATAGTTGGTTGATATTATCCCATGGAAGGAAATGAAGTTTGAGTCCTCGAATTCACAGACGGAGACATTCTTTGCACCTCTTAGGAGGATCTCATATGGAAGATGTCCTTTAATTGAGTTGTCAAAAAGAAAGAGTATGACATTGGGATACTCCCCGTTGCTCTTGATGACTCCCACACCCCCATTGCCATTAATCTAGACTTACCTTGCACTAATAACATGATTGAGTATGAGGCATGCACCATTGACCTCAAAATCGCCCTCGAGAAAGGTATCGAGCTCCTAAACGTCTATGGGGACTCTTCCCTCACTAATAGACAAATTCTCAAAAAATGGAAAGTCAAATATGAGAAGCTCCTACCCATCCACACCCACCTAGAAGAGTTTGCCTCCCAGTTTAAAGATTCCCCCTTTCCATTAGCTTCCTCACTCAAAGAACAGCCGAGCTCACGCACTTACAACCCTTGCCTCTATGGTAGATATTCCCAGGGAATAACAATGGCCCATTTCCTGGATCAAAAGAAAGTTGTACCCAACTACTATTATCACATTGAGCTCGTCAACTAAGAATAATCTTGCATGGACAAATTATGGTACTATGATATTTAGGGCCTCCTCAAATATGGTAGGTATCCTCGAGTTACAGATAAGAAAGACTGTGTAACCCTTCGCAAACTTGCTTCCCAATACTTCATCTGTAACTGACCACTTTTTAGGAGACTCTTCAACGGAACCCATTTTCATTGCATAGTAGGGGCTAGCAATGAAGGAATGATGAAAAAAATCACAGTGGGGAATGCGAGACCCAAATGAAAAGTGGCATTCTTGCTAAGAATATCATCAGTCAATGGTATTATTGGACTACCATAGTTCAAGACTGCACTGCCTATGTTCGAAGATGCCTCAAATGCCAACAGTTTGCCAACCTCAAACACTTCCCTCCTAGGGAATTATACAACATGACCTATCCATTGCCCTTTTCTTCCTGGGGCATTGATATCATAGGGAAGGTCACTCCTTAAGCTTCCAATAGGAATGAGTTCATCCTGGTTATGATTGATTAATTAATAAAATGGGTCGAAGTGGAGTCATAATCTATGCTAAATGTAAAGAACGTGGCAAAGTTTATCACAAAGAATATCATTTTCCATAAGGGGGTCCTCGTGAGTTGGTATCTGATAATACACTCCACTTCAAAGATGGCATCACAGAACTGGTCGATGAGTATGGAATTCAGAGATACAAGTCTTCTCATTACCTACCTTAAACTAATGGCACTGTCGAAGCTAGTAGCAAAAGCCTCAAATCCATCATCAGCAAGTTGATCTAAAGATGCAAAGATTAGGTTAATTGGATCATAAAATCTCTTTGGAGCTACCATACTTCTATCAGAACACCTATTGGGGCTAACCATTATTGTATGGTATAAGATATAGAAGTAGTTCTCCCCGTTGAGCTGAAAGTACATTCCTTACGTGTCATGCTCGAGAACAAAGTCAACGAAGAAGATTGGCATCACAACCGCTATAATGGACTCTCACACTCGGATGAAAAAAGACTTAAGGCTCTATATTATATATAGGGGTACAATCGTCGGATAGCATGATCATTCAACATGAAAGTCAAGGACCGTAGTGTTCAAGAAGGAGACCTTGCCCTCAAAGAAATTATAGAACTTGTCTATGACCCTAGAGGGAAATTTAAACCTAATTGTAGTGGACCCTACTTCATAAATAAAATCTTGTACTATGCTCATAGAACTCTATAGAGAAGAGATGACGTGTTCAGTCAATCTAGACTATCTCAATAAATTCTACCCTTAATCTAAAATCTCTACAAGCTAGGACTCTTCTCATCCCCCTTTTATTAAAAAAATTCTTTATTCCCCTTCCCTAGAACTACATGGGACCTGATCCTCTCAAAACAATTCATTTCAAAATGAAATTCATAAAATTTTCAAAACCCTAGAGAGGTACGTCGGCAACCCATACCACACATTGGTGTGGTCCTTCCTTTTTCTCAAAATTTTATTATTTTCTTCCCCTAAGAACGACAGTTCATCACATCATTTAGATGAAAAGAAGGATTATGTATGCCTTAGTGATTCCTATAGATAGTCCAAATGAAAAATTCATCAAAAACATAATAAAATATGGTTAAAATAATTTTATTTCAAATTAAGGAACACATCCATTATATGAAATATCAGTAGAAGGAGTCAAACAGACCACCCTCTTCTAAACTACAAACAACCTACCCAATCCTTACCAAATAACCATCTTTATTGAAAAATCCTAAACATCCAAAAATACCAACATAAGCCATCCAAATAAAAATTCTCTATCTTCACAAAATAATTCCATATGTTTCTATATGACCATCTATCGTCATCAATGCATTCTCTTCGAGGTTGTCAGGTCTCCCACTCTTGATTGGTCCTTTATTTGGTCTCCATGTAGCGGTATGACTTGATAAGATTTTCCAAAGACACATTACCTTCCTCTATGGTGTTGAAGGAAACAAGCTAGCATTGCCCAGTCTCCGCTTCTAAAATCTTCCAAACTACCTTATTTTACGACCATTTCAGACAATCCCTAAACACATACCAGGCACCTCCAACATATTGTGTCGGGCGAGTAGATGATCATCGGCACTGCTAGAAAGGTTCTAGTATCATCTGTAAAGACTCAGTCAAGTCCTCTACCAAGAAGAAGTTGGGTATACCAGCACTCTCTTCTCCCACCCCACTTGGCATGGAAGCCACCATGGAAAAAAAAGAAGTTTGGCAAAGGCCAACTAGTGCATATATCGATACCCTCGCAACTGAAAATGGATTTTAAGTCCGCCTATCATAGTATAGACCACCAAAGACACCGGGATCCACGCCTCATGAACTGATTAACCCTGATCTTTGTTGAAGGTCTGAAACTAAAGAAAAGCCTAATGAAAAAGTTAGGGACACCCAACAAAGGGTACTCAGAAGGGGCCACGTGAAAAAACCTCTTAAACTGCCACATGAACAACATCACAGGGATCCCCGTAAAAAGTCAGAATGACAGCTCCTTCCAAGCATTAAGGCCTTTTAAGGTCTCTATCAGCACCAAGACTATAATGGTAAGGCATCCACACCATTATTGTGGCTACATGTAGATCAACCGTTAGGTCACTCATCATCAATAATAGTGTAGCAGTCAGGCCCAAGGAAATAATTTTGGCAAAAACAACATTAGATAAATCCCTTTGATACACCGAGATCATAATCGCCTGGAGGGAAATATTCCCTCTATGGACCAATGGTCGAGCTGCCAAGAGAGAGATATGATGTAACTCAGTTAAATACACTCGGGAAAAATGGGACAAGTTAGGCACAGGTACCGCTGCATTGGACCTACTACCCCATATTGCTGACAACTCCTCATAAGTAGGGCACGCTTTGTCTATGCCAAATTGAAAAACATGATCTTTGGGGTACCAAAATTATACTGCCGCCTCTAGCAAAATCTAGTCTATAGGATGGTTGCACTATATGGAGACTGGACACAATCTAAGAGTGTCATAGTCGACGCACATGGCCTCTAAGAATTCAAGGTAATAGAAAAAACACCTCAGACATTGGGAGAGTCCTTTGGTAAAGTGAAGAAATGCATATAATAGAGAATGTGGATTGTGGTGAATAATGTACTCCCAGAACCCATTTTATACCCAAAAGTCATCACAAAAGACAAACTGCTCGAAACCTCATTAATCTTTCTTCCTACTAGTATTCCAAGTATGCAAAATGCAATCAAAGATAAATGAGTGATTTGACTTTACCATTATGCCAATAAGCAAAACAAGGGGTATGTCGACCGATAACCCCCCTTTTTAGTAAAATACTTTTTCCTCCTTTTGCCCAAAGTCAATTTCCAAAAGTTCTTAATTTGAAAAAATTAAACCCCAAGTTATTTCATTTTTATTACTACCCTTTAAAGAATAAACCTTTTTTAAAATCAAATCGCGATATATGAAAGATCTCCTTCCTAGCCATACATACACTTGTGTTTCTCCTGATGTGAACATGCACTATTTTATAGCAATTTGTGATTCGGCAATAACTTACATTATACTTTTATCATTATTTTTGGGGACACTCCTATGAATGAATCCATTTCCTGCCTTCCAAGGAGCTAGTTGGATGATTCCATTCTCTCACCATTTATATTATACACACGTACACACATATCACAGAGTTTATAAGGAGAAGATTATGATTAGACCATTAGAGAGAGAAAATGAGATCTACTTAAAGAAAAGGGCCACTTGTTTTCACCTAATTAAAGGGGAAATATGTAAGAAAGGATATAATGAAAAATCTTTGAAGTGAATGGCTAAAGTGGAAGTGGTAGAAGTCTCTAAAGAAGCTGAAGAACCCTCTCATGTGGGTGGATCAAAGTTATACGACTAGTTAATGGCACTGGGGTACAATTGGCATAAAATGGAAGCAGGTTCCATTAATTTTATGAAGAAGTGTATAGCATGTCAGGTGCAAGGGAATATGGTACATACCCCATCAGTGAGTCTACATAGTCTAGCTCCTTATCCATTCCACACGTGGGAATTTGATTTAGTGGGAGTGATTTACAAAACAAAATGTGGAAAAGCATTCAGCTTGTTGGCCATAAATATTGTACACTAATTGGGCATAAGAAATCCCTCTAAGGAGTATAACTTCTCAAGTACATAATTTGTTCATTTACGAGTAAATTATCTACAGTTTTGGCGTCCCAAAAGTCATGCTTAAAAATAATGTAAAATAATTCGTGTGCAAGTACGTGAGGCTGCTCAGCAACAAGTACAAGATCGTCCACAATAACTCAACCATCTCATACCAAAAAGGAAGCGATAAATAGGAGGAAATAAAGAAAACACTAATTAACATTTTGAAAAGATGTTAGAATATTTTCCCAGAACATAAGATGACAAGTTTCCAATTGTCTTGTGGGACTACATAACTTCTAAAAGCAAGCTAACAGGATTCAATCCCTTCTATTTAATCTACGAAATACAAGTTGTGTTATCGGTGGAATTGGTAGCACCCTCACTAGAAATGGACTCAAATCATGATCTACATTATAACCCAAGTCACGTGTAGTTAGAATCTTTTCTTAAGGATTGTTGTTATGTTAAGGATACTTTCTAAGTCTGCAGCCAACAATTGTCAAGGACTTATGAGAAATTATTAAAGGCAAGAGAATTTTAATTGGGGGACTTGGTTCTAGGATCATCTACCTATAACCTAATGAACATGTTTTCTTCCACGTTTAAGTCAAATTGAGAAGGAGGGTAGGTAAGTCCAACTACTGCTAGATTTAAGAACTTAAAAGTTATTGTATTCAGTTGATCAATTGCAAGTGGCACCAAAAATACTATGCTTCAGGTAACCTATATTTATCTATGTTCTTGGTCACAAATTTAGAAGTTTCTTATATGAAAGAGAAACCACTTTGTATGAGAAGTATCCAAGAAAGCAAGTATGATACAATGAATACAATGAATACTTTTTCATTCCAATTACAATTTTTTCTTTGTAAATTTTATATCGATGGTTATGTCACGCATATTGAATTACATAACCGACAAAAGATTTACATTCTCTTGCAAGAAAATGTGAGGGGATGCACTCGAAAATAGACTTATCGTTGTTCACAATATTTTGAGGGGATACATTTTGAAGGTTACCTAAGAAAAAAAAATCAGCACGGTAGTGTCATGTTTCCACAATATAAGGAAATATTGTATATATATTGACACATAATATTTTTAGGGGATAATTTTTCTAATTGTAACTAAGATACAATGAGAACAACTCATTTTTAATTTCCATGGGATAAGGAAATTCATATTCCTATAGTCCACCACTGCTCACAATATTTCAAGGGGATACACTTTCAAGTCAACGTCCTTATTATAAAATATGGTGAGCAATGCAGTCCTGAATTTCAGAAATAAAAATAAGGAAATATATTTTTGGTTCTTTGCTTATCAAAGTAACTTCCCTCCCAATATTTTGAGGGGATCCATTTTGATGTTGCCTAAAGAAACAGAAGAATAAGAGCATGACAATATCACATTTCCAAAGTACAAAGAATTACACCTTCTCTAACTAAAGGGACTATCATTTCTCGTAATATTTCAAGGGAATATACTTTCATGTCCATGTCTTTATTACAAAATATAACGAGAAAAGCATTATAGATTTTCCTGAAAAGATACAAACATATCTTCTTTGATTAATTGAGTTTATCAATGTTCACAACATTTTGAGGGGAGAAACTTGCATAGTTATGATTGTACAGCTCAAACATGAAACATATCGAGCACATAAATAAATTCCCATGGTACAAGGGAAAATATTTAAGAGTATTCAAAAAAAAATTACTAACAATATGTTCAAACCTGCAAAAATAGGAAAAAAAATAATAGTCCCACTCAATTTTTTTTAGCAGATGATCTCACAATATATTGGAAAGATAAAAATAGTTTATTTACTCAATTTTTGCGTTGTGAAATTTTTTACAATAAATAATCCCACGGTAAAAGGGAATTGATTATGTAAAACAGCTAAGTATGCACACAAGATAAATAACATTTTATATTTCACTACATAATACAACCATCTCGGATGATAAGAAAAAATTACAAGTATTCATAAATCAAATGGGTGATATACAAGGAAAATGATTTTGCATAGGAAAAAAAGTTTTTCCTTCATTAGAAAGTCCCCCAAATCGGCATTAACTTCTCGTTTCACATCCTCTTCAATGACGGCCATACGAGCAACAATCTTGTCCTCACTAGATAAAAAATTTCTTAACTCGACTTTAAAAGACTAGATTTGCTCCCTCAATGCATCTGCTTGCTGATGATGTTGCCCAACTTTAACATTCTCAGAAATTTGAGCCTTCATTAACCTCCTAATGAAAGAACGAACAAGGTTATGAACAATATCATCCAACTAATCCAATTTAAAATGATATTAGTTATCCTAGTCCTTGTTAGCAACCAAGAAGTTACGAGCAACCAAACGAGTAATCTTAATCGGAGTTATAGCAGTAAATCGACAAATGTGACTTGCTAGCATCTTCACATTTATAATGGAGGTGCCTTCGATGTTGCAAATTGATCTTCTCGTAGAAGTATTGGGATAATGCCCAAAAATTAGATACAAGATGGCTCTATGTTTCTTGATAAACCTATCTACATGTCTCTCGCACCATATGTTCTTCATATAGACATCAAGAGTGTTATGCACTGGCACGAATTTAGGGGTTACTCAAGGTTAACCCGGTCCGACTCGAGCGTTAGGTGTGAAGTGAAATGAAACAAACTATACAATGTTCCTAATCTAGTTTTATTTTAATTAACATTTCACTTGTTAGCATGCAATTCAATTCTCAAATTAAACTACGTGAGAGACTAATAGGAAGCATCCTCGAAAACCAAGCATACAGAGCTACTAACGGAAAGTAAAAGAGTGAACTTTCCTATGTAACGCCCTGAAAATACGAACCCGCACCCAATCTACCGTAATAAAGGACAAGGTGTGAGTCGAATGCTTAGTGGGAAATATATAACAATATAGTATAAAATCGAACAGCATGAGGAAGACCATAACACTTTATACCTACGTGCACATGCAAATATATATATATATATATATATATATATATATATATATATATATATATATATATATATATATATATATATATATATAAAGACGCACGCACATATACTTAATGCATGAAATTATTTTACTTCTGAAATCATTATTTATTCAGATTAATTTATCTAAATCTTATAAAGACTCCCTCTTTCCTATTTTCACATTTATCACATTATTTAACAAGCATGTCTAAATAATTGAAAAAATCAAGCTTTGTTTAACCGAAGGCCATTTCAATACCGAACTTACCCTTTTCAATTATACCAATTCACATCAGTATTTTCATGGAAAATCACTCATTCAAACAACGCGAACACCGTGTTTGAAAATACTTATTTTACTTTTGAAACATTTTACAAACACAACATTATGTCAATCATGAGTTAAACCTTCTTAGGTTGCTTAACGACCCATTTAATCACAACATTATACCTTTCCTCTACTTTATGGACATTAATCAATTTACACATTTATTGTCCATTTAAACCTTTACCGGAATATTTATTAATTCATTCTAGTTAGGTTGTCTTAACACATCTTTACCACACAACCCATTTATCGTCATGTTCCTTATTCCTTTATATTTTCTCAAAATCTTCCAATAAATAGCGTACTTTAATGGCTCCACACCACCGGTGACGCCAAAATATACTCCGGACAATGATTTTAGGTCTTTCACCCCAGAGCTCTGGGCCCTCATTTATCATCCCGGTGTCATTTGAGTCCCCTTTTAATGTGATTTAACATTTTAAAAATATCCACATTATACAAATTTTCCTTTTCATCCGGTCGAAGCCAAGATCTGGGGTTTTACCCCAACTTGTGTTACAATTTGAAAATTATCATTTTATATCCTTTACACCATAGCATTGATTTTATTCCAAAAATCATGCTCATTTAGGACCAATTTGTGTCACCCCTTTTCCAACAAATTTATTTGATAAAAATGCTCCACTTCATGTAAAATTACCATTTTACCCTATTACTTCTAAAATTATCTTTTCCCCCATTTTTGTAAATGTTATTTCTCAAACACTATTAAGTTACCCAGACCATGTCCTTGTCTTTTTAACACATTAACATCATTTTATGCATTTGGAGCAACATTCTCTAAGTTGGAAACTTCTTCATTCCATTAATTTTTCTCCCAATTTCGCAAGTGTTAATCTTTCAACACTATTAAGTTACACACACCAACATCCCATTGTTTTAACCATTAACAGTTATTCGACACTTTTACTAACCATTTTTCAAAGTTAGACATTTATTTACTCTTTGTATCCAAGAAATTCAATTACACTTAAAGACTACTTTTGTAAGAAAATACCATTTTCTTTCATTAATATATGTAGTCTTACAACCATACACTTATCACACTTTCAACCCTTTTTCAATAATGTCCATAAGCATTTATGGGAAGTATATATCTTATTGGTGATTATCTTTATATATTATACAAACTGACTTGATCATTATGGATTTTACTGTTCCTTTAAAGGTCGTGGTGAAGAATGTGAGTTCATCAAAGGAGGTTGAAGAACTTTCCAAAGAGGTGTGCATTAGTCTTTAAATTTTCTTAAAAATTACTTTTTAAATTTATACAATTTAATATGAAGATCGTGGGAAGGTGATGTTTGATGTTGATGATTAATTTTCTCACCATTTTCTACGTATCATGGTCAATTTAAATGTTTAATCTTTTTTTTTCTTTTTGGATAGAATTGTAAGATTACGGATGATGCTTTTTGTAAATTTTAAAGCCCTCATAATTTCTGTTTAAAAGGTTTTCATAATCCTGTTTGTGTTTATGGTGGGATAGAGGCATAATGAAAAGAATTACCAATTAATTGTTATACTAAGTTCATTAACCAAATGGGTTTCATAGTTTGAATGACATCTAGGTTAAATGGGAGACCAACAACTCACTGATTCAATCCGCCACCTATTTCTACAATACCATTTGTATTCTCTCACAGAAAGTATGTGATTTCCACTATTATTTTCACTCCTTAACCTCTAATTTGTTTTGTTTTGATGGTCATGTGATTTTTGATTCTAAACAAACAAAAATGAACATATCTTGTCGATGATTCTGTTCAAACTTCCGTAAATCCTCATTTTTGGATCTAGATTATTGTTTTGCTTTATCAAGCAATAATTTCAACTTTTGAATCTCTCCCATATCAACTTTGTAATGTGCATGACCTAACTCAACCCCTCGAACCATAGTTTCAAAATTTAAAGAACTTACATTCTCACTTAAGTCCTGCTCCGAAGGAGTGATTTTCACAAACATTAAATTTTTGGAATCACTTCCTAAAAAATCTTGAAGTAAATGTGTGAGCTTTGAATTTCTGTATGGTATGTGGTTATTTTTTATGGGAAAAATACATATGACATCCCCGAAAGCTATAAGTTATCTATTATTATTTTGAGCTTCCTTAAGACGTTCACCTTTTGTATTAGTTTTTGCCAGCGTTTCCTACCAAATCCATAAGACAAAGCATACCCAGTTGAAACCTCCTCTTTGTTTATTAGTAGACACCTACAAAACACCCGAATGTTCACTTTTGCTTCATGAATTTGGTTGTATAACTTCTTTCTCTTCATCTTCTCCTTACCTGATATGAAGTTAAGATTATTACAATGTGCAACCATCTCTTTAACTGCAGAGGCCATTTCACGCAAACTAGTAATTGAATTAAGATCATTTTCTTCAGTTAATAGTACCTGGACTTTTTAAAACAAGTAAGATAATATATAAAGGTCTACAACTAAATATATGATGATGAAATTTGATAACAATGATGTGCCTATAAGTTCAAAAGAATTAAATTTCATGTACTAAAAATGTTTGGAAAAGATGGATTGGAAAATTAATGTTTGACACATATACCTTTACTTTCTAATATATCATCTTCACTAGTAGGAGGTTTTTTGTCAAATGGTTACCATCAACATACATACATTGTTAGAATAGCAGTTGATGTAGCCTAAAAGATGATGATTGTGTAGGGAAACTATTTTGCAACTTCAGTTATTTTTTACCATTGCAAATACAATTGTTCATCTTCTTGTATTAAAATTTTTAACATGTAGTTGCACCACATTGTCTTTGTCATGTTCAGTCTCATGGTATAGCTTAAACCTATCCAAATTGACACATGTGCATATAGCCAAATCTATTTGGTGGGGACTTAGAGAGCTTGCATTAGTTTATGAACTTTGTACTTCTATTCAACATGGATATAAAAGGGTTAGAGATGTTATCTTAATCATCATTCCTCCATGTTCTAATATTTATGTGGACCCAAGTCATTGATACAACATGATAAGGTTCTTCGAGATGTATATGGATTTGTTAAATCTAATTTAATTATTTTTATGGTTATAAAGATTTGTTACTTAGTATTCATAGTAATAAACAAGCATCCTCTTAGGGACATTTCCCATAATGTGTTGTGGTGCTATGAGTAGAGGGTATAACCGTATTTTGGGGGATTATTCAAGCAGAGTAGATTCTTAGATTTATCCCAAACGTAAAGATAAAATAACAAATAAGCATCCATGTCATTTGTTCATAGTTATATGCATTTGTGATTATGCATATGTATAGTTGTAATTGCAATCATGTAAGCTTACTTTTCTTTCTGTCCCACACCCACTGTATAAGTATACAATTCTCTCATATTACTTTTACCCTATGAAGCATGGACACTTTCTCAGAAGGCACGAGTTGCGTGTCGTGTCGAAACACGTATTATGTGCGTGCTCCGACATGTTGTGGACACGCTGGGACATGTGATGGTGATTCTACTTTGTTTATGATTTTTAATATTAAAGTGTATTTGAATTTTGTTTTATCTATCCATTTTCTTAATTTTCTTCAGTTTACTTGGCTACATTCTCTCTTAATGTGGTCATAATTGATGATGTCTTTCCGGAGTATGTAAGCCCTTTTGTTGTTACTTCAACAACTCATAAAATCCTTTGAGGTCCTAGGGGAGGTATTAGTTTTCATAAAAAAAGGGTTGAAAACAAAGGAAAAGAGGGATGCTTTTGAATCAAGGCGATGGAAGTGATATATATGACCTCAGGAAAAGATAAACTTTGTTGTTTTCCCAGCACTGCAAGGTGGACCCCATACTAATCACATTGTTTCCCTTATTGTAGTGTTGAAACAAGTGTCTGCTTCGGAGTATAAGGCATATATGCAAAAAGTTATTAAAAAACTCTCCGCACTTTCCATTTATCGTCCAATCTTTAGTTATCAATCACTTGAGGATGTTTAGAGATTTTTTTACTTTTTATTTACAAGGAAAACTTTTAAGTATGACCTTTAATTTAATACAGGTTTATGAATCTCAATAGAGTCAATCCTTTAAAAAAAAATGGTAAGAATTATTCTTTATTATCTTTGTTTTCTCTTTCAAAATATTTGGTAGGTACCATAATTTTCTTTAAAATATAATGGGAGGCGAGGTTAATGGTTTATACTAAAAACAAATCTAGAGACAATTATAATGTTTGAAACCATATGGGAGTTATATATCCTTAATGATAATGAACAAGATGGGGTGTCAATGTAATTTACCACCCCAAAAAAGTCATGGTGATTGAATTCGAAATATTCAATTTTTTATTTTTTTCTTACTAGGTGGCCTAGATCCAGGGTTCCAAGTTTAAAGATCCTCTCTTTCGATTGTTTGCAAATGGTTCGAATGGGTGAACATATATATTTAGTGAGGTTTGTCCTGCTATATTTAAATTCATTGTTTTTGAGTTAATATTAAGCTTTTAATAAATTTCCTTTATGGAAACTAATATTTATCTAACTATTTGGAAGAAAGGATGCACGTTTCATGGCCAATGTCTGCAAGGAGGTCGTAGTGAATTATCTCGAGTACTTTCAAGATTATCTAGTTTATCATGAATGTACATCTCTTGAAGAGAAGACCATATCTTTATAGTTGTATCCAGAATCTGAACGTTTAGAAATTATATATGGCTCCATACTCATCCACAAAAATGTCATAGCCAAATGAACTCTCTCTCCCACCCTATGAGTTTTTATCACCAGGAGGGATGGGTTTTCAACCTTCCTTCAATATCTGTAGTATTTGATTAAGGTGCTTTGATACCATGTTAAATTGTATAATATCTGGTTATTTCAATAGGAATCGGGTTTTGAAGAGAAAATGAAGAGAGGGAAGTGATAAAAAATAATTAAGAACAATATGAGTTCTATTGCATTATCATACAAAGACAAACTAATTCCATTAATGAGGAAATCTAAAATATTACAAAATTTCCACAAAATAAATAGAAGAATGCTAACATAAATTTTTATCTTATGAGCTTCTTACTGAATAAGTAATACATAACAATTTAATTTAAAATAATTTGTAGGAATCAATTAAAATTGCAAGAATTCTTAATAAGTCAAAGCAACACAACAAGTAATTTCCAAAAGTAGTTAGCAAGTCATTATGCGACAGGTAAGTTAAGGAACATATTAGGCATCAACACTGGATATTAACATATTTAAAGAACTACAAATTAAAAAATAATAGAACTTGAACTATGGTTAAGAGATTGAAAGTTATTGTAGCAATAACTAGATTTACAAAAAAGATGAAGAAGGAAGAATACAACATAAATAAGATGTCTTTAAATTCCTCTCTTCGAAATGCTTTATCTACACTTCCAATTTTTGCAAGATGATAGTAAACATGGATATAAAGTTGGACTTTGTCCCTCCAACATTCATCAATTTTGTTTCAATGCAGCCCATTAGTATAGGTTTCAAGCTCTATCAAAAGGTTATAATTCTAATTTGTTATCGTTTATTCTTCTATCCTTAAGCTCCACCCAAAGGTTATAATTCCAGTATTGTTATTATTTTATAAATGTATATGTTTTGTCTTCGACACGTCACATGTACATGCGCTCCCTTCCGTTTGGTTAGCTAAACCTCTATTTATCCAAAAATAATGTAGGTGAAAATTACTGTAAGGCTATTTTGACCCCCCCCCCCCCCCCCACACACACACACACACATTTATTTATGATTACCATGTTTGGGCCTTGAAGTTTTTGATTCTTGGCCTCTGACCCCCCCCCCCCCCCCCCCCAAAATGACTTTTGCTACACTTTATATCTAACAAAGTGTTTCAGAAAGTCATTTTGGTGGTCAAAGGCCTATACATGAAAAGTTAGAAGGAACACTTAAGGTAAGTACACAGGAAAAAGATAAAAAACAAATAACTCCAGGATTGTCAATTAACCATCACATATATAATTATATATATTGTATTTACTAGCTTCATATTTTTCATATTATGTTTCATACTCCTGGTACCATTATAGAAAGTTTCTTCTGTATCCAAAGGTGATGAAGATTTTGGCAAAGTCTTGAAGGACCCACTATTCATTAGAATACGTGAAGCTCGTTATTTAGTGGATCCATTACAGCTTGTTGATCTGTAGCCAAATGTGAAGAAGATATTGGCAAAGTCTTGAAGAACCCACTGTACATTTGAATACGTGAAGCTCTTTATTCAGATAATATATCAAATGGGGATATAAAAATATAAGCTCGGAAGAGTGATATGAAAATTATTCTCGAGAAACGTCCGATGAAAATTATACCAGTTGAAGTGATGAATATTGAAAAAGAGGGTCTTAGTGATGATTATGCAACCCATTTTACACCATAGATTACAATATTGGCTTATCAACAAGCTTTTGGAGAGATTAAGGACATTGAGGAAGAAGAGAAAAAAAGGACATTGAAGAAATTGACCACATGCAAGAGGATAGTGAGGACATGAATAATTCTTTAACCATTCGGATTATAGAAACCTTTAGTGTTGATAATAAAAAGAAAGTTGTTATTAGTCATGATGTATAACAGGATTTTAGAACATCGGAGAAGGTTATTTCTATATTTCGCAAAAATAAATTTGATAACAAACCAATCTCAAATTTTCAAATTTTAAAAAAGGATGCAGAGAAAAAAATGGAGAGGATCTCACATGAACCCAAGAATAGTTCTTTCGATCATGGCTCCATGTAAATTTACTAAGACGGCCAAATATAACTATTCATGATTGTGATAGCGTAAAGTGACAAAAAAATTAATTATGCAGGTTCTGTAAGAAACCTCTCAGAACTACGTGTGAGTGTCACTTAGAAATGTTGCTAAATATTTCACAAAAGGGGATATTTTCAATCAAATTAATAGTTTTGGAAATCATTTCTTCCATTAAAAATAGTTTAAGGGTGTTTCAAAAAAATTGCATAGTTTTGAGTTATTCTTTTTTCCACTCTCCTCGCTATGATATTTATTGATACTTCATTTTTCAACTAGTCGACTGCCTCAGATTAGCAATATGATAAAATGTTCCCCACTTTTTTGTTATTTTTATTATCCCTCAATAAGAGAGGGAATTTGAAGGGACCAAGATTTTGTCCTTCTCCTCAGCTATTCCCCTGATTTCTAGTATGTTTGAGAATATTCTATTTAACAAGATATAGTCTTTTAATTTAAAAAAGGGAATAAAATATTTATTTCTAAAGGATATTTAACATAGATATCCCCTAAATAATGAGGGGCAGGACTTCATCTGCCCATGCCTGCTAAAGAAGATGAGCGTTGCTTTTGCTAGCCTCCCTAGGCATGCAGCCTAGTGATGAGAGTCACCCATCATCTTGGAGACACTAGGTACTAGGATATGGTCATTATTAAGTTAACGAAGATGGTCCTAGGGAGACCTAGTCAAGTTAATCTATTAATCAATTTATGTAATTCCTTAAGCAAGCAACCTTGTTTGTTGGGAGGAAGTCATCAGGAATTGTCAAAGGTTTTTGCAATGTTTCCTCAATCGCTAGTTGCTAATCCAATTACCCCTGGGAAGATCTTGATGGGTTTGAGTTCCTTAAGTTTCACCATGTCCTAACTTGAACTCTGTATTTACTCAAATTAACTTGTGTTGGTGCCAAATCCCTTGACGTGGAAAACGAAACTAAAAATGTGTTGATTTTACATATATTTGTTGTTATGTCAATAATAGGAGTGGGGTTAAAACCTTCAAACGATACGATTAAAGTCTTTGTCTCTCACACTTGCACATTCTTATCTGTTTGTCTTTCACTGTTCTTTAAAAATAGTGTGTTCTTATATTCTCTCATATTTTGTAGGTAAGAATTTTTGAGAGGGTTTGTGAGATGTGTCACATTACTTTTAATAAAATTGCAATATTTAATGACAATGGCACCATTACGTGGGGAGGTGTAGGAATCGGTAAGTGAAAATTTTGTGACTATTAATTTGTTGAAAAAACAGTCATTGAGTCATTGATTGTATAAAAGTTATGTTTATGCTTTTATAACAATCTTTAAGTGTTTCGAGGTACTCCTGCTATGACATCGAGAGGTTTTCTACAAGCTGATTTTGAGACAATGGTAGACTTCCTACTCAAAGGTACATAGATTGCAAGTTTGCTACTGAGGGAACACAGGAAGTTATAGAAGGTTTTTTTTAAGGAGAACAATAATGAAATCAATGAACTTCGGATTCGAGTTGAAAATTTTGATGCATGAGATTCATTTACCAGTCATTTACTTTTCTTGTTTAATTTATTTAAATAATAAATGATGATTCATTTATCCTTTTCAGTTTTGCACTTGAAGAAGTTGATGAGAAATTTGGGTTGTATATCGAGTAATCCTAAATATTCATCTTTCCATTCTCACGGTGGATTCCTGAAAATTCTACATAGAATGTCATTCAAGCCATGGAGATTTGGAGCTTTTAAGGTGTCGACACAATTTCGCTAAAGCGAAAGGAAGACTAACGCATTTGTTTCTTATTTTTAGATGTACATTTTTTGGGAGAGATGTTTTTGGGGGTAATATTAGAGACTTTTTTGGAATGATGTAGATAATGGGTATATTTAGCTATGATACATGTAGTAGGTCAATTTTTTGTGAATAATCTAGATGTTAGGAGTATCTATTTGTGTCCCACTATTTTTTTATATGGACAAATGACTTGGTTTGGTGCATTTTAGATGTACGTGACTTCGAATACAAAAAAAAATAATCAAGGTTGTTTTTATGTTACTTTTAATTCTGATTTGTGTTCAGATTTATTTGTCAACTATGCCATTAATATTGGTTATTAATTTTTTTATTATATGTTTAATTTATGATTGTTTATATTAAACTCTCATGTGTCGAAATATTTTATATGACCTTTTTAAATATTTGAAATTTGGTTATCATGATGCTTTTTAAACCAAATATGATATCTTGTAGAGTATATTATGACTTTTTTCTTAGCAAATATGATTATTTTGAAAAAACAGTCATATGTAACTGTTAATGTAATTTAATAGTTTTAATGGGTATTAATTACGACACCCAAACTTATTATGGTTTTGATTAAAAAATAAACAGTCATAAAAGGTGTTTTATGACACTAGAAAAGTGTCACAAAAAGTATTTTTTCTTATAGTGACCATTACTCCAAAATGTAGTGTATTCTTGAGTTTTGATCAATTTATGTTTTCAACTGTTGTGAATGCTAGTTTCAAATTGGTCAATATTATTTATCATAAGTATACTCACATGAGGAGACACTAATAGTAATTCTGATCACAAGACAATTTATTTGTTTTATATTTAAAGGTTATGTTTGTTTCTTTGTGTGATACTCAAAAGGTATAATTTCTTTCTAGTTTGTTTTCTTTGCACTTATCATTCATTTTTGTGTACCTAGTTTGTTAGATAAACATCATTTCTTGTGCAATAACTTAGAAATCGATACATCATGTATTTTATCGTTTTACTCAAGAAAACGTATTGTACATATAATATAGTGTATTGAATGATATTGAAAACCTAAAAACAGAGGAAATACTTGGTGTCAATAGGTTTTTTATCCATGCCTTACAAATTAGTAGTTTAATTTAAATATTGTAAAGGTCACTATGAAAGCTACACGCAATCCGTTTTAATCTTTTTTTTTTTAAATTTACTGGAAGTCAATAACTGACATTGTAATGCTTTTATTTTTTCATTATTCTTTCTTTGGCAAGATTATTCAAGAATATCATACAACATCCAATTGTACTGCGAAACTGAATTCGAGTAATAATAAAGTATATATAGTTTTTAGTGGAAATAATATCATATATAGTTTCTGTTTTATCAAATATTAGCTAGAACTCGGTTTAACCATGTCTATACTAACTGATCTTGACATATATCTTTAGTAAGACTTGTGAACTTCAATCTTCCCATGTATTGCATAACTAAAATATAAGTCATATTACTACTATGTGCTTTCAAATTATTATCAAATACTTATTCAGTGATAAATGATGATCATTATACCTATTGTATGTCCAAAATATCAAGAACTATTTATTAAATTGGGTAAACAAGTTTCTAATTCATGTATGTGCAGGTATGAGTGCGTATATTATACCTGCAATTAGACTTAAATTAGTAGACGTTATGAACGGACCTCCTATTCTTTCTCTTGGACGAAGTTTGGTTTTAGTTGTAATCTTTATATTTTTTCACGGTTGACGTTGACATGAATATTTATATTTGCCCATATACTTTTCTCTGTTTTAGATCCTCTTATGCAAATTCAAGAAGAAATCTGTAACGCCCCATATTTTTATGCATTTAATATTTAATTAATTCAGAATAATTTTAAATTACTTGTGTGTCATAATTTAATTGAATTAATTATGTTAATATTTATTTAAATATTAATCGGGAGAGTGAAAGGTTAATATTTATGGAATTTAAATTACTAAGTGAATAGTAATAATTTATTTACATCATAAAGTGTACTAGTGACGTGGCATTTATTTATCTCATCCGAGAGTCGGGTATAGACTAAATTGGGAGTGAGATAGGGACTTTTTATAAATTAATTTGTATGTCAATTCTGAGTGCACAGTTGAGTCCGAATGGGTGAAGATAGTCGGAAAAGTGTACCTATGGGTTGGTAAATGGGTCACTGTTTATTTTGAGCATAACCGGGACCACACGGAGGTATTTGGGACATTTTAATTAGGCCTGTGTGATTAGAAACAGGATTTGGAGATAAAAACCTAAGCTTAAGAGTTGTGGGCAGACATAACACAATTGGGAGAAATCTAAGAACGGAGAGGAGTAAAAAGGGAGAACTCTTGGTAGTGAAAAGGAAGAACAAGGGAGGTGTTCTCGAATAAGCCAAATCTCTACACGAAAGGATTAATCAGTCACTATGAATCCTAAGGCAAGTGGCTAAACTTGCTTTTACATAAATTGCTAATTTAAATTCATATCATGGTAAGTGTAAAATACATGATTTCGGGTTGGGTTAATACAAATTGGGTTTTAAATTTGTGGATGTTACGAATCAAGTTTTGGGACTGATATGATAGGGATTATGAATTCATATTACATTGTGAAGAAATTGTAAGTCAATTAGAGATGTTATTGACTGCAAAAGTTATGGAAAATCATATGGATTCATGTCTTTATTAATAATTGGAGATATAAATTAGGAATTAAAGATATTGGGATTTGTTTTGATTGGTAGAATCTACTGTAAATTATAGGTTTGATTTTTGGGTAAGAAAGGTTGTAAGGTTTTATTAATGGTGGAGAACTGATTTTGGACAAAGAGAGAGAAAATGTTGCAGTTCGTTCGAATGAGTAGTGCTCTGGTTCGAACGACGATGATTGACGTTCAAACGACATCACTAGTCGTTCTAACAACGCCTTTTCTCATTCGAACGAGATGGTAAATTAGGCCCACTTTATTTTTACTATAATTATTGACCTGAGTGGAAATTTAAGGGAGAATTATGTACAATAAGGAAGCGTCTTAAATCTGGGATTGTTTGGGACTTTAGGGACAAACAGTATAAGGTTGTTTTATATTTAATGTGAGAGAAACATTAATATTGGAATAAATAAATAAATAAATAAGGGCCTGTCAAACTCATTAAAAGGTATTTGGGCATTTAATTCCAGATATTAAATTTCGGGCCAAGTGAGCGAGTCCAGGTAATCAGTTGAGAGATATCAAAGTATTAATTTAGTTATTGAGTAAATTAATTAAATTAGAATTGGACCATTGACTCTGGAAAATTTTAAAATAAAATAATGGGTAAATTAATTTAATTAGAGTCGGACCATAGACTCGATAATATTTTAGGCTAAGTGCTACGGCACCTATACACGGTAAAGACGGGATTTAATTTAAAGTGTATATACGGTAGTGTGATAGTTTGTATATATTTTGTGTTCTTAAATATTAGTGATTAGATATTTATTTAATTTATATACTCTAGTGGTATCGAGGGAGGTTGCGCGTTGTGGGTGAATCCCCTAGCTTGAAGAGTAGGGCGAGTATAACGCCAGGTCATAACGTCCAATTACAAAGGTGGGGCATTGAGATGATGTCCTGATACTCGAGGGAATATGACCACCTCCATTATGTTATTATTTAAGTTCCGATTCGATGGACCATAGTTGTCTCGAAACTCTAGGTGGAACTGAGTAGACCTGGGATGATAGCACTTTAGAGAATACATTTGGTGAGGTATTACTCTGGCGGATGGATTTATTTATATCCAGCATATGTGTGAATGTTGTAATATAGCTCTACGTATATAATGGGATAGATAATTATATATAGGCAGTTTAATACATGGAGGATATTGCATTATTTATATAACTAGTAAATGTTATATGGTTTCCAAGTTAAATTGATTAAATAAGTTAAGGTGATAAGTAACTTATAAATAATATATTAAAAATACTTGGGTTTGTGTAGGATGGTTGTAAGGCGTTATATCAAGTATCTACTTACGAGATAGAGGACTAGGTGGAATATAAAGAAAGCGTTAGGTGTGCACATTATTTGAGGGGTGAGTTTGTCCTCAAGGGAGTGCGACACTAGCTTAAATCTAAATAGCATTCATGCATTTTAAATTACTACAATTTAATCACTTGCTAAATATTTTCAAAATATTTTGGGTTCTAACCCTTGCTATCAAATATTTTCAAAACCTTTTAGGTGTCCATGCATAGGGATGCCATACTTGATTTCATTCCAGGGATTCACAACTGCAGTATGTGTGGATATTGCAGGATTTGGATAGACGCTTCTTTTATTTTATTCCCAGTATAGGAATGTTATTTCAGTCTATCTCGAGCATGTCGCTCACAATTTTATTCAGTTATTTTCATTTCAGATAGTATGGGATTTTATTACTCTCTGTTAGTTATTTTGGTTTTGGATTTAGCCGATGGTTTATTCGGAAAGACTATTTTGCATGATTTAGGGTTTGGACTTTATTGTGTTGTGATTGGATTTTTAGCACGATTATTTTGTTGTTTGTTCTGCATGTTAATGAAAAGATTTAAATTTTGACATTACCTTTTTGAATACTAGGTGGTTAGTATATTTTAAAAAAAATCGATAGTGATGCAAAGAATGGACCATATGAAATTCCTATTTTAATTTGATATAGGACTGATCACACAACATTTTATTAGGCGGGGTGTTATAGACGGTATTAGAGCATCGGGTTCTAGTGTCCGTCGGATCGGTATGGCTTTATGCGTTTCAGTGTAGCGTTCATTTAATATAGATCCCTATTATTAGTACTGTTGATTTATCTTCATGCGAAAGAGTTATCTTACTTCTGCTATTTAGTCTTATATTAACAGTGAACTAATACAACTCGTTTTAAATTTCGTATGCCACCTAGGAGAGGTAGACCTACTAGGGCAGCAGCCAGGGACGAGGTGAGGGAGGCTCAACTAGAGCCAGAGGTTCAACAGCCGCAGCCTCACCAGGATTAATGACGATAGCTCAGATGGAGGAGGTGGTGGCCCAGGCAGTCAATGCAACGATGGCAGCCATGGCAGCCCATTTCCCTCAGCCTCATCCACAGCATCCAGTGGCCCTAATTGCACCGGCCCACCCGGGGCCGTCAGAGTGACAAAGAATTCGGGAGGCCTTTCAAAAGGGCCATCGACCAGGGTTTTAAGGGAGTTCTGAGGTTGTCCTTTCATGCCAGTGGAAGAAGGATATGCAGCATCACTTGCATATGGTTGACTACAGCGAGGTACAGAGGTAGATGTTAGCGACTTTCAGGTTGATAGGGGAAACCTTATAGTGGTGGGCGTCTATTATCGTTATTGGAGATAGGGAATCAATGACTATCGATGATTTCTTGGTGCACTTCGACCATAAGTACTTTCCTTCAATAGTTGAGGCCGAGATGAGGAGGAAATTCAGCGAGGTGACTCAGGGAGAGTGAATAGTAGAAGAGTAATAGGAGGAGTTTACCCGTTTGGAAAATTTTGTGCAAGACGAGGTGAGTAACGAGGAGCGAAAGAAGGCAATGTTTGTGACTGGGTTGGCCTGGAGAATCAGGCAGCATTTGATAGGGAACATCACCCTGGTGATGTATACTGATGTTGTCAATGCCTCTTTATTACACTGTCAGGATCATCACTTTCATCGGAATGGAAGTAAGAGGGGAGGTGAGACGGGCTAGTAGGGTAAGGCGGGTGGGAGTGATACCAGCGAAGCCCAGTAGCAGACAGGTAGTCAGTAGGGGAATTAGACTAAGATTTAAGTCTGGAGGTTTTCGTCAGGGGGTCAGGGGTTCAGGCAGGGCCAGTAGGGCCCTAATTAACAGCAGCAGGTTGCTCAGAGCTGCATAGCCAAGGGAACGATGGAAGAGGCCAGCAGGGCTAACACTAGGGAAAAGATCGTCAGGGCTAGCAGGGCCAACGTCAGGGAGACGATCAGAGATATTGCTACGTTTGTGGGCCAGACGGTTCATTTTAAAAGAGAGTGCTGACAAAGAGGGAGGGGCCAGCAGCAGGGTTCCCAGCAGGGGCAGCAAGTACAGATGCCTCCCATAGAACTAGCTCCACCAGCCCTACAATAGCAAAGGCCGATGCACTACGGGCTTGTGTACAAAGTCCGAGATGTCCCCATTCCACCATCACCTCAGGCACCGCCATCAGTTGAGGGTACATTTCCTATTCATGGGCATGAGGGTAGGATATGTTTTTATACTGGGGAATCACATTCATTATTAAAACCAAATTTACTAGAGCCGCCGGTTTTCTAGAGACAGTAGGTAGTCTTCTTGTGTGTGTAGAGTCACCAATGGGTAGTGGATCACTTATACATTCGATTTGTAGAGGAGTGGAAATTGTGATTGGGAGATTGGGTTTAGCAGCAGGCCTTCTAGTGTTAGATATGGAGGGGTATGATGTCATTCTAGGCATAGATTGGTTGGCAGGATACAGGGCGATAGTATATTGCTTTGAGAGCACCATCGTGTTCTCCATTTCGGGACAAGAGATGTTCCTAGTGGCAATGCCTCTTCCTAAGGAAGAGTCACACCCTCATTTATACTATATTGAGGAGGAGACTTTACAGGAGGTGGTGATTCCATTAGATTCGATTCCAATTGTGAGGGACTTCGAGGATGTATTTCAGGAAATACTAGGGATTCCACCCAATAGGGAGATCGATTTCGTTATTGATCTAGCACCGAGTTCGATGAATATTGCTCGAGAACCTTACCATATGTTCCCTTCAGAGATGCATGAGCTTAGAGAATAGATTCGGGAGCTATTGGCCCAGGATTTCATTTGACGGAGCACAACGTGATTGGGTGCGCCTGTGTTATTCTTGAAGAAAAAAGGATGGTTCGCTTCGATTGTACGTAGACAACAGGAAGCTGAACAAGGTGACGATACGGAATAAATATCCATTACCTAGGATTGATGACATTTTTATCTGTTGAGAGGGGCAGCACACTTCTTAGAGATTTATTTGAGGTCAGGGTATCATCAGCTTCATATTCGAGAGGAGGATGTTCCTAAGATCGCTTTTCAGTCACGGTATGGATCCTACTAGTTCAGGGTGATTCCGTTTGGTATCACCAATGCGCCAGTAGTGTTCATGGATCTCATGAACATGGTTTTCAGAGAATATCTTGACTAGTTCGCTATTATGTTCATTGACGACATTTTGGTCTACTCGCGCATAGAGGAGGAGAATGCAGAGAACCTACCTATGGTTCTTCAGACACTATGGGGACACCATCTTTATTCCAAATCCGAGAAATGTGGAGGCTACGGGAGGTGAAGTTTCTTATCCATATAGTGTCAGATCAGGGTATTGCTATTGACCCAAGTAAGGTATCGGTGGTGAGGGAGTGGGGACATCCCACTACACTGATAGATATTCGCAGGTTTCTTGGGTTAGTAGGTTATTATCGATGGCTCATTAAGGGGTTTTCGAATATTACAGGTCCATTGACGAATTTGACTTGCAAGGGGGTACCATTTGTATGGAGTGACCATTATCAGTTAGCTTTTGATAAGCTAAAGGACAAGTTGACATCTACGCCCGTACTTGCTTTACCTAGAGGAGGATTGGAGTACCGGGTCTACCCTGACGCATCTTTATAGGGACTTGGGTGTGTGTTACAGCAGGAAGAGAGGTATATAGATTATGCGTCTAAGAATCTTAAGCCCCCTGAGAAGAATTACCCCACCCACGATCTAGAGTTGGTAGCGCTCGTCTTTTTTTTTAGGACATGGAGGCATTATCTTTTGGGAGAGCAGTTTACTTTATTCAGGGATCATAAGTCACTTCAGTATATCTTCACGCAGAAGGATCAGAATATGAGACAGAGGTGGTGGCTAGAATTCATGAAGGACTACAAGTTTGATATCGAGTATCATCCTGGTAAGGCTAGCATGGTAGTAGACATATTGAGTGGGAGGCCTACTTGGGAGATTGCAAAGATCTAGAAGGTGAAGTGGAGTGAGCTTCGACATGACGACGATGTCGCTAGGGCATGTATGTCATCTTTATCAATCACTCCTGATATTATATGGGTTGTGAGGGCACAAGCGGAGTACCAGATCTTCCAGTACAGGGTATGCCAACTACTGGACGAAAGAGTAGAGTGTTATTCGATTATTTCGGAGGGAGGCCTATGCTTTAATTGGAGGTTAGTCATGCCGGAGGATGAGTATTTGAGGCATGCAGTTATGACTGAGTCGCATGGTTCGAGGTTTGTTGTACATCCCAGCGGGGATAAGATGTACCGGGATATGAGGAGGCAGTACTAGTGGGCAGGGATGAAACGGGGCATAGAAAATTTTGTCTTAAAATGCACCACGTGTCAACTTATGAACGTTGATCATCAGAGACCTCCAGGGATGCTACATCCACTAGAGATTCCCATGTGGAAATGGGATAATATCTCTATGGACTTCATTGCAGGTCTACCTACATCACAGAGGGGTCATGATTCTATATGGGTGATTGTGGATCGATTAACCAAGGTAGTCCATTTCTTACTGGCTCGCTCAGATTTTGAGATGATGTAATATGCACAACTGTTCATAGTAGAGATTGTTAAACTACATGGGGTGTTGGTTAACATTGTGTCTCACAGACACAAGATTTTTATGTTCCACTTCTGGCATAGGTTTCAGGAGGCCATGGGCACAGAGTTACGGTTGAATACCGCCTACCATCCACAGACAGATGGGCAGACTGAGAGAGTTAATCAGATGCTGGAGGATATGTTGAGGATGTGCATTTTAGACTTTGAGAGAGGATGGGAGCGATACCTTCGTTTGGTAGAGTTTGGGTATAACAACTCTTATTTATTTACGATTGGTATGGCACCGTTTGAGGCGCTTTATGGGAGACCATGTCGTTCACCCACCTATTGGTTAGAGGTGGGGGATAACAAACTATTGGGGCCAGAGATGATCCAGGAGACAACTGCCAAGATAGAGCTAATTCGGGGATGGATTCAGATATCTCAGGATAGGTAGAAGAGTTATGTTAATGTTTCTCGAAGACATGTGGAGTTAGAGGTCAGTGATCAGGTATTGGTTTTGGTGCCTCGTGTGAAAGGAGTGGTGAGGTTCGGTAAGAAGGGGGATCTAGCACCGTAGTATGTGGGGCATTTCCCTATCATTGAGAGAGTGGGACATGTAGCTTATAGATTGGGTTTGCCAGAGCATCTTCAGCGGATACACGACATGTTCCAGTGGCATCGCTGAAGAAATATCAGAGGAGCGAGAGGGCTTTCTAGAACGTTCCACTTGAGTAGATTGACTTGAAGTCAGAAGTTTCACATGAGGAGAGACCGGTAGTTATTCTGGATCGTAGTGAGCGCAAGCTGCAGTCTAAAGTTATACCACTAGTGGGAGTGCAGTGGGGTCATCATAGCGTTGATGAGTCTACGTGGGAGCGGAAGAAGGATATAGGAGAGCAGTATCCAAAGTTATTCATCGCAGGTATAATCTGATTTCGAGGACGAAATTCCTTTGTAAGGGTTGAAGTATGAAACACCCCGTATTTATGTGCATTTAATATTTAATTAATTCGGAATAATTTTAAATTACTTGTGTGTCGTAATTTAATTGAATTAATTATGTTAATATTTATTTAAATATTAATCAGGAGAGTGAATGGATAATATTTATGGAATTTAAATTACTAAGTGAGTAGTAATAATTTATTTACGTCATAACGTGTACTAGTGACGTGGCATTTATTCATCTCATCCGGGAGTCGGGTATGGACTAAATTGGGAGTGAGATAGGGACTTTTTATAAAATAATTCGAATAAAATTCTGAGCACACAGTTGAATTCGAATGGGCCGAGATAGTAAAAAAAGTATACCCGGGGGGTGGTGAATGCGTCATAGGGTATTTTGAGCATAATCAGTCACACACAGGGGTATTTGGGCCATTTTAATTAGGCCCATGTGACTAAAAACTGGATTTGGAGATAAAAAAACTAAGTTTAGGAGTTGTGGGCAGCCATAACACAATGAAGAGAAATCTGAGAACGGAGAGAAGAAAAAAGGGAGAACTTTTGGGAACCAAAAGGAAGAACAGGGGGGTGTTCTTCAACAAACCAAATCTCTACACCAAAGGATTAATCAGACACTATGAATCCTAAGGCAAGTGGCTAAACTTACTTTTACATAAATTGCTGATTTCAATTCATATCATGGTAAGTTTTAAATACATGATTTTGAATTGGGTTAATACAAATTAGTTTTTAAATTTGTGGATGCTATGAATCAAGTTTTTGGACTAATATGATAGGGCTTATGAATTCATATTATACTGTGAAGAAATCGTAAGTTAATTAGAGATGTTATTGACTGCAAAAGTTGTGGAAAAATCATATGGATTCATGTCCTTATTAACAATTGGAGATATAAATTGGGAATTAAGGATATTGTATTTGTTTTGATTCGTAGAACCTACTGTGTAAATTTTGGATTTGATTTTTGGGTAAGAAAAGTTGTAAGGTATTGTTAATGGCGGAGAACTGATTCTGGATGAAGAGAGAGAAAATGATGCAGGTCGTTCGAACGACCAGTGCTCTGGTTTGAACAACGGTGATTGTCGTTCAAACGACATCACGAGTCATTATAACGACTCCATTTCTCGTTCGAACGAGATGGCAAATTTGGCCCACTTTGTTTTTGCTGTACTGATCGACCTGGGTTAAAATTTAAAGGAGAAGTATGTACAGTAAGCAAGCATCTTAAATCTAGGACTATTTGGGACTTTTGGAACAAATATTATAAGGTTGTTTCATATTTAATGTGAGAGAAACATTAATATTGGAATAAATAAATAAATAAATAAATAAATAAGGGCGTGTCAAAGTCATTAAAGGGAATTTGGGCATTTTATTCCGGATATTAAATTTCAGGCCAAGTGAGTGAGTCCAGGTAATCGATTGAGAGATACCCAGGTATTAATTTAATTATTGAGTAAATTAATTAAATTAGAGTTAGACCATAGACTCGGTAAAATTATAAAACATATTAACGGGAAAAACAATTTAATTAGAGTTGGACCATAGACTCGGGAATATTTTAGGCTAAGTGCTACGAATATTGTACACGGTAAAGTCAGAATTTAATTTAAAGTGTATATACGGTAGTGTGATAGTTTATATATATTGCGTGTGATTAGATATTTATTTAATTTATATACTCTAGTCTACCGAGGGAGGTTACGCGTTGTGGGTGAATCCCCTAGCTTGAAGACTAGGACAAGTATATTCCCAGGTCATAGCGTCCCATTACAGAGGTGGGGCTTTGAGATGATGTCCTCACACTTGGGGGAATATGACCGCCTCCGTTATGTTATTATTTACGTTACGATTCAGCGGACCATAGATGTCTCGAAACTCCAGGTGGGACTGAGTAGACCTTGGATGATAGCACTTTAGAGAGTACATCCAGTGAGGTATTACTCACGAGGATGAATTTATTTATATTCGGCATATGTGTGAATGTTGTAATCTCGCTCTACATACATAATGGGATACATAATTATATATGGGTAATTTAATACATAGAGGATATTGTATTATTTATATAAGTAGTAAATGTTATATGGTTTCCAAGGTAAAATGATTAAATAAGTTAAGGCGATAAGTAACTTATAAAGCATATATTAAAAATACTCGGGTGTGAGTAGGGTGGTTGTCAGGAGTTATATCAAGTATCTAGTTACGGTATAGAGGACTAGGTGGGATATAAAGAAAGCGTTAGGTGTGCACATTACTTGAGGGGTGAGTTTATCCTCACGGGAGTGCGGCACTAGCTTAAATATGAAGAGCATTCATGCATTTTAAATTACTGCAATTTAATCACATGCTAAATATTTTCAAAATGTTTATGGTTCTAACCCTTGCTATCAAATTTTTTTAAAACCTCTTAGGTGTCTAGCCACAGGGACACCGGACTTGATTTCATTCTACGGATTCGCAGGTGCAGTATGTGTAGATGTTGTAGGATTTTGATAAACACTTCTCTTATTTTATTCCTAGTATAAGAATGTTATTTAAGTCTATCTCGAGCATATCGCTCACAGTTTTATTCAATTATTTTCATTTCAGATAGTATGGGATTTTATTACTCTCTCTTAGTTATTTTGGTTTTGGATTTAGCCGATGGTTTATTCGGCAATACTATTTTGCATGATTTAGGGTTTGCACTTTATTGTGTTGTGATTGGATTTTTAACATGATTATTTTGGTTGTTTTTCCGCATGTTAATGAAAAGATTATAATTTTGACATCATCTTTTTGAATACTAGGTGATTAGTAAATTTAAAAATATTTTTGACAGTGATGCTACGAATGGACCAGATGAGATTCCTATTTTAATTTGATATATGACTGATCACCCTGTATTTTATTAGGTGGGGTGTCACAAAATCGAGAATTCTTTTATACTTTTTTTCGGGAGGAAAAATGAGTTAGTCTTAGATCTTCACTTGGAAAAATAAATTGTGGCGTGTTTTCCTCATGGGTAATATTAGATCTATCTCTCACTCCATTAAATCTCTTGTTTTTAAACTATGGTGGAACTTCAGGAAGGGCAATTCATTGTCGATATTTCGAAAGGCTGTTATGATGTACCTTGGAGTTGTTTTAATAGTTTGTTGAAATGTAAACACTTACTCGATTCAATACAATTTTCTATCCAACACTATTTAGGGAGGCAAATATAGTGGTTCATTTCTTTGCTAACCTTACCTTACTTTGTACATGTTTTTAGCGATATATATGCGTTTTGTTGGATTCACTAACTCCATATTTGTAATTATTACGTCATTATTTACTCTTATTGCTATCCTAATTATTGAATATGTGACTTAAGGATTTGAACTTATACAGGTGTAGAGGCATGTAGAAGGTGTATTATTGTCGGACAACACGATCGTGATCGTAACTAGGAAGAGGAATTTAGCACATTTTTTTCTATAACTATGAGCGGTTATTATTATGGATTAATAACTTAATTTTAATAGAATAATTAAATTTGGTTGATGTGTTAGCTCGATCTGATTTACTATAGTTTTGTTTTATATGAGACAACAAAACATGTTGGAGGGAGTGTTGTTTTACCTATTGGCTAAATGATATGCTTTATAATATATCTACTATAACTTTGAATGCAAATTAAATGACTCTATGTCTTTTGATTTGTGTTTTGGTTTATTTGTTAACCATGATTTGTATATTAACTACTTAAAAACATTTTTTACATGATAAATTTTATTTATGACAATTTATATTAAACCTCCATGATATGAAAGATTTTGCAGGATAGTTTTTAGGTTCATTTACTATTTCGGATACATTTGTTTACAGTATTTTGTTCCTGGGGTACGTTAGTTTTCGTATTAGTTGGTTGGGTCAAAAACTAACGGAAATTGTCAATTGACTCATTTAACCGTTAGTTGACTAATTTTTTTTAATTAAAAGACCACTTTAGCCCCCCGAATACATTAATACACACACACACACACACACACACACACACACACATATATATATATATATATATATATATATATATATATATATATATATATATATATATATATATATAGAATATTACATTATATATAAACTATTTTCACATTATATAAAAAATAAATTTGAGCCTAAAAATAAAAAATAAAACTAATTTAAGTTTACAAAAAAATATTTTCAGAAAAAAAAAAACGCTTTTCACTTAATGAAATTATTTTTAGAAAAAAAATGTTTTTCACTTGATAAAAATAAACTGTTTTCGTTTAAAATATATATTTTCAGCATAAATTCCAGCAAAAAAATTCACCCATAAAAATAATTTCAGTTAAAAAAATGATTTTCAGTTAAAAAAAACTATTTATAATGTTAAAAAAACTGTTTATAATGTTTAAAAATGATTTTAGTTAAAAAAAATGTTTATAAAATGATTTAAAAAAATCTATTTAAAAATGACTTTCAGTTAAAAATATTATTTCCAGGAATAAAAGTTTTCTACTAAGAAAATATATTCCCAAGGGAAAAAAAATTCCAACAAAAGAATTGCTTATAAATTCTAGCTATAGAAAAATTGATTTCAACAAAAAAAAATGTTTTTCCAGAATTATCGCCAAAAAAAACTGATTTTCAACAAATAAACGCCTAGAAAATAAAACTCCAGCCAAAAAAATTTCCAGCTAACAAACTCCGGCAAAAAAAAAAAGTGATATTCAACAAATAAACCTCCAGAAAAAAACTATGGCCAAAAAATAAACCTTCGGCCGAGAAAAATAAACCTCTGACAAAAATAAACCTCCAGAAAAAATTGCAACCAAAAATATTTCTAGCTATAGAACTCCGGCCAAAAAAAACTAATTCTCAACAAATAAACCTCGAGAAAAAACACTTTGGCCAAGAAAGATTTCGAGGGACAAAACTCTGGCAAAATAAACAGATTTTCAAAAAATAAACCTCCAGAACAAAACTCCGGCAAAGAAATAAACCTTCAGCCAAGAAAAATAAACCTCCGGCCAGCCAAAAAGATTTCCAGCTACAAAACTATCAGCAAAAAAAAAAAAAAAACTGATTTTCAACAAATAAACCTCTAGGAAAAAAACTCCGGCCAAAAATATTTCTGGCTACAAAACTCCGGCAAACAAAATCCAAACTCTAAATCCAAACGATTATAACTCCGACCAACAAAATGATTTTAAAAAAAAACGGTGAGAGTTGGAATAAATGCACTGTGCTGTGAGAGAGTATGAGAGGGAGAGAGGATTTGATGGTTTAAAAGTACTAAGGGTATAAGAGTATTTAGGCACAAGGGCATTCAGAGTACTTGATGAAAAAGTTATAGCCGTTTGTGGGCTATTACCCAAATCGTTAAAATAATACCCAACCAACTAATACGGAAACTAACGTACCCCAGGAACAAAATATTGTAAACAAATGTATCCCAAATAGTAAATGACCCTAGTTTTTAATATATAAAAATGACAGTGTTTAGATCATATATGACAGTTTTATCAACAAACTTCAATATTTTATAGGATTATTTGCTGGTTGAATGATAGTTTTTTTTTTTAAAGTCATATGTAATACAATATAATATGAAAGTTTTTACATGTATCAATTATCATACCCAAACGTATGACTGGTTTTACCTAGAAACCAGTCACAAAGGCTTTCTATAACTATTTTTAACTCTGATAAAAATCCTTGAATTAGAAGTCACAAAACTCAGTCAAAATGTGCAAGTTTTAAGAAGTTTAAAAACTCACATACTTTCACCGATTTTTTGTAAAATAGAATAAAATAATCTTTTTTACCTGAATTTTATTTGGGGGATCCCCTAAATGTGTAAATACCCCATAAACTATTCACTCAAAAGAACTTTTTTCACCTACTTTATAAAAATTGGACCGCATTGACCGGTCCTAAAGTTGGTTCTTACTGATTTCAGGCTCTATATATATATATATATATATATATATATATATATATATATATGGGGGGGGGGGGGGGAGAGAGAGATTTTCATATATACCAAGTATACATATCGTTGACGCAAAATATTTTTTTTATAAAAAGTTATTTTTTGAGTTGATTTTTTTGTGTGGTGTTTAAACATCTCAAGGGACCCATATAAATAAATCAATTAAAAATAGCAAGTCTTGCTATTTTAAAAAATTGGGCGAACTTTTACAGTTTTTAAAGTACTTTAAAGCTGTGAAAGTTTGAGTGTTTTTTTTTTTTAAAGAGCAAAAGATGTTATTCTTAACTAATTTTTTTTATATGGGTTCCCCGAAATGTTTAAAGCTCATGTAAAAAAATTATTTGAAAAATAATTTTTTACTATTGTAAAAAATAGATATGTATACTTCGTATGTATATTTTATATGTACTAGAGCCTGTCAGAATATTACGAGCAATATCTGATCAAAATAATTTTTTAACATGCTAAGAAATTTAATTTTTGAATCTATCTTTTTGAAGATGATATCCATATTGAAAATATCATTTGCAAATAGTTTGGTCAAAAACATTAATGAGAAAGTGGGTGACATTATCATAAACAATTCAAGTGATGAAACTTCACATATTCATCAATTTAACCATTCATCCACTTCTCACTTCTCAGTTCAATTCCTTGATGAACTTTTTTGTAGGTGTTCACATTATCTTCCCCAAGTTGGGGTGAAGATTTTATTTTTTTAATATCTAAAAAACATCGATTTATATCTTCCGACGTGTTTATTTAATACAAAAACTAAACAATGGGTGAAGATTTTATTTTTTTAATATCTAAAAAGCATCGATTTATATCTTCCGACGTGTTTATTTAATACAAAAACTAAACAATGCGTGGTGATAGCTGGAGTGGAAATATAATATATATATATATATATATACATATATTGTAAAAAGGAATAATATAGCTTTTATTTATATTGCAATGTGGAAACTGGAAACCTCCCTCGGTAATAGTTGCCTATTTATACCGATCCATGTTTTCTTTACGTCCCTATCACTGTGAACCTTTAATTAACGAAAACAATATTTTTTTTGCATGAAAATATAACCTTTTATTAATAGGAAGGAGAAAAAATCCTTTCCTAGTGCACATACAAGCGCCAAAGCTAAGAAAAAAATTAAGAAAATTTTTGAAATCTTAAACAAGAACCACCTGGCCTTAAATTACGTTCAAGAGCCGATTTCTCCTCAGCAGATAAGTACAGAAAAGAATACAGATTCTTAACTCTCCTTTGATAAATTCCATCTACCTCGTGTTGATTATTTGAGTCTTTATTGTTCCCTAAAATCTCAAAAGAGTTGCTAATTAGCATATTGGACATTTGATTTCCACATTTTCTCCCAACCAAATCTATAATGAATGCCCGAGCTTTTGCAATATTAGAAATATTCCAAGATCAAACTTCGGAATCTCCACATGTAAATTAATTTCTTGGCCTTCCTTTTCTCGAATAGAATCATTTTCGAGGTTTGGCAAATTTGGAATATCCTTAAGATGAGGCATATCTACATCTGAATCTTCAATGTTCCAAATATCTGGTGATGAAATATTTTGAATATTTTTTTGTGCCATATGTTTGGGAGCAGGATCAATTAAAAGTTTCTCCTTGTCTATTTTCTTTCCTGCTAAGAAGTCATCCGATTGAACTCCAACCTGTTCTTTTGGGGTAGTATATCCATATTATATGGAGAAGATGTTGAAGTCAATAAGGTCGTTTTGGAAGACAAGTTAAAACAACTTTTTTCCCTATTCACAATAAGTCCGGAACCTTCCTGATTTTTTGTGATACCTTTATTATTTTGAAAACCACGTTTCTTTGGTTCACCGGCGACCTGAGCTTCGATGCCGATTTTAATCCCATTCTTTTCCAAAAAGCGAACGCGATTCGGAGGGCAAACAATCCATAGGCAAGTCAGTTTGCATTGCTGCGTAGGTGTCCTTCTCAAGCCTATTAAGTGCAATATTAAGGGTAGGAACTGAACAAGGTGCAGGCTGGACAAAAGAGTTAACCCTTGCTCTTGAGGTTACTTGCACAAAAACCAAGCTAGCTGGTGGGATATCGCGTCTTCCAGAGCAAAAAAGTCGTTAGTGGAAGTACCTTGCGCAGACGCATTATTCAAAGAAAGACAAGGGCGTGAAACAACTTGCACAGTGTTGCTAGGATCCGAGCCATTATTTTCATGAGAATGGATTTTTTTTTGTAGCAGGGGTGGATTTAAATGGTTAAAGAAGCGATGGCTGGTTAGGTTGAGCAGTTGATTTTGCCAACATTTTTTGAATGTTCCTACACTCATTAACTGAGTGTCCAACAACCTTGCAAAAGGTACATAAATTTGGAAGAGATTCATAAAGAGAGGAACATAAAAACCTCCCTCGTCTCTTTCAATCAAAATTTTTTCAAGAGGCAAATTATTCGTGTCCACTTCTGCAAGGATACGTGCATAAATTAAATATGTCATTTCCAAAGTATTTTTATAATCCGTAAAGGAATACCAGCACCCCTTGTTATTTGCAACAAGAGGCAAGGATCCCAATATTCCTGTGACAAACCAAATAAACGAATCCAAACAATGGCAGTGGATAAGACATGATTGTCCGGGTGGAAATCAGGAGTCCAAAGAAAGAGCTTGAATAACCCAGTTGATAAATTAGAACAACGAAAAGATCATATTTTATTCCTTTCAAGAGAGCGAGAAAAACTGAGATTGTAGAAGCCTTTACAAATGTGTGTAAGAACCCATTGATTTTGAAGCTGGCAAATAGTGCTAAGGTGAACTTTTAAATCCTCCAATTTCTAGGGCTCGTCACTTTTGGCAAGAACAAGTCTGCCAATGAGGTTAGATGTGTTGCAATCGTTAATGACTTCTTTGTAAACTTCATCAGGACGAACAACCATGGTATCCCCACACAATTATGGAGCAGTCAAAGTAGGGAGGGATGTAGGAGCTCTGGGAGTTTGGGGAATAGTTTTTTGTTGGTAAGAATATCAGCAAACGAAAGTTATTGAGGATGGACATCAGGGTCTTTGGAGAGAGGAGGTGTGGGATCATTATAAAATGGTTTAGGATCAAAATCCAAACAAAGAGGACTTAAGTCCATAGCAAAAATGGGTGGAAAAGTGAATTAGAGAGAGGGAGAGAAAGAGAGAATGGAGATCT
The DNA here is from genome assembly GCA_949130495.1 of Sambucus nigra. Lineage (NCBI taxonomy): Eukaryota > Viridiplantae > Streptophyta > Magnoliopsida > Dipsacales > Adoxaceae > Sambucus > Sambucus nigra. The sequence continues at coordinate 509,152,433 of OX422215.1, forward strand.
TCTCTCTAGAAAACATTTTTCGTTTCAATTCAAGGTTAAATTTATTTTTTAACCAAAACATCATAAATGCTATGATGAAAAGAAATGTCTCGACGTTGTCCACTTGTCACACTTAGATAAGATGAAAAAAATCTCCAATTAAGAAAGACATATTTTTGTTTGTTAATTTGCCCCTCTTTCATAAACTATATTTCTTCATTAATAACACAATATTGAACAAACCCTAGAAATTATTTAATATCCTATGTCAATCATTTTTCACGGACAGAAAAAAGGCCTATTCTTACTTCTCCTCAATGCCAATTTACGGGTGTGTTTGATAAATAAGATGGAAAATAACTTTTAAGAGTCAATTTCCATGCAATTGAAAACTTGAAAATATTTTTCACGGAAAATTTTTGTTGGTGTTGTTTGATTGCAATTATTTTCTAGGTGGAAAATGTTCTATTTTCCATCTTTTATGTGTTTGATTTCCAATATTTTTCATGAAAAAAAGTAAAAATGTATATAAAAAACAGAAAATTAATAAAAATAGCAGAATATTAATAAATATTCAAGAATATTAATAAAAAATATTCAAAAAAATTTTAAAAAGCGCACAAAAAATGAATAAAAGACCCGAAAATAAATATTAACCTAGTATTAAATATAAAAAAAGGAAAAAAGTATTCAAGATATTAAGAAAAAATAAAAAAAATGAATAAAAATCATATCCACCCCCCCCCAATCCCAACCCCAACTATTTCGTCCCCCCGTGTCGCCAGGTCTGTTCTTTTTTTAATTCTCTTATTTTTTTCAAATATTTGCATTTTTATTAGTTTTTAAGGGTATTTATTCATTTCCATTTTTTAAATTTTTTGAGCGCTTTTCTATTTTCTTTTTTTTAATTAATACATTTCTGACTTTTTAATAAAATTCTGGGTGTTTTTAAAAATTAATTCAGGGTAATATTTATTCTGTATTTTTCTATTCATTTTATGTATTTTTTTCACTGTTTTTGTGTTTTTATTGATTTCTCTCTTTTTTTTTTTTTTTTTTTTAATTTTCTGGTGTCTTTTTAAATTAATTCTGGGACTAATATTTATTTTATTTATTTTTTTCATTTTCTGTATTTTTTAAATTTTCTGTTATTTGTTTTCTTAATTAATAAGTTTCGGACTTCTTAACAAACTTTTGGGTGGTTTTTATTCACTTTCTGTATTTTTTTCATTATTTTGGGTTTTTATTCACTTTCTAGATTTTTTTTCATTATGTTTAAATTTTTATTCACTTTCTATATTTTTTTTCATTATTTTCTGGGGTTTTGTTCACTTTCTGGATTTTTTTCATTATTTTTGGATGTTTATTCACTTTCTGTATTTTTTTTCATTAATTTTGGAGTTTTATTCACTTTTCTAGATTTTTCATTATTTTGGGGGTTTTATTCACTTTCTGGATTTTTAATTATTTTTGGGTTTTTGTTTCACATTCTGGATTTTTTTAATTATTTTTGAGGATTTATTCAATTTTTAGAAAAAGAAATCAATATTTTTGAGGTTTTTTTCACTTACTAAATTTTTTTTCATTTTTTTTGGGGTTTTATTCATGTTTTTGAATTTGGGGGACTTTCTGAATTTTTTTCATTATTTTTGGGGTTTTATTCACTTTCTAGAATTTTTTCATTATTTTTGGTTTTTATTCACTTTCTGTAAATTTTTCATTTTTTTTTTTGGGGGGGGGGGGGGGGGGGGGGTTATTCACTTTCTGTATTTTTTCATTATTTTTGGGTTTTTATTCAGTTTCTAGATTTTTTTCATTATTTTGGGGGTTTATTCACTTTCTGGATTTTTTCATTATTTTTGGATTTTATTAATTTTATGAATTTGTTTTTCATTTTTTGGGATTTTATTCACTTTATGTTTTTTTCATTGTTTTGGGTGGTTTTACTCACTTTTTGTTTTTTTTTAATTATTTTTAAGATTTTATTCATTTTCTGGATTTATTTCAATTTTTTTAGGTTTCTATTCACTTTCTGGATTTTGTTTTTCATTTTTTGGGGAGGTTATTCACTTTCTGATTTTTTTCATTATTTTTGGGATTTTAATCACTTTCCATATTTCTTCATTATTTTTAGGTTTTTATTCATTTTCTGGATTTTTTTTCATTAGTTTTGCATTTTTATTCACATTCTGAATTTTTTTTCATTTTTTTTGTGTTTTTACTCATTTTCTAGATTTTTTATCAATTTTTTCGGCGTGATAATTATTTTCCGTGAAAAATGAATAACAAGGTGAGAGGAGGTTTTTTAATTCCACCTTTTTAGGGAAAAAGTGGTTATGTGAGTTGTTTTAAGGAAATCAATTGCATGAAAAATTTTGTTTACCAAACATTCAAAAGATGAAAAATAACTTGATATATTGTATTTTTCATGAAAAATTAGTGTTATCAAACACACCCTAAGTGTATATCACCTTACGTATTCAATTTCTAAACATTTTTTTTATTGATTTTTTTCCTTTTTTGTTTATATATTGATTGATTGTAGATAAACTTATGAACAAGCTCATGCAAAATATTCCGACAAATCTCTAATTAAATTTGAATTTCAATGATAATTTATTTTATATTATGAAAATAATATTAAAATTTGTTAGAATAAACTCACTCATATATTAAAATTTCGCCGCCTATACATTGTTGTCTTAATAGAAAAACACTCGGTCTACTCTAGATTCTTGTTAATTGAGGCATGTCAAACGTTTGCATTTAGATTTTGGTCGGGTCAAGGAAAAAACTCGTGGTGGTAGGCAAAACTAGGAACTGGATCCCTGATTTTCTGACCAAATGTTCAAAAGTGAATACATGTTCTAAACCGTCCGCTTGTTTGTTATTAAAACCTTGACCAGCTTTACTTTCTAAAATTACGTAGTTCCATACAGTCAGTCAACAAAACCTCTCTGCAGCCTTCGAACGCACGTCTACATAGTACATAATTCTATTCCATACAAGTATACACAAAAAATGGTCACCTTGATAGATGCGTAATTTTTTAAATTAATTCATCAAAATTGAACATTTATTTTTATCACATTAAATTTGAGGGATAGACTTAAGAAATTAAAATTTAAGAATTGAAATAGAACAAATAAAAATATAAATTTTTCAAAAAAATTATAACTTGTACACACGAAGAAATGTATCGTTGAAAAATATTACACTTTTACTATTGAAACAAAAAGGTTGCATTGACAATTAAATTAAAATCACTCAAAGCATACTAGGTATTTATTGAGTGAATTGGGTCAAAATATACTTATCAGAGCTAAAAAATTTAACAAGAGATTGTTATGGAATCCTGAATATTATAATGTAACGTTATTAGATGTGACACCCCGCCTAATTAAATATCGGGTGATCAGGCATTTATTAAATTAAAACAAGATTTACAAAATAGTTTATTCTTAACATCACTGTCGAAAACTAAATTAATTACTAATGACCTATCAGTTAATTAAGCCGATGTCAAATTTTACCTTGCGTTAAATACACCAATTAATAAACGTAAACAAACTAATTTAAACCATCCACAACATATAGAATCCAAATCATAATAAGACAACATAAATAAATGTCATGCCCATATAATCATCGACCTTAAAAATCCAAAACCAACTAATAATCCAAAAATAAAAATGAACAAATGTGTGAATTGAAACAGAACAAGTACTCAAGGACAACATGTCCATAATGAGATATTAAACTGAAATTCTACATTAGATCAAAATGAATAATGGACGCATCTAGGCAAAATCATGCGAACATTCACTTGTGTCGCAACTGCGTCTCCCTGAAACAGAATATCAAGCATGGTGTCCCTATGGTTATACACCTAAAAGGTTTAAAAAAAATATTTTATAGTAAGAAGTTAGAACTCAAAACATTTTAAAAATATTTAGCAAGAGTTTATAACGATTCAAAATCGGTTATTGATTATACATGTTAGGTTCACACACACTCTCTTGAGTTTCCTCACTCCTTAACTATTGTGCACGCCTAACATTCTCTATTTAGTCCACCTATCTATGCTACCTAAGCTAGCTAGATATAAGTAACTACTTGGACTATTCTCATCTCTAAGTCCCCGTACTGCATACAGCACGTTATCCAATTTAACATTTCTCATATGTTATTTGTTCCTTCTGTAACATTTCACATAAGTTATATCTCAATATATATAATTAAGTTTATCTACTTAATTTACTTTCTTAGATATACACTATCTAATATCTACTATATCACACAAGTAGAAGTTTCCCATCTCTCTCTCTCTCTCTCTCTCTCTCTCTCTCTCTCTCTCTCTCTCTCTCTCTCTATATATATATATATATATATATATATATATATATATATATATATATATATATATATAAAGGAGCAATTTTGTTTTTACTATTCATATGTTTAGAAGACAATTAATGGTTGGGATTAAATGTGGGTGTTTGCATCTAATGGTTTCACATGAGGCCACGTGGGGCTGCAAATTTGTAAAACATATCACGCTCTAGCGCTCTGACAGTTTTACCTCGAGCCTCACAATATCTCACCCACCCCACTAATTGGTCCTCGAACACACAACCTCTGTCTCTCTCAAACATACAACCGCTTTGTGAATGTTTTGAGGAGAGAGAGAGAGTTTTTTTTCAAGTTTGAAAGGTTTTCTTTAAGCTAGATCTTTTTATTTTTCTTCTCTAACTTTTTTGAAGCGTCTAATGTCTCTGGTACGAGGCCTCTCTCTCTATCTATCTTTTTGGATGTGTTCTGAATACCAAGAAACAGGTACGAGACCTCTCTCTCTCTCTCAAACCCTCGCTACTTTGGATACCCATCAGGGTTTTTAGGAGAATGGGGTTGTTTTTTTACCTAATTTGGTTTATGCATCAAGCTTTTTTGGTTTCAAATTTTTTACAGAGAATGAGTCCATAATTTGTTTTATTGTATGTTTTGTAGATACTCACTCATGAATTCATTATACTATTGTTCATTTGAGAATCTCACACACCAACTACTCATATTTTCCATGACTTCTCTCAGGTATATTATTTTAACTCCTGTACCAAGAAGCACAGAACCACCCACCCACCACCCTAAACACCGGCTAACTTCCATTGTCCACCATAAACAGAGGAATCAACCAAAGTTATTTTCTCCACTACTTGGATTTTCTTTGGGTTGGACTTCTCTCTCGGTTATATTTCATGTTTTTTCATTTCATTATTTATTTATTTACTTATTTACACTTTATTTGGGAGGAATTTACTTATAGAGGGTTTGGGGGAAGCAGTGTGGGTTTTTAGCATTTCTCTCTCTATTTGGGGAAAAGAATGCCATCGAGATAATTATTTTCATGTGTTGAAATCCAAGTGTTTGGAAAAAATTTCTAGCTAATTCCTTTTGTATATCTTTTAGCAACCTTCTGATATTGGTTCAGTAGACAATCAACCATTTTGGTGGGATTAATGTGTGTTTTTTTCCTTTTTACTTCATTAATATTATGTTATTCATTTCTCTCTTAATACCTTATGTTTCATATCCTCAAGCACAAGGAAGTAATATGTATACATTAACATCATGAATATCGTTTGCTACCTTCTTCTTCAATGATATTCAATTTTTTTTCTCATTTATTAAACTGTAATTCATTTTTTTACTTTTTAAACACTTAATATTGGGCTAAGATTTAGACATTTGTGTTATTTTTTCCTATAGAGAGGTAGGTTTTATTAACAAAAAAAGAGATCCAGGTTTTTACTTTGTCGTATAATATGGAGATTTTGCACTAAATTATGTTGAAAATTGTATGTTCTTCTTACTTCATTAAATTTAAGCATTTCGTTGTGTTTTCATATTGTTAATGCAGTATCTGTATACATTTGGTCTTCAAAACTTTAGCAACTCGAAATCATACTCGTATTATGGTTATATTTATTCTACTGCTTCTATGTTTTTTTCAAACCATCTTAGGTAATGTCAACTTACTTAGGGTAATTATTCGAATAGTGGGTTTTAAAAAGAAATGAGATTCCCTATTATTAGTAGTAATTTTAATTGACTTGCATAAAATAGGGCATAAGAAGGGTAAGCCCGGTATTATAAAAAAATAGAAAACAAAAACTAAGAAACTAGGGGCTAAATTTTTATAAAAAAAAGAAAATTAACTCCTATGAGTTGTATCGGGCCTGAACTTCCGTTCAAAACATGGCCATGTGAGGGATTGGCTTTAAAATGCAAATTTTGTCTATGTAGTTTAATACATGATGATATAACTTAAATACTAATGACCCTTATTGTAATTTATTGCAGGTATGACCACTTTTATGTGAAGTTAGAAAGCCTTAGATGAGCTCGAGCTACCACATGGCAGTCATCTATTGTGCCAAAGAAATAGGATCAAAAGCAGGTTGTACAAAAAAAATGGTAAAAAAGCATCCTTGGATGAGAATAAGTGCCCCCTCCAATGTTTCTGAGATGGGATCTGACTTGAGGATTGTGTTGATATGCTTCGAGGTAATTTCAGAAAGATTTTTGTGAGTAATGTTAAGGGGATGGAAACTATGGCCTTTGAGATGGGATTTAGGGTAAATTTTTAGGTCCGATAGTATGAATGAAATGAAAATTTTCCTTTCTATAGATGCTTCGTTGATCCCGAATTATAGATTAGAATCCGAGTCTCTTGTATGCTCTTGCTTCTTTGAGGTCCTACGAGTTTTTTTAACGAAATGCTTTAGAGCTTTTTGTATGCTATTTCAGGGAAACTAGCGGGATTTGGTAGGAACTGTTAAAAAGAATGTGGTAGTAAGGACTGCAGAAGCAGGACGCTGACTGTTACTAAACACTTACGGACTACAGAAGCAGGATGCCTTCAGGCTCTTCCTGGAGTTTTATTTTTCTATGACCTCTCTCCGATCACGTTGATATTTACAGTGGAACATGTATCATTCTTACATTTTCTGACCAATGTTTGTGCTATAGTATCATTCTTTTCACCATGTGACTATAGTATCATGATATAATATCATTCTTTTCAACATAATTTCTTACATGTATCATTCTTACATTTCCTGACCAATGTTTATACAGGGTGTTTTTTTATATGTTTGACTAATGGTTTTTCAACATTTCCTGACCAATGTTTATATAGGGTGTTTGACATACATGGTGTTTGATAAAATGCCTCACTCATTTGTTTAATTATTTATTAATAAGTGTCAATTTCAATATTTGAGTATGAGTATTGAATGAAGTTTCTACAATGTTTACACAGGGTGATTGACATACCTTTTTATTTGAAATTGTATATCTACATGCACACATTTTAGGTTTGGTTAAGGGAATATTTTCATATGCAACTTCTTCAGAAGATGTCAGTTGTTGAGGGAGATATAGGTTGAAGTTATTGGGATATCCCATTGCTTAATTACACGAGAAAACATTTTTTACTTTATATGATGATGACATATCTCCTTTGCTATTTTCTTTTAGTTTCTATGATGATGATCGGAGCAGCTCTTTAAGATTATGGGAAAATATCTGCATCTCCACAATCTGCATCTCCACATTTTTTAACTTCGCTAAAAAAATCTGTCCATATTTGTTTAAGAGTTTTTTCACTTTACCTCTAATCATTTGTTTTCAGAACCATGAATATCTAGGTGAATATTTGATGTCGACTCCGATGAGGACTGAGGTTGTGTATATCTTCTTCTCAAACTTTCTGGGTCTTCCATAGGTAATTTGTAATCTGTTTTCTATCGTGGTTGTCCATATCTATTTTTTGTAATCTGTTTTTACCTATTGTAATATGTTTTTATAGGTAATTTGTATTCTATTTTTTCTTCTGTAATCCGTTTTCTCCCGTGGTTATGTAGTTCTATGAATATATGTCTTTGTGCAGTCATAAAGGTTGCCACTCAGGTTTCATGACTCAATCAAGGAAGGCGGAGAAAAATACAGAGTTGACACGGAGACTAATGTTCTTCTATTTTGGTGTCCCTTTCATATTTACAATGATTATTATATTAATGTAGAACAAAATCAGACGAGGACGCTGTCTTCTTGCCTATTATGTTATATTGGGGTTTATTTTGTAAATTTCGAATAGGAATGGGATATGTTTTGATTAATGAGGTACTTTGGGAGTTAATTTCATCACGTGAACAATATAGGTGGAGGTGTTTTGTTTTAAGAATTTAAATAAAAAATTATGGAGAGACAGTACTGCCACTGATGATATGATTGTATTGTGGTGTGCTTTTTAGATTCATGCCAATGCATTTCATCTACCTTGTCATTAATCAATGTTCACATTGTGGGTTTTATGATTAATCAACGTTGTGGGTTTATTATTTTGGTCAAGCTTTATCAAGCTCCACCACTTTGATTTTGTAGATTTCACAACTCACTGTTAGATCTCCATGTATTTTATTTTTGTTTTTATTTTTTTTAGTTCAAATCAATTTGTACTTTCTACCCTTTCCATCTATATATCTCTATATATGTATTTTCTACCCTTTACATCTATAGATCTCTACGTATTTCATATCCAGTGGATAATAAGTTTTGGTATATGTGTGTGGCCTAATGTGGTCGATATATTGTGTCTTTAGTTAAATTCACGTTGTTTATATGATGTCCTGGATGAACTATTATTGTTGTTATACTATTTTTTTTCTTTAACATCATGGATAGTCATATGCGTGCCTTCAATTATATACGACTTAATTCTTTGTTTTGTTGGGGGAACAAATTTTTTTTCTTTTTGCAATTACATGCTTTGGAAATTTTAGCCATTTTGCGATTACGTACTTTTTAGAAATTTTTGTCGTGCCTTCAGGCATGAACATGTCCTAGTGTGTATATATATATACCAATACCTATATGTACATATATTAATTAAGTCATCCCCCTTAACGACAACGGTGATGCATGCATACTTTGCTATCAAATCCTCGTACATCTCGTACCGCAAGGACAAATGGTTCGGTGAGCACCCCCGAACCTAAAATGATCATCATACTAAGGGGCGGACATGGTTACCAGTCTTTCGGGCTGTGTATATACCTAATGTACCCAAACGACCTACCGGTATCACTATTATCGCTCAAAATAATAATCCGCCTAAAGTTCCATGCCTTGGGGTACTCATCCAAACCTCATTGGAATCGCTAAGGTGGGATGGCCTCTAACACTACCTAACCTCTGTGATAGAAAGTAGCAGTATGTTCACTTATCAATCGGTATACAATCGGTATTCACACACCCTAAGTATCCTTATAAATTAGTAGGTATACGCATAACCCAATTATTCATGTTTGTACGTAGTATCTTTCTCTCGCATACTCCCCGTACTTGTTACTTTACAATTTATCATGCTTATCGTATTTATTTCAGTACTCACCCAATTCTAAGGGTCCTAGTTACCCCTTTATAAATTTCAGTAGTTAAGTCTAACTTACACTAGTTATCTATATATAATTCTTTCGAAATTCTCGTAATTCTTTATTTATCTTTTAGATTAAGTATGATATAATTTCACCCAATTCGATCTCGTTTTAATCCTCTCAGTAAGACTAGTACATACCCCTATCATAAGCCTACTATAATATAATAAGTCCCCCAATACTATTTAACAAGGTCCTAAAAGTTTTTACGACAACGATTTAGGAATTCTAGGCTTAAAGGGGGGAAATCAAGTTTCCTAGTAAACCGAATCAATTCGCCCCTAGCCGAATCGATTCGAAAATGTACAGTTTGACTACTTCGTCTTCTTTATGAGTTTTCGACCATTTTCATTTACCGAACTTACAATATACAATATCAAAATCACAACCAATTACTCCTAACCATTTCTACATGCATTAGGCTGATTTCTAACGTTCTAAACATATCAAATCTTCATAGAATTCGATGAAGAACGAATCAAAAGCAAAAACTTCTTCAAAAACCCTAGTTTTGTGCTCTTCCCATACATTCATTTAGAAACCCAGATTTAATTTGTATTAATGATCATCTTTCCTCTGATTATTAACATTCTACATATATATTAAATCATGCTACATGCAAATCCTACCCAATCATGCATACAAAATTTATATTCTCTTCTAAGAACATTGATTTAATAAAATCTAGGAATTAAAACCCTACACATGGGTATTACAACTTCAAAGCATTGTATATAAACACTTGACTTAACAGAAGATGTCTGATTTCATGATGGTGATGATGGATTGATGTTCTTCTCTTCCAATCCTCACTCTCTAGATGACTAGGATGAAAGAACAAGGTCCAATTCTTCAAGAATAGCTCCTTAAACTTTGAGGAAGGTCTCTCTCTTATCTATAATAGCATCTCTTAAGCTTTTTGTGTTATTAACCATAACCCCAAACTATAATCATTAGATATAGGACTCTAAATTTCGTAGGTCCCTTAACCTCTATTTTTTAAATGACTAAAATGCCCTCCATAGGCGTCGGTTTGGTCTGAAATTGATCTGGGACCCAAACTATACCCCCAGGTATACTATTTCGACCTCTTCGGAATCATCCATGACCTCTAAATTATCATTCGAGTCACTAAAAATATATTTTCTATCTCGACCTCAATTTAGTCTACACGAGACTCCCATTGAGATCTAATTAAATAAGCCCATATCATTTGCTATGACGTAAGTCAATAATCATCAAGTATTTACTATTTACACTTTATGAATTCATTCCATAATATTAATCACTATTTATCTCTCAAGTAATATCTAATAGTCACATTTATTTATTAATAACATTAAATTACTCCACTCGCATAATTTAAATAAAACATATTTTTCTAATTAATTTCTGAATTAATTTTCAAATTTATTTAAATTTCAAATATGTAAAAATATGGGGTATTACATACTTCCCCCTTACAAAGGAATTTTGTCCCCAAAGTTAGGACATACATGGGGTAAAAAGCTCTGGATACTGCTCTTGCATGTCATCCTCCCGCTCCCAAGTCGACTCATCAACATTGTGGTGTCCCCACTAAACTCGCACTAATGGCACCACCTTTAACCGTAGCTTACACTCTCTATAATCAAAAATAACTACGGGTCTCTCCTCATACGAGACGTTTAACTGCAAATAAATCCCCCTTAAGTGGGATATTCCAAAAAGCCCTCTCGCTCCTCCTCTACTTCTTCAGCGATGAAACATGGAACACGTTGTGTATCCATTGAAGATGATTCGGTAAGCCCAATCTGTAGGCCAGTGATCCCACTCTCTCAATGATAGGAAATGTCCCCATATACCTCGGTTCTAACTTACCCTTCTTGTCGAACCTCATGATCCCCTTCAAAGGAGACACCTGTACTAACACTTGGTCACCAACCTCAAACTCGGTGTGTCTACGATCTGGGTCAGCATAGCTCTTCTGCCTATCCTGAGCTATTCGGATACATTCCCAAATTAGATCAATCTTGGCAGAAGTCTCCTGTATCATCTTGGGTCCCAATATCTTGTTATCCCCCACCTTTAGCTAGCAGGGGGCGAACGACAAGGTATCATATATAATGCCTCAAAAGGTGCCATGCCAATAGTAAATTCGTAAGAGTTTTTATAAGCAAACTCTACGAATGGAAGGTATCGCTCCTAACCTCCTCTAAAGTCTAGAATGCACATCCTCAACATGTCCTCCAACATCTAATTAACCCTCTCAATCTTCCCATTAGTCTGTGGATGATTAGCGGTACTCAACCGCAAGTTTGTGCCCATGTCCTCCTGAAAGCTCTACCAAAAGTGAGACACAAAGGTCTTGTCTCTATTGAACACAATATTAATCGCCAACCCATACAACTTCACTATCTCAGTAATAAATAATTGTGCATATTGACTAGTTTCGTAATCGGTGTGTACTGGCAAGAAATGGGCCACCTTGGTCAGCCGATCCATTATCACCCAAATGGAATCGTGACCCTTCTGCGTTGTCAGTAACCCAACAATAAAGTCCATCAAAATGCTTTCCCACTTGCACACGGGAATCTCAAGTGCCTAAAGCATCCCTGAAGGTCGCTGACGGTCAACCTTAACAAGATGACAGGTAACACATTTAGAGACAAACTCTGTTATGTTTTGCTTTATCCTTAACCACAAATATTGTCTCCTCATATCCTGGTACATCTTATCTGCGACAGGATGTACAACAAACCTTGAACCATGAGACTCTGTCATCACTGTGTGCCTCAAGTCCTCATCCTCGGGCACTACGAGTCTCCCATTAAAATGAAGGCCACCCTCTGAGCTGATCAAGTAAGACTATGCACCCTTAGCTAAGAACTATCGTACTCTGTCCTGACATATCTGATCGTTTAACTGAGCGCTCACTTTTCACATCACAGTTTTGAGAGCGATAGCTAAAACTGACATGCACGCCCTGACAACCTCATCATCATATTGAAATTTCTTCCACTTGTCTTTCTAGACCCCTGCTAACTCCCCGATGGGTATTTGTCTCAACGCGTCAGCTACCATGTTAGCCTTACTAGAATGATACTGTATATCAAACTAATAGTCCTTCATAAACTCTAGCCAAAACCTCGGCCTCATATTCAGATCCTTCTGTGTGAACAATAACTGAAGTGACTTATGATCCGTGAACAATGTGAACAACTCTCCCAACAAATAATGTCTCCATATCCTCAATGAAAAAATGACCACTGCTAACTCAAGGTTGTGGGTGGGGTAATTCTTCTCACAGGGCTTAATCTTTCGGGATGTATAAGCTATATACCTCTCCTCTAGATATAATACAGCCCCAAATCCGTACAAAGATGCATCCGTGTAGACCCAATACTCCACCCCACTCCTTGGCAATGAAAGTATCGACGCTGATGTTAACTTATCCTTCGCAGTTAGAGTAGCTGCACGAGATTATTAGAGATAGATATTGGAGTTGCAGTTGGAGTATCTTTATTTTATGCTTAGTAGTTAGTTTAGTTCCCATTCCTTCGCATTTATATTGAGACTCAATTTTTTGATTTGCGGGGCCATTCGGTTCCACAATTGTAGCGGTTTTATCCAGATATTTCTTTATAGATTCAATTTATTAGAGATTATATTTACTCCGAGTTGGATATTATTGGAGTTTAGCATGGTGATGGATTTAATATCACACTAATGATTTTTTTATTTTTGGGATTGACTTAAATTATTATCTTGTGGAATGAAATTATTATATCTCATATCTGTCACATGCTAAGAATAGTATTTAATTTAGTGACGTCTGTCTTAGTCTTGGTGGTGGACGACGCCAGAATTAAGTGGGGCCTTACATCAACTCCTCGAATAAAGAAAATCTTAATGAATCTTCCAACGACTCAAAATTCCCTTTCCAATGGTCCATCCTTTTTACAAATCAGCCTTACGATTCAGATGAACAACATATTTCACTCTGAAGGGTCATTGGGAGCTTTTGGGCCCCATTTGACCTTAGTCACGTCTTCAGACCTAACAAAGCTTAATGAAATCCTTAATGGTACTGAATTCCCTTTCCAACAGTCCACCTCGTGAATGAATTTTCCTTACGGTTCAAATGAATGATCCATTTTCCTTCGAATACCTCATGTCTAGAGATCATCAAGCGCTTTCAGGCCCCGTTTGACTTTGGTTAGCTCTTGAACCCAGAAATGGTTGAATGGATTCTTGAAGGTCTCTAAATACACTTTCTAACATTCTATCCCGTGCATGATTCGAACTTACGACTTGTATTTTCTGCCCATTTTTCCGAAAAATCGATTCCAAACTACGTATAGGCATTGTAGTGACCCTGCCAAATGGAAGTCTACCTTAGATTCTATGTCGATAAGAAAGTCTAGAACCATGATGATCGACACCCACCTTGGCCCTATAAAAAGGATCAATTACCTCATTCTGAAAAACAACCCCATAACACCCCCCTTAGCAAGTCAGAGGACATTCTTTTGAATTTAGAGATGTTCCCTTTCCTAAAAGACCCATTTTCCTACATTCCTTACCATCACTTTCTTACCTCACTAGGTAATTTATCCCACATCTCATACCACTTTCATACCATTTCAAGATCATCATATCTACACCTCAAGGTCAACATCAAGCACTCATAAGGAGGTCCAATTCTCCATCCCTTTCTCTAATCCTTACATTTTAGTATTTATAATTGTATTTCTACTTTTTTTTCATTACATCACATACATTAATCTCTACTTTTTATTAGTAGTATTTGCACATATTCTATTTTCATAAGAAACCCAAAAAGAAGAAAAAGTGGGTTTATCCATATGTTCTAAAAGACGAATTTCCATTTCACACTCTCACTTTTAAAAGTATATTTTCTCTACACACAGACATAAGACAAATCCCTCGTTTGGATTTATGGATCGAATCCCACCCTATGCTATCTTCCAACTACGTTGACTTTGATGCCCCTTGGGCTCCGCAGGCGTCTTGGGCCAATCCTAAGATTCAAGTCCTCCTTTAGGCATGTTTTTATATGTTTATTTCATATCTTATCTATATATCCTTTATGTATCTCATATTCTTACATGTTTGTGTTTTGTGTGATACACACTTTCCTGTTCCATAGCTACATGTTATTCGACAAACACTCGTACTTTATTTTGAATTATTATTTTCGGGAACATTCCTAAGGATGGATTCGCTCCGTCCTTTTCCATCCCGCGAGTTGAATGATTCCATTCTCTACCTATTTTATACACATGCGCACACACAACACAAAGTCTCAAAGAAAAGGATTAACATTTTCCCATAAGAGACCGAAAGGGCGGGGTGGGTACCTAAAACCTTTTTGTCCTGTAACTTAGTCCCGAGACATTTGAACTACATGGTTTAGCAAGAATCAATATTGTCCTTGATGCCGTTCTCTCGAGGTAGCAACATTATTTTTCCTCTTTTAAAGAAAAATAGGCTGGAGACTCTATCTCTTTACATTATCCCCCATAATGGCATTGGCTGAGCACCGCTATGTAAAGGGCTACAACCCCGTGCGTGCCAGAGGCAATTTGAGGCCTTGGGATGGCCACAATGTCGTTGGCTCAGTGTTTATAAGAACATACCGATGATATTGCATATACATTACATGATTAAGTTCAAATGGAACTTTTTTTTCTAGGTGAACGAACATCTATATACGCCTTATTGTCATTTCTAGACGGTATGTTAGACTTAGTTTCAGCACCCATGTACTGTGAGAAAAAAATGATATTTTCCTCCACAAGGTAGCAAAGTGTAAGGCCACCCAATTTTTAATAATTTCCAATTCAATTGAGGTAATTGCTCTTGCGCACAATATCATGAAGAAATTCCTTAATTAAATTAAGTCTATGACAATATGCTTTGGAAATACCCTTCGCCTGACTATGGGAAGTAATTTTTACAATAAAATATAAGTTTAATATCAAAATACTTTATTGAATATGTGCGGACCGTGACATATTTGATGAGTAACTACCGAAGTTTTAATTTTTTGGGGGGAATGCACTATAGATTTGACCCTCATGGTTGAGGATGTATCTTAGATTTAATATCCAATTCTTTGAGGTCTTTTCAAGACTTTAAATTGTCCTTTGTCCTACATTTAGTACCCAATAATGTAAATAGGACATTATCACATACGTTCTTCATAATATTCATAACATTGATATTTTCGCGAATAAGATTATCGTTCTAGTACGGTAGATACAAAAAATATACTTTTATTCTTTAAACCCATTCTAGGTTTCAACACTTTCTTTGTTTTCTTTTCTGACGCCTCTCTTTCTTGTCTCCTATAGACATCTTCCATCTTATATTAAGTTTCAATGTCAAGATCATTCAACTGTTGTAACACTTTCCATCCGTAAAGTTTCAATGGGGCCGATCATAATTCCACCCTCACATTAAATGGTGTTTTTTGCCTACGAAACCTATGGCGGGGGTCTAAAAATCGATGATGGTCGCAATAACATAATTCTAACCATTCTTTAATCGCATTGCCTGATGGTATTCGTTACAACAAGGACAAGAAAACGTACTTTTTGTGCTCGATCCTAATAACATGGCATATGTCAGGAAATCAGTAATAATCCACAATAACGATGCATGCAATTGTATGAACTCCTTACTTGATGCATCATAAATGGGTACACTACCATTACATAACGCAATCAACTCATCAATCAATGGTTGAAAAAATACATCAATGTTATCTCCGGGTACATATGGTCCATACATAAGCATTGACAAAATCAAACTAGGTTGCTTCATACACAACCATGAGGGTAAGTTGTAATTAATGAGCATAACATATCGTGTACTATGCTTAATGCTCACATTACCCAACATATCAAATCCATTTGAAACTTACCAAAGTCTAACATTGCAATTGTCTCTTGCAAAAGATGGGTTTTTCTCATCAAATATTTTCCAAGCACTCGATTATGATTGATGCCTCATGACACTATCATCAATCTATTCCTCATCATGCCATTTCATAAGAGGAGCTGGATAGGATGACCAAAATAATTTATGTAATCTCTGTTTCAAAGAGAAATATCTTACTTTCTTTAAGGCCTCCTTTGGTCGTTGACACCCACATTTTTATTGGAGCGGAAGTCCAATGGTCTATTGAAAGTGCGCTAAGATTGAACTACAAAAAAATTACACATACATGAAATCCTACATGGCAGAATTATGATTTACCTTTTGAGATCTATTTGATTTGATCTCATTTTTACAGAAACTGAATATGTAATAACAATTGATCAAGAACAAAGGCTCGATGCACCTCACAATCTTCTTTTGTATTCCTGCTATGAACACTCATGAGTAGAGGGTGGGCTTTTACTTCGTGACCACCTTCTTTTCTAAACTTTCCTCTTTTGCTGCCTCTCTTTCTCACAAGTCTGAATTTGCGTCTTTTAAGTATCCAATAGTGACGGTCATTTTAAGAAAGAATGAGCCTTAGGTGCATATATATAGTCTATAGTAGGCTCCCTACGGAGAGATAAGGACGTGGTACCTAATGGTCCTAAGAAAACCTAATCCTTCCTAGATCTTAATCTCAGTACCTTAATTATAATTAATTCTACTAAATAATTATAATTTCAACTTCAATCCTTAAGTCAAAATTGTAGTTCGAGCTCCTCATTCTTAATCACTTAATCCTCCCCATGTTAATTAACTTCTTTAAGTCCATGAGCAATCCAACTTAACTTATCTGTAGTGCCGGATTAACATAATCCACGTGCAGAGTTTGACACATACAAAACTTATAATCATCTCAAGTGGGTATCATGAGTCTCTATATCGAGATGTGGAATTTATCCATAAAAGACTTTGACCATACAATAATCACCATTACCGAATATATCAAGATTATTGGTGAAATAATGAATATCACCTAGAAGGTCAAAGAAATAAATAACTAATGCATGTGTCCATCAATCATACTAAGATTAAGAGCCTTAAGTAAACCTAATAATCATGAGGTTTACATTGTCTTATAAAATCATTATAAAGACAATAACCTCCAGGTGGTCCCATGCAATAAACATAAAGTGAACTAGTATAATAAGTTGAAAGAATACAATTTCTCGTAATCAAGGTAGACCTACTGAAATATTGTGTTACAGCCCTACTGATGGTGTGTCCAGTTCCATCTAAGACTATGAACGATAAAACTTATATTCTACAAGAACTAATGATCTGATCCTCTATGTGTAAGTTGTACTCTACACACCAGAACACCTACTTAGCTAAATAAAAGACATGGCCAATATATAAAATAATTAAAACATTATGTCTATACATGATTCTAATTAAAACAAGGAAAACTGATTTTATTTTAACAATAAATCCATAACTAAAACTATTATCTAAAGCATGATTTTATTCTACTTCTCTAACAACTTGAATCCTCATCTTTATATCGAAAAGATCTTCATATGTTATATGATTCTCAGCTTTTTTTCAAAACAACACCGAGTTGTTTGGGCATGCATCACACGTGTCATACTTTAATCCCAAGTCCTTTGTTAGCTTGTTGGCTTAGTAGTAAGACTTGGGAATTATACAACTCTTATATACCCTCCCTAAAAACACCAACAATTGAGTGAAATAAAGATTTTTCCATCCATTAAGTTGCTTCATATCCAAGAGTTCAACAACAAATTACAATTTGGTAATACCCTTTAGATCATTTTCATACAAATCGCATTTTGCAGTCTTTCAAAAGTCTAGAATGTTGTGGAACATTTTTTAAGATTCGAAGATATATTTGGTGATACATTACTCATATTATCATGTATGTGATGAGTACCCCTTCCCTCTTGAGCCATTGTAACCACGTTATCTTAAGCATCCAGTTCAATAGGCATATCACCAACTAGCATATCATCCTATAAAGAATTTATATTGCGTCTTAAACCACCAAATGCACCTCCATGGAAAACCCAAACTTTATATGTCTTGTCAAAACCATGCATCTCAAGGTAATTTATCACTATTTTCCTAGTGTAGTATACTCGATTTGAGCACCTATTATACATGTAATGGATTTATGTTGTCTCAATGTTCTTATTTTCACATACATAGTTAAGAAATCCTCCAATCTTGTTAATGTATTATTTTGAACACCAGTTGCATAAATTAATTAAAATGTTATCCATGATACCTAATAATGACAAACATAATGTTCGTAAATAAATTAGTAAATCCATTCACAAAATTCAATAGCACGATAATTAAAATAATAATAATATAATCTAACAATCCAACGCATCAATTTTAACATCAACATCATTAAAAATTCAAACAATAAACATAAAAAGTTAAGAAAGGAAAAAATCTTACGCAATTAAAAATACACACAATCAACATTTTAAAGTAATGCCCTAAATCATAACAGAGGAAAGCATCTTACACAATTAAAATGTAACACAATAATTTTTTCACATCTACATCATTATACATTGAAAAACTCACAACCAACATACCCATTTTCATCCTCGCTTGTATCATTTTTCTCATTTTATCCTTTGTATGGAACATACACTTTATCATCCACAAGTAATTTTTTTATTACTCTTTGATTTATTGTTCTTACTTTTAGCACAATCCCGCATTTCGCAATGCAATTTATGGACTCCCAATTCATTTAATGCTACTCTATTATATTCTATTATCATCTTCTTCTGGTACCTTTTGTACTCCTTCATTATTGCATACATTTTCTAATAAAAATAGGTAATTAGAGGATAAATGGAGCAGAGATATACTGAAAAATCAAGTTCATCATTTTAGATTCTCTAACATCGTGACATTACTTTTTTCTATTTACTAAATTTTTGTTTAGACTAGATATAACTAATGCTTGTCTTTTTATTTATTTCTTTCAAGTGACACCTAATATATTGAAGGTTGTGTCCCAACACTTAGTTATCATCCTCTCTTGTATCATTATGCTCATTTTCTCCTTTGTATGGAACATACACTTCATCATCCAAAAGTAATTTTTTATTACTCTTTGATTTATTGTTCTTACTTTTAGCACAATCCCGCATTTTGCAATACAATTTATGGACTCCTAATTCATTCAATTATTCTCTATTATATTCTATTATCATATTATTTTGCTACCTCCTGTACTCCTTCATTATTACATACATTTTCTAATAAAAATAGGTAATAAGAGAATAAATGAGGCAGAGATATACTGAAAAATCAAGTTCATCATTTTAGATTCTCTAACATCGTGACATTACTTTTTTCTATTTACTAAATTTTTGCTTTGACTTGATATAACTAACGATTGCCTTTTTATTTATTTCTTTCAGCTGGCACCTCATATATTAGAGTTTGTGTCCCAACACTTAGTGATTTGATTCTTAAAATTTAGCATTTGATATGATGTTGGATAACATTGGCAATTTTTTCAACGGTGATTCATTTTGAATTAATTGGGTCCATCACATATATCACAAAATAAAATCATAATCGAATAGTAAATCAAATTAATGGTATAAACTACTTCCAAAGGACAAGAATTAATTAACACAAATAAACAAATCAATAATTCTAACGAAAATTCACACAACAAAGCGTATAAATATTCCCATAAATTAATCATAAAACTGTATTACAACTACCAATTGATAATCCAAATTTTCAGTTGGCTCACCCTCAACCTCCTATGATCATTACAAATCAATCCAGCACAAAAGTTTATGATAATAATAAATTACCAAGAATTAAAATTACCATTTATCCATATCAATTGAGCGACACTATGCCTTGAATGCCAGAGATTAGATAAAATATTTAAACGCCAATGAACTTTGTCAATTACTCATGAATTAAAAATATATGATTGCCATTGAAAGAACATAATTATGGTATACGGCAGAAAAACATATAATTATATGATTATAAGTAATTTTTATTATAACAAAATATCCAACTATCCCAATAACAAACTAATTACTTTTCCATTACCCTTCCTTTTATTTTAACAACAACCAAACAAAGAAATTTACAACCAATAGATATAAAAAACTAATTTGAATTCTTCAACTACAAAACCCAAATTTTTGAAACCCCACCTAGCTACCCACTTACACCACGAAAATTCCACCAAATTAAGAAAGAAATAATATGACACACCATATCTTATGAACTTAACCAGAGGCAAAAGAGATGGATATGGATAGGGTTAGCGAGGGCGACGCTATGGTGAGTGTAGGTTGAGGGCAGTGAGAGCGACGAGCGGGCCGGAGGGGATTTATCCTGGTACTGAAAGGAAGTCGGGGTGCGGTGGCGGGTTTTTGGTTGGTTTTATTTTATTTTTTATTTTCTTAGGATAATAGTTAGAAGCGGCTAATAAAAAATTTTGATGGAGGAGAGATAAAATTGTTAAGCGGGAACCTAAATTGGTTTTAGCCGTCTCATTAGGTATACTATTGGGGATGACTATTAATATGTAGTCCCTTTATTATTACTATTTGGGATGGGTAATAAAAGGAATTTTAAATACTAGTACGTTTTAAGACCGCTAATCTTACTCATTCCAAAAGGTGAGTTTTAGGGACTCAAATTTTAGCCATCTCAAAAGTTCCAGTCTCAAAAAGTACATTTTTGGTATTGTCATCGTCGAGTGTCTTGTTATTCAATGCCTAGTCAATATTTACTTATAGTGTTCTTTAGGTCAATGGTCTTGGTAGTGATCTTCAAAGATACTAATGTGGAAAGATTCACTTTAGACTCCAAAACAAAATGAAGATAACGATTTGAGAAAACCAAAAGGGCCACACCACTACCATTTAAAAGAAATGTCTTGACTATGCACATTCTTATATATGATTACCAAGAAAAGTCACAAAAAATCATAATTATGATATAAGACATAAAAATTATAATCAATGATACTCCAATTATCCCAATAACCAACAAATTATAACAACATGACATCAAATTAGTTTTCCATTACCATTTCTTCCATTCTCTTAGAAACCAAATAAGGAAATTCATAATCAATAGATAACAAAAGAAATTTTGATGTCTTGAACCATAAAACCCCGATTTGAAAATTTCCTATTAGACTTAACCCTAAAAATTTTAAACCCTAAATTAAACCACCACCACCTACCTGCGTATCCACAGGACAACAGTCCACTTCCTAATACCGACCCATAAACCATTGGAAACTACCATCATATCTAACACCAACCCATACATACATTTGGAAACCTCTTTGGCACATCATAAATTTACTGACCAACATTACAGACATGCTTAATTTGGTGAATTATTAAATAAATCATTGCTTTATAGAAGAATATACGACTGTTGATGGCCCTGCGAACTTTGGCTTTCATTTCCCATCATTAACATAGTTCTTCATTTTCCATAACCTCCATCGTCACATTATGGACTCCTTAGCATATATAGATAGGGCATTCCCCATATCAGAATTATCAATGAGTGACTTTACTTTCCTCTCGCATATTTATATTCACTCTATTTATAATGGGTGTAACTATAAACCCCCAAACATTTTTGCTTTCACATCTATCTCATTGAGCTTGATACTCGAATTCTTTTGTCAGAGCTAAGCCACGGGAGACGATTTTTCTCCTCATGTTTTTAATAATATTTGTGAGGGTTTCGTACCTCTTCTTAAAAATAAAAAAACACTAACCCATACACAATGATCTCCACCTCCACCACCTAACCACATACACCACTATAATCTGGCCACAACCAAATTCCTATTTACAGTTGAAATTTTGCACTATATTTTCCAACATACAATCCTTTGTTATTCCAACTCTTATTATGACTCATATTCCCATTCAAATATAAACCTTTATTTTATAAATAAAGTATTAGGGACCGTAAGAAGGAAATATTTAGAGTATTCAACCCAATCTGAAGCTTCACTACTAAGAATTCATAGATTGAGAAATCAAAGCATATACACCATTAAAAGACCATGTGCGATACTGATTTCAATAGTTGCACAAATTGCAATTGCAAACTTATTTAAGTAGTGTCAATTTATGAATCAAATCAATTCATTCCTTAAACTCAAATAGCTATGTGCATGTTAGTGTCAAACCAACATATGTAAAATATGCGACACAAAGTTCAGAAAAAACCCCATCGGGGCAAAACCTTTTTATTTCACTATAATTGTTAATCATAACTTACACGGTTACAATGAAATACAATTTTCCACTCGAATACAAACGGGCATCAGTCGATGCCGTTAGTAATAATTCCACACTCAGCAAACCTATATGAACCGCAATCCAGTCTTCATCCTAGGAACACCGCATACCTCCTTAATGAGACGCAATCACAAAACTCCATCAAGACTTACTCCACAATAGCACACAGATCTCGATTGTAGATATCTCCCCACAAAGTATGAATAGTAGCAAACTATACTTTTGGGTTCCACAAAACAAATCACACAAAAGCAATTGGGATTGTGAATTGTAAAACAAAAGTTATGAACCCTCAAATGGTTGAGAATAGTATCAAAACGTATTATGTGAAAACCAGTATTTCTCCACACAAAAATCAGAATCCTGACACCCTTATTTATAATAAAAATCAAGGCGGTGATGTGTCAGCAAAAACCTCAGTCATTCGGATGAAGGACGACGTCGTTCGAGTGAAAATCCATCTCGTTTAAACGAGATGTGACGTTGTTTGAACGTCTGTCACTTACTCATAGAAACTTTCAGTCTTTTAAATATTTTGGAAACCTCAAAACTTTGTTTATGAAATCAAAAAAGGTTTATCCAAACTTTTAAGATAAAATGTTTTTGAAAAATAAAAAACATTTATTAAAAATTCCAAAAACCATTTTAACCTTTATAAAAAATATCCCAACACTTTTAATGTGAACTGTAAACGAAACTTAAACACATTTTACCAAATTCATCCTTGTTGGGCTTGAATGTTGAAGTCTTCTTGAAATTCAGATTTGCCTTTTTAGATGTAGGTTTCTCAATCCTTCGACGACTTATAGCAACTTGTAGCGGTATGATAAGCACCCAAAACTGTACATTTTATACCCCGAATAGATGTACTTTTGTTGCTAATTCTCGACAATATGGGTCTTATGTACTTAATTGTTCAATATGCAGGCTTTATTGCAGTTGCGGTGTCAAAAGCTATATTTCCAAGCAATTTGCAGTTAAAATGGAGTTAATCACCTTATACTGTGACCCTACCCGAGCCTAACCTAGCGCAAACCTACCTCAAACCCCGTGTGTGTTTTATTAGTGTCTTTTTATATTTTTTTAGATTTTTAGCTTTAGTCATTTTTATTTTTAGGATTTATTTAATATTTTTTAGGTTTTACTTTATTTTTTTAGTATAATTTTATTGTATTTTGATTTCTAATAGTTTTTAGTTTTAATTTTATTTTATTTTATTAGGATTAGAATTTTTAGGATTTTATGTATTTTTAGTTTTATTAAATTTTGCATTTTCTTTTTAGGATTTTAATTTTAAGTTTTATTAAATTTTATTTTATTTTTATTTTTATTTCTTTTTAGTTTCAATTTTTATTTGAATCTTTATTTTACTTTTTTTAGAATAGGAATTTAATTTTTAGATTTTTACTTTTAGTAGTTTTATTTTTATTAGTTAATTTTATTAGGGTCATAAATTTAACACACACCATAACCACCATACACACTCACTTACACCTAACTAACTTCCCTCACCCTAACATTTTACACCCTACCACACACAATCCCACACTCCTTTATCTTCTCCAACACATCTCAATCTTCTCTCTCCTCACCGCAAACCCAACCCCATTAAAACACAACACAAAAAACCCATTACCATCTCTCTCCTCAGTCTCTAACCCATCTTAACCCTCCAAAACCCGACCTCATCGCCACCCAGAACCTACCCTTCCGGCGCCACTCCGACGATCCCACTCACCCGTCGCCGGTTCCCTTCAACCACCTAAACCCGGGCGGACACAACCCCAGACCCGCCGGCGACCATCCACTCCCACACCTGGAGCTTACCGGCGGCCAAAACCCGACCTCATCGCTGCCCAGAACTTGCCCTTCCGGCTCCACTCCGACGATCTCACTCACCCGAACCCGTGACTTCCAGCCCCGGCGCCGATCCTCCGGCCTGACCCGCCGTCGACCCCAGTGCTAAACCCTCCTACCCCCGCACCGGAGACACCAACCGTTAAACGAGACCCCGCTGCTACCCCGTTCCATTTCCAACCTCCAAATACACCATCTCCAGCCATTCCAATATTCACCCCAAGGCAAACCCATTTTCCTTTCCCAAAACCCACTTCATATTTAACACACCAAAGACCCATTTCCAAGTCACGATCTGAACTGCCAAAATCCCCAAAACCAAAGTCAAAACATAACCCATTTAACCCATGTGACTTAAAACCTTTTACCCATTTTTCCTATTATACCCCCGACTAAAACTCAAAACCAATTTCCAAAATACCCTCACTCAAATCAGATTTTTGTGACCTCACACCTCTCAACCCACATGCTCCTCACACCATTTTCATGCACAATCATGTCAATTATCCAATATACCCTTAGCTTTCATGTGCACCATATAAATTGAAGACTTGGGCCATTTGCAAAATGATCTCAAAATTGATTTTTGCACCTTGTGTGATAAAATTCTCTACACTCCTATTTAGAGAGTATTTGTATTTTTAGCAAATATCTCAATAAAGAGGTGTGTAGTGAAATTTATCTCTAGGATGAATTCCACCCCACCCATCTATAATGAATCTTGGCATTTTTAGCCATTAATTCATTATAGATTGATGTAGTTGAATTTATCCCTTATGGGAGGTAAATTCTAATCCATTCCTTTATGTCGAGATTTTGTATTTGTAGCAATTATCTCAATATAAATTAATGATCTAGAATTTATTTCTTTGGGTGAATTCTAATGTATAATTTTATAATTTTAGGATTTGCATTTTTAGCAAATCTCTTTTATTATTTAATTGTCCATTATTAATTCATCCACTATCCTTTTTATTTTTAGTTTGTAATTTTTAGTTTAGATTCAATAAATACATGAGTGAGGGATTGTAATTGAGAGATTTTTGATGTAATCATCATATGCCTCCACACATCAACCATAATTTATTTGGGGGCTATCCCAGTGAACCTAAGGATCTCCAACAATGGATGAGGAAGAGGTAACACATCTAGCTAAGCCAAGAACAACTCATTTAAATAAACATTCTTGGAAATCTAGGAACATGCCCTCTAATTCGTCTTGGTATCCCTTAGTGTCACATTATATGGTAGTTGGTATTTCAGAAGGATATCTTCTAGATCTTTGTTAGTGAATTTTAAAACCCCATTGGCCCCACATGAGAACTTTGGGTTGTTGGGCCCCAAGTATTTGATGACCAGTATTTTAGATCGAATTCCTTAAGTGTGGACTTAGTTGAGTTCCAGTATTTTACTCATCAAGGAAGGAAAATAGACATAGGGACCCCCCCCCCCCCCCCCCCCCCCCCCCCCCGAAAGAGGGGTGCTAGTAAAGACCTTAGAGCGTGAAATGTCTCCAAAAGATATATATTAGAATGAATGAAGAATAAGAGATCATTTGGTTGGTAGATCTAGTTCAAGTAAAGAAAATGTAATTTTTTAAAGTGAATGGTGAAAGTCTCAAAGCACCCAACAATAATCGTCAAAGTCCATACACACCACATTTCTCGGCTTACTAAACTCAATATATGTTTTTCCCAATGCAATCTCATAATGACAAAAATCCAACTATCTAGTTACGTTCCTAACCTTAATCATTTTAACTAATAAGTATTTCCCCTTGCAATTATTAAAAGAACCAATGGGGGCTTTTGATGATTCCACAATTGATTTCTTGGGCATTCTAAGGGTTTATAAATTTTACGTACCCCTAGTAAGGGAAGAAACTCCAAGGTCTAACAAAAACCTTTGCCAAACTAGTTTTAATCCTTAAAGAGAAGGGTTGTATTAGTCCAAAATAATATAGTCAAAGATACATGATGCCCAATCGCACTACTAGACCTTGAAGACTAAGCTCAGTGACCTTAGGACGAACAATTTCAAGTCTTAGACTATTCACACAGACCTTCCCCTAGAAATAATTGACATTTGTTGACTTTATGACCCATCCTACTGTATGATTTACGATGTTATCTCATGAGAATAAACTCCGACCATTTCATAGTAACACCAGTAACCATAAGACCCCTCAAACATTCGAAAAAGCTTCTATAGCTTCTCTGATGAGTAGTTCGAAGGTATAAACATTATTTTTCTTACCTCGCCCCTAACTCCCACAATCATTTAATGATCTAATTTTAATTTAATGCTCATATTAATGAACTTAAAAAACCAACAAGACTTTCTCTAACACTCCAACTTACTACTGTAATTGTCATACCAAAGAGCAACCCGACCTATGCTGCTGTAGTCCACTTATTGTCTCTCCAGGGGAGGTTTTATATATTAGAGAGACTTGTGAAGTTTTAAAGGAAATATTAAACTACACAAATGACTTAAAGATCTTTATATGATCATGTAAATACCAAATAATCTAATATGACTTTGTTTATTAAGTGTTTACCATTGTAGGTTTGGCTAACCCACTGATAGCTAGATATAGGATAAGGCTTGGATTATTTCCAACTTCTAAAATTTTGTATTATATATAGATTCATAGACTAAGATATTAGGTATCTTGAGAAGTCAATAAGTTACTTTTAAGAGATCCATTGGATAGTGATGAAGAGCTTAGAAACCTTATACTATCTTGGACGAACCTCAAGATGTCTTTAGATGTAATACTGTTATTTTCCACATGATATGGAAGGAAACACCCTTCATAGTGGACACAGGATCCTCAGGCGAGGTTGCAAACTAGTATATCTCCATGTCTCTCTCTTTAAAAAATCTCCTCACTAAATATTCTGAGGTCCTATGAGATGGTTGTGGTATTAGAAGATTTTAATCACCCACTGGAGCCATATTCTCAATTCAAAGCATCACTAGTTTAGAGGTTTTCAAGCTCATCGGTGTTTGACATGATCACCAGCAAAACCTTAAAATAACCATGAACGCATTCATAACCATTGGAGAAAATAATACCTGTGCACCACTTTCTACTCGAGAATACCATAGCCAAGTTGGATCCTATAATGCAAAAAAAAATAATCTTTTATAATTTATCGAGTAAATTAGACAACTTCTTCTCTTTCATTCATTCCTAGATTACAAAACTCGAAACAAATAAAGACCAACTTATGGTCAATGTCAATTACTTTCAATCGAACTTTCAAACCCATGTGGATCATCAACAATATCTATGAGATAATGCCAACGACAAATGGTAGTACTGAATGTACCACCACTTTGAACGTCCTATAAAAACCTTAAAATAAATATTCCAACCAAATGGGGTGTTTGATATCCCCATGTAAAAAGTCATCCCGAAAGACAATGTGAATCCAAACCCATTTGGTAATCCAATATATAACCCCATTCAAGGTATTCATCCTGAAAAAAATGAATGTTCCTAACCCCTAAGAACCTGCCCAACATGGGAATTTCTTACTCTAAGCCTCACCTATGCAACAATGTGCCATCCTTATTCTCTATTACTAGAAAATGTGTGCCATCATTTTGACTATAGGTATGAATTCAATCGGTTTAAATATTTAGACTTTAATATTTATCACTTTCTAATACATATCTCATTTTTTAACATAAAGAAATTGAAGGTAACATGAACATAAGGAAAACATTCATAAAGAATCATTTAAATTTTTTGATAATAATTCTCACTCAAATGTCGCTGAAAATTAAAATATAATTGCATGTTAACTTAGGTCAAATGTGAAATACTTCATTTTCCTTAAAAATCTGTGAATATATTATTTCCGTGGTAGTTGTTGCTTTAACTCATCATATAGAAAACTCAAATCCTTGTCCATTCATGTGATATGGATATAAAATATATTCTTTAAAAAAACTGGCCTTTTTCCTAATGACAAAGATGGAAAAATATGATATGAGAAAAAGAGAAGATATGAAAAATGGGGAGAAAACGCATATTTTAAAACCGAGTCTCCAATAAAGGGAGAGTTTTCAAATATTTTTCTCAAACTAAATCAATTGAATTGTCATCATCAAAAAGGGAAAGATTGTGAATTCAAATGTATTTTCAAGAATTAAGATTTTATATGACAACAATCAATTGATAGATGACATCAATTCATTATACTCTCCTTGATGTTCTTGAGTTGAAAACAGGTAGTCAAAGAATATTGAGACATTTTTCCAGGATTATAGCGTTCAAGAAAAAGGAACACCAAGGGAATCAACTAAAGAAAATACATGTGATTAAGTGTTATCAAAGATATCCAAACAAGGACACCAAGTATCAACTATCAAATAATGAAGCAAGAAAAATACAAGATCCTCCTCGTGTTCATTCCCGTAGATTCAAACCATTGAACAAGTAACATGCATTAGAATGTGAATCAAAGCTCTTAATAATCGTAAACAAATCAAAAGAGGCATAATATGTTCTGTACAATCTTGAGAAATGATTAAACTCTTTCCCATAGATTTGAAGAACTATAGAAATGAGTGTAATAATGTAAATGAACTTATATGAGCATGTACTTACTCAAACCAACCAAACCTTCTCATAGTCCATAAACAATCCAAAATAGCCATCACAAGAAGTCAAGCACTTTAAGTCAACTAAAAGTGACTTATTAAAGGTAAGAAATAGATTTAATATAAAATTCAATTAAAATAGAAAGGATTTTGTGAAAACAAACTTCAGGCCTAAGACTTTAAGTCGACTCAATGTAATTGATGTTGACTTAACGTACCTACGTGGCCAAAAATTCAATGTCTCATTTTCAAATGTTGTGTTCCAAAAGTCCCAGAATTTATTATACTATTGTTCAATGGATATTTTTCAAAATGTCCTATAAAAGGAACCTTTAAGTTCTTTCTTCATACACATAAGCTTCCAACAAGATCTCCATTAATCAAAGATCCATTTCCAAGCTTATGTCCTTTTACATGAGCTTTCTAAGAGGAGTAACCAAGTCTTAAAATCATTTCAAAATGATAGTTTCAGTCCCAAAACTGCATTGAAGAAAACTTTATAAGAGTATGCGTGTACTCATTTGTGCCCTCGTAGGTAGTTGTCTAATTCTAGTTTTTTAAAGTACCATGTGTTGTTGATTTACCTCTCCACAAAGCTTAACCAATGTTAAAGATCTTAAAGTTGGTTTTATCATTCTCCTAACTCATGGATCATATTTTGTATGAAAGGTATATTAGAGATTCCCCACACTCACATGTGTAAAACGTGCATTTTTCCTGCATTAACTTTGGTTATAAAAAAACCTTTGAAAAATTTAATAATAAACAAAATTGAATGATGATGAAAATCTTTGTCCTCGTTAAGGTTATCCTTTTCTAAACATGAGACAAGTCTAGTCCTCTACAATAAAATTACAGAAAAGCATGTTGTTCTTTGCTGAAGCAGCGTCATAGTGAAGGCCTTTGCTGTATCAATCCCTCGAGTTCGCTGGTCACTGAGTAATTTAAAGGCTCAGTCATAAATCTATTATCATTCTTGTGACTAACATCTCTACAAGTTCACTTTAATAAATATTTTCCTCTCTAAAGAAAACGTTGTCATGATGCATACAAATTTGCAAATCTGCTTTTTAAATCATTGAGTATCTTTTAAATTTCTGTGCAAAAAGTCACTTTTTGCCTACTGATTGAGATGGTAGCCCAATCATCTCTCTCTCTCTCTCATATGTTTTGTGTAAGATATGTGATTTCGTACTTTACAATTGTATTGGGTAAACCCACTTGTATGGATGTCTCTACTTAAGCCATCATTAATCTTCGTTTTCAAATTATCTCTCAAATATTATTTAATAACCCTTATTTTGGAGTAATTGTTTTTATATAAATTTGCAATGTGAGGTAATTATACAAAATAATGGAAGTTGGAGTAAATATTATTTTAAATGATTTAAAAGATAATGTTTACTAAATATTGCATATTTACTATTAAGAGAATGTAAATAGCATCATGTTATGTTTTATTTCGTCGTTGTGTTGTAGATGACATTCATGGTTTAAAATGGTGTTGGAACATAAAATGATTTTTATTATCCCAGATGCCTATTTAGAGGGCGCAGTTAGTCTTGAAATAATTGAGATAGTCAAAATAAGTGCCTTATTGTATTTTTGGGTTTCGGGCACTTTTGACAGGTTATGGCTTAATTATGTAGTTACGAGTCATTTTAATGGTGTAATAACATTTAAAGATGGAGCATAGTGTTAAATGAACGTTTAAGTATTCCAACCCCTTTTATTTCTCAGTTATATGTTTCTAAACCTAGAGAGAGAGAGAGAGAAACAGAAGTGTGGAGAAAAGAGAGAAAAATGAAGAGAATTGAATATTGGAGCTTGAATTTGTTTCTACCGGAAGACAATCCGAGATTTCAGCTTTAAGGCTAGTTTCTAACTTGCTAGTGTATGATTTATTGTGAATCAATTGTATTAATGGTTGTGAAATTGAAAGAATGGAACAAATTGTGGTTTTTGAGAAATTTGGTGTTTAAACCTTTGAAAATGGTAGTAGATTTTATTTAAGTTGGTTTTAGTAGGTGTTGTTTGTTTAGAAATGATTTGGGGTTGATACGAGTTGATCTGGTTGAGATTTGAGGAGATAAGTTTGAGTTTTGGGAAATTTTAGGGTTCATAACCCGTAGCCCCAAACTTGGCAATTCTGCCAAGCCGAATCGATTCGCCTTTCCAAGCGAATCGATTCACCTAGAAGGAAGGCCACAGGTCTGGTAGGCCAAATCGATTCGGCATGAATCACGGAGTTGGGTTTTCTCAACTGAATTGATTCTATTTTAACACCGAATCGATGGGGCGAATTGATTCGGACCCTAGGGCGAATCGATTCGAAATCTTGCTGTTTTAGGGAGTTTTTATTAGGGTAGTTTTTAGCCATTTTCTTCTAGATTTAAGGCCCAGGAACCTTCTATTATGAAGTAAAGTAGTGTACTAGAGTCTTATATTAGGGATGCGCTTACCCTAGATTAGAAAGAGGATAATTGGGCTCATTTCGGGGATTACTTAATAGACGTTAGGGTAGTTTCTTCCTTTAGTAAGATAGTTTGAGACTAGAGAAAAGTAGGATTACATAATTTTGGAATTTTAGAGACTTATATGAGGTATATCATACTTGGTGTCTTATCGGGATGTTTTTACTCTCGGAGACTATCATTAAACGTAATATTGAGGTTTACAATTATAACATTTAACGCTTATGGCTCTGGACAAAACGTAATGTACATTCTAAATTAGAATGTTTTGTGATTGATGAATTGTATATACATACCTCTCTAAATGCTATCATAAGGGAATTTAACCGCATGAGGTGAAGTCCCCTGGCTAGTGAATGCAGGGTAAATATAGTCCTCGACCATAGGACCGATTATTATATATTGTGTTGTTATTTTTTGAAGTGAGGTAATTCTGGGTATGGTTATGACTCACTGTCGAAGGTGTATGGCCGCTTCCCAATGTCACGCGATTTAGGTTGCCCAGGTTGTCTTTGTGATAGGCCCTAGAACATGATAGATATTTAGGAGCGCATCCAGTGGGGTGACTCCCGGAAGGATGGTCTTAGAATCGTTGTATGTTGTGTGTATAACTCTTCTTATGAAAGTCGTATTTTATAAATGGTGAAACATTTTATGAAATTAACTATGTTGGAAATAAGTTCCTAATGAGGAATAGACTTGCTAAGTCATAACGTGCTAAATGGAAATGGAATATTATCAAGTGAAATTTTATTATATTCTCTTGCATATATGAATACTCATCATTGTTATTGAAATTACGCTAGGTTGTGAATTTACATTGAGAGGTGAGGACTATTATTGTAAATTGTGGAGAGTGATATAAGCTTATTCATGATGATTAATATTCATAATTGTCATACATTTTATTCACATGATGATCATATCAAATCGGGCCCTAACCCATTTATATCTCTTATTTTTGCTTGAATTCTCCTCACGCCCGGGTGCTCCACTGCATGGACGCCCGTAATGACCCTTCCATCCAAGTGTCACAGAGCTATATCATTTTGCAGATGCTGTAGGATATTTATTATAGACGCTTCGATCTTTTTGTAATCTTCCTTTGATTTTTTTACACATTCGGGCGTGTTGCCCAATTTTGTACACGTTTAATAAATTGTGATATTTGTTTAATACTCGGTGTAACCTGCTTGTATTGGTCTATTAACCAAACAGCTTATTCCGTTATTATATGGTGAATGAATGTAATTGTTACTTGTCTTTTATCCACCTTTTAAAATTAGATTGTCTAAAGAATTTTTTTTAAACTTACAAATATTTTGGCAACCGTTTTCTAAAATAATTGGTGGTTATCTCGTATTTTTATTTTAACGAAACTGATGCTAAGAATGGACCATCTATGTATCATGTAATTATTGGAATATCGGGCTGGCCACCTCTTATTTTATAAGCAGGGTGTAACAGATGGTATCAGAGCATCATGTTCTAGAGTTCTTAGGATCTATGCGGACTTATTACGTTCTACCGTAGCGTTCTTTGATGTAGAGCCCTACTGTTAGGACTACTTTATTTGTATATGGATGTGATCTTCAGTAAAGATAAATTGTTTTAAATTTTATTCTGATTTAGTTATTTCTTCATCTCTGATGCCGCCTAAAAGAGGTCACCCAACGAGGAGAAATAAAGTTTTAGAAGAGAATGTAGAGCCTCCACCACCACAATAAGGAACTATTAATGCCGTGGAGCTAGATAATATAGTTGCCTAGGCAGTCAGTGGTGCGATGACTGCCACGACTCAACAGTTTCCGCAAGTAAAAAAACTAAGAGTACAGGAGGTGCAAGCCCATACGGGACCTTCCCCGTGGGCAAGAGTAAGAGAATATTTCTTGAAGGGTCATCCCCCAGAATTCCAGGGTGGTTCTGATGTAATAGTCGCAAACCAATGGAAGAAGGACATGCAGTGTCATCTTTGCATGGTAGACTATAGTGAGGAGGGAAGCAACTCCTTGATACTTTTAAACTGGTTGGAGCATCCATACACTAGCGGGAGTCGGTGACCACGCCGAAATAAAGAGATACTATGATAATATTTGATTTTGGGGTTTTATTTAAATATAAATATTTTCCTCCCGCAATCCAAAGGGATATGAGGAGGAAACTTCAGGATGTAGTCCAAGGTGAATGTTCTGTGGCAGAGTATGAGGAGGAATTTACTCGTCTGGCTAGTTTTGTGCCGAATGAGGTAGTTTCAGAGGAGCGGAGGATCTCAGAGTTTATTGGAGGTTTGCATTGGACAATACGGTAACACTTGCTGGGAAATCCGGCTTTATAAACATCTGGTGATATAATAAATGCCGCATTGCTTAATTGTAAGATCATCATTTGCATGTACAAGGGAGTAAGAAGGTTTTAGTGATGGGGCAACCTAGTAAGCAGGGAGGCAATAGTGCTGGAGGAGGACTACCCTCGTCTCAATCGTCGGGAAGAAAGCAAAAGAAAATGGATACCCTACAAGGGGATCTGTCCAAGAGACAACATTTTGGGGGCTTTAATTTTGGTCGTAGCAGTTTCAGGCACGATTAGGGTGCCCCGCAGTAGCAACAACAGGTGGGCCAGCAACGCCAGGCAGGTCGGGGTAACAATGGGGGTCGAGGCCATCAGGGTCAAGGCTTGGGGCAGTTCTAAAATAATAGGGGCCATTATCAGGAAAATATGGAGGACCGTTGTTTCCAATGTGGGGAAATGATTCACTTTAAGAGGGTTTGTCCCCAGTTAATTGGGGGGCAGTTGCCTAAAGTTCCATAACATCAGCAGGCACATCTACCGCCACCACCGCCTATTCCAGCTGCCCCTCCACAGTAGGGGAAATTACAATATGGGCGTATTTACCATATCCAGGATGCTTTAATTCCTCCTGCCCTGCCCGCGCCACCAGTTATCGAGGGTAAGTTTCCCATTCAGGGGCATATGGGTCGTGTGTTGTTTGATACGGGTGCAACGCACTCATTTATTTATAGAAGTTTTGCTCAATCGACGAAGTTAATTAAATCTGTGAAAAGTACCTTTACTAGTGTCGAATCCTCTATGGGTGATGGTTCACTCATTTTCTTTGTTTGTAAAAGAGTAGAAATAAATCTTGGTAATTTGTGTTTTGAGGCCGATTTACTCATCCTAGATATGGTCGGGTATGATGTAATCCTGGGTATGGGTTGGCTAGTGAAATATCGTGCATTAGTAAATTGTTATGGGAAGAGTATAGTCTTTGCCATTCCGTGGAAAGAGATGTTTCTTATTGCTATGCCTCTTTCTGAGGGTGGTTCTAGCACGTATTTGTATTGCATTGCGGAGGAGACTTCTCGTGACATAGTTGTTTCCCTAGATTCTATTCCTGTTATGAGAGACTTTGAGGATGTTTTTCAGGAGATACCGGGTTTACCCCCAAGTCGAGAGATTAAGTTTATGATAGATTTAGCACCGGGAATGTGGCCAATTGCTAGGGCTCCACACCGTATGGCTCTTGTTGAAATGAGGGAGTTAAGAGAGCAGATTCAGAAGCTGTTAGAGCAGGGGTTTATTAGGCATAGTACGTCACCGTGGGGTGCTCCTATATTATTTGTGAAGAAGAAAGATGGTTCCCTCCGATTGTATGTTGATTATCGGGAATTGAACAAGGTTACCATCAGGAACAAATACCCACTATCTCGAATTGATGATTTGTTTGACTAACTTAAGGGAGCATTGTACTTCTCTAAAATATATTTGAGGACGGGTTATCACCAGAGACAGATACGAGAGCAAGACGTATCTAAAACCGTGTTCCTAACTAGATATGGGTCCTATGAATTTTTGGTTATGCCTTTTGGGCTAACCAATTATCCCCCAGTGTTTGTGGACCTTATGAATATAATGTTTTGGGACTTCCTAGACCTGTTTATTATCGTGTTTGTAGATGACATCCTAGTTTATTCTCAGAGAGAAGATGATCAGGCTAAGCATCTACGATTGGTCCTGCAAACATTAAGAGATCATCAGTTATATGCCAAGTTTGAGAAATGTGGGTTTTGGCTACAGGATGTGCAGTTTTTGGGTTTCATTATGACAGCATAGGGTATTTTGGTAGACCCAAGTAAAGTTATTACGGTAAGGGAATGGGGTCAGCCCATGACATCTATAGAGATTTGCAGTTTTTCGAGTTTGGCTGGCTATTACCGTCGATTTATTAAAGGTTTCTCTACGATTGCTAGACCTTTGATAAATTTGACTCGGAAGGGAGTGAGGTTTGTTTGGGATGATTATTGTCAACTAGATTTTGATGAGATGAAATATAAGTTAACTTCTGCTCCAGTACTTGCGTTACCAAATCCCGGATTGGAATATTTGGTTTTTACTGAAGCATATCTACAAGGGTTGGGAGGTGTGTTACAACAATAACAGCGAACTATTGCTTATGCTTCTCGCAAGCTAAATCCCCATGAAAAGAATTATCTAGTACATGATCTAGAACTTGCTGCAGTGGTATTCACCTTGAAGATTTGGAGACATTACCTACAGGGATAAAAGTTTAGTCTTCTCACGGACCATAAATCGTTGCAATATTTATTCTCACAGAAAGATTTGAATATGCGACAAAGTCGATGGTTGGAGTTAGTGAAAGACTACTAATTTGATATTCATTATCACTCGGGTAAGGCTAATGTAGTGGAGGATGCACTGAGTCGGAGACCCGAGGGGGAGTTAGCAAGGGTTTGGAAGGCTAGATGGAAAGAGCTTAGTCATAAGGATGCGGTGACAAGGGAATTTTTATCGGTGTTGACCGTTACGCCTACGATAGTGGAAATAGTTATGGAAGCTAAAGGAAGGGACAAAGAGTTTCATGACCGTATATGCCAGTTACTAATCGAGGGAGCGGAATTCGACTCTATAAGTTCAGAGGGTGGATTGCATTTCCATGGGAGACTTATTGTCCCAGAGGTGGGAGATTTAAGGCGAGCCGTAATGTCAAAATCTCATGGGTCCGGATTTGGAGTTTATCCTGGAGGGGACAAAATGTACCAAGACATGCGCCGCCAATATTGGTGGGCGGGTATGAAACGGGATATCTCTGAATTTGTTTCCCATTATACCACTTGTCAGTTGGTGAAAATAGACCATCAGTGACCGATGAGATTGCTATAACCCTTGGAAATACCGATATGGAAGTGGGAAATCATCTCGATGGATTTCATTATGGGATTTCCAACGTCACAAAGCGGTCATGATTCCATTTGGGTCATCGTTGATCGCTTACCCAAGTCAGCACATTTCCTACCAGTACGTACATATTACAATACGTCTCATTATGCCTGGCTATTTATTGCGAAGATTGTGAGACTCCATGGGGTTCCCGATAATATAGTCTCCGATCGAGACAAGATTTTTGTTTCCCACTTTTGGAGACGTTTCCAAGAAGTGATGGGAACCGAATTGAAGTTGAGTTACTCCTACCACCGTCAAACAGATGGACAGACACAAAGAGTCAACCAAATATTGGAGGACATGCTCAGAATATGTGTACTTGACATCAAAGGAGGATGGGAACAATATCTTCCCTTGGTCGAATGTAGTTACAATAATTCCTACCAATTCACAATAGGTATGGCAACCTATGAAGCATTATACGGCCGACCGTGCAGATCACCTACTTGTTGGTTAGAAGTAGGGGATAATAAGTTTCTTGGACCTAAAATGATCAAAGATACTTCTTCCAAGATCGAGCTTATTCGCAACCGCATCCGAGTCGCCCAAGACCGTTAAAAGAGTTATGTCGATGCGAATAGAAGACATATAGAGTTAGAGGTTGGAGATCAAGTTTCGGTATGAGTGTCGCCAATGAAGGGTATAACGCGATTTGGGAAGAAGGGAAAGCTTGCGCACGCTATGTAGGCCCTTTACACATTATTGCAAGAGTAGGCTTCGTAGCTTATCAACTCGCCT
This sequence comes from Sambucus nigra, assembly GCA_949130495.1. Lineage (NCBI taxonomy): Eukaryota > Viridiplantae > Streptophyta > Magnoliopsida > Dipsacales > Adoxaceae > Sambucus > Sambucus nigra. The sequence continues at coordinate 509,190,125 of OX422215.1, forward strand.
TGTCGGAAAGTCTACAACATATTCATTATGTGTTTCATATTTCTTCCTCGAAAAAGGTGTTAAGGAGCCCACTCGCACATTTCTTTAGATGATAACGCATTGCAGCCCGATATTTCATATGAGGAACAACCAGTTGCAATCTTAGATCACGAGGAGCGTAGACTAAGGTCCAGAGTGATGCCCTTGGTTCGGGTCCAATAGGGTCATCACAATGCCGAGGAGTCAACGTGGGATCATAAGGACGACATGCGAGAGAAATATCCACATCTCTTTTTACAAAATACGCATAAATTTTGAGGGAAAAATTTCCTTATAAGGGGGGTAGTATGTAATAACCCTTATCTTTGAGTAATTGTTTTTATATAAATTTGCCATGTGAGGTAATTATATAAAATAGTAGAAGTTGGAGTAAATATTATTTTGAGTGAATTAAAAGATAATGTTTACTAAATATTGCATATTTATTGTTAAGAGAATGTAAATAACATCATGTTATTTTCTTCTTTCTTCGTTGCGCTATAAGCGATATTTATGGTTTAAAACGATGTTGGAACATAAAATGATTTTTATTATTCCGGATGTTAATTTAGAGGGCGCGGTTAGTTCTGAAATAATTGAGATAGTCAAAATAAGTGTCATATTGTATTTTTGGGTTCCGGGCACTTTTGACAGGTTATGGCTTAATTATGTAGTTACGAGTCATTTTAATCGTGTAATAACATTTAAAGATGGATATTAGTGTTAAATGAACATTTACGTCTTCCAAAACCTTTTATTTCTCCATTATATGTTCCTAAACCTAGAAAGAAAGATAGAGAAAGGGAAGCGTGGAGAAAAGAGAGAAAAAGGAAGAGAATTAAAGATTGGAGCTTGAATTTATTTCTACCAGAAGACAATCCGAGATTTCAGCTTTAAGGCAAGTTTCCAACTTGCTAGTGTATGATTTAATGTGAATAAATTGTATTAATGAATGTGAAATTGAAAGAATGGAACATATTGTGGGTTTTGAGAAATTTGGTGTTTAAACCTCTGAAAATGGTATTAGATTTTATTTATGTTGGTTTTAGTAGGTGTTGTTTGTTTAGAAATGATTTGGGGTTGATATGAGTTAATTTGGTTGATATTTGAGGAGAGAAGTATGAGTTTTGGGAAATTTTAGGATTCATAACCCGTAGCCCCAAACATGGCATTTCTGCCACGCCGAATCGATTCGACCTTCCTAGCGAATCGATTTGCCTAGAAGGAAGACTACAGGTCTGGTAGGTCGAATCGATTCGGGTTAAAGGCCGAATCGATTTGGCATGAGGCAGGGAGTTGGTTTTTCTCAACCGAATTGATTTGCTTTTTAGGGTGAATCGATTCGATGGGGTGAATCGATTTGGCCCCTAGGACGAATCGATTTGGAATCTTGCTTTTTTAGGGAGTTTTGCTAGGGTAGCTTTTAGCCGTTTTCTTCTAGATTTAAGGCCTAGTAACCTTCTATTATGAAGTAAAGTAGTGTACTAGAGTCTTATATTTGGGATGTGATTACCCTAGATTAGAAAGAGGATAGTTGGGCTTATTTCGGGGATTACTTAATAAACGTTAGGGTAGTTTCTTCCTTTAGTAATCTAGTTTGAGACTATAGAAAAGGAGTACATAATTTTGGAATTTTAGAGACTTATATGAGGTATATCATACTTGGTGGCTTATCGGTATGTTTTTACTCTCAGAGACTATCATGAAACGTAATATTGAGGTTTACAATTATAATATTTAACGCTTATGGCTCTGGACAAAACGTAATGTACATTCTAAATTGGCATGTTTTGTGAATGATGAATTGTATATACATACCTCTCTAAATGTTATCATAAGGGAAGTTACGCGCATGAGGTGAAGTCCCCTAGCTAGTGAAGTATAGTGCTCGGCCATAGGAACGGTTATTATATATTGTGTTATTATTTTTCGAAGTGAGGTAATTTCGGGTACGGTTATGAGTCACTGTCAAAGGTGTATGGACGTTTCCCAATGTCATGTGATTTAGGATGCCCATGTTGTCTTGGTGATAGGTCCTGGAAGATGATAGCTATTTAGGGGCGCATCCAGTGGAGTGACTCCCGGAAGGATGATCTTAGAATCGTTGTATGCTATGAGTATAACTATTCTTATGAAAGTGGTATTTTATAAATGGTGAAGCATTTTATTAAATTCATTGTGTTGGAAATAAGTTCCTAATGAGGAATAGCCTTGCTAAGTCATAACGTGCTAAATGGAAATGGAATCTTATCACGTGAAATTGTATTATATTCTCTTGCATATATGAATACTCATCATTGTTATTGAAATTACGCTAGGTTGTAAATTTACATTGAGAGGTGAGGACTATTATTGTAAATTGTGGAGAGCGAGATAAGCTTATTCATGATGATTAATATTCATAACTGTCATATATTTTATTCACATGATGATCATATCAAATCGGGACCTGACCCATTTATATCTCTTGTTTTTTCATGAATTATCCTCACGCCCAGGTGCTCCACTGCAAGGACACCCGTAATCACCCTTCCATCCAAGTGTCACGGAGCTATAGCATTTTGCGGATGCTGTAGGATATTTGTTATAGACGCTTCAATATTTTTATACTCTACCTATGATCAGTTTGCACAATCGAGCATGTTGCCCAAGTTTTGTACATGTTTAATATATCGTGATATTTGTTTAATGCTCGGTGTAACCTGCTTGTATTGGTCTGTTAACCGACAGATTATTCGGTTATTACATGGTGAATGAATGTAATTGTTACTTGCCTTTTGTCCACCTTCTAAAATTGGATTGTTTAAAGAAGTTTTTTTAAACTTACAAATATGTTGGCATCCGTTTTCCAAAACAATTTGTGGTTATCTTCTATTTTTATTTTAACGACAGTGATGATAAGAATGAACCATCTATGATTCCTGTAATTGTTGGAATATCGGGCTGGTCACCTCTTATTTTATAAGTGGGGTGTCACATATTTTATGGGAAAAAAGACCAAGAGATATTTGTTTGCATTTGTATCCTATTATTTTCTAAGAAGTTAAAAAAACTTTTAAAACAAAGGGAACCCATTTTCTAAATCTAATTCATCTTTTTCCTTCCTATCTTCATTGCATTTAATCACCTCTTTTTCTTGAGGTTGATTAATTTTAGAGAAGATGAGATTTTATCAAGAACATATTTTCAAAAATCAACTTTTCTACACACTTTAGGGTCTTTATTCCAACAAGAGTATTATTATCTTTAAGGTTCTTTTTCTGAAATAGAATAAGTCACAATTGAATATAGTTGAACACACACTACACCACTCACTCTCCGCAAACATGCATTCATATAATTTTTTCAATAAGATTTAATAATTTTAAAGCATTTAACTGATTTAATTGGATTTAACTAAGTAATTAATCAGATAAATTAATCTTATATTTAATAATAGTAAAATTTTGGGGAAATGATATTTTGGTGTAATAATGTGTGAAAATATTTTTGATGATCTTTTCTAAATTGAAATTTTTTTCTAGTATTTGTAATTGTATTTTTAAACAAATTAGTGTTTTTAAAAATCATTTAGAAAATTCATTTTTAAACATTTTAGTGCATAATTCCGTGTTTGGTATGTTTGTTATCTTATACTTGTGTTTGTTGTGTGTAATTGAACTTTATCTCTTGTTACGTTCGTTAGATCTTTTTAGTTGAATGCTGAGATTTTGGGATGGGGTTTTCTCATGGATTACAAACCTTTGGCTTTACTTGTTAACTTGTTAAACTTGTTTGGTTTACTTAGTACATTTTTTTCTCAACCCTTGATTTGATAATCGATTGACAGAAAGATATCCTAGCCATTTATGCCATCCAGTGATAAACTCATATTCAGCTAAAGTACATAAACCCCTACCTCAATTTCATCTGAGCCTTTTGGTCAATTTTTAGTTTTTTCTTTTAAAGAGAGAGAAGAATAGAGAAAAGAGAGAGAAAATATATAAAAAAAAGTATATGTTTAGGTTCCAAACTCTATTCAAAATGATTGAATCTGAGTTATGACCTAGATCAAACTTCATAATCTCTATACCTCTGTCTAGGTTTTGATTTTTTTTTCGCTTGAACTTCTTTCTGTTTTTGAAGCCAAATTTAAAAAAAAAATCATTTTATAAAACAATTTAATCATCGTTTATATGTTTCATCTCTTTAAACTAGACTCGTGATTTTTTTAAATACTTGAGATCTAAATTCTTTTTTATAGTTTGTAAATACTTGTTTGAAGTAAATGTTTTGTTTTTTAAAAAATGTTTTGAAATTTGTGTTCATTTTTGTTATATCCAGTTTGCTAAAACATAGATCTGTAATCTGATGTTGAAAATCTTAGATTGATTTAAAGCTCTTGTAAAATTGTTGTTCCATGTAGAAAATATCATGTAATTTATACCGAAGGCTATCTGTAACATTTAAGTGTGTGTTTTCTCATAAGTGCATTTTGTATAATACACTTCACAACAAATCACACAAAATTACACTATAATCTTTTGATTTGGAGGATTGACTTTTCCATTCAACTTGAGTTATTTGTATGAAAATTCAAAGGCTTGTACTTGCATTTGAGAAGGGAATCTCAGTCAGGTAACATATATAACTATTTTCGATATTTGTGATATTTGTAAATATGTGTCCTTTTTTTTAGGGAAATTAATTTTTCTTTGGGGTGTAGAGGCCCTCGTGGATGTTTCCTCAATGGGAGGTTTTACCATGTTAATTTTTTTTGTTACAGATGATTCTTGTTTTAATTACTTGTCCTAGTTCTTGCCCTGGATGGTTGCTTTAAGATATTTTATTAAAACTTGAATAAATAAAATTTTGAAATAAAATATGTTTAGACTTTAGGATACACATCTTGTGTTTTCTTTTAATTTGTTTCTTGATTAAGTCTTATTCAACAAACTTGCGATTTACAAAAAACTTAGTTGGTTAACTTTGTTAATCAATTTTTCCTAAATTTTTTTCCGATTAATATCAAAGTTTTGTACTAAAAACTTTCAAGATCATAAAGTTTTTGAAATCTTTTCATAACATGGATGACAAAAATGTTTTAGAAAAACTTGGAAATATTTCAAGACCCCCAGTGTTTGATGTAGGAAAATTTTCAAATTGGAATGTACGAATGATAACATTCATTGAAGGACGGTTGGGTGATGATGCTTAGGATACCATTCAATTGGTTATCAAACTCCATCTACACAGGCATCTAGGGAAGAAATATGAGATTAATCAAAATACTAAATGAATATATTAAAGATGAAAAATTGTTATCTCAATATAATAACACAAGTTATAATTGTATTTTCATGTATGTAAGTGACCATCAATTGAAACGCATTTCTTATTGTACAAATGCTAAAGAAGGTTGGGACACTATGATCACTTCCCATGAAAGTGATCACCATGCTAAACCTTCCATGACACAAATTCTAGTTCAAGGGTATGGTTCTATGATGATGTCTGACGCATTGACCTTTGATGAATTCTATCTTATCTTATCAACATAATGACAAACTTGCATGGTAATGGTATAAATTATCATAACATGGACATAATGATGAAATTTTTTAGATTTCTCCCTCCTTCTCCTATGTTCCACCATAAAAAGTATGGCATTGAAGCAATTGATGATCGTAATTTGACCCTTGGGCTTCTTAATAGTAAACCGAGGAATATGGAAATGTAATTTGATTACAAAAAATTAACGTCATCGACAATTAAAAGGCATAATGAATAAAACACAAGCTTCACTTCTAAGATGAGAAATCCTAAGTTACTCTTGCCTGAATTAGATAGTGAATGGAACCAAGAACTAGATCTTGAAACCCGGGATACCCAAATAGACTTAATGATAAAACAATTTTAAAAGATTTGAAATGTAGAAATATTGTTGCTACTCGTAAAGGATAATATGTTTATCGATGACTTCAAGATTAAAACCACATGGAAAAAAATTTCATAGACCCACTAAGACAAATCACAATAGACTAACACACTCATATAACAACAGACCTAATATGGAGAAGTCATATGTACAGTGTAATAAATGTCGTAAAATGGGATATTATGTTAACGGGTCTTATTTTAAGCCATAAACCACACCTAAGGCCCACATTACCAAAATTTGGGATTACTTAATTGATTTTGATGATGGTAAGTCACATCCATCGAACATCGACAAATCTTTCATGGACTTTTATGCCAAAATTATTGAATATGATGGTGATGCTTGCCTTTCTAATGATGATTTTATGTCTGTTTGTGATTTTTTTTTATACTCCTTGTATCACTCATGTTAGTGACCTTGTTATATTTGATACTTATGGGTGTGTGAGTCAAAGTGATTCTAATATTGATGAATTGAATGTGTGTGTGAGTTTTGTCAATAGAACGGAATCGTTAGAGGTCACAACACACACTTCACTCAGTGATAGCGATGGCAATGTTATGTTCCCAAATTTTCAAGACCTTTACGATATAACTTTAAATAAATTTTCAAAGTCTTAAAACTGGTGAAAAAGTTATCTGAACAAGTTGAGAGCATGTCCAGGACTGTTACAAAAAATGCTAAAGACTTTAGAGTTAATGCTTAACTCATGAGACCAAAACTAAAGAATTCAAACCCAAATTAGCTGAACTTCGTCAAAATCATTTTATTTAGAGTAAAAATACAAGGACACTATAGTTGAATTCGATGAATCCAAGGAAAAATGTTTAAAACTTTTTAGAAATTGGCAAGATTTTTAAACCTCGACTAAGCAATAAGAACTTATGTTGAGTGAAATGAGACAAGAGCATGATAAACATGGAATTTCTTTTATTGAAAAATAAATTCTTTCAAAATTCAAGAAACCTCTTTTGTTAAAGAAATTCTAATAAAATTACTTTAGTATCACAAGTGATGGAAACCTCATTTAATCCCTAGCAAAAGGTTGAAACCAATTCTAAGTATGTCTATCCTCCAATTAGAATTAAAGAAAACACTAGTTTTATCTTTGTTCAACCCATGAATCAAACTAATTACAAACTTATCTTCCAAGGTTTAGATACTAGTGTTAAACCAACATCGTCGAAATATTGTTCCTACTATTATGTCAATCGACACAATTTAGATAAATGTTTTCAAAAAAGAATTTATGCATTGATCTATTAAAACTTTAACTACTCTCGCGTGAAGTGCCCTAGTTATGTACTCCCTAATCAGACCCAAAATAATTCTAGGGGAAAAATAAAAGAAGTCACGTACTAAGAAAAAAGAACCTCATAGAAACCCCCAACCTTCCAACCGCTCAATAGTAAAAAAGACTTTTAAAACTATGCCTATTTGGGTGAGAAAAAATGATGTGACAACCCGCCATCCGAAATAGGGGGTGGCCAGCCCGATACTCCAAAATAACGGAATCATGGATGGAATCATTCTCAGCATCACAACAAAAGAAGTATACGGAATAACCACCCCTTATTTCAGAAAAACGGGTTGCCAAATTTTTTGATTTTAAAGTTAATTAAAGAAAAAAACTTAACAACCCAATAAAAAGAAAGTGGAAATCCAGATGAAATTTATATTACATACCCACAAATATACAATGAGGGACCGAATATGCCGTCGGTCAAAGACTCGTACAATAAAATTAAACAAATTCATTAGTTACATAATACATTACATTAATCAAGTACAAAAGCTTGGGCCTCTCGCCCGAGTAAAAAGACCTGATCACGTCTAGAGTGCAAGAATGACAACGTCTATTTCCAAATGCCCCATAATACCCGCAAAACATCAAGGCTCGCCAAAGACACCGGGATCGGAATTCAAATCAGGCATCCTTGCGGCGGAGTACCTGAGCGGATACAAAATGCAAGCACAACAGGAAATATGAATGGGTCAGGGCCTGGTTCTATATGATTACCAGATGAATAAAAAGTATGATAGTTATGAATGATAAATCATGATGAAAGATAAATAAGAAGCTACCTACACAATTTAAAACATAATCTAAGCAGGAACAATAAAGTAATTAACATTAAACTAAAATCTTCATCGTATGTACTAATTATCTCATATATCTTTTACTTAACAGGAAGTATATCTATTTAATCACAATCATTTGCTCTTTATGGTAACTTTTTCTCAATTTTACCTTTTGTAAAAATCCTTTCCTTATCAGGAAAATAATCGTTTTCAAATGCTCTTTCTGGCATTTATATGTGCTCTTTGTGGCACTTCATTATGCTCTTTATGGAAAAAATCCATCAAGTCCCACGTGAGGATGAATAGCTATATTTATATACATATAACGATTCCAAGACCGCCCGTCCGGGTTTCCCCACTGTACGCGCCCCTAAATGACCATCATCTTCCAGGGCCTATCATAAGACTACCTGGGCACCTATAACGCAAAACGTCGGGAAGCGGCCATGTGCCTGCGGGGTAGTGAAGACCACACCCGGAATCTCCTACCCATCGCAGAAAAATATATCAACCAACGCTCACATGGCCTAGGACTATATCCACCCTGCATTCATTAGTCAGGGGGCTTCACCTCACGCGCGAACTTCCCTTATGATGTCATTTAGAGAGGTGTGTTCAACCATTTTATTTACCATTTTCAAAATCAAGTAAATTATCATTTACCAAATTCATGATTAAGTAAATTATCATTTATCATCATCATCATTACCATTTCCATATGTATGTTTCATTTTATCCAAAACCAGTAGCGTTTACATTTTGTAAATAATTTAACTCATTTAAATCCGGAGCCATACGATAACTTGTATCGTTACTACAACCTCAAAGGAGTAAATAAACTCGTCATTATCTCCAAACATTTTAGGGTGTTATTTTAAAACCCCAAGATTATCATCCTTCAAAGGAATGAATGAACTTTCAATTTATTCTCCAAACACACCTTTATGGTATTATTATGAACCACCAAGGTTAACATAGCTCAATTGAGCTTCTAAAATCTCCCAAAATAACACTAGATCTCCTAGTTTTATAATAATTAACTAGAAGAAAAGAATGCCCTATCATCAATAGGCGTAACCCCGAAAAAGTCCCCACATAACCCATTCCTAATGTAGGGTAGACATCTAACTCATCTAACACTCTAGGACTCTAAGTTTACTTCATTCAAGAAGGTTCCTAGGCCCTATATTTAAAGAAAAGAACTAGAATTGAGTTATAAAATTAACTCAAAAATAGCAGGAAAACGAATCGATTTGCCCTAGGGCCGAATCGATTCTCCCCAGTGAATCGATTCACCGAAAAGCAAATCGATTCGGACAGCAAAATCAACTTTTTGCAATTGGCCGAATCGATTTGACCTTAACCCGAATCGATTCGGGTTCTGCAGACCTCCAAATTTCCCTTAGCGAATCGATTCGCCCCAGGGACCGAATCGATTCGGACCTGCAAATTCACCAAGAATTGATACGAAGGGTCATAAACCCTAATTTCTCCAAACTTCAACTCTCTTCATTTTCATACACATCCAATATCAATAATCTACCCCAAAACATCCTACATGATTAATAACAACTATAACCCAAAATTTCATCATCAAAAACTAAGATTAGGGCTTAAATCCCATAATTTCCACATTTAAACCATAAATGTAAATACACAACTATCATACAATTTATACATCTTAAATCACATATTAGCAAGTAGAAAACTTGCCTTAGGGTTGATATCTCAGATTTCTTTGTGGAAGAAGAAACAATCCATCTTCAATCTCTCTCTTTTCTTCTTTTTCTCCATTTTTTTCTCTTCCTCTCTCTTCCTCTCCTTTTCTCTCTATGTTTAAGACATAAAATGAGAAATAAAAATAGGGGCAAGACTTAAAATCGTGGCTTAAGTCTAAAGTCTACAACTTAAGTTGTTAATACCACATTAAAATGACGCCCAATACGCGTTTAAGTTAAAATCAGGTAAAAGTGCTCGAAACCCAAAAATACAACATGGCACTTATTTTGACTGTCTCGAACATTCTGAGACTGACTACACCCTCTAAACTGGCATCCGACAAATTATATAAATTATTTACAGTTCAAATTTTATTTAAACCATAATGTCATTTAAAATACATGACACTATAAAACACACAACCTGATGATATTTACTTTCACATACAGTAAATATGCATCAATCTAGTAAATATTAACTTTCAATTCATTCAATTAATATTTACTCCAGTCCCCACATTTTATATAATTACCTTATGTGGTATAATTAGTATAAATCCCAGAATCGAGGGTTGTTACATACTCCCCCCCTTATGAGGGAATTTTCCCCCCAAAATTCGGGCATACCCCAAATCTCATAAAGGGTATACTACTCTAAACTAGGATTATACCATCCTAAACAAACCCCTCGTTATCGAATCGTCCTAAATGGACCCGGACTAAGGTCGAATTTATCGATCTCAGCCTACATTATTTGTGCTCTAGCATAGCACAAAGCGTTCCTCACTAACTATCGATTCTACCGTCTTAAAACGGAAGGATATACCCACATAACTCGGCATAGACCGTTTTACTCCCTCCTCGGGGATATTTGTACCAATGCTAATTGGTTTAACCCCAACACTAATCAACTTTTCTTCACATTGACGTATCCCATCATGGCTTATGGCTCGAAAGCTAAATCTTTAAAGAAATGTCATGAGACCACTCTAAGTCGAAGGAGCATATTACCCGTTGGTTCCATCCAAAGAGTATGCGAATTACTCAACCGACCACGCTAGGCCACTTACGATGCCATGCCTTAGGAAATGATCCTTAAGGCCATTCAATAGCCTAATGGTTGTACAGGAATCTCTATCCATATACTTACTGCTCCCATCTGCTATGTCTTTTAAGGCGCCCGCTTGAGATATGCCTTTCGGCCCTAAGTCAATTTCCTCCCATGCATCCATCCACTTTAGGGTGGTAGGATATACGCCATTTCCATATGGTTCCCATTTCTTCATGGAAACTTTTCCGAACCTCAAAATGAATAGCGAGTCTCGGTCCACCACTATTTCTAGGCACTTCACCCCTCCATAAAAAGTGGGGCGTACCCTCTACACATCGTCCGCCCACAAGGTTTGGAAAAGCAACTGCTTGGTCGAATGATCAGTAATTTCCTCAAATAAAATCATGACCAGTCTGATGCCGACAATTCAACAAAGACGTCTATGAATATACCCTCGTTCCATCGCTACTCTTCTTCATTAGAGTAGGTGAAACGGTCAATCACATACCGGAATGCTCTCGCTACAAAGTCTTCCGAGTCATACTCGTTTCATTTGGCTTTCCATGCTAACACAAATATCTTCGACGAGTTTCTTACTCGACGCATATACTACCCCAATCGCATTTCCTTAGCGAATGAGAATATCCAAATGATAGTTCTTTAAGAACTCCAAACACCAGCTCAATTTCTCCCCCGACATAACTCCAACCACTTGTTGCTTGCGAGAAAGACTAAATTTCTGCCCAGGAAGTAGTGCCTTCATTTCTTTATGGCAATTTCCACCCCAATGAATTTTAATTCAAGCGTGGGATAATACTCCCCATAAGTTTAAGATTATGAGACGCATAGACAACGGGTCCATGCTCCAGTATTATTATTTCTCTCTCCTAGCAGATACTTATTCATTAAATTCACCCTCGAGCTTAGCCACATGAACTCGGAAGTGAAAGTCAATTCATCCATTTAACTCCCCAAAGGTTAGGTTACGAATGTAAGACTTTGACTAGGAGAGGTCTCACCTCCATCGGCCTAACCTTCGAAATCTCTTGAGATTCCACACTTCTTGTTCTTAGGGATCTAGTCCCCCTTAGGGTTAACCCATGACCTATTCGTGGTCAACCCCTTATAATCTTCCTAAATCAACATCATATGCCATAATAGCCTTAATTACTAATAAATCTAAGGTCGATATATGTATGACCTATCTAAGTCGTAGATATATAATACTAAATATATCCCTAGTTCCCAAGACCTTACTCAACTTCTGACATTCGCTCGGGTTCATGCGTGGGACGTCTCGCCGAAGTGAAATCCAGACAAGGAACCCTCCCGTTACACTACTACTTCGCATAGTCGGTCATCGAGATATGACGATCTAAGACACATGATCAGGATCGGTAATAAAAATGCAAATTCACAACCCTACTAATAAGATTTTACTTCTAGGCTTTACCATAGCATCATTAAAGATTTTTAACTGATCAGACATTCACTTTCTATAAAGTCTTTCAAATACATATCCCCTTATATAAACATGTCCTTCTTATCAAGCCACAATCCCTAAGTCTCAACTCAACTTCGTATCTCAGTATCCCTCACATCGATGAGAGGAGAGAACTATATACAGTGCTTCTATCTCGCACTTTAATAGCCCTTAATCACTCTTCTACGTGATTCTCGGCTAATCCTTCCAATTCCACTTCTAACAACAAAATAAATAAAATAAAAGAGAAGTAAAAGGATAGCGTGTCTCCAATCACAACATCGTTAAGTGTTCATGCGGCGGAGTGTCTCGCCGAAGAGAAATCCAAATAAGGAACCCCTCCGATGCATGCCTACTTAACTTGTTGATTATGGAGATAAAGCGTAACAAACACAAAAAAGGCAAACAAACAATCAAACACTCACAAAAAATAACTTAAATGAATAACAAAATCTCCTACCTACCTCGATCCACCTCTATAAAGTCTCAACCTGTATCCAGGAGAGAAACTATAGAACAACTAGTTCCATTGTGAACTAGAAGTAAGATAGCCTTACAATTTTGTTTGCTTGCTATCACTCCAAACCAACCAAAATATCTTTACTCACATAATGTACATAAAATAAGAGAAAGGAAAAGTAACATCTCTCCACTCCCAACGTCGTTAAGGTTCACGCGTGGAGCGTCCCGCAAAAGCGGAATCCAAATAAGGAACCCCTCCTATGCATTACTACTTAACTTTGTTGGTCGTGGATATACGTCATAACATCCACATATAATGCAAACAAGCAGCAAAACATTCACACTAATTATCACATATAGCACATATGCATTTAAAATATCATCACTCGTTTTATAACGAGTGAGGAGATCATAAAACTTCCCTACCACGGAAGTCATAAAATTACCCTTATATAATAGCGTCAATACTACTATCAACTCAATATACACACCCGATCTACAGTAGATATAATACTACTAAGTCTTATCCTAAGGAATACACCACCCACAACTAAGGTGGAATTCCCATCCACATTCTATGCCAATCACTCCGGGTCAATACCAATGGTTCTCAGACTCCATATTCGAGCCTTACACGAACCAACCTTATTTCCATCAGAAGTGTTAACGACACTTATTCTGGAGCCTATCATTATATGGTGCATGGTCTCCCTAACCGTACAATACTTTATTCACTATCGGCCTTTAACCGAGCATTGTGTGAACATATGAGGATCCACTTTCTCATCCGTTTAATTTTTTTTTTCCAGAGAAACTCGCTGTTGCAAGTGTCCACCGAACTTTTCCATGGGCTAAACTTCCGGCACCCACGAATATGGTGACCATATTTTCACCATCCCCACACTACACCTACGGGTGAAGGATTTTCCTCCATCCTACTTCTAGGCACTTCTCTACTTCAATTTAACATCACTTGAAATCTCAAGCTTAGTACCAGCCTTCCTTCTAGTGGTACCTGGAAAACTAAATCTATCGTAATTATTAATCGCAGTAGCAAGACAAGAAAGTGCTACAAAAAGGGAGCGACCTCAAAAGCGGTCCTCATCCCCGACCACAAATTACAGTTCTTAGAAATTCCTTCTCATGACGCCCTTCTTCAATCGACCTACTATTCTCACATGAATGCGCAAAAGATTCTATAGTTTCTACCTCATGGCAGAAGAATGAGATCTCACAAAAGAAATTAACGATCTTAATCCTAAAGCTCTATGTCAAATCAAAGGTAACGCTGAAAACTTAAGGTGTTCACACAGATTCCTAAGGATCCTAGAACCTGATGCTCTAATACCATCTGTGATAACCCGCCATCCGAAATAGGGGTGGCCAGCCCGATACTCCAAAATAACAGAATCATGGATGGAATCATTCTCAGCATCACAACAAAAGAAGAAGTATACGGAATAACCACCCCTTATTTTAGAAAAATGGGTTGCCAAAAATTTTGATTTTAAAGTTAATTAAAGAAAACAACTTCACAACCCAATAAAAAGAAAGTGGAAATCCAGATGAAATTTATATTACATACACACAAATATACAATTAGGGACCGAATATGCGGTCGGTCACAGACTCGTACAATAAAATTAAAAAAATTCATTAGTTACATAATACATTACATTAATCAAGTACAAAAGCTTGGGCCTCTCGCCCGAGTAAAAAGACCTGATCCTGTCTAGAGTGCAAGAATGACAACGTCTATTTCCAAATGCCCCGTAATACCCGCAAAGCATCACGGCTCGCCAAAGACACCCGGATCGGAATTCAAATCAGGCATCCTTGCGGCGGAGTACCTGAGCGGATACAAAATGCAAGCACAACAGGAAATATGAATGGGTCAGGGCCCGGTTCTATATGATTACCAGATGAATAAAAAGTATGATAGTTATGAATGATAAATCATGATGAAAGAGAAATAAGAAGCTACCTACACAATTTAAAACATAATCTAAGCAGGAATAATAAAGTAATTAACATTAAACTAAAATCTTCATCGTATGTACTAATTATCTCATATATCTTTTCCTTAACAGGAAGTATACCTATTTAATCACAATCATTTGCTCTTTATGGTAACTTTTTCTCAATTTTACCTTTTGTAAAAATCCTTTCCTTATCAGGAAAATAATGATTTTCAAATGCTCTTTCTGGCATTTATATGTGCTCTTTGTGGCACTTCATTATGCTCTTTATGGAAAAAATCCATCAAGTCCCACGTGATGATGAATAGCTATATTTATATACATATAACGATTCTAAGACCGCCCGTCCGGATTTCCCCACTGTGCGCGCCCCTAAATGACCATCATCTTCCAGGGCCTATCATAAGACTACCTGGGCACCTATAACGCAAAACGTCGGGAAGCGGCCATGTGCCTGCGGGGTAGTCAAGACCACACTCGGAATCTCCTACCCATCGCAGAAAAATATATCAACCAACGCTCACATGGCCTAGGACTATATCCACCCTGCATTCATTAGTCAGGGGGCTTCACCTCACGCGCGAACTTCCCTTATGATGTCATTTAGAGAGGTGTGTTCAACCATTTTATTTACCATTTTCAAAATCAAGTAAATTATCATTTACCAAATTCATGATTAAGTAAATTATCATTTATCATCATCATCATTACCATTTCCATATGTATGTTTCATTTTATCCAAAACCAGTATCGTTTAAATTTTGTAAATAATTTAACTCATTTAAATCCGGAGCCATACAATAACTTGTATCGTTACTACAACCTCAAAGGAGTAAATAAACTCGTCATTATCTCCAAACATTTTAGGGTGTTATTTTAAAACCCCAAGATTATCATCCTTCAAAGGAATGAATGAACTTTCAATTTATTCTCCAAACACACCTTTATGGTGTTATTATGAACCACCAAGGTTAACATAGCTCAATTGAGCTTCTAAAATCTCCCAAAATAACACTAGATCTCCTAGTTTTATAATAATTAACTAGAAGAAAAGAATGCCCTATCATCAATAGGCGTAACCCCGGAAAAGTCCCCACATAACCCATTCCTAATGTAGGGTAGACATCTAACTCATCTAACACTCTAAGACTCTAAGTTTACTTCATTCAAGAAGGTTCCTAGGCCCTATATTTAAAGAAAAGAACTGGAATTGATTTATAAAATTAACTAAAAAACAACCGGAAGACGAATCGATTTGCCCTTGGGCCGAATCGATTCTCCGCAGCGAATCGATTCGCCCAAAAATCAAATCGATTCGGACAGCAAAATCAACTTTATGCAATTGGCCGAATCAATTCGACCTTAACCCGAATCAATTCGGGTTCTGCAGACCTCCAAATTTCCCTTAGCGAATCGATTCGCCCCAAGGGCCGAATCGATTCTGACCTGCAAATTCACCAAGAATTGATACGAAGGGTCATAAACCCTAATTTCTCCAAACTTCAACTCTCTTCATTTTAATACACATCCAACAACAATAATCTACCCTAAAACATCCTACATGATTAATAACAATTATAACCCAAAATTTTATCATCAAAAACTAAGATTAGGGCTTAAATCCCATAAATTCCACATTTAAACCATAAATGTAAATACACAACTAGCATACAATTTATGCATATTAAATCACATATTAGCAAGTAGAAAACTTGCCTTAGGGTTGATATCTCAGATTTCTTTGTGGAAGAAGCAACAATCCATCTTCAATCTCTCTGTTTTCTTCTTTTTCTCCATTTTTTTCTCTTCCTCTCTCTTTCTCTCCTTTTCTCTCTTTGTTTAAGACATAAAATGAGAAATAAAAATAAGGGCAAGACTTAAAATTGCGGCTTAAGTCTAAAGTCCCCAACTTAAGTGGTTAATACCACATTAAAATGACGCCCAATAAGCGTTTAAGTTAAAATCAGGTAAAAGTACCCGAAACGCAAATATACAATATGGCACTTATTTTGAATGTCTCGGACATTCCGAGACTAACTACACCCTCTAAAATGGCATCCGACAAATTATATAAATTATTTACAGTTCAAATTTTATTTAAACCATAATGTCATTTAAAATACATGACACTATAAAACACACAACCTGATGATATTTACTTTCACATACAGTAAATATGCATCAATCTAGTAAATATTAACTTTCAATTCATTCAATTAATATTTACTCCAGTCCCCACATTTTATATAATTACCTTATGCGGTATAATTAGTATAAAATGAGCATCCCAGAATCGAGGGTTGTTACATACTCCCCCCCTTATGAGGGAATTTTCCCCCCAAAATTCGGGCATACCCCAAATCTCATAAAGGGTATACTACTCTAAACTAGGATTATACCATCCTAAACAAACCCCTCATTATCGCAATCGTCCTAAATGGACCCGGACTAAGGTCGAATTTATCGATCTCAGCCTACATTATTTGTGCTCTAGCATAGCACAAAGCGTTCCTCACTAACTATCGATTCTACCGTCTTAAAACGGAAGGATATACCCACATAACTCGGCATAGACCGTTTTACTCCCTCCTCGGGGATATTTGTACCAATGCTAATTGGTTTAACCCCAACACTAATCAACTTTTCTTCACATTGACGTATCCCATCATGGCTTATGGCTCGAAAGCCAAATCTTTAAAGAAATGTCATGAGACCACTCTAAGTCGAAGGAGCATATTACCCGTTGGTTCCATCCAAAGAGTATGCGAATTACTCAACCGACCGCGCTAGGACACTTACGATGCCATGCCTTAGGAAATGATCCTTAAGGCCATTCAATAGCCTAATGGTTGCACAAGAATCTCTATCCATATACTTACTGCTCCCATCTGCTATGTATTTTAAGGCGCCCGCTTGAGATATGCCTTTCGGCCCTAAGTCAATTTCCTCCCATGCATCCATCCACTTTAGGGTGGTAGGATATACGCCATTTCCATATGGTTCCCATTTCTTCATGGAAACTTTTCCGAACCTCGACATGAATAGCGAGTCTCGGTCCACCACTATTTCTAGGCACTTCACCCCTCCATAAAAAGTGGGGCGTACCCTCTACACATCGTCCGCCCACAAGGTTTGGAAAAGCAAATGCTTGGTCGAATGATCAGTAATTTCCTCAAATAAAATCATGACCAGTATGATGCCGGCAATTCAATAAAGACGTCTATGAATATACCCTCGTTCCATCGCTACTCTTCTTCATTCGAGTAGGTGAAACGGTCAATCACATACCGGAATGCTCTCGCTACAAAGTCTTCCGAGTCATACTCGTTTTATTTGGCTTTCCATGCTAACACAAATATCTTCGACGGGTTTCTTACTCGACGCATATACTACCCCAATCGCATTTCCTTAGCGAATGAGAATATCCAAATGATAGTTCTTTAAGAACTCCAAACACCAACTCAATTTCTCCCCCGACATAACTCCAACCACTTGTTGCTTGCGAGAAAGACTAAATTTCTGCCCAGGAAGTAGTGCCTCCATTTCTTTATGGCAATTTCCACCGCAATGAATTTTAATTCAAGCGTGTGATAATACTCCCCATAAGTTTAAGATTATGAGACGCATAGACAACGGGTCCATGCTCCAGTATTATTATTTCTCTCTCCTGGCAGATACTTATTCATTAAATTTACCCTCGAGCTTAGCCACATGAACTCGGAAGTGAAAGTCAATTCATTCATTTAACTCCCCAAAGGTTAGGTTACGAATGTAACACTTTGACTAGGAGAGGTCTCACCTCCATCGGCCTAACCTTCGAAATCTCTTGAGATTCCACACTTCTTGTTCTTAGGGATCTAGTCCCCCTTAGGGTTAACCCATGACCTATTCGTGGTCAACCCCTTATAATCTTCCTAAATCAACATCATATGCCCTAATGGCCTTAATTCCTAATAAATCTAAGGTCGATCTATGTATGACCTATCTAAGTCGTAGATATATAATACTAAATATATCCCTAGTTCCCAAGACCTTACTCAACTTCTGACATTCGCTCGGGTTCATGCGTGGGACGTCTCGCCGAAGTGAAATCCAGACAAGGAACCCTCCCGTTACACTACTACTTCGCATAGTCGGTCATCGAGATATGACGATCTAAGACACATGATCAGGATCGGTAATAAAAATGCAAATTCACAACCCTACTAATAAGATTTTACTTCTAGGCTTTACCATAGCATCATTAAATATTTTTAACTGATCAGACATTCACTTTCTATAAAGTCTTTCAAATACATATCCCCTTATATAAACATGTCCTTCTTATCAAGCCACAATCCCTAAGTCTCAACTCAACTTCGTATCTCAGTCTCCCTCACATCGATGAGAGGAGAGAACTATATACAGTGCTTCTATCTCGCACTTTAATAGCCCTTAATCACTCTTCTACGTGATTCTCGGCTAATCCTTCCAATTCCACTTCTAACAACAAAATAAATAAAATAAAAGAGAAGTAAAAGGATAGCGTGTCTCCAATCACAACATCGTTAAGTGTTCATGCGGCGGAGTGTCTCGCCGAAGCGAAATCCAAATAAGGAACCCCTCCGATGCATGCCTACTTAACTTGTTGATTATGGAGATAAAGCGTAACAAACACAAAAAAGACAAACAAACAATCAAACACTCACAAAAAATAACTTAAATGAATAAAAAAATCTCCTACCTACCTCGATCCACCTCTATAAAGTCTCAACCTGTATCCAGGAGAGAAACTATAGAACAACTAGTTCCATTGTGAACTAGAAGTAAGATAGCCTTACAATTTTGTTTGCTTGGTATCACTCCAAACCAACCAAAATATCTTTACTCGCATAATTTACATAAAATAAGAGAAAGGAAAAGTAACATCTCTCCACTCCCAACGTCGTTAAGGTTCACGCGTGGAGCGTCCCGCAAAAGCGGAATCCAAATAAGGAACCCCTCTTATGCATTACTACTTAACTTTGTTGGTCGTGGATATACGTCATAACATCCACATATAATGCAAACAAGCAGAAAAACATTCACACTAAGTATCACATATAGCACATATGCATTTAAAATATCATCACTCGTTTTATAACGAGTGAGGAGATCATAAAACTTCCCTACCACGGAAGTCATAAAATTACCCTTATATAATAGCGTCAATACTACTATCAACTCAATATACACACCCGAATCTACAGTAGATATAATACTACTAAGTCTTATCCTAAGGAATACACCACCCACAACTAAGGTGGAATTCCCATCCACATTCTATGCCAATCACTCCGGGTCAATACCAATGGTTCTCAGACTCCATATTCGAGCCTTACACGAACCAACCTTATTTCCATCAGAAGTGTTAACGACACTTATTCTGGTTAATAGCTAACTCCTATGATTTTCTCAAATTTTCACTTTGAAAGTCAACTTAGCAGCTGACTGCTAAGGTTTTATTCAAAATTTACGCATTGTAAGTCAACTTAGAAGAACTTTCTACGTGAATTTAGTTGTTGATTGCTAGGGTTTGTTCCAAATTTACACTTTATAAGTACACGTAGCAACTGATAGCTAAGGTTTGTGTAATATAATGCACCACTGAGACTTACCAAAATATTTGGTAAGTTTATTTGTAATATAATTCATCGCTGAGGGTCACTTACCAAAATATTTGTAAGATTTTTGTAATATAATGCACTGCTAAGGGAGACTTGCCACAATGTTGGTAAGGTATTGTGATATAATTCAGCACAGGGGGTGACTTACCTTAATATTGGTAAGGTTTTTATAATATAGTGCAATGTTGACGGAAGCTGGCCAGAAAGTTGGTAAGTTTTTTAATAATATAATGAACCGATGATAGCCACTTACTACTATTTTTATTAAGGTTTTTGTAATACAATGCACACCAATGGGAGACTTGCCATAATATTGGTAAGGTTTTGGTAATATAATGCAATGCCGAGGGAGAATTACCACAATAATTGTATGGTTTTTATAATATAATGTACCGATGAAGGTGACTTACCCAAAATATTGGTAACATTTTTTAATATAATTCACTATAGAGGGTGAGTTACAGAAATGTTGGTAAGTTTTTTGTAATATAATGTACCATATATAATGGATGGTGCTCCGACGAGCTTTGTTAAGATTAATCAATGAGTTTTCCAAATGATAACTCTTATTTCCACTCTTTATAAGTGGATGAAGTTTCATGGAGGGTCGTCTGCCACTGCTTAATCAATTGAAAATCATGGTGCCAAAACTAGTGCCTTGCATGGAAGGTAGATCGATATTAGATTGTGTCTTCAACAATTGAGTTGCTTCTAAAAAAAATTGTCAATAATTTTTCAATGATGAATCATCAAAAACAAAGTCAACGTTGTTAAACGATCTCTGCTACTTTTAACTCTAAAGGTTCTTGAATCTAATTATGCCACAAAGGCTGTCAAAAACGTTTTTAAAATAAAAAGCTACGTTACATCATACTATCCATTTTCCCCTTTATTTTATTTTATCACAAGATAGAATAAAATAAATTACATATACCATTTACAATTCCAACCCAAAAAATGCAAGCAACCAAACCGTTACATTTCGTGAGGCATATCTTAAACTGTCAGATCTTTGAACAATGGCTTAAAATTTGTGTGGCTCAACATGTACTCATTCAAAGGCCTCTGTAAAATAATATAGTGTTTATGACACAATATTATAACATTAAAAATGGTTAATAAATAACCACGATACCATCAAGAAATCCCAAGTATAATTGATACGCCAATCTAATTCATAGTATGTAAGTAGGCATCCCTATGACACGTAATATACATCTCTAGCATAGAACATAACCGTTACAACTATCTCTACCATCGAAGCATATAAATAGATAAAGTAATATAAATACAACGGCTACGACCAACATCCATACATAGGTATATCCCCGAATATAACCAAATAATGTGGCTACTCGCATGGCTTCACTGATTCAAGCCCTACACCTATTGCCTTCGGGGATCACTCTCACGTACCAAGTAGGTCTTAAGTTGTTCCAAATTTAA
Organism: Sambucus nigra; assembly: GCA_949130495.1. Classification (NCBI taxonomy): domain Eukaryota; kingdom Viridiplantae; phylum Streptophyta; class Magnoliopsida; order Dipsacales; family Adoxaceae; genus Sambucus; species Sambucus nigra. Next base: position 509,211,929 of record OX422215.1, read on the forward strand.
GAGTGCATAACAATAAAGGAATAAATCACCATGCCTACACATCATCCATATAGCCTAGTATAACCCAAAACAATATGAATGAAATCTCCCTGTGACATCCTCTCAAAGCATGGGTACATAGAGGTGGGATCTAGGGGTAAAAATATGATCATGGCAATACTCGTCTCTGGCATCAAGCACCAAGGCACCATCACGGTCTTCATTGTATGTGTCCCTATAACCGAAACCTTCTACTACATTATCATGAGAATTCATATGTAGTTTGTATTTTCACAAATAAACACATAAGAAAATAAAACCCCACTAATGTGCTAAAGAAAACACATAACTGATCGTCATTAATTGGTTAACGTAACTCACATACGTATACCGAGCCAACGCTACTGGGTCACACTACTATTCCTATTTTTAAATGGTTTAAGACATCTTTAACCTTATATATATATCACAAAATATAATAACCCAAACACCCCATATTTCCCGAATCTGGGTATAGATTCACACTGCTATACACCAAAATATGCATATAACCCATCTTCCTTCTCAATTAGACGTAGTTTAATCTCTTAAGGCATCACATCTAGGTATCATCCTATGCCTAATTTATATTAAATCATCGAATATGATAGCTACCCAACTATAGGGATTTTAAACCCAAATCTTGGTCTCACCCAAAGGATATACGCTCCACTAGTCTATCATAACGACTCTAATAAATATCACACAATAAGCCCTGTAATGCCTCGACCCTTATTTATTGGTTACCCGTGGCCAACCCGATCCGATTTGAGCGTTAGGTGTGAAGTGCAATGAAATAACCTATATAATGTTTGAAGTCCAACTTTATTTAATGAACATTTCACTCATTTACCATACAATTTTCATTTAATTAAACCGAGGGACCCGTGGGAAGCATCCCTAAAATCCAAGAAAACAGAGCTACTAACGTAGAATAAAAGGATATACTTACCTATTTAGCAATCTCAAAATACGAAACCACACCCAACATGCCATAACAAAGATGAGGGGATGAGTCGAATGCCCAATGGAAACAAATAATGATGTAATATGGAATAGAATGGCATAAAATAGACTCTAACATGTTATACCTACGTGCACATGCAACTACCTTTTACATATATACATATATACATATATGTACTTTAATGAATGAAACCATTTTTATTCCAAAAATGTTACACATTCTGATTAATTTTCCCTAATCTTATAAAGAACTCCATATTACTTGAGTTAATGATCATTTCTTGATTTAAACACTCGGTTAAATAGTTTTAAACAAATACCTTTTATTTAAGGGAAAGCATTTCTGTCGTCGAAATTAACCCTTTGCTCATTCCAAATTTATGTTAGTATTTTCATTGAACATCACCTTTGACACACGCAAGCACCGTGCTAAAAGATACTTATTTCTCTTTTAAATCCTTTCATAAACACACTCTTGTATGAATTATGGTTTAAACCTCTTTAGGTTGCTTAATTACCCATTTAGTCACTTCACTTTACAATTCTTTTTACTTCATTGACATTAATCAATTTTCTTGTATTACTTATCCACATTTTCTTTATTGGAACCGTTATTAATTTCATTCAAGCTAGGTTGTCATTTTTATGTTTTCCACAAAACTCATTTCTTAACATGTTCCACTTTTCATTACCTTTTTTCTCAAATCTTCCAATATTTGCATACTTTCAAGGGCTCCACACCGCCGGCTATGCTACCATATGCTCTTGGCAATTTTGGGTCTTTCACCCTAGGGATTAAGTCCCTACTTAATTATTACCGATGTCATCGAGTTCATATTAGTTCATTTTAATATTTTTCAAATCCCCACATTATCACACTTTTCTTTATCGGGTGAACAAAAACCCGAGGTCTCACTTCAACTTGTGTTACACTTTGAAATCATCATTTCTTGCCCTTTATACACTCGTATTGATTTTATCCCCAAAATCACCCTCATTTAGGACCATTTTGTTAACATAAAATTATCATTTTACCCATTTATTTCCAAACTTTTCATTTCCTCCATTAAAACAAGAGTTATTTATGAAAAATATTATTAAGTTACACACACGAACTTCCTATATGTTTTTAACTTGTTAACACTTATTTAACCCTCTGGAGTAACATACATATCAACTTGGAAGTCTCTCTATTTTATTATTTTTTTTACTAAGAAGACCCCTTTTTGTCTGTTGGAGACTACATCAGAAGAAAAAGCCATTTTTCCTTTATTTCCACATGTAGTCTTAAAATATCAATTGATCATATTTTCCACACTTATTAACACACCTTAAAGGCATGAAATTATATTTTCATTATTTCTTGTTTAAACCCACAAACACCCTCATTCAACTTGTTTATATGTTCACCATCAAAATACTACAAGTTTATGTACATGATATGATGGATTTTAAGTTAAAAAAATCCTATTAAATGGGTATAACATATGGTTGATTCTATAAATTTCACAATATTGGCATAAAAATGCTTTTCATGATAAAAGTTTTTTTTATTTCTACAAAAATTAAGTAAATGTCTATTCATACAATATCCTATTTTTCATAAGAAAACCTTGAGACATTTGTTCATAAAATAGTCTACACAAGAGAAGTATCATTTCAAACAGTTTATGCCATAAAATGTTTAGATATCAAGACTTCTTGAAATATATCATTTTTCTCAAATTCTTGGGATCTTTCATAAATCTTCTTCTTCTTTCACAAAACTTTAAGAAATTCCATTCTTAATCATATATGAATTCTACTCTAACAAGCTCTAGCTACTAGACCAATAATATCCTAAATCGAGTTCTTAAGCTAAGAGTAGAATTTTCCCACCTTAAAGGAAGATTCAATAATGGTGGATGAATGTAGAAGAATATGAAAACCTCCTACCTCCTAAGGTGGCCTTAAATAGGTTTCCTAGCTCCACCAAGCTTCGCTTCATGAAAACTAAAAAAAACCCTTCAAACTTCATGATTTCTAGTTCTTCTTCTTTAAACCCCCCCAACAATATCTCTATAATATTTATCTTGTTAACACAACCCACTTTTACCCTTGATAAAGATTATGGGGTAGGAATAATGATTGGTAATGGTGTATCATGGTCGTGGAATGGTGTAATAATGGAGGGAGAGGCTTGGGGAAGATGAAACACCCTTAAAGCTAGAGAGAGATAAGTAAATGCTAATATAAAAATGGGGGAGAGAACCCAACATCTCTATCTCCTATATAACCTCAAATAAGACCATAAAATGATTTAAAGACCATCGACAACACTCTTAACACATTTTTCTATCATCTGGTTCATTAGAAGTCAATACATCATCAATCTAAGGGCCTAAAACGTGATAGCACACAAGGGAACTTGAAATGAAAAAATTCAGGTCCGGTGTTTGAACGACTTTTAAGTATCCTTCGAATGAGAATGCTCATTCGTTCATACCACACTTCTAGTGAGAGGTTCTAACGAGACATTAGTCCATGCGAATAATATATCAAACTCCGATCGTTAGAAGCCTCGTGCGAACGACTTTATTTTCTTAGGTTCAAACTTTGCAATGTTTAAACTACGATTTGATAAGTATGAAGGATATAAAGATGACGAAATCTCATTATTCATACATAATAACAAATTTACAAGGCGATAGGCAAAAATCGAGGGCACATGAATTATGAGTATATGAAAAACTCAAACAGGCATAAAAAACTCGAGAGTATGATGACTCATTATTCATACATAACAAACATTACAAGTATGGGGATTTTAGTATGTTTTTAGAATTATATTATCCCTACAATGCATCCTACACATTTCTTTCATGGCCAAAACATTGAAATCATAGGAAGAGGAAATCCATACCTTATGGTTTGAAGAGGAGACAACTAAGAGGATGAATATGGAAGTTCCTAGCTCCAAAGACACCTAAAATATCTCCAAAATAACTTCAAAGTCCTTCCTACAAGCTTTAGATCTACTCACTTCCTTCCTTGACAAGATCTTTGATGAAGAAGAACAAGATTGAAAGTGTTTTATAATGGTGTTTGGAAGTGTGGTGATAAGGTGTGGTTATGGGTAATTTTTTTGGGGAAGAATATGGGTTTATGGAGCTTAGAGCCACAATAATAATAATAATAATAATAATAATAATAATAATAATAATAATAATAATAATAATGATAATAATAATAATAATGATGAATCTTCTTGCCATTTTTTTTAGAGAATGAATACTCTTATTTTTCATTAGAAAAGAGAGAACCGAAGCAGAAAATAAATACACAAGATATGGGGTAAGTAATAACTAAAAAGAAGGAACTAATTAGACCAAGTAGTCTCCAACTATATAGGAGAACTACCTCCTGTAGTAAAATAAAAACATGCGTATATATCAAAGAGAATCTTCGTGTGGAATAGGTCCAAGTCATACTATCAAGCAGATGTTGGAAGAATATCCTTAATACACCCCCCTCAAGTGAAGGTAGGGATGAGAGGACACACCAAGCTTAAAGCATAGATATTGAAAATGTTGAGTAGACAGGTTTGGTTATGAGTGCGATCGAATCGAGTGAGAAGATCTCCATTGTCACCACCAAAAACATTGAGAATAAATAGAAACCATTGATTTTCACCTTGGTAGACACACCAACGCGATAATCAACTTTATAAAAAATTATAAGGTCTCTTAGACCATAATGAGCTTGATCAAATTTGATTCAGAGGCTCTCGGTTTAGGCTGGACCGACACCTGTAATGGACCTCTTAGGCCAAATTGAGCTTGATCACGATGGATTCAGAGGCTATTTGCTTATTAGGATTGATCACAATGGATTTAGGGGCCCGTTGATTTTTAAGATCATTGATTCAATGTGATCTAACTTCCCACTAATCTGGATTCCTTTTATTTTTTGAAATTCATATGTAGACCCATGACAAGTATTTAACATATTATGCTTTGTTTCAATTGGTACAACTGGAAAAGGCACAAGAATAAGAGTATAAAAGCATGTCCATGTAGTCATTGACAAGGATGCCCAAATTCCAATGCTACAACTTCTAGTCTCGTCACCTATATATGATATATCCACATGTAAAAATCACAACATACCATAACTGCTTCTCATTATACAACAATGAATTTGTCTTGAGTTTTTGGAAATGGATTATAATGATGAACATATAAAGGAATGACACTGAATGAATTTTAAAAACAATATGGTGATTAAACAATTTGACATGATTTGTAGTGTCACTGATGCATTTGTACGCTGTCATCACTTGATTCTCAATCGTCACTAATCAAATTAGGTTGATCGCTCAAAATGTAATTGGATAACTTGTATTTTCACCTCTCTAATCACATCAAGTTGTTAGTCACTGGTCTGAACAATTATACTATCACTCGTCTACATTATGTCAGCCTCAATGGAGACTTGGAGTGCATGAAGACTTCGCGAAAAGGGTTATTAGATTGACGTGAAGCACTCCGGCTCTAATGTTTACCAGTGACATTTCAGCGACAATGATAGCGGCCTCCATCGTGGTATGTACTCGACGGACAGTAGAAATGAATTGTGGCTACCGTCGCCGAAAGAACGGTGTACCAATATGGACTACATGATAAAAATTACTCGTGAGAGTTTGATTTCTCTGATATAATGTAGAAACAAATAAACTAATTTAAAGAATGAATAATCTTATTTTTCATTTCTTCTTCCCATTGTAAGTAGATTTTAATCCATTTAATTTACCTAACTCAAATAACCCTAATATTAGTTGAGTCTAATCCCAAACCCAAGTGAACTCTATGATTGCATTTTTATTTAGCTTAACTAAATATAAGCACATGTGTCATAATTGTACAAGTCTATACATCTTAAGTATACGAACATATAAGGGTAAACGTTATTTATATCTACATCAACATAAGTGAGGTCCATGTCACATACATCATAAATGGGCTACTCTCAAGCCCTCACATAATAAAGGCCTATCTTTACTGCCTTAAGGGATCACTCGTGCATATTAGGCATAGTTATAGGTTGTTCCACACCTGTAACCTTAAAACATCTACAAGGGATACCCCAGCCTTTATGAAAGGATAATCCCATGAATCACATCCAGATACAATGGGTATTTTTAGCACATAGTGTCTGGGGTAATCATGACCAAGTTAAAGTCCGCCTCTATCTTTTGGGTTACCAACACGATCTCCTTTGTATGCGACCCATAAGGAAATATCCTTGTACGTATACCACGAGTACTCATACCCGGTATGTTGCACATAAATCAAGTAAAAAAGTACGACCCTACTCAACCAGGCCAAACAAATAAATACAAATCCCAATCATCAGGGTTATATGTAAAGTCTCTAACTAATGTTAGTTAATATGCATGTTAACTATAGTCTGTTATATATATAATATTAGTTTAAACTCCCAATTCTATCATAGTCTAGGTTTTGTCTCACCTAACGACAATAAGAATCATTATAAAACAACTGCTATCCTACTCGTTGGGTCACAACCACATCCCCATCTCATATACAATAAACCATATCATTAAAATTTATATGACCGAACAAACTTAGACTCAAATCTTTATGTCCTTAATAGTGGTTTCTATAGTCAAAACTACATACTATAAACTCATTCTACTTGATTTTAACCCCAAAACGATTCCCCAATCAAAACCCTAGTCAATCAAACACAACAGAAAGACAAAACCCAAAATCACAAACCCAAAATTTTAGCCTTGTACACTATTGGTGAAATATTCATAAAAATCCAAAAAATATCAAACTAGTGCTCATGCGTTAGTAATTCAATTATCTACAATTGGGATGAACCCGTGGGATTTCATCGATTTAGACTAAAATTAAACTGTCTCGGAAGTCGTCGTAAACCTTCTTTCGCAATGAATTTTTTTACTGCAGTGCCATTTCCAACTCAAACCAAAATCCTCTAAACCATGAAATTATCCGTTGTCCTTCAATTTTAACCAACATATAGTCCATATAGACCAATATCTAAAATGTTTTAGGGATTATCAATAAGAATTAATGTGTAAACTAAAATTTGAATCATTAAACCCTAGATTCATTATAAAACTCAATATCCAAGATTAACATATGAATTATTTACAAGGATCATTCAAAAGTGAGGGATATTACATATTTATATCAATATATTACACATCAAACATTTTTATGTTATGAATATATGAATTCATGAGTTAATTTAAAGGATTCAATAACCATTTATAATAGTTCATAAACATTGGATTAAGATTTAAGCATGTAATTAGTCCATATACAAAAATTGATCATTATATGATTACAATTCATATATTTCATTGATAAATTTCAGAATACAATGGATTAATACTATTATAACACAATCCCACTTAAATTATTTATCAATATAAACTTGTCTTAGGCCAATTATGAGAATTCAAGCCCCAACTTCCAAAATATCTTCTTCCCCTTGATTGCCTCTTCCTTCCTTAGCCTCCTAGGGTTTCTCTAATTATTTAACATGTGTTTAGGTTATGTCTCATGGCTATTAAATAAATATTCGTACAAAATTAACCCTAGGTCCCATAGGTGCCTCAATCTAATGAGCATAAATACACCTCCAGATGGCTTAAAACTCTACCCAAGCCTTATACTACTCTAATAGACCTAAAACCCATTGTTAAAATCAAAAATAGATATTTTAATTATCATAAAATCCAACCTAAAGTATGATACTAATCAAACTAATAATTATCCGTTATGAGTCTAAATATCAATTGTTGAATTATTTATTAATTAAGCACGACTCTTCATTATAAGAAACTACTTCACGATCAGGGGAACCTGATATCAAAAGAATAATCCAAACAATGAAACCCTTGATACCAAATCCCTAATCATTCCATAGTCACCTATAATACGGATTCACTTTCAAATATTTAATTAACAAATTATCATATATTAAGTCAGATTTCAAATACGAATAATATATAGCATATAAATAGAAATAGTGACATCACATGTCATAGCAAGAAAAAAAATTCACAATCAAATAATGCACAAAAAATATGGGGTATTACATTCCTCCCTCATTAAATAAGGAATTTCTTCCTTGAAAGTTAAATTCGTCATACTCCTACTCTAAAGTCTAAGAATATCTTGCCTGTAAAATCCCTACGACATAATACACACTAAGGCCTCACTCATCGTAATTCGTGTTTGGATACTACTCTAACCCAGCTATCTTACCTAATGAATCGTCAACTTATTCCTAATAAACCCCTTCCATCATGTATCCGTGGAAATATCGTGGACATATTTACGGTGATCGGATAAATTCAAACGACATTAGCCTCACCCAGTCCAAAATTATGAATATGAACTTGAGATTGGGTTTCCAATTATCTTTCGGAGCCTAAACTTCACACTTCCCCATATCGGAGAGATCATTAGCTTCACCTGATCCCCCACTTCGATCTCTAAAAAAAGCTTTTGCTCATCTTCATATCAGTTTGCATGCCTCGACAATCTTCATATGATTTTATAATGAACATTACTTTCTTCGAAGTAACACGAACCACCCATGAATCAAATTTGGATGTAATGGCCATCATGTCTAAAATAAATAATTACAGGAATTTAAACAATTGAATATTATTCTAAGAATGATGAAAAAATAAAACTAACTAAGAATAATAAAGGAATATATGCATAAGAGTCAACTCATACAACCTCTCATACTATAGTCACAACAATACAAAATTCTAACTCTAAAATATTATTGTCTTAATCGAAACCAAATCTCCAAATAGAAACTACTATAACTCTGAAAAAACTGAAAGTAAATATAAATAGAAGAATGAGCAGGTAGGCTCGATATCTACATTTTAAAAAGTAGCAACTGAAGAAAGAAGTAGGAAGGTGAATCAGTGATGAGGCGACAGTGGAGACCTATGTCCAGAAAAGTATAATCAGCAACAACATAAACAACAAGTCCACGAAGAATAAATATTTAACCAATTTGGGATATAATAATAATAACACATTCTCTTATCATACTTTAGTTGTTTTAAGTTCTTACCAAACCAAACTTCCTAGATATCACATATGATTAATCCCAATCCCATACGAGTTAAATACATATCTATTGTCTATCTCAAGTAGAATATTAAGTAATAGTAAGATCCTAACATTATAATAAATTTGGACAAATATTTATGTAAGTAGACTCTCGACATATATTGGAAATTTGGTACAATCCCGACATGCACCATAATCTGAGTTAATAATAACATAAGCACAATCGTGACATGTACTGGAGATTGGGTATGATCCTGAGATTCACCATTAATTTGAATAATATAAGTATAAACCTTACATGTACTTGAAATTCGGTACAATCTTGACATGCACTATAAATTTTAATAATATAAGTACAATCCTTACACGTATTTGAAATTGAGTATTTTAGCTCATAAATTATTAAGTAATAGATATAATCTATCGAAGATTTATAAGTTATGGGACTGAATTCATAAATTAATAAATCTCTTTTATTTAAGAATTAAATACCCAAATTGAACTAGACTCGTTCAAATGGCTACCCTATTCTCATTCGATCGAGACCGATACAGTCGTTCGAATGACATCATGAACTACTTTGAACGAACCCCCAACTCTCGTTTGAACGAGGTACTAATCTCGTGAGAATGATATTCCCAATTCTTCTTCCCCAAGTTTCCAAATCTTCCATTAGCGATTTAAGCTACCAAATTTCTAGCACCTAGATAGTCACAAAACACATTCTCCTTTAACTATAAGTTACTTAATAATATACCCGACCAATAACTAGGAGTTTTCTATCAAATTAACATAAGCAGGAGGATAAATTTAGAAGTATGGACCCTAATTTTCTAATTGTCAAATTGAGATCATATTTAGTTCCATTCGTGAATAAAATCGAGGAATTTTCAATGTTATATGATCATGAATCTATATCTATCAAATTCCTCCATAAACTAAACTAAACAAATTCAAATTAACACAAAGTTCCTTATTTTTATCACTAAAGGATTAAGGATTTAACTCTTAGACTAATTAGATTACTAAATTAACTCCAATCAGAATTCTAAATTTTGAAATGAACAAAATTAAATGGATAATTAAATTTATAACTCAAACGCTAAATTAAATCTTTAATCTAAGTACACTTTCCTTATGATTGTAGGACGAGTCCAACCTAATTTCCCCCAAATTCTTTCTCCTCTTAAGTTCTTCCTATCTCTATTTTTAGAGTTCCTCTCTCTAGCCTATATGATGAATTAGGTTAACCCTAATGACCTCTTAAACTATTTAACCAAAAAATTAGGCATAAGTCCCATATAAACCCAAACCCAATCGGCCCAAATATTAATCAAATAGACCCAAAAATTTACCTAAGAAAAGTACCAACCCATAGGCTTTAAAACCCACTATTTCAAGTCCTAAATGGGCCTTTTATATATCTTAAATTCCCAATCAAATGATAAGCTCGACCACAAATTATTTTAATCGATTTGAGTCCAAAATTAGTTATTTAATTATTTATTAATTTATCGCGACTCCGTATTATAGAAAAGAAATTCACGATCTATGGGACCCGACATCATGGGGATAATATAAACAAGGATTCGATACCAAATCCTTGACTATTCCACAGTCATCCATAATACACATTCATTTCAATTATTTCATTACGGAATTATCATGCATTCAATTCAATTTTAATTTTTAATTATATAATACATATAACGGAAGCGTGGAAAATATAAATAGTGACATCACATGTCACCATAGTCAGAAATATACACATTTAATTTATTGCAATTAAAATATGGAGTATTACATCCCCCTCTTAAATACGTAATTTTGTCCTCAGAATTCGAATTCATACCTGACTAGAACAACTCTAGGTATCTCTCCAACCTTTCTTCATCTTGCTCCCATGTAGACTCAGTCTCATTAGTATGATGCCACTATAATCTAACAAATGGTATGACATTCAATTACAGTGTCTTCTCTCTCCGATCAAGGATATGCTATAGTTGCTCCTTGTAGCCCCTATCGGGATGAACCTGAATCCCGTCAAGGTTGATATGCTAACAAGCTAACTCGTCCCTCAGAAAATTTCTTAACATGGACACATAGAAGATGGCGCGCACCAGATGAAGTTGATTGAATAAGTCCAATCGATATACCATCGGGTCCACACTATCAAGTATCGTAAAGGGTCTTATGTAATGGGGCATCAAATTACCTTTAGATTCAAATTGAACAACGCCCTTCATTGAGGTGACTCTCAGTATCACTTGGTCTCTAACTCAAAACTCCAGTTTACACTTTTATTATCCACTAACTCTTTTGTCGGTCTTGCACTGTCTTCATCCGTTCTCGGATAATTGTCACCTTCTCTGAGGTTTCCCGAATAATGTTCATACCAAACATCCTATGATCCCCTGATTCCAACCAATAGCTCTATGAACAACATGGTCACCCACATAATACATCATATGGTGCCCTACAAAAAGTCTATTTATGAATATTATTATAGGCACACTCCACCGGGATAAGTGTTAATCCCAAGTTCCCTTAAAATCAAAACATAAGCATGTAGCATGTCTTTCAACACTTATTCTACTCGTTTAGAATGACCATCCATCTCAGTATGAAATGATGTACTAATATTTAGTTGCACCCCTGTCGCTTCTTGAAAACCCCTCGATAATTGAGAGGTGAAAGTATTATCCCCCCCCACAAAACACCTATCCGACTCAACCCTATTAAATTTTTCACTCTTATCTTTAGGGGTAGACTCTACCTTCTTGTTCTTGAATTTCTCAAACTTTATGGCATATTTCGATTGATTTTGAAACCTAAGAAATTTTTTGAACTTCTTTGCCAATAAGGAGACATCCTCAAAATTAGAATCAAAATCTTCATCCGAAACTTTGGTTTCCTCCTTCGGGGATTTTAAAGCTATGCCATTTTCTTTCTTTGGCACTTTCTTGGAGGTAAACATATTGAGTTCATACGTTTATAAGTCACCTACAATCTCTTCAAGTCTCGTCAAATCAAGCATACCTAAGGACTTTATAACGGTCCCTTTTGAATCAAACCTACTCGATAAATATCTCAAAATTTTCTTTATCACACGATTGTCGGGAATCCTCTCTCCCAAGTTAAACGACACGTTGACAATATAAGAAAACCTAGCATAAAACTCATAAAATTACTCACTATCTAACATATTAATCGTCTCAAACTGTGTAGTGAGGTTTTGTAACATAAATGCCCTAACCGTGCTAGTGCCCTCGCGAGTAAGTGAAAGTGTATACCGATCCTCCTTTGAAGTTTCACAAGTCATGATTCTATTATACTCTTCAGGTGTGACATGTTAGGAAACTACATGTACACCTTTATAGTTGTAAAGTGCAATCCTATATTCACCCTCAGTCCATGACTCAATAGGTTTCAAACTGGTGACCTCATCCTCTCGTGTGACTAGTGGTGTCCAAACTTTTTCAACCGCTAATCCCCCACACTCATCAATAGATTTTAAAGCACTTCTCATTCGTATTTTTCAATAAGAACAATTTGTGCCTTAAAAAATAGAAGCACAAAAACTTTCAAAACCTCTAAAATTTATTCTGAAAAATACAAGGGATCAAACACAATAAAATATGTTTCTAAATTTGATTCCAATTTTATGGGTCCCTTTTCATTTCTTAAGAGGAAAGTGTTTTAAGTATAATAATAAATAATTTCTATTTTAATGAAAAATATTTTTCCAATTTAAACTTATCCAAATTTTATCTTGATTAATCCTAAACATCCATCTAGTGATTAAAGCAAGTAAAATAAAGTAAAAAATACTCACAATGCCGGATGTATGAGAAAACCACAACGGGAAAAACCTCGGATGGCCAGAGCGAGACAATGACTATGAATGTGGAATTACAACGAAGAGACACAAGTCTTACTCAATGACTCGATCTCCACAATACTTGACGCTCTTCTGATCTTCAACCACTCCTATCACAGTACCCACACATAAATTCCTTCTTCCACGCTACATGTTCACAACACACGCATCCACTTATGTCTTAGTGTCCACCGATATAGCTTGTAACATCTACGGAATCAAACTCCTTCGCTTCTTCTTCACAAAATCGGCAAAATTCAATGTAGAACAACGCATCTTAGTGAATACAAGATCACTATTGGATATAGTAATGAAAACTCGGATCTTTTAAACTCTAAAGATGTGTTTTGCTTTGTAAAACATTATAAAACTATTTGCAAAAACATACAAGTTCGTAAATAGTTTTTCCAGAATGCACAATTGTGAAATCTGATGGAAACACGCCATTAAACACTTTTCTTAAGGCGACAGCTTGTTCAAACGAGATAGACCTCTAGTTCGAACGACATCCCTATCTCGCTCGAATGACTGTTACAATTGTCTGAACAGCACGCGTAATTAGAGTCCCAATTAAACTCAACTCTAATCTGCCCTTATTAACTTAAAAAAAATTGTAAATGATTTCAAACGACTTTAAAAAAAATTTAAAACATTTTCTTAATAAAATAACATCCTTAAACATTTTAACATTAATTCCTAGTCTCATTAAAATTACGCATTAATACCTGAATGATCTCGGAATGCAATTGAACTTAAAGACGGATAAACTTGCACCAATTAAAAATTCGGCATAATTAATTCCTCATTGCTTTGACGTAACGTTTTCAATAAACTTCAACACGCCATAGTGTGTGTCATATCATGACAATAAAAATCTCCCTATGACTCAAACATGTTTTGTTTCGAGAATAAGTTAAAACTATACAACGGACTTAATTAGAAATTTTGCCCTTATAATTTTTTTTTCTAACTGTTTTTAATCAGTTGAGGCATTATTTTTTCATCAAAGGAATTTTTTCTAAGGCTTGAGGCGAACAAAATTTGTTGCTCCAGTCGTTCGAGCGACATTGCCATGTCGTTCAAACAACATTCGTATGTCGCGCGAAGCCATTCAAGAGAGATTTAACATCGTTCGAGCGACACGTTGATATCATTTGAGTGAGTTGTCGACTCAATTTTTTTTTATATTAAGTGTGTTAAATGACTCCTAATTTCTTAAGAAGACCTGACATTTTTTATTCTACAAAAGCTGCAAAATAGCAGAACACTTTTGTCTTCTTCAATTTAGGGTTTAAATTTTTATTTTTTCAATTAACAAAAATCACTATAATTTAGTGAATTGTTTTGGAACCCAAGATTCAACTCTCTTGAAGTTTCTCTTTGTGGAGTGCTATCTCTACGGCTGACTACTGCATGTCATTTGGGAGTACTCGTAGGTATTCCTTGATGATTCAGAGCTACGTGTTCTTGTGGGTTCGCTGTAGTTGATCCATTGCTGGCTTTAGGTTACGTGTCTATGTGAGTATCTATGTGATATTGATTGCATATTTCATTGTGTATGTAAGTTGTGATTTATTTTACATAGTGAAATAAAAAGGTTTTCCATTTTTGGGTTTTCTCCTGAAATGAGTGTGTCAGCAATTCATTTATGATGGTTTGATTTTACCCACGTAGTTTCATGTTTTAAGGTTGGATTAAATTTGTTTAAAAATGACTCTAATTAAATAATTATTTAATCAAAATTTGCGAGTTTATTTAAATTGATATGACACGGCATTTTACAAAGTGGTATCGGAGCTTTTAAGCGGTCACCACTTTTACAAATTTGCATTAGAGCAGGTTACTCTAATTTATCGAGTATTCCTTTTACCGTAAAATTTTTGTTATATTGATTTTTCTGAAAAAATCTGTTTTTGAAAAATCGCAATTTTTTCGATGGAGCACTTATACAATCGGATGTCCCTCTTTGATCAAACAAATCATAGTTTTTATGATTTAAATAGGTGGAATTTGATGTTTGAGAAAATAATTAAAGTTTTAAAAAAAGAAAATTATTGTTTTAAATCCTCTATGGATTTTTTGCAAACGGTTCAAAATCAAAGATATTTTTATCACGAGAAATTTTTTGCCTTGGACCATGACTTTAGAAAATTAGAATTGTCCAAAAAGGAGAGTGATGATAAAGTCCCATGTTTAGAAAAAGAATTGGTGGACTTTAAAAATTCTAGGGTATATGTTTGTTCCAAAGAGGGTAGTGTTTTGACCGATGATTTTGTGGCACGTCAAAAGACTCTTAGGAAAAAAAATTATTTTATTAAGGAGGAGAGAGATACCGTTTTAGGAATTGTTGAAAATTTGAAAAGGCATCCATAAAATTGAAAGAGTCTAATTCTTTGCTTGAGTAAAAAATTTTGGGGTTGAAAAATGATTTGACAAACTCGAGTACTGTTGGTAGGAATAGTAGTGCCTCGTAGTGTTCTAATGCTTCTGTTGTTAAAGACAGACCATTCTTTATTTTAGAGGGTCAACCAATCCTAAGGACGTTAGAAAAGGTCAACCCATAGGTGTCGTTCCACCCATTTTCATAATGCACCTTAGGTGTTTTATTTTGATCTTGAAAGAGGTCCTAAGAAGTTTAAGGATAGTGTCCCGTTTGTTCCCATAACCCCGCGAGTTAGGTACACACCAGTTGGGGTTATAAAATCACTTTTGGAGACGCTAAATGCTATATTGGTTGAGTCTCACATGCTCGCACATGATGCGTCACATGCTATTTCATATAGATGATTGCTTGCATGGCTTGTTTATCATACGCAAGTTGTGCTTAATGATAGATCTTTACTAGTTTATGATTTGTGTACTTTTTGTATTAGATTTTTTTTTTGGAAAAATACAAAAAGATTTTCTATTTTTTTGAGAAAAAATTGAAAAAGCCAAAAATATTTTATTTTGATAATTTTTTTGGAAATAGACAAAAAGAGTTTTGTATTTTGTTTACACCATTTATGAATGGACATTTAGGATGACCGAGTCACAATTTCATTCCATATCCATGTGACTGTTCGATAGTGTTTTGATATGCGTCATCATTTTATTTTTGTGATTTATAATGTTTGGAGTCATTAAGATGTAATTTGTCATTACTACCTATATATTTGACTCTCAGTCTCGTTTAATGCACACTTGCATGGATTTTTTTAATTTTTATACTTGTCTATCATATGTTGGTCGAAGTGTTTCAACCATGTCTTCAAACAAGCCAAATGTGATAAAACTCGACAATGAAAATAGTGCATGTAATAATCGTTGCTCGTGAGGAATTTGTTTAATATAAAAAAAAATGATGAGTGAGGACGGAAAAGGGCTGCGAGAGTACAAAATTAACTTGTCGTGAAAGCCACTATTTGAAAAGAGCCCGAAAAAATTTAAAGGCAATAAAAAGATAAATATGCGAAAAAGGGGCCATTTATTTTTAGATCACCTGAAAAGAAAAAATAAATGCATTATTATTTATGAGGGTGTTCGGATGGAAACATAATCAACAGGTTTGCATATCCTGACAAAGTCTTGAAAAAGCATTACATAGTTTTAGACATTATTGGTGTGTAAATCATTTAGACTTTGATGTGTCGATTATATTGAGTCGATGGCATTTGAATTCACACTATTTGGTGAATGTTATGTTATACATATAATTGTATCTTCTATGTACTTATGGGAAATGGCGGAGCCAGGATTTTTGTTTGGGTAGGACATTTAAAGAAATTGTGGGTTGGGGGTTCAGGGGCGGGAGCCCCTAAGGCGAATTTTTTAACAGCTTTATTAATTTTTTTTAATATATTTCTCTCATTAAAATACCCCAAATACCACCCCAAATTCGACCAATAACCTCCCCTATATAAAGCCTCTCTTAGTTCAGAGAATTTAGTACAAACAATAGCTCAAAACCTAAATCAATATGTTGGCATTTTCGATTATACTTTCATTTTTTGTTTATAGCTCCATTCTTTTAATTCATACACATTTCTACAGTAAAGTAGGATCTATTTAACATTTAGATGTGAAAAGTTATGTAGAAATCATAAGCTAAGGGTTAAATTTCAGAAAACGCCATGGAAGATTGAGCTCTAATGGTGAATTCCGAGTTCCTGACTATAAAATATTGTTTAAAAGTCACAATATTTGTCATTAGACTTGTAAGATCACAACCATATGGTTTAATTTCACTATAGTATTCATATTTGTTCATAAATCAATCTTTTTATTTTCAAATTAAGCGTTGAAACCAAAATCATTTTGTTCTAAATTCACAGTGACAAGAAACTATAACACTGCCTTACTTCGAATTTCAGTATAAATCCCTGAATATCAAATTGAAAATTTTCATATTTTACAGTAATCGATATGAGGCTGCAGTCAACCACAATCTTCAAAAGTTATATTTCTGATATCCTCGCAAAAAAAAATTAGAAGAATAGCTTTGGGATAATCTCAAATAGTATTCTGCGAACGATTTAATTGAACGTCAATGTTTTCAAACCATAAGAAAAAATTCGAAAGGTTGAAGATGAAGTTTAACACATGCACTTGAGTGTGGTAAAATCCTATGCATGATAAGTTTGACTGAGCATGTGACCAATCAGAAGATGTTGAAAAAAAATTCAAAAAATTTATTTCATTTTTCTGGTGAAAACGGTGGGCCATAACACCTTGTTTGGATAACCAGTAAGCTAATTTTAAATAACCCCTAAAATGGAAATTTAAACCTTAAAAATACTTTTCCACAAAAATCTCTGAAGTTTTTCAACTTCTGTATTTTCAACTAAAACTTCTTCTAAAGATTTTTGACATTATTACGAACAAAAAAGTCTATTAGCACCAATCTTAAAAGACAAATGAACCATAAATAACAATATTAAACATTATTTTTATGTTAAACCCCAACATTTATTTACTACACAATTCTATAACTTTTATCACACCTTAGATATTTTACAAACCTTATTCTTACACAAAAATATATTGTCTCTTGTAAGACTTAAATGGACTACCAACTTGATATAAATCAACTCCATGAAACTTTTCAAAAACCCTAAGAACAAGTAGGTGTCTTTTTATTCAGTATTATTTTCATGCAATGCTTTTGATTATGCCTTTTGTTGATATCACTATGTGATAGACCCATCATATCCTATTCTCATTGATGAACTCATTTGAGAAGTTCAACTGTTAAGTATAATTGATTCAGATTTTAATAATGATCTTGCAATCATAGTATTTCATATAACGAAATTTTATCCGGTTCTATTATAGCATACATTATGACCAAGGAATAATCTTTTGTTTCACCCATAACTATATTATTTGTCCAGTAGGACTCAGATGATTGAAGGCCTAGTTATTTCTACCATATGAAATGTTTTTGATTGACTTAACACAGTTACTTTTATCTCCAGTATCAGTATTGATTGTCACGAATTTATTGGATTGATATTCTCGTATGTATGGCTATTACCCTAAAACCTCTAAATTGATAATTATGGGTTATTTATTTAGAAACCATTCCTAACAGTTTCTAGTTCTTCTCAGATATTTCTATTTTTAGTTATATCATGTCAGAAACAAACATATTAACTTATCCTAACAATGAATCCATTTTCATATTGAATTTCTTATACTAACTCGTGAAAAATCATGTTTTGAACGGTATAGAATATTAATTATATACTTGACAATGTTTCTTACAATTTTGAAATTGCAGATGGACCCAGGCGATAAAGAATGCAACATCTTCCTGACCGGCATAAATCTAATACATCACCTCGTGTTTCTATAGCAATTACATATGCCCAAAAAATGTCGCAACACCAAAGACCCTATTATAATTTCCTACGCTACTATGTACAAATGCATATAATTAATATTGTATCAACACACATGTCGTATATTTTAATTTTCTTTTTCATTTATTTTCTTTTACGGACTATGTAATAAAATATACTGCCTCCCTTAGGGATGATTGTAATGAATAATTTATTTCAATACTTTACTTCATGTTGATAGATATTACAATTATTTAGACTTTTATAAATATTATTTATATTTCCGCTATTTAATTTATTTCCCCATTTAACCTAACAACCCAACTCGTAATTACTCTTGATTACTCTAGGACGTGATGGTAACAGAGCATTACTTAAGAGTACCAGATTATTATTCGCATGCGGGATACATTTAGGGATATAGTTATTTTACGCTTTCGTAACTTCTTTAGAGTAAATTCGATGCTAACTATTTATCTTGCAGCAATGAATGTTTGGGATAACATCTACTTGAACACGGATGCTGCCAATTAAGAAAAAAAAACAGCCAAACAATCAGAGAAGAAGGGTATAGTAAATTATATAAGGAAATTAGGTACATCGCTCAGGAATGTGTGGTCATAACACGAAATATTAAGCATCATTTATTGACATGTCGGTTATTAGCAGTGGAGTAGGCAAGGAAACAAGATTGACCATTTGCCAAGGATGAAGAGTTTCTACAACAATCGGTTCATTTATCGTGGAATGTCGCGCCAATAATATAGTTGCATTTAACTCCACCGATATCTCCTAATCATTATGGACCACATTTACCATCTCTCGACGTTACTACATCTTCATCAGACACAAGCACCAGGGGTTCTGAAGAGGAGGATCAGGATGACAGACTACTTATAAACAATTAACTGGCTCACGATCACTTTAAAGAAACAAATAAAAATGTGTGTCAGGGTAATGTGAGAATATAGTGTTACGTAACTAATATGGTGGAGTATTAACTAGTTAGAAATTAGAAGTTTTAACAACCAATTTTTATGTTATATATGCTAAAGTTTCCTTAAAACAATTTGAAAGGTCTTTTTTGACTTAACTCGAATGGTTTCACAATTATGTTGTGCTTTAAATATTATTTACTTCTATAGGATGATAAATAATCACAATGTTAACACAACACCTCGATCAGGATCTACATCAACCACTCCATCTATGGCCATGGTTAACATAGCCAAATGTTTGCAATAACTCACTCGACTAACACAAGCGCATAAAAATCCAATACCATGGATTGGGATATCTACAGAGGTTCTACGAATGAATTCTATGAAGTAATTTCTAAAATAATGACCCCCAACTTATCATGGGAAATCAGGAGGTCGAGAAGTCGAAAGCTGGTTTAGGCAAACTTTAAAAGTTTTAAGCGGAGTATGAACACTAATTGAACTCCGAGTTGATTTAGCCACTTACTTATTTAAAAGCGATACCGATCACTAGTGGCAATCAGTGAAACCTACCTAAAATTTGGAAAAATTAACTTAGCCACAATATGAAGAGATGTTTTTCAAAAAGTATTTTTCTGATTCTTTTCGCGATCAGCTAATGGTGGAATTTTAGGACTCCAACAAAATGATATGATGGTGGCACAATATGAGGCTCGATTCTCGAAACTCTACCGTTATTCTCAAGAATATATTGATACTCAAATTAAATAATGCAAACATTTCAGACAAGGAATCAAAGCCAGTATCAAAACATCCTTTATTCCTTTGTAAATTTATGAGTTTTGTAAAATGATAGAAGTAGCCAACCATCTCATAGTAATCTTCCCCTTCCCCAAAATAATTATAATAATCATTTACCAAATATTTCCACTCCAAATTGACCCAATTTTAAACCAAATGACGGATGACCATTCATCCAAATTCAACATCGAAATAGTGGTACTATTATTCATTGCCATGAATGAAATACTCCAAGATGCATTAGAGCCCAGTTCCCTAAGCTTCATAAACCCAACTATAATCCTAGATTGTTATGAATACTGGGAAAAACCTTGAACCGTGATGAATTATGGAAAGACCTCCAGCTACACCAGTAGCTCTGCAAGGATTCTCCAATAATCACGGATCCAAACCCAACAATACAACTCAAGGATAATCTTTTTCACTATTAACGCAAATAGACAATCAAGATATAATGAAGGTACTGTTTTACATCATGACATTATGACACACGTATTAATTGATTAATCGTATCTCGCTGATTTATTAGTTTCAAGTTTATGACCTTAAAATTTTTTATTTCGATCGCTTTAGATCATCCGATGGCCATAAGTACGCCCACGGGTTCCATTGTCATGATACAATAGGTTTGTAAAAACTGTTATGTAAAACTTGAGGTAGGAACCATTATTATAGATTTAGTGGTCTTAGAAATAGCTGGATTTGATATCATTATTGGGTATATGCCCTATCTGCAAATAATGCATATATTTATTGTTCTTCAAGAAAAGTGATCTTTCGAAACTCTACCGCCTGAAATAGGAGATTTGAGGGACCAAATTCTAGGACATTCTTAAATATATCCTCTGATTCTTTAAAACTTCTTAATTATTATGAAGATGTATTTCCTGAAGAATTACTTAGAATTACCTCATTAAGAGAAATGGAATTTGTAATCAATCTGTTGCCCAATACATATCCCATTTCTTTACCACCCTACCAAGTGGAACCTCTAGAACTATGGGAATTTCAAACCTAACTTGGTGAATTATTAACCAAAGGGTTTATTCAACCAAGTACATCTCCCTGGGGTGCTCTAGTACTATTTGTGACAAAAAACACGGTTCATTTCAATTATGTAACGATTACCATTGAATGAACCAGGTCACCATTAAGAATAAATATCCTTTACCTAGAATATGTGATTTATTTGATATATTACGAGGAGCCAAGGTATTTTTCAAATATCGATATTGGCTCCAGGTATCATTAATTGAGGGTAAAAGAAGAAGACATACAAAAAATAACTTTTAGAACTCATTATGGACACCTCGAATTTTTAGTAATGTCTCTTGGACTTACTAGTGCCCCTGCTACTTTTATGGACGTATTACATCACGTATTTCAACCATTTTTGGACCAATTTGTGATCTTATTCATCAACGATATCCGGATATATTCACAAAATGAAAGGGATCATAAACACATCTACAAATCATACTAGATACCTTAAGATGTTTCCAATTGTATTCCAAGTATACCAAATGTGAAATCCTAATGGAATGGGTAAAATTTTTAGGACATGTTATTACAAAACTAGGAATCTAGGTATACCCAGCAAAAAACACTATTGTTATGTATTGGCCCCAACCCACTACCGTAACTGAGGTTTACAGCTTTCTAGGATTAGCTGGTTTTTAGCAAATATTTGTATAAGGAGACTCCAATATTTCTTTGCCTCTCACGAAATTAACCCGAAAGGATATATGATTTGAGTGAAATCAAGAATGTACTCAAGATTTTTATACCCTAAAAGAGCGTTTGACTACCACCCTTATACTCACAATACCTTCTAGTATTGTAAGTTACGATGCATACATGGATGCCTCTTTACAAGGGCTAGGGTGTGTACTCATGCAATTAGGAAAAGTAGTAGAGTATGGGTTACAACAATTTTAAATATAGGAATGAAATTATCTAGCTCACTATATAGAATTAGCCGCTATAATTTTGCCTTGAAAATTTAGCGATGTTACTTATACAGAGTAGAGTTTCAATTATTCTCTAATCACAAAAGTTTAAAATATATATTTACCAGGAAGATCTGAATTTGCAACAACTTATGTGGATGGAATATTTAGAAGATTACGAATTCCAATTACAATATCACCCAGGTAAACACAATACGGTAGCTGACATCTTAAGTCGTTAAACTATTGGAAGAAAAAAATGGGACACTGGTATGTCACATCATGCTTACATTGACTAAATATTATCTACAAAGTAAAATGTTTATTATCCATCATAACATCAGAGCATATCCATCTCTTCAGAAAAGGATAATTGAGCAATAAGCCACTGAAAAATTTCTCACCACTGAACACCGAAAGATTGAACTTGGAAGGACCAATGCATAATGGACATATCACCCTATCAATGGAATGTGAATTCAGAACTGAATATGTGTACCTTCATATGATAAGATAAAGGAATAAATCTAACTATAAGGTCATCATTATAAATTTACTATCCTTCCAGGCAACATCAAAATGTATCATGCACTTAAAAGTCATTTTTGGTGGGAAGGAATGAAATGAGACATTCAAACTTTTATAGACAAATGTTTAACCTATTAAAAATTCAAGATTGAAAACCAATACACTGGTGGACTCTTGCAACCTCTCCCCAATGTAACTTTGAAATGGTATCGTATTACGATGGACTTTGTTAGTGGATTACCTCCCACAGTCGAATGATATAATTCGATTTGGGTAATCATTGATCGAATAACTAAGTGATCTCACATTTTAAAGAGCGTACCACTGATTCTTTTTGGCGACTCAAGCAACTTATACCTTGAATAAATAGTTAGATTAAATGGGACTCCTTGATTTATTACATCTGGCTAAGATTCTCGATTTGCGAGAATTTTTTGGCAAGATCAATAAAAATCCAGAGTAACTAAATTACTTCTTAGCATCGCATTTCATCCCCAAATGGATGGACAATCCGAACGACTAATTCAAACGTTAGAGGACATGTTGCGAGCATGTGCATTCGATATAGCAGGAAATTGGAGCGATCACTTAGCATTAGTAAAAAATTCCTACAATAGTAGTTATCAAGATAGTATTCAAGACGCTCCATATGGAGCACTCTATCTAAGACCCTACCCTTCTCCACTTTGTTGGAATGAATCTAGAGAAAATAAAGTCTTTGGAGAATATATTATAGCAGAACCCACCGAGAAAGTACATTTAATTAGGGAATGGTTTAAATAATCTCAAAGTCAACAAAAACGTTATGCCGATAATCGTAAGTGGCCCCTTGAATTTTAAGAATGAGTCCAATTTTTTTTAGAATTATCACCTCTAAGGGGATTATTAAGTTTAATAGAAAGGGAAAACTCTCATCACGACACATCAGACCTTTTATCATTACAGAAAATATTTGACTAGTAGCCTATCGACTAACATTACCCCTAGATTTAGAACAAATTCACAAGGTATTTCACACATCTCGATTGAGAAATTATATTGCTGACCAAAGAGATGTCATCACATGGGACGGACTATCAATACAAACCTTCCGCGACTTTGAAGAAATATCTCTTCAGATCTTATAAACACATGATTGAATACTTAGTATGTACACCATTCCGTTAGAGAAAGTTCTCTGCCAACATCATGGTCATGAAGAGTAAACTTGGGAACTTAGAGATGTCATATATCAACAATATCCAGAATTATTCAAAAGTAATTTTGAGGATGAATTTTCTTTTATAGGGAGAATTGTAAGACCCGTATAGAAGATCGGACCATCTCTACATATATATATTCGAAGAATAAGTAATCTTAACTTAAGATAAAAAGAGTGTAGTAAAACTTTTTGTATTATTACCAGCATGAACCATAGAAAACCCTAAATTCCAAAGTTACCTTTAAGTTTTAATAATTATAAAACACCCCCTAAAGTATTCAATTGAATTTTAAAACATCTAAATGAACTATATATTTCAAAATTTCATTACAAACAACTTCATTGCCTTTTAAACTTACAAATCAGCCCCTCACGTTTATTTCTTATGTTTTGGAAATTAAACAAAGACCCCCAAAATATGAAAAAAATTAAAAAGAACATAAAATTTAATAAAAAACCTTTAGGGAATGAACTTAAAACATCCGTCATCTTCCTTATGAACTGGACTAATAAGAATGCCAGGAAAACACCACGGGAACCAATGAAAACCTAGGGTAAACCTACACGTTTTATCACCCTAAACTTTTTTTTTTTATAGATTTCTCTCATTAGACAAGCCCAAATACTACCCCCAAATTCGATCAATAAACTCCCCATAAACTCCCCAATATAAATCCTCTCTTAGTTTAGAGAATTCAGTACAAATAGTAGCTCAAAACCTAAACCAATATTTTGGCATTTTCGAGTATACTATCATTTTTTGTTTATAGCTTAATTCTTTCAATAAAGTCATGTTTCTGTAGTAAATTAGGATCCATTTATACACTCACATGTGAGATTTTATGTAGAAATCATAAGCTAAGGGCCGAATTTCAAAAAACACCATGGAAGCTTGAGTTCCAATGCTGAATTATGAGTTTTTGACTTTAATGCAGTTTTAAAGTGGGAATATTTATCCTTACACTTATAGGATCACAAACATATAGTTTATTTTCAGTATAGTATTCATACATGTTCATAAATCAAGTTTCTTGTTTCGGCAGATGAAATTTTAAACTTAGAATTCTACATGCGTCGTATGAATTAAACCATCAAACTAAAACCATTTCGTTTTAAATTCAAAAAAGAAACCAAACTATAACACTAGAATAATTCAAATTTCAATATAAATCCACGAATATCAAACTCAAATTGTTGATATTTAATGATATTTGGATATGAGGCTACAGTCAATCTCAATCTTTAAAAGTTATATTTTTTAAATACTTGCAAACAATTATGAAGAATGGCTTTGGAATCATCTCAAATAGTATGTTGCAGAGGATTTAATTGAAGGTAAAAGTTTTCAAACCCTAGGTCAAAATTCGAAAGATGGAAGATGAAGTGTAACACACGTGCACGAGTATGATCAAATCTAGTGCGTGATAAGTTTGACTAATCACATGAGAGCGCATGACAAATCAGAAAATTCTAGAAAAATATCCCAAATTTTCATTTTATTTTTCTAGTCAAAATGGTATATTATAAAAACCTTTTTGGATAACTAGTAAGCTAATTTGACATAACCCCTATAATGAAAATTTAAACTTCAAAAAATATTTTGCACATAAATCCCTAAAGTTTTTCAACTTAAGTATTTTCACCCTAATATTCTTCTAAAGCTTTTTTACATTATTAGGAAAAAAATCTCTTAGAAATGATCTTAAAAGAATAAGGAACCTGAAGTAATAAAATTAAACTTTATTTCTATTTTAAATTGCAACATTTATTTACTACGCAATTCTATATTTTTTCCCGCACTTCAAATATTTCACGAACCTTAGTCTTACACAAAAATACATTGTCGCTTGTCAGATTTACACGGACTACCACCTTGACTTAAGCCAACTCCATGGAACTTTTCAAAAGCCGTAACGACAAGTAGGTGATTTCTCATTCAGTAGTTTTTTTTATTACACCTTTTGTTAATATCACTATGTGATAGACCCAATATGTCATATTCTCATTGATGAACTCATTTGAGTAGCTCAATTATTTATGTATAATTGATTTAGATTTTAACAATGATCATGCAGTCATTGTATTTCATATGATGACATTTTACTCGATTTAAGGAATTATATTTTATCACACCCACGACTCTATTATTTGGCCTATAGGACTCAGATGATTGAGGGCCTAGTTATTGTTATTATATGGAATGTTTGTGATTGACTTAGCATGATTACTTTTATCTCATGTATCAGGATTGATTATCTCCAATTTATTGGATTTATGTTGTCGTATGTATGGCTATTACCCTAAAAGCTCTAAATGGATAATTATGGGTTATTTATTTTGAAACCATTCCGAACTGTTACAAGTTCTAGCCAGATATTTCTATTTTTAGCTATATCATTCAACAAACAAACATGTTATCTTTTCCTAACATTTAATCCACTTTTATATTTAATTTCTTATATTGACTCATCAAAAATCATGTTTTGAACTTCATAGAATAATAATTTTCTACTTGTAATTTTTTCTTTCATTTTTTAAATTCCATATGGACCCAGGCAATAAAGAAGGAAATATCTCCCCGACCCCACACACATATAATGCCTCACCTCATGTTACTCTAGCAATTATATATGCCTGAAGAATTAGTCACGACACCGGAGACCCTATTATATTTCTTATGCTACTATAGATAAATGGATGTAATTAATATTGTATAAAGACACATGCCGTAGATTATAGTTTTCTTTTTCTTTCGTTTTCTTTTATGGACTATGCAATAAAAGATAGTCCCTTCCTTTAGGATGAGTGCAGTGAATAATATATCTTTTTACTTTACTTCATGTTGAAATATATTACTATTGTTTAGCCTTCTATCATTATTATTTATATTTCCACTATTTAAGTTATTTCCCCGTTTAACCAAATAAGACAACCCTTAATCACTCTTAATTATTTGGGATGTGACACACTACCTCCATGTCGCATACCAGGGAGTAAGTGGTAGCCCCAGTGGACATCCGGATAGAGGTATGATAGACTTCAATGACGTACGTGATCCGGTCGGCCTAGTCTTTGTAGCTTTCGATCACCTTATTGATGATGGTTTTGAGGATCTTATTGGCGGCTTCGACAGCGCCATTGGTTTGAGGTTGGTTAGGAAAATACTTTTGTCTCTGAATCCAATACTCGTCAACTAGTTCTATGATCTCGGCTTCAAAGTCGAGTCCATTTTTTGATACCAACTCATAGGGAAGCCCCGTACCGACAAATGATACTCTTTATAATAAACTTGGCCACTTTCTTTACATTTAGCACTATGTATGACTCGGATTTGATCCATTTTGTGAAGTAGTCAATGGAGACCAAGATGAATTCATTCCCGTTGGAAGTTTTAGGAGTCACCTTCCCTATGATTTTAATGCCCTAGGTGGATAAAGGCTAGGTAGAGGTCATGTTGGAAAATTCCCGAGGAGGCAAGTGTTGGATATTGGTGAATTATTTGCATTTAAGGATTCTTCAAACATAGGCAATGTAGTCTTCAATAATGGTAGTACAATAGTACCCATCACATATGATTTTCTTTTCAAGCATGTAACCATTCATGTGGGGCTCACTTTCCCCACTATGGATTTTCCTACATCATTCTTTAATCTCAACCCCTATTATGCAATACAAATTAGTTCCATAAAAGTTTCTCTTGAAAAGTTCATTGTCACAGATGATGTACTTCGTAGCCAGTTTATGAAGGGTCGCATGGTCTTTCTTATCTATATCTTGGGGATACCTACCATATTTGAGAAGGTTCCAAGTGTCATAGTACCATAACACATCCATATTAGAGTATTTGTCGGTGACACTCTTAATGTGGTAGTAATTGGTGGGTGCAAGCTATTTCTGAACAAGGAAATGCAGCATTGTTATTCTCTTGGGCATGTCGACCATGGATGGTAAGGTTATAAGGGTGTCCGTTAAACTATTCTTCGAGCGAAAATGGTAATGTAAGGTTGCATCTTTCAACTGGGAATCAAGCTATTCTAGGTAGGCGTGGAAGGATAGGAGCTTCTCCTCCCTGAGTTTTCATTTCCTAAGAATTTTTTTAATGATGAGGGAAGAGTCCCCATAGACGTTTAGGGTATTAATGACTTTCTCGAGGGTGATCGTGATACCTACGGTGCATGCTTCATGCTAGATCATGTTGCTTATGTAAGGGACGTCAAGCTTAATAGAAATGCGGGTATGAGAGTAATCGGGAGCAATTAAGAGTATCCCAATGTTGTACCCTTTTCTTGTTGGAATCTTTATTGAAGAACATCATCCTTTTGAGATCATCCTGAAAGGTGAAGATAATGTCTTAGTAAGGGATCTTAGAGACCAAAAGATCAGTTCCTTCTATGGGATAATCAGTAAGGTAGTCAGATATAGTCCTCCCTTTTATTGCTTTTTGTGTGACACACACAATGCCGAACTCATCTAGAAGAATCAACCAATAGGCCATTCATCTTGATAAAATGGGTTCTCTAACATGTATTTTATGGGATTCATTCAGGACAGTAGCCTGATGGGAAAAGCAAACATGTTATGCCGTAATTTCTACATGAGTCAAACTAGGGTGACACAGGCTTTCTCCAAACAAGTATAATTGACTTTGTACCTGATTTTTTTTATTAGAGTAGTATATGGCTCTTTCTTTACAGGATTCTTTAATGTAATGGGCCAGTAAATCCCCTGTTACGACGTCAGTGACGGTCAAGTATAGGTAGAAGGGGAGACCTGGCTGTGGAGGGATGAGTACTTGAGGTCAGGTAACTCATTGCTTAATTTGGTCAAATGCTTATTGTCATGCCTCATTCCAATCTTTTGTTGAATCCTTTCGGAGAAGTTTAAATCGATTGATTAATTACATCTTATGCAGGAATCCTCGTACTTCTTTCTTCGTCCTTAGTGGTGGAAATTATAGTATGGCTTTCATTTTGGCAGGGTCCATTTCAATTCCTTTCTTGCTGACTATGAATCCTAAAAATTTTCCTTTAGTCATATCGAAAACACACTTTTATGGGTTAAGCTGCATCTGATATTGTTATAGTCGCTGGAAGAACTTTTGGAGGGCTGGAATATGACCTTTTTGAGTCTGGGAATTAATGAATATGTCCTAACCATAGACCTTAACCTATTTGTTAATAATGTCTTCTGATGGTTATGGAAACTCTTTGATAGGTATCCCCGACATTTTTGAGTCTATATGGCATACCGGTGTAGTAGAAAGTTCCTTAGGGGGTGATGAAGTAAATTTTCTGTTGATGGTCAGGGTGCATCTTAATGAGATTATAATTGGCAAATATGTTGATAAATGACTTGAGGGCATGGATGGACTTATTTTCCATGATCATGTCTATATTTGGCAGATGATAATCATCTTTTGGAGATTCTTTTTTCAAATCTCAGTAGTCTATGCACATACAGACTTATCCATTCAACTTTGGCACGAGGATGATGTTTAAAAGCCTTGTAGGGTATTCAACTAGGCGATTGAAACCCACATTCAGTTATTTAATTACCTCTTCTTTGACATTAAGTGATCATTCCGTAGAGAGTTTTCTCAATTTGTACTTGACTGGTTTGCATTCCAGGAGTGTTGGGACCTCATACTGAGATATCTCTGGGTCCATTCCAGGGATGTCGTCATAGGACTATGGAAAGATGTCGATGAATTCATTTAGCATCTCTTCAAATCGTGAACGCTCATACTCGTTAGAGGTGGACCATATCCTAATCTCACATTGATGGTTGGTAGAACCGAGATTATTAAAACTAGTATCACCATCGTTAGTTTGAATGCGATTGTGCTCTTTATTATTTTCCTTATTGAGATAAGTTATGAATCATTAATTTATAAAACCATTATCATCCAAAGGTTGATTAGAATCAATGAAATTAATTTATGGAACAATAAGATACCCAAAATCATTATTTATTTCACTTTTGAAAACAATAACATTAATAAACTTGTCAGAAGGGGTCTTAGTTACATTTACATATGAAAAAGGAGAAATGGAAATAGGTGCAGAGATTTCTTGGATAGAATAAACAGGAAGGTTTGACTGAGCTTGAGTAGGCTGGACTAGGATGGCATGCCAGTTTAGGAGAGGTTTATCAACAATTGTGATCTAAACGGACAATTTCGATGGCGCCACATCTCGGTAGATCATGCATAGACTCAGCCCCAATATTTACTGGTCAAAGGATTCTTCAGAGTACCATCCCTTGGAGTTCTCAATGATTGCCATGGTTTCCTCAGTGATTGGTTTCGCCTCATTCTTCCATTATTCATGCCATGTGGGTAAGTCTTCACCCTCCTTGATAAAACATTCATTCAGAGGGTGCCTCGAAATAGTCATTCTATCATCTAGGCTTCTTTATGACATAGTGATTTGTGTTTTTCTAGTGAAGGTTGGTGGCTCATAACTCATGGGTGAAAGGCTTCTTTCAGGACTATTGAATTAAAGATCCCTTGTCGGGATTGTTCTAGTCCCATTATGGGCGTGAAGTGCATGTTCTTAAACATTCGAATTACATTGAGATTGTTATGAGGAGTATGCTCTAGAAAAACCCAATCTTTCAAGTTATCCCCCCGTTGGGGGTAGGGAGTGGGTCGATCTTAAAATTGGAGAAGAACACATCAATTGTCCCATACTAAAATCTCCAATACGTGATTATTAGTGATGGCACTATCTGGACTATCATCATTCTCGGGAATGGTGATGACATGACCTTTGGCAAAGAAAGTTAGTTTCTGATGGATAGAAGATAATACTCCTCGAATGATATGGAGACATGGGAGACCAAGGAGTTTATTAAAGCAAGAAGGTATGTCGGTGACTTGGAATTTTGTCACAGGGTTGATAGGGCCAACCCCTAGTGTGAGTTTTATAGAACCCGTCACTTCTCGATGAGTATTGTCATAAGCACGAACGATGGCAGATGTGGGAGTGAGATTACTGACTTTAAATCCCATACAGTTGATGATTATTAGCGGATAGACATTGAGAGGGAATCCATTATCGACGAGTGACATTGAGACTATCTTTCCCAAAACATCGACGGAGATGTTAAGGGCATAATAATGATGAGACCGACCTTCGAGAATTCTTCTTCAAAAAAAAGGAGTATGGTAGAGGTTAAGGATCCAACTATATTCACAGTTTCTTTAGGTTTAGTAGAGGGAGAAATTATGGGACCAATGAGGGGCTTTATATGGGCATTTTGGCGCTACTGGGAGGACATGAAGAATCCCCACAAGGTGATATTGGATTAGGTTTTCTTTAGTTGATCGAGAACTTTTATTTCTTCGATGATCATTTATGGCATTGGGAGTTCTTTGGTAACTACCTTTCCTTTGTCTTCTTCGGATGAACATGGAGTTTGGTCTTTATAATATCGCCTTGATTCAGTCATGTGGTTCACAGAGGTGGGGACGAATAATAACCCCGTGGCTTTATCTACTTCAGGATGAATGGATACTTTGTTGACTTCCCCCAATAAATCTTCGAAAGAAACCATTTCGCATAAATTGGAAGTTGAACTAGCTTCTTCATGATTCCTTTCATTATAGAAGCTATCGAAGTCATCCTCCCATCTAGCAGAGACAATATCTTTCTGCTAAGAGTAATCAATGCATTTGACAATCTCTACGTCTTCATCATATTGGTCTTCCCACTCAGTGGAGAAATATAAAAGTGAAGGGAACAACCGTCATTGAAGTTTCAAGGCAATGATCAACTTAGAGATGTTGCATATTTCTCTTGTCTGAAAAAAAATGTTGGACATAATATGTACAAAGTCATCTAGACTAATTTCCTCAACGGGTACCACCCACTCGTCTAATTCCTGTCCACACTTTTGGTCTTCTATAAATAGGCCACTGAATCTCTGGTAGTCGATTGACATTTTTCGAGTCAATTTCAACCCAAACTTTTGGAGTTAGTATAGCATAGTAGGCAGTTTAATGCCCCCTATTGGGTGAGGATGACAAAATAGGCTCACGTGAGGAGCAACAGAGCTTCATCACGTGAGGAGCAATATTATTATTATTATTATTATTATTATTATTATTATTATTATTATTATTATTATTATTATTATTATTATTATTATTATTATTATTATTATTATTATTATTATTATTATTATTATTATTATTATTATTATTATTATTATTATTATTATTATTATTCTTGTTGTTGTTGTTGTTGTTGTTGTTGTTGTTGTTGTTGTTGTTGTTGTTGTTGTTTTTATTATGTCTTTACTTATATTATGTTTTCCTAAATGCAATAAATTAATATTGAAAATTGCCCAAGCCTGGGAAAGATAGGGTTCAAAAACATAAGACATTATTTGACTCGTTTCTAAGCTCGAGGACAAGGTCCTATATTTAAAAGGGTGAAATAGCACGAAAATTCAGGCGGTATGCTAACAAAGAATTTCAGTCGAGTTCCGCATGGTAACTAGTATGCCCAAGTATAACCTCGTCCTAGCATGGGACTAGCTCAGTCTGACCGGCCTTATAGAGCACAGAACATCAGCGGGCAAAGACTTGTCCATCTGTAGAGGTTGAGACTCTCCAATAGCTTTGTCCACGTGTTTATCTTATTTCGTTTTCCACCCCTGACAACCGAGACCTCACTAGTCCTTCTACAAGACCATCTTGACTTGACTCTTGCTCGGTCGAAACTATGCTCCTCCAGCATATGGTCAAACAGGACTCTGGGGGACTCATACTCGACCTAGTCGAGACCCCTCAAGACGATATATCCACCACATGTGATGTAAGACTCCAGCACAATCAGTCCAGGTAGACATACAATTATAAACGAATCTCACATGGACGTTGGGGGTGTATTTACTTCATCCCGATCTATATGTACAAGGAACAGGTGGCCTAAGATCATTGGCTAATATATATTGTACATGCTTAGGG
The DNA here is from genome assembly GCA_949130495.1 of Sambucus nigra. NCBI lineage: Eukaryota > Viridiplantae > Streptophyta > Magnoliopsida > Dipsacales > Adoxaceae > Sambucus > Sambucus nigra. The sequence goes on from OX422215.1 coordinate 509,245,144, forward strand.
GGTGCATTACACCACCCAGGAACTATATAAGCTTGTATTCTTCAAGAACGTAAAGGATCGATAATTGAAACCCTAGCCAGAACTCTATTGAAATCACAATAGAGAGGGAGATTTGAGTGAATTGTATCACAAGACCATTAGAGTCCATTTTCATTATGAAGTTCACTCACCCTTGCACAGTGGAGTAGGACAGATGGTTGAACCACTTAATTTATAGTATCTTTCTCCATTGCATCACCTCGTTCTTTACTTTTATATCTGATTTCCACCACTGTTGTACCCTGAAGGTTGTCTTGGATTGCGCTTTTATTATATTACTGGGTGGTACCATAACCAGTACATCAGTTGGAGCCATTTTTAGGAAGCGAGATCATCATCTTCTTCCTCTCATTACAACTTTCTCCTCACTAGATTCTCTCGTGGTGATCCAACCCCACATTTGGCTAGGCTTGAATCACCATTGAAAGAGCTCTAGTTTGAGTCTCCCAAGCTTTTTTCCAGTTCATTCAGCTCTTTTAGTGCACCTCTTGTTCTTCCATTCACCGAATTCAATGGATTTAGATATTCCACCTAGAGTTGGCCCTAGTTCCAGCCAAGTGTCACCACAGTAGGAGATGGCTGAGGTTGAAGTGGCGCTACAGTCGCTGGAGGCAAGACAACAAAAGATGCTGGTGCAATTGGTTATTTTTAGCCAAAACATATTAAATAGTCCCACTGTCATGGGAGAAGAGATAATAACTCCAACCTTCGGAGAGGGTGGCAATCTGGCGATAGGTAGAGCACCAACATCCTCACATAAAGAGGCAGTGCAACAATAGACATGTATGGATGTAACCGACCATAGGCGATTACACCTAGGGAGGCAAGGCCGAGAGTCTCAAGACTGCATATGTGATGATTATATGGAATATTGGTAGCCCTATGAGATCTCTAGGGATACTATGCATCCAATTGAAGTCAGTAGGGAAAATAGTACTAGGCCGAGCAAAGAAGGCCAACCCCATGCCTGAGCGCTTCACAGACTCAACAAAGGGTTTGCCTTTGATAGACACAGCCCAGTGGGTGATTTAAGATGCCGACCCTCCAAGTCTGGTAGTATAACTGGTTCCAAAATAAATGGTGGATGTGATGGCCATCGACCTCCATATGGATGAGATGAGTAGCACAGAGAAGTCAATAGTTGTCAAAGGATAGCTGTCAGAGAGCCAGTTCAATGACCGACCAACAGAGAAGGGTCGGTGATAATATCATTATGGTCGAGGTAGACATTGTATCTATAGCTAACAAGCCATGGAATATTTGTATTTAGAGGCTTGAAGACAATATTGTTGACATTTTAAAGAGTTTAGGCCCTGTGTAGAGGAATTACATGGAAGGGTCATCGTTCATAGCTAGAATAGTAAGCTACCTAACCCCGGCTAAGTTCAAGATGTCGATTCTCACCCCTAACTATGATGGAAACACCAATCACATCCACCATGTGGAAATTTAACAATGGGTAGAAGACACCTTTTCAGTCTCTGATGAGATGAGGTATCGAGCCATCTTCATCACTCTTACAGGTGCTGCGCATGTGTGGTACACCTCTCTCCCAAATAACTCTATTGAGAATTTCAAGAAATTGTTCGAGAGGTTCATCCATAACTTTTGTTTTGGAGTAAAGCCCCATAAGAAGACCATCCACTTGTTATATGTCAAAGAAGGAAAAAATAAGTCTCTGATAGAATACATTGCCCTCTTTAGCAAAGAAAAACTGAAGGTTGGAGACTATGATGAAAGAATTGCCATGACCGCCCTTATGAGTGGATTACAGAAGGGAAATATCATATGGAAGCTCATCGAGGATACTCCAAAGACCATGATAGAACGTCTAGCTATGGACAGGAGAGTCATGAACGGGGAGGAGGCCATGGAAGCTAAAGGATAGGATGAAAAGTGAGCAAGTGGAAGAAAGTCCTAGAATTTGAAAGACAATGGTGGAAAGAAGAGGTCGAAAGATGACAAGTTTGCTAACTATACTCCATTGACGGCCACTCCAGAGATGATCCTGATTAAAATAAAAAATGACCGATCCTTAATATGGCCAAAAAAACTGAGAGCCCCTCCTCATAAGAGGGGTAAAAGCAAGTGGTTCGAGTTCCGTGAGGATCACGACCACACCGTTGATAAGTGCTTTAAATTTAAAGAAAAGATAGAAAAGATGTTGAATCAGGGCAAACTAAAAAAATATGTGTATAGGAGCAGTTCAAGAGATGGCCGTGGTGACACTCTAAGTGGACGAGATGACAAGTGTAAACGGGATGTCCCAATGAAAAAGGATGACGATACAGAAGATGATGATGAGGATGATGATCTGGACCTCTCGCCAAAGATAACTCATCCAAAGGGTCGGCAACATTCAATTTTTCATGGAGTGAAAATGATATGCGACGATTTAGTAGGTGGTGATAAAGACATAGTCGACCTTAAGGCCCATGTTTCAGAGGCAAAGGCCATCCCAAATAGTGAAGTTGTACTCAATTTCTATTGAATCAAATTTGGGTAAGTGTAAAAATGTATATATGGATACCTTGGCAATTGGTTTCTTTTGGATGGACTTCAAGGGGATCTTATCCCTTCATGACGACCCCCTAGTCATCACTACAAGAGTGTATGGGTATTAGGTTCCTAGAGTATTATTTGATGGTGGAAGCTCGACTGATGTCATGTTCTAGGATTGCTTCAAAGGGTTAACACTAAGTAAGAAGAGATCCATCCCATATCACTAGCCTTTAATTGGATTTAGTGGAGAAAACGTCTATCCTCTTAGGATTTTTGGAGATGGATGTCTGCATGGTGGAGACCTGGCCAAGGTGTCTCATAGAGAAGATAAATTTCTTTGTGATGTATGAGAATGTTTATTCAGCCTACATCATCATAATGGCACGAGTATCCCTAAAACAATATGTGGCAATGCCCTCTACCATTCTGCAAATGATAAAATTCCATACTTTCTATAAAGTAGGGGAAGTTCAGAGCAATCAGGTAGAGGCAAAAGAAAATGCTACTTGAACTCGGCTAAGGAAATAGAATCTCATAAAAGAGTCACCACCACTTACAAAATTAATACTCTAAATCCAAGGGAAGAGATGAAATTGAAAAAGGGTGAGGCTGCTAAGGAGGTGGAATCCATCTACCTCAATCAAGACACTCTGAAAAAAATGTCCAAATCTGCAAATCCCTGAAAAAAGAAATCAATAAAGAGTTGATAAAGGTGCTGAGGGAGAGACAAAGTATTTTTGCATGGAGTCATGAAGACATGTCATGGACTGACCTAAAAATACTATGCCATAAATTGAATGTTGTCGAAGGAGCTAAGCCGATTAAATAGAGGTGGAGGATATACTCTAGGGAGATATATGAAGTCATAAGAGATGAAATGAAGAAGCTAGATGAGGTTGAGTTAATCGTGGAGATCGTCTATCTGGAGTGGATGGTTAATGCGTTCATTATGCCTAGAAAGTGGAGGATATGTGTAGACTTTACAGATCTAAATAAGGCTTGTCCCAAAGACAACTTTCCCCTCCTGATAATTGATCAGATGGTTGATGCCACGATTGAGCATGAATTGCTGAGTTTTATGGATGCTTACTCAAGTTACAATCACAAATTTATGGACCCGATCGATGCGAAGAAGACCTCATTCATAACCGATAAGGGTATGTATTACTACAAGGTCATGCCCTTCGGCCTCAAGAATGTTAGGTGAACATATCAGACATTGGTGAACAAGATGTTCATGGATAAAATAGGCAAGACTATGGAAGTATATGTTGATGACATATTAACCAAAAGCCTTAAGGTATATACACATGTGTCCGACCTCAAGCACACTTTCAACATAATGGACGAGTATCAAATGAAGCTCAATAATGCTAAGTGTGTGTTCGGGGTTGAAGAAGGCAATTTCCAAAGATTTATCATCAATTAATGAGGGATAGAGGATAACCCCCCATCCCCCCCCCCCCCCAAATTAAAGCATTGGTGGAGATAAAGACTCTAAAAACTATAAAAAAAAATGTTCAGAGGCTGACTGGACGAGTTATTGCATTGAATAGGTTCATGTTAAGGGCTATAGACAAATGTCTACCCCTCTTTAAAGTGTTAATAAAATCCTTCGAATGGAATAAGGATTGTGAGAGAGACTTACAGGAGTTGAAGGCTTAACTTAACCCTCCACCTTTATAATCCTGGACTGTTTAGGGAGAGAAGTTATGCATGTACCTGGTCGTATCTGAGTCGGCCATCAGTGCAATAATTGTACGAAAAGACAATGGGGTGCCAAAGCCAAACTACTTCAACAACAAGGCCTTTCAAGTGGTTGAGCAGAGGTACCCAAAGATGGAGAAGTTGGCTTGTGCTTTGACACATGCATCTAGGAAAATAAAACCCTATTTCTAGGCTCACACGATGGTCGTACTTACTGACTCTCCTCTTAGAGAGGTCATCTATAAACTCGAGAAATTAGGTAGGTTGATAGATTCGTCGATAGAGATGGGGGAATTTTATATTGTCTATTAGTTGTGAACAACCACTAAAGGGCCGGTAATGGTCAATTTCGTAGTCGAGTTCACTGTGGATGAGGATGATATCAAAGAGTTTGTAGATCTACCAAATGAGCTAGAAAAAGAAGGTACAAGCCCGACTAAAGCTAAGACGAATTTTGGCAGAATTGTGGTTACCAAGAATGAATAAGAGATATTTTTATTCAATAATGGAGTACGGGATGAGGGAACCTTCTCAAAAGAAGATAATGTTTTGAGACTATTTGTAAATGGCTCTTCATGAAATACGGGGAGTGGTATTGTCTTAATATTCTCATCCCCAGATGGAACTAGCATCGAATACGCTTTGAGATTCAGTTTTAAGAAGTCCAACAATGAGTCGGAATATGAGGCTATTTTGGTGGTACTCTCCCTCGCCAAGGCATTAAATGTTGGGAAAATAATAGTTCATAGTGACTCCCATTTGGTGGTGAATAAGATCATGGGAGTGTAATCAGCAAAAGATGATAAGATGGAAAATTACCTAGCAAAAGTAAAAGCAAAGTTAAAGAACTTCAGAGAGTTGAAACTAAAAAGGATCCCTCGTCTAGTCAACAACTGAGTTGATACCTTGCTAAGACTACGGCCTTCGACGAGAATGGAGATTAGAGGGTCAATGCTAGTGGAGATCCTACATCGGCCTACGATTGAATAAGAGCACAATATAGTGGAGTTATTCTTAAACCTAAACCTGGGCACATCTTGGATGGACCCTGTCATCAATTACATCAGGGACGGTGAGCTACCAGAGTTAAAAGTGGAAAGAAAGAAGCTAAGATATAAGGCAACCAAGTTCTTAATCATAGGAGATGTATCGTACAAGAAAAGGGTTCCTCCTCCTTTTACTGCGATGTATTCATCCTCCAGAGGTCGAATATATACAAAAAGATGTGCACGAGTGCTCTTGTTCCAGTCACATATGAGGGAGATCATTAGAAAAAAGAATAATCACTTAAGGGTACTGGTGGCCGACCCAAGCAAAGGATGTTTCCATCTACGTGAAGAGATGTGACAAATGCCAAAGATATGCCAACACCCCTCATAAACCTCATCAATGTGTGTCATCTATTACTTCCCTCTGCTCATTTTCAGTTTGGGGGATCGACTTGGTATGAGCCTTGCCAAAAGCAGTAGGAAATTATAGATTCCTTATTGTGGCGATTACCTATTTCTCTAAGTGGGTTGAGGATAAGGCCATGATCACAATAATTGAGATGAAGACCTTCAAATTAATTTGGAGGAATATCATCTACAGATACGGTCTATCCAACACTCTGATCTCAAATAATGGCAAACAGTTCAAGAATTTGTCTCTAGAGGCATACTGCAAGAGGGTCGGCACCAAATACTTTTTTTCAGCCCTAGGCCATCCTAAGGCAAATGGCTAGATGTAGGTCACAAAGAGAATTATTTTAGAAAGTATTGAGAAGAAATTACAAGTTTCCAAGGGACTTTCAATGAAAGAGGTACACATTTTACGTTGGGCATACAGGATGATAGAGAGGATGCCCACAGGGGATACCCCTTTCGAACTTTCCCATGGATCAAATGATATGATACCCACTGAGATCGGCCTACCAAGTCACATGGTTCAAACATATAGCCCAGAAGTAAATGCAGAGGAGCTTTTCGAAACTCAAAGAATGTGGCCTTTGAGATGCATGTGGTTGATGACAGATGGTTTGGGCATAGAAGATATGGTCACTTAGTTATCAAAGAATGAAGCATTTTCAACAAAAGACTTGGTTTATAAGTTATCGAGCAGTCAAGAAGTAAATGGAGTTTGTGAAGGCTGTGTAAGTAGTTCTGAGATCTTAATTTGGAGTAAATTGCGTTCAGGGATACCTTGGATTGTGATACTCCCTTAATAGACTTGTAAGATATATTTCCACCAGTGAATCTAACAAGTAGATTAGTTATAAATTCCACCAGTAAATCTAACAATTTATTAGATGTTGGTTAAAGTCAATTGGCGGTAAATTGATTTCATAAAGAGGTCAACTAAAGTTGTATTCGAGGAATCACGTTATGTATCGTTATCAACATTGTAAATAAGACCTCATCATATATGTGTGATTTACGAGATAATTAAATTGGAGCTAAATCATAATTAATTAGTGAAATAAATTAGTATTAAAAAATGAAAGTAAATAAATTAAGGTAATTGTAATTTAATAGTGCTTATATGTAGGTCAATTTAATAATTTATCTTGGCTCCCTAGTGTAGTCCATATACATAGGTAGTTAGTCTTGGATATTCAAGAAACCCAGTTTGACCCAAGCTCACCTCTTATACTTATATATAAAGGTATGGGAATTAGTTTAATTATTATTATTATTCATCATTCAGGTTTGATAAGGGTGATAGAAAACACTATTCACTTTTTTGGTGAAGAGTCCAAGACAGAAAAGACCATATCTCACTCAAAAGCAATGGTCTTCATCTCAAAGGGGCTCAAACACCTACCTAGTCATGGGAGGATCATATATGAGAACTTCAAATCTTTTTAGAAGGTTCAAGAAAGATTTGGGATATTTAATAAAAGGAAGATTTATACCATCAACAAATGCATTTCTCCTCCTCGGATTGCAACCGGATCCATAAAGGTATTGCATTCTAATCCTATGTTTCTTCTATAAACCTATTTTTTGTTTTCTTTTTCTCTATCATTAAAATTTTATTTATCTTACATCGCTCACCAACAATAGTACCCCGAAATCGAATAAGCTTCTAACCTCACTAAGCGTCGTGGATTGTCCCCAATTCATCTCGATCAACACCTTGTTAGGATACATTAAAATCTGAGCCTCTTATACAATGTGCCCAAAAACATAAACCTCCCATATCCACAATCGACACTTGGAGAACTTAACGTACGACTTGTGTTCTTTTAGTTTATTCAAAATAGTCCTTAGATGTTGTACACTATAAGGACAAAACTTTTAATTGAGTTAATTTATATGTAATTGACCTATTTTCGGAACAAAACTTGTTTGAGTCATAGATTGATTTTGTACTTGTCACGATTCCCACAAATTTTAGGACGTGTTATTTTTGAAAACGTAGCGGCCAACCTTCAAAGATATATTATGCTGTGTTTATTGGTGTATGTTTCACATCTTCATATCATATTGCATTCTGAGATACTCTCAGGTATGAACGCATAATATTTATGGGACTCAAAAAATGTTTTAAGGATGTTATTAATTTGTTTATAAATGATTTTAAAATGTCAAAAATGATTTTAAAAGGTTTTAACTTCGTTTATTTTGAGATAAGTCTTATTTAGAGTCGTATGAATTCTTTCTTTTGTTTAGATACTTTAAATGACATGAACTCTCATTGAAATGACATCTCACTATCATTCAAATGACATCGGCAAGTCATTCAAACGACATAGGGATATCGTTAGAACGAGATTCCGACTTAACTTTTATATTCAAAGAGTTTTTTCTCTCAAAATTTTGAAGTGTGTAGAACCAAAATTATATAACAAGCTGTCTCCTTTTTCGGCACTTGTTTTCTAAGATTTTCAAATTCTAAAACCATCCTTATATTTTTCAAGATCCGAGTTTTCATACACTTACGCTATAGAGATTTTGTTTGCACCATCTGTACTTTGTTCATCCATATTGAACAAGTTAATTCATTACAATTTTTCGATGGAGAAATGATGAAGGCCGTGTTTCGAATCATAGACGGTTGCTAAAGTTGCATTGGTGAACATCGAGGCACTCATGGACGCGTATGCTGTGGATGAGTATCGTGTAAGGATTTCAATGTGGGCACTATGGAGCATCGTTAAAGAGAAGAAGAGAGTCAAGGATTTTGGGGTATCGAGTCGTTGTGTATGTTTGTCTGTCTTCCTTTGTAAATTCTGTATCAGTGTGATTGTCTGGCTTGTGCCATTTGAGGTCTTTTCCCTTAATGGTTTCCTTGTACATCTGGCATTGCTTTTGTGAAATTTACTTTATTTTACTTGCTTTAATCACCTACATGAATATTTTGGATTAAATAAGATAAATTTGAGCTTAAGTAAAATTGGTTCACAAACATGGTACGTATTAAAATTTGGAAAAAGGTTTTATGAAGAGAAATTATTTTCACCCTAAGCACACTTTGAAAAAGGGGCCTACATACACTATTATCCTTAGACTATGAATAGACTAAGATGTTGTCGATAAAAAAATAATGAAATGGTCCATGTATAATTGGAACACTCTTTTAATCAAATTCATGAACTAGGTTGTTCCCTTAGTCAAATCAATTGGCATGACTCGAAACTCGTATGACCCACAACGTGTCAAAAAGTTGTCTTTAAGATATCATGCTCTTATGATGATACCCTGGATGAAATTTAATATTAAAATAAGAATACGTGATCGTTAACTGGTCAAAAAAATTTTTATACATGACAACGGATATTTGTTCCATACCGTGACCATGTTTATCTCCTACTCATCACCATATAAACTCAATGAACTATTCTACTTTTTAACAAATATGATTGGAGCTCCCTGCGGTGACATAATCCTTCATATAAAGCCTTTGATCAAGTGTTACTATATATTCTATTACAACTCTCTAATATCCAAAGAAGTAATACTATACAGTTCCCTCGTTATACTACCAGGTGCCAAATATATGACAAAACTAATCTCACATATACGTGGTAACGCTGGTACCTCCTCATATTCATGTAAAACTTATTGAACTACTACTGTCGACTCTAAATTAATCATCACCTAATATGATGTTCTCGCATCTATATAATACATATGTGTGATAACCCTCCCTCGATCCTAGGCATAACTATAAATAAACATCGAATGCCCAAAAATATCAAACATAATAGTCTTCCTTCTACAATTGATATGTGCATGATACTGAGCTAACCAATACATGACTAACATGAGATAATAAAAACTCATCTCTAAAATCAATAATTTAGCTAAAAAACAAATTCATCCAATCGCCTCTGCTACGTCTCAACTCACATGATGTAAAAAAGAACTGTTACCCATTAGGTTATATACATGTAAAGAGCCCTCGGTGGAAATATCTATAAGTCCCGAAGTCATGGAAAATGTACTACTGATGAATGAATGAGAGGTCCTAATATTAAAAATAATTTTTCATATTAAACGTAAATATAAAATATACCCTTGATGGTATGTCGTTGGGCCAACTGATCCTTCTGTTAAACGTTGTACACATGTCCATAATGATGTTGTAGGAAACTCTGAGATGGGTCTTTATGTGGTGGTTTTAGTGCTAGAAAATTCTAAAACTAAGGTGGGTCTTATCTGACATGGTCCCTACTAAAAGTAGCCCCGATCGAGATAGTTTACCTTTCGAAATCTCCTAAAAGTGTATCCCTACTCACCAAAAGGGTAATAATTCTTTCTAAAGGGACCATAAAAATGTAATCCATGCTATCCTTGCCCCCGTTATCGGTCATTCTAACCTTAATATTGTCGCCCCTATCTCCAATGGTCGTGTCCCTGATGGCCATGTTGTCCCTAGACATGGTGGCCCTAATAACACTAGACTCAGTGGCCCCATGCTTCTTGTCATCTAATCCTCATAACATCTTAGGGGGGTAGTCCCCTTATATTGGTCCCCTCTTCTAGTGGGAGATTCCCTGAGCTCGGCACAACTCTCCATTATCCCCTAACTTAGTCCCCTACCCTGCCTACACATTCTCCTTATTAGGATCCCTGTCCTTCTGAAAGTCGTGGTGATACTTGTAAGGAAAGAAAGAATATTCCAATAACTAACTATGAGTGGTGAAGGTGAAATTATCTAGTAAAAAGTAGGAGATCGTGTAACTAAGGCCCTAAAAAAATAAATCCATACCTTTCACTTCTGTGTCAATCTCCTCAGGTCTCGAAAGTCAGAAAGAGGGGAACTACCTATCATACTCGCCTATTATGTGATCACTATGTGGGAGTCTTATAAACTCGCTCCTCATTCTAGTATGAACAACGAGTGGGAAATATTCCCCCTCTAACTTTATCCAAAACTGCCTAATGGTTATCCTCGACCACTCTACATCAGTTTTAAGTCACTCTCGCTACCGTAACACATCCCCAACTAGCTTAAATCTAGCCTGAGAGTGCGCACGAACTAATGGATCATTTTATATAATTAAATTCCCCAACACACAAATCTAAATTTTAATTCGATTTTAATCTTCAATTAATTATGTTGTGCATGCAAATTATGTCCAAATACCAATTTTCAATTTCAGTCCAAGCATGCAAAAACATACTAGTTGAGGAAAAATCCCTTAGCAAGGAAAAAAATTTATTCAACACTATTAGAAGTTTATGAATACAAATGACTTATGATACACTTAGCTACACTAAGTTAGATGCATAGATCTCCAGGAACTCCAAGAGATATAACCCAGCTCCAGAGTAATCCACTGCTTTAGCCTTCTTCTTCCTTTCATCACAAGAAACCTTTGTGATGAAGGTAACAATGATCTTGAATATATCCCAAGGGAAAGGAATATGATATGAGGTGTTGATAACAAAAAGAAAACTCAAAATATGTTTTTGGCTTTCAAAAAGAGTTTTTAAGATATATGTTACGGTTTAGTCTTTTTATAAGAAGGGAAGATAAAAAGGATAAACACAAAAGATAATGGGAATATAATATTTAAAAAACAAAATTTGCACTTGTCGTTTGAACGAAGGGGCATGTCGTTCAAACGGAACTGCATCGAGTTCTAACGATGCATCGAACCAAAGCTTCAAACAAGATAACAATGTGAAACAAAAAGGAATTCGTTTAAAACAACGTCAAACTCGTTCAAACATGAATTTCTAATGAGAAGTCAAAATGACCCAAACGAAATATCATTTGAACGAGAGTGAACTTCGTTCAAATGTAGTTTAAAAAATTGAAATTTTTCCTTAAAAAAATTCAAGTTCCTTTTTTTTAAATATTGCCTTATATAAATTGGGTAAACACTAAAAAATACTTAGAACCTTTTTACCACAACAAATGCATACTACTTTCAAAGTTGTTGAGATGGCCAAATCTTTCATTCTTTGATGGTCTTTAACAGAGTCTTCATGTATTGAGAAGTAGTGACGGTGACTTGTTTAAGTGATGTGTTTATATAATGGGATAAACCAAGCTAAAATAAATAAAAATGTGAGCAATCATAAATTTTGCTTTTACAAATCTCCCCTTTTGTCTTTTTCGGTACAAAACACCATCCTAAGTCAAATTGAATCCCACGGCTTAATAAAATAAATTACCCTCCCAAAATATAAATGAAAGTGGAGTAGAATTTGTGCAAATCTTCAATCATGAAACATGATTTTCCCTTTCGCAAAAATTGTCTTCATCCAGTGTGAATGGAAGTGATCATAATCCAAGCAAAATGTCGTACACACGTGAGAAAAAAAAATAGATCATGATGCAAAGTGTTTTAAAAGAAAAAAAAACTCCTCCTCAATTTGTTCTCTCCCTTTTTGTTTACAATAAACAATGGAGTCGAAAGTAGGCATGAAATATCGACATCACATGAAGAAGTAAGATATCTACACAAGTATAATAAAGGAAGCATAGTTGATGATAATCTCAAAGGCGATCCTGACGGGAACTTGGTTGATACATGACTCTATTATTTTGAACTATTTCAATTTTCTTATAAAGATGAAGTATAAAATGATCAAATATGACACACCATGGAGTAACACTAAAATATCCGAACCGTAAAAATGGAATGTAGGGGTGTGAACATTTTCCATAGGTAAAGCAACATAGACAGTCATAACATGTGTTCATAAAGTTTCAAAATACCTCTTAACGAAATATCTCAAAGTCAACCTTAGGTGTAAAATAATGAGATGAAGTAAAATTGACTTAACTTAATCAACAAATCATGGACATAAATGATTATCACACCAATGATGTCAAACTACGTAATGTGCTTTCGAGACATTTTAGTTATGAAAACTCATTGATCTTCGACTTTAACTCCTTTAAAATCTCAAATATGTGATAATAAAATCTTAATGATTTTTGAAGAAATTAATGCTCATATGTAGTGAAGCATCAAGGTATCAAAATTTGGCCTGGAACTTCAATTTTTGCGTGCCTCTAATATTTTTAGGCTCCTTTATGCAATTGATGGATTTTCATGCAAATAATATTTTTATCCTTCGTAGCCCCTTTGCATTGCCTAACATTTAACAATATTTTTTGAAAAATTATTTAAATCAGGGCAATGCCTCTTACATGCACAACTTTTATCTCTTTTTCACATCTGGTTCCTTTCAAAGAAAAATTGAGATGAGAACATTATATTCGATAAGTGACAAGTAAGTGTAATGTTCAAACAAGTTTCTGCACGTGTTCACTAAAGGTGACTAGGAGTCAAAGATGTAGAAAGTAATCATCAAATATCAACATGATGATCCCACACATTATTAAGAACACTAAAGAAATGACGTCATGTGTCAAAACATTACAAAAAAGTCACGTGAAATTAACAAATGAATGGGTGATTCAGACATCTTAAATGTTCGTCCATATATGCTGATAAAAAAAATACAAAACTTTTTTTGCCTTTTTTAGAAATTTTATCAAAAATATTTTTTTTGCCTTTTTAACACTTTTCATAAAAATAGAAAATAGTTTTGTATTTTCCAAAAAAATTTAGGAAAAAAATTCTAAAACTATCAAAATGAAAAATATAGATATAATGGTATCACAACGATAATACAATCTAGAAATTGGAATGCGAAATATAAGCATGATAAGTATCATACACTAAATAAAATATCCTAACACAATAAATGGTGAAAATACCTAAAAGACTTCCGAAGATCCTCAAATCGAAGTGCAACCAAAGGTTTCGTGAATATATCAGCTAATGGATGATCGGTGCTCATAAAGCTCAAGGACACGACCTTCTCCTTGATTAGTCATCGTAAATAATTATCATATGAAATAGTCATCGTACCTTATGAAATATCATAATCCCCCAACATTTGCTTCATCCATAAGAGTTGCCTGTAACAACATTCGGAGGCAATATATTTAGCCTCCCTCGTGGATAAAGATATGGAGTTTTTGCTTCTTTCTCAACTAAGAGACAGGAGCAGAGTCAATATAGAAACACCCACCTGAATTGCTCCTACAACCGTCTACATCCCCGACCCAATCGGCATCCGAATAGGTGAACAACTGGTCATCGGTATAAAAGGAATATCAAATACCATAGGGAAGAGTTCCACTCACGTATTTAATGATACATTTAAGAATGTGTATGTGTGACTCTTTCGGGAATGCCTAGTATTTCCCATACACTCGAACACTAAAGGCAATATCGAGAAAAATAGTGGTCAAGTAGAGGAGAGCTCCTATCATACTATGATAAAGGGTTTGCTCTACGTCCTTGGATAAAGAGTTTTTTCCAATCTTTGTCTAGGTACTTATATGGGTGTGTGAGTTCTTAGTGGAATCTAGACCAAACTTATTAAAAAGGTCGCATGCATATTTGGATTGATTTATGAATATGACATCCTCAAGATGATTAACTTGAAGACTTGGGAAGAACGTAAGGTCACCTATGATACTCACCCCAAACTCACTCTTCATCTCCTCCTCAAGGTGTGAGCATAGTGGGATCACGGGCATCCAAAGACTATGTCATCTACATAGACTTGGGAAACAATAATATCACCACTTTCTCCTCACAAACAACGTCTTATCCACTACCCCTTTCTTGAAGCCACGAGCTAAGAGATAGGAAATGAGACTCTTATACCAAGAATGGGGTGCCTGCTTCAAACCATACAAAGCCTTCTTAAGATAATATACGTGTGTCGGGTGCTTAGGGTATTCGAACACTTTTGGTTGTTCCACATAAACCTCCTCCTGTAGAATGTAATTAAGAAAGGAACTCTTGGCACCCATCTTCTATAACTTGAAGCATAGATGACATGCTATGGTGTGTAGTGAGAGAATGGACTCAAACCTAGAAGCATGAGCAAATGCCTTCTAAAAGTCTACACCATCAATATATGTGTTGCCTTGTAGTGAGATGACGGACTCAAACCTAGTCTTATTGCAAACTATGGTACCATTTTCATCCATTTTATTATTAAAAATCGACTGACACCTAGCACATTAGACTCTCTAGGTTGGGGGACTATCTTCCAGACATCGTTCTTATAAGACTGAAGCAACTCATATTACATGGATGATATCCAATGCTCGTCCTTGAGTTATTTTTCCACATTTTTAGGCTCGACTAAGGATGTGTAGCACAAATAGCTAACCAAAATTTTAAATTAATCATGAGTCTTGACACCTAGTGTAGGATTACCAAGTATAGAGGAAGGGTCATGACTTTTTAAAACCCAAGACGGTGTCTCCCCTAAAATATGAATAGTATCCACCATGGTAGCGTAAGGAAGGTAGGGATCATCACCAGGGGTTCATCATCCTCACACTCGGGTCAAGGATCAACAAACACCAGTGGCTCGTCATATCTAATCTCGATATTTAATGACTTCTTAACCTCATATCTTGTGAGGTTAAAAATAGGATAAGCCTTACTAGTCGATGAATATCCTAAAAATATTCCCTCGTCACTCTAGGAGTCGAACTTTCCTAAGTGTTTTCTATCTCGAAAGATTCAGAAAGTACCCAAAAGACATGGAAATACGATATGTTGGGCCTCTTCCCCATCCACAACTCATAAGGCATGTGAGTTATCTGCGGACAAAAATATAACCTATTCACCATATGACATAAGATGCTCACTGTATCTGCCCAAAAATGTATAGGTACGTTTCTTTGAAGAAGCATGGATCTATCCATTTCTTGTATCACCTCGTTCTTCTCTCAACAAACCCATTTTGCTAAGGAGTACGAACGGTCAAAAACTCGTGTTTGATGACCACTCCATTATAATAACAATCCATTTTATCTTCTTCAAATTTAGTGCTATTATCACTATGCACCAGATTAATAGTGACACTATGTTGGTTTCGTAGGACATGATACTTAGTTGTAAGGAACTCAACCACATCAGACTTTTCTCTAAGGAATCGTACGATAGAATATCTAGAAAAGTCATGACCTTCATGACAATATACCTCTTACCACCTAATCTCTTCGAGACAACATATCCCATAAGATCCATATGAATCAACTCCAAAACACGAGATGTGATAATGGTACTCAACTTTCAATGGGGACTTCAAATTTGTTTCCTTGTTGTCAAGGTCCACAAAATGAGGAAGTTGGTTTCCGAAGTGATGGTAAGCCATGAACTAGGTCATTTTTTACTAATATCTCAAGATATTTAAAGTTTATGTGACCCAGTCGTTAATGCCCAAGGTCCTTAGTAGATACTGTTCCATTATTGCACATAAAGGGGAACTTGGCACACATAGGATTGGTCATAATCATTGCATTCGCACCAATAAAAATTTATCGCAAAGTTTTCGGCACATAGTTGGCTTTTTCTACATAAGTTCACTCTCAACCCTTTCACTTGCAACACATTGTTCAGTTTAGGGAATCCTTATATCTTAATACATAGATGCCCTAAATTACTATACCAACTCCCATCTCAAAAAGGGACTTTACCTTCCTTGTGATAATTAAGGTGGGTAACAAATGAAATGTCAACATTCATGTTCCTAGATCACCCACTATCAAAATACCATTAGGAAGTATTTTGAATCTAAAAAGAAACATGCACAATAAAGGCTTTAACGTCTTTCTTAGGTACCCAAGTGGAGGTAACCTTTTTTTCCCTTTTCGTTGTCGGCCCTAGTCAAAGCATTGGAAATATTCTCAAATGGAAAAGACATCCATTGAACTTCTTCCATTAAGCTTTTAGATGTCGCGACTAGGAACTCAACTTGCTCTCTAAGACTAGATAAGTTTCTAGAGTGGTTCATGGGAGTATGTGTACGTTTAGTTTAACCTAATTTATAGCAAAACTCTCTAAGGTGACCTCTCATTTGCGAAAGTGAAAAAACAGATAGGTTTGGGTCTACCTTAGTTCGCTTTTCTTGGTGGAACTCTCTTATGTGGTTTAGGTTGAGGGCCATAAGGATTATGCACATATTTAGGAACTCGTTTCGGTGTGGTATGGAAAGTGATTGCAATGTTATAACATATTACATACCTCTCACCAAAACCTAAAGCGGGGAGAAGGATCCTCTTTCCTACCTTCTTCGATATATCCTCGATAGTTACCTTAACCTCTCGGACACGTTCAATATCTTTCTTGAGTTGGGATACAAGGGCTTCACATTTCTCAAGAATATCCATGAATGCTTGGATATCTCTTATAAGACTAGACACCTTATCATTCAAGAGCCGTTCTCTCTCTCAACTAAAAAAACTTTATCTCCCAAATCTTATCTCACTGATGACTCACTCTCTCTCGCCTCTCACAACTCTTTCTCTAATGCAAAGACCCACATAGCTAACCCTTTGTTTTATTTATTAGTTTTAAAGGACTCTGCATAAAGATCGGAATATGTTCACTATTGATATGCCCTGTATGTACCCAACAGCTCAGAGACACCAACCTCGGCCACGGAGATGGACGAGGTTAGAAGGGCGCCAGATTGGCGACCAACAGTGTCGTCCTAAGCAAGGTCGGTTATGGCCGACGTTACTAGTTATTTCACAACCAAGAAATAACTGAGGTCCTCATAGTCCATGCAGATAGTAACACATCAGGTCAGCCGGAGCCTACATCATACATTAGCCTCGGCTGAGTGTAAGCCGAGGAAGCAGAGACCACATAATTTTCATAATCAGCCTCGGTCGGGAATAAACCGACATTCCTGCTACTCCACCATCACCTCGACCCAGGTCGACATTACAACTCCACCTTCCTTACCTCGACTCTCCTACTAATCCAAGATCATCGAGGATAACCTCTGATTAAGCAATTGTCAAACTTCACCAATCTCGTACTCTTCTAGGACTAGGTTGGTATCACCCGAGGACAGTCGATCTTCTACACGTTCTTCCATAACTTGGAACACGTGGACAAATCTGTTATAATCGAATTATTCCCTCCACATGAGGGAATGTTGAGGTCATCATTACTTAGTTAAGATCATCCATGTGTCACTCTCATATTGGCTCGATGTTCATGCACATGCCCTTTGTATGCTTGAGGGGCATATGACACCCCCCAAGAACTATATATAGAGGTCATCTTCTACCTTGTAAAAAAATAAAAAATTAGAACCCTAGCTGAAACTCTGTCATTTTATAAAGTAGAGGGAGAAAGCTTGAGAGATTGTATCCATGGTCATTAGTTCCTTCATTCAGTGATATTACTCACACACACTCATAGTGGACGTAGGCCAGATTGGCTGAACCACTTACATTCAATTGTTCATCCTCTTCTCCTCACATCAATCTCTTATATTTAGTATACTCTTGCACTGCCATTGTTTTCACTAGTTTGAGCTTACAAACACCTTGACCGGTGGTGTTATTTCCAGCATCATCATTTTGGCACCGTCTGTGGGAAGCGAGTAGTTGTCTCTTCCTTTTTTTTGCTTAAGCTCACCAGAGACTCTGGGGGTGAACCAGGCCTCACCCCTTGGATGGAGTTGTTTCACCATTGAAAGAGGGCCTTTAAGGTATTAAGATTATTTACACTACAAGCTCTTTAGTGTTAACACATGACGCTGGAATTACCGCCACCTCCTGGTGCTGGAGGGCCTAATTCCAACCAGGTACCGCCTCAGTTTGAAATGGCGAAAGTGGCAGCAGCCTTGAAGCCTTTGGCTGCAACGCAACAAGCAATGAAGGTGTAATTTGCACAACTCTATCAAAATATGATGACACCAATTGGGGTCTCACCGGAGATGACTACTCCGATGGCTGTTCAACCTCATCCAGATGCCAGGGGACCACCACAGGCACCGCGAAAAGACCAACCTACGCCTCAGCGAAGGAGGGACATTGCTAACCTTAGACTTTTGCATCTGGGGAGGTAAGGAAACCCTTGCCCTGAGGATAAGTATGATGATTTGGAGGCAGAAGATGCTCCAGAAGATTGTTGGGAGCCATATGAGGTTTCAAATAACACGGTACGTCCTATCGAGCTGAGCCAAGGTTGTGGAGGCATAAGAGGTGAAGAAGCCCAACAAAGAGGGTCAACTTTTGATCGATTAAGTAGAGGGCCGACCTTTGAGAGGCTCGACCAAGTAAATGACCTACGACAGAGGTTATCTAGATCGAGAAGTATAGTCGGCTCACAGAGGGACGATGGACAACATCGGCCTCATCAAGGCCAACCTAACACGGGATGAGGTATGGACCATGAAGAGGTCAATAGCCGATGTTGTGCTGTGGTTGGGGAACCCTCAGTCCACCCCTTGGAGGTGGCTGGGGACAACCTCGCCTAAGCCGACATTGCAAGACCATGGAATGGATCCATCCAACATCTTGAGGACAAGATAGGAGACATCATTAAAAGTTAGAACACACTGCAAATAAGTTTCTCTGAAGGCTCTCCGTTCGTGGCTAAGATAATGGGCTTCCCTACCCCTACCAAGTTTCAGCCTCGTACGGTGTCTCCCAAGTATGACGGTAGCACCAACCCTGTACATCATATTGAGATGTACCAGTCAGCGACGGACATTTACACAATACCAGATGAGATGAAATGTCGAGCTTTCTCTGGGGCTTTGACGGGAGAAGCACACATCTAGTTCACCTCTCTCCCGAAGAACTCAATAGAAAACTTTAAGAGTTTGGCTGAACAGTTCATTCACAACTTCTGTTTAGGGGTAAGACCTCAAAAGAAGACTACTCATATGTTGTACGTCAATCAAGGCAATAACGATAACCTAAGGGACTACATTACTTGATTCAACAAAGAAAAACTCATGGTTGAAGATTATGAAGAGAATATAGCCGTGACCGCCCTCATAGGAGGTCTTCATAAAGGGAAGTTGTTGTGGAAACTTGTGGAAGACCCTACCAAGTCCATGGTAGAACTTTTAGCAACTGCGGCAGGGTCACGAATGCTAAAGAGGCCATGGCTACAAAATAAGAGGATGAGAATGGCGATAGCAGCGGGAAGTCCCAAAGAAAGAAGGATGGAAAGAAGAGGTTAATCGACGATAAGTTCGCATGCTACACCCCTCTAACTGTGAGCTGCGAACACATACTGAATGAGATCAAGAATGACTGATCACTAAGATGGCCAGAGAAGCTGAAGGATCCTCCACATAAGAGGAAGAAGAACTTGTGGTGCGAGTTCTACCAAAACCTTGGCCATGTTATAGATAAGTTCTTTGCCTTAAAAGATGAGATCGAGAAGATGTTGAAATGAGGAAAGTTGAGGAAGTATGTTGATGGAAAGGCTCCTAAAAGGGGAAGAGATGACCCTAGAAACAAGAGAAATGATAGATGTCATGATGATACTCCAGCAGGGAGAGACGATGACTCAGAGGGTGATGATGAGAACGATCCGAACCTCCCACCAAAAGATGACAATGCCCCGATAAAGAGGGTCGGTATGATCTCCTTTGGTGTTAACACCATATGAGGAGGACTTGCAGGGGGCGGATCTGAAGTGGCTGATAAAAAATATCATATGGCAGAAGACAAGTTAGTAGCCAAGCCATAAGTGGTAAATCTGACGTCTTTCAAAACCATGTAGAAGAGAAAGAAGGTGGATATGGACAATCTTATAGTTGGGTTCTCCCGACTCGACTTCAAAGGCATCCTAGCTCCGCATGATGACCCTTTAGTGATCACAACAAGGGTATATGGGTGCGAGGTGCAGAGAATCCTCGAAGATGGAGGAAGTTAAACATATGTGATTTTCTGTCCCTGCTTCAAAAGCCATGGCCTTAGTAGAGCTAGGATAGTACCTTATCATCATCCGTCAATGGGCTTCAATGGTGAAAAGGTCCACCCGTTGGGCAGGTATGAGATGGACCTGCGAATGGGCGATGAGTGGCCTAAGAGGTTGACTCAGAAGATCAATTTTTTTGTTATGCATGAAAATGTCTTCTCGGCCTATAACCTCGTCATAGGAAGAGTGTACCTTAAGGAGTTTGAGGTCGTGCCGTCGACGGTCGACCAGATATTAAAATTCCCGACCCCCTATGGGGTAGGGGAAGTGCGAGGTAACCAGACCATAGCAAGGGAATGCTACTTTAACTCAGCCGAAGAGAGAGAGAGGCCCATAAGAGAGAAACTACCACACTTGACCCGAGCGATAAAATGAAGTTTAAGAAAGGAGAGGTCGCGGAAGAGGTAGAATCCATCGTCCTCAATGAGGACGAACTGGAAAAAACTGTCTAGGTCGGCAAAGCCTTAAAAGTGGAGATCAAGGAAGAGTTGATAAGTTTCTTGAAGAAGAGGCAGAGTGTCTTCGCTTGGAGCCACGCGGACATGCCTGGCATCGACCCTGAGGTTATGTGCCATAAACTCAACGTGACTAAGGATGCTAAGCCAATCAAACAGAGATGAATAGTTTACTCTAGGGAGAAGTACAACATCATCCGGGAAGAAGTCAAAAATTTGGAATAGGCCAAGTTTGTAAGGGAAGTCATATATCCGGAGTGGTTGTTAAACACAATCATAGTTCCCAAAGCCAGTGGGAAATGGAGGATGTGCGTAGACTTCACCGACCTGAACAAGTCTTGCCCAAAAGACAGTTATCCCTTACCTCGGATCAACCTGATGGTAGATGCCACTGCAGGTTATGAGATTATGAGCTTCATGGACACGTATTCAGGCTACAACCATATCTTCATGGATGCTGAAGACTCAGAGAAGACAACCTTCATCACGAACAAAGGGATATATTGCTACAAGGTTATGCCCTTTCAGCTTGAAAAATGCGGGAGTGACGTACCAACGTCTTGTTAATAAGATGTTTGAAAATCAAATAGGTAAGACTATGGAGGTGTACGTAGACGATATGTTAACGAAGAGCTTAAAGGCCTGCACTCATGTGGCAGACCTCGAAAAGACCTTCAATACTAAGGACTTGTACAGAATGAAACTCAATCCCGCGAAATGTGTCTTCGAGGTAGGAGCTGGGAAATTTCTTGGATTCATTATCAATTAGATAGTAATAGAGGCGAACCCTAAGAAAATCAAGGATTTGCTCGACATGAAGACGCCAAGGAGTATCTAAGATATTCAGAGGCTCACTGGAAGAGTAGTTGCACTCAACAGATTTGTTTCTAGAGCGACGGACAAGTGTCTTCCGTTCTTTAAGGTGCTTAGAAAGGCCTTCGAGTAGGATAAAGAGTGTGGCGAGGATTTTAACCATCTCAAGTCCTACCTCGGGTCTCCCTTGCTCTTATCTCGGCCCATAGTAGGAGAGAAGTTATATGTTTATTTAGTAGTCTCTGAATTAGCTATAAGTGCAGCCATAGTACGGGAAGACGTTGGGGTCCAAAGGCATGTATACTTAAATAGTAAGGCCCTTCAAGGGTCCGAACACAATTATCCTCGGACGGAAAAATTATCCTACACCTTGATACATGCTTCTAGGAAGATGAAGCCCTACTTTCAAGGCCATTCTACGATCATCCTCACTAACTCCCCACTAAGACAAGTCATCCATAAACTCGAGAAATTGAGTAGATTGATGACATAGGCCATTGAGTTGGGGGATTATGACCTTACTTATTGACCTAGGGTGGACATTAAAGGGCAGGAACTTACAGATTTTGTTGCTGAGTTCACATGGGAAGAGACAGAGGTCGAGAATAACCTAGAGGCTACAGAGGGAGCAAACAACAACGTCTTGCAAAACCTGGAAGAGATTGTATCCGAGGAATCCAAAAATAGAGTAGCCGAGAATAAGGAAGACCAATACCTCTTCAAGTAGGGAATCATGTTAGAAGGGGGCTTCTCATCAGATAAAGACATTTGGAACCTCTTTGTTGACGGGTCTTCTTACGAAAGTGGAAGCGGTGCGGGGATGATACTCTCACCCGGGATGGTACCAACATTGAATATGCCCTAAGGTTTAACTTGAAGTCATCAAACAAAGAGTCAAAATACAAGGCCATGATAGCATCCCTCTCCTTGGATAAAACCCTTAGGATAAGACGGCTCCTTCTTTATAGTGACTCAAGGTTAGTTGTTAACCAAGTGTTGGGGGTTTATGAGGCCTAGGATAAAAGGATGGACAAATACCTGAAGAGGTTAAGAGTGATATTAGAAGTTTTTAAAGAGGTAAAGATGAAGAAAATACCTCGTCAAAACAACAGTCACGCAGACGCATTAGCAAGGTTGGCTTCAGTAACCAGGACAGACGTCAGAAGGACAATTCGAGTCGAGATCCTGCCCAAGGCGACCATTGAAGAAGAAGATGTTAGTAACCCTTGCCTTAATTTGAACTTAGAGGACTCATGGATGTATCCCCTTATCAGATATATCAGAGAGGGAGAAATGCCAGAATCAAAGCTAGAGAGGAGGAATCTAAGGTACAGAGCTGCAAAGTTCTCAATAGTAGGAGACATCCTATATAAGAAAGGATTTCTATTACCTCTAGTCATATGTGTTCATCCCAAAGAAGTTCCTCGCATCTTAAAGGAGGTGCATGAGGGTTCTTGCTCCAGTCACATAGGAGGAAGACCTTTAGCAAAGCGGATTATCATGCAGGGATACTGGTGGCCGACCTTGGCTAAGGATGCTGCAGCCTATGTGAAGAGGTGTGATAAATGCCAAAGATTCTCCATTATCCCCCCATCAACCTCATCATCCTATGACATTAATAAGTTTTCCTTGCACGTTTGCAGTATGGGGAATCGACTTGGTGGGGCCCTTACCAAGAGCAGCGGGCAACTATAGGTTCTTGATAGTTGCCATTGACTACTTCTCCAAATGGGTAAAGGCCGAGCCGATGATCATAATTACAGAGCAGAAGACCTTCCAATTTATTTGGAAGAACATCATATGCAGACATGGTCTCCCAAACACCCTCATCTCGGACAATGGCACCCAGTTCAAGAATTTTTCCTTAGAAAAATATTGCGAAAGAGTTGGGATAAAGCAATTTTCTCTTCTCCCGGCCGACCTCAGGCAAACGGTCAGACCAAAGTCACCAACATAACTATCCTTGATGAGATTAAGAAGAGATTAAGAAGAGATTAGAAGAAGCTAAGGGAAGATGGACTCAAGAGGTTTATGTTGTGTTATGTGCTTATAGAACAACTGCAAGGACACAACCGGGGGAAACCCCATTTATGTTAGCACATAGCTCAGAAGTTGTCATACCAACCGAGGTAGGGCTCCTAACTCTCAGGGTTCAGACCTATGACCATGAGAAGAATGGGGAAGAGAGAAGACTTGACCTAGATTTGATTGAAGAAAAAATGGAAGACGCAGAGATCAGACAAGCATCCTACCAATAGAGAACAACTAAGTTTTACAATCAAAGGGTGAAATCAAGACCCATAGTCGTGGGAGATCTGGTGTTAAAGAAGACGTTGCAGAAACCAAACAAACTTCACCCAAACTGGCATGGTCCTTACAAAGTGATTGAGGAGGTTGTACCCGGGACCTATAAGATAGAAAATCTTGAAGGGGAACCTTTCTCTAATCCCTGGAATGCTGATCAACTAAAAAAGTATTACATATGATGTTGCAAGATTGTCTATGAAAATGTGTCATCTTATGAAAAGATTATTAATGAGAAAATCAGTTTCCGTGTCAACTCTTGGTTTATTACTCTCTAATGGTATAATTTATGAGGATAACATCTTAGTTGATGACCTCAGACCTAAAACATCATAATTTAGTGACAATGTCTGAGGTGAACATCATACTTGGATGACCTCAGTCCCTAAGCATCATTTGTTTGGTGAATATTTTATGAGGGTAACATCTTATTGGATGACCTCATACCCTAAACATCATTAATTTGATGAATATTTTATGGGGGTAACATCTTAATTGATAACCTCATACCTTAAACATCATAATTTGGTGACATGTTCTGAGGTGAACATCATACTTGAATGACTTCAGTCCCTAGACATCATTTATTTGGTGAATATTTTATAAGGGTAACATCCTAGTTGATAACCTCAGACCTTAAACATCATAATTTGGTGACAAGGTGTGAGGTGAACTTCATATTTGGATGACCTCAGTCCTTAGGCATCATTTGTTTGGTGAATATTTTATGAGGGTAAATTCTTAGTTGATGGCCTCAGACCTTAAACATCATTAATTTGGTGAATATTTTATGGGGGTAACATCTTAATTAATGACCTTAGACCTTAAAAATCATAATTTGGTGACAAGGTCTGAGGTGAACATCATACTTGGATGACCTCAGTCCCTAGACATCATTTGTTTAGTGAATATTTTATGAGGGTAACATCTTAGTTGATGACCTCAGACATCATTATATGGAGGCTTCAGGCCTTAACACAAACACATTGCATGACATAGAAAACCATTCCAAGAACATTCAGCAACTAAAGAAATAAAGCCCTCTTCAGAGGTTGGTATGACATAAATATAAGAATCACAAGCCATAAGGTAACATAATTTGTCATCAGAGGTTACAGATTGAATCAAAAATTAAAAATTACAAAAGCTTCCCAAAGTTGATTAAAGTGTCTGCAGTCTCAGGGTTAGTTTCCATGCCCCCATCTCCATGGCCGAGGTTGGTCACCTCTGCCCCATCATCCTGAGGACCAACATCTTCAGTCCTGGTATCGTTTTGAGGTGCAGTCTCGGTAGGTGTGGCGCCACCCTCCTCCTCGGCCTCTTGTAAGGCCTGAGCAAACTGAGGATCGACGTAACCCAGACCAATGAATTCATAGGTTACCAGGCTCTCTGATTCTTTCTACTTCATGGAAACCCATTTGCCAGTGGCCTTAACACCCCTTTCGAGGTACTCGAAGCCGAAGCTGACAAATTCATCATAGACCTTATAGTCCTTGAAGATATTCTCAGAGGCATTATCAAAGGTAGCCTTCACAGCAACGTCGACCTTGTGTTAAAGAGAATCAGCCTGAGTCTTCAGGGCAGACCTATGATCCTTTTTCAGCTTATCATTTCCTTTTCCAGCCGTTTCACGCAAGCTTCAGACTTCTCCAAGGAAGCCTTTAGATGCTCCACTTCAGCATTTAAAATAGCCTCGATCTTTTCGGCCTCATTTCCCTTCTCAATCATAGGAAGTTTCCTCAGGGCCCAGTCAATAAAATGGTGCATGGTGAGGAGACCCTGTAGAACATGTGCATAGATATCAGTTCAAGATTTGGTATAATTTAAAGACGAGGTTACACTTGTTCGAATAAAAGAAATGTCTTACTTGAATAGATCGATGAAGAGAGAACTCGACCAGTAGAGGACTGTCCAGAGAACGACAGAAGCCTTTGTCAGAGCCGATCATGGCCGAGCCGATGGAATCCAGGGCCTTCAAACTTTGGCCGATAACACTTTCATCGATCTTCAGTTGCTCCAGACGAGAAACTAATGCATCCTCAGAAGAAATGGGGATGGCACAATCCCCTTGTCAAGATTTCTTCTTCTGCCTCTGATCCTCAGGGGCAGGGTCGACAGGTTTCCTCTTCTTGGAGGCCTCAGCCCTCGAAGTAGTTGGAGGGGGAGGAGGCACATTTAGACCTGCTTTCTTTACAAGTTTTTTGAGATTAGGGGCTGCCATCTCCCAGAGGCCGTCGGAAATCCCTTTTGGGCGCTCTACGAATAGAAAGGTCTAAGTTAAAAAATCAGAGACATCACAAATTTAGAGGTATAACTTATAAAAATAATAAAAAAACTTACGGAGCTCGGTCAGAGGACTCCCCCTAAGGCCAGTTTCAGAGAGATAGTAGGGGGTCATCAAATGCTCGTACTTGACTAGCAGACCATGCTCCCCCTGATCTTGAAGGTCTTCGACCTTCTGAAGATTATTTTGGCTTAGCCCGGGGTCGGCCCTAGCAGACAATGTCACCTTTCCCCATCTCAGGGATATTCTTAGCTCTAAGGATGAGGAGGGGGCACAGGGACCAAACTCCCATGGCCCTGACTTGAAGAAGTATTATGATTTTCAATTATGGTTCGATGTTTGGGTAACTAGCAACATCTTCTTATTGGACTTCCGGGCTAAAAAGTGGCAGTAGCTCGGATGATTCCTGGTAGAGGAGGGGACATAACACCCTGTGAAGACCTGGACGGGGAGGTCTGAATGATGAACTGCCCTCCACAAGACTATAGCTCAAATTATCACCCTCCAGGCATTGGGTGATAACTAGAGAGGAGCCAAGTTGATGTAGGATAATATAGCCCTAATTATTGGATGAATGGGATGACAAAACCCTAACTTAAACACCTGCTCATATAAGCATATCTCACCATCTCGATCATCGAAGGCCCTCTCATCCCTCAGAGGTCTCCTAAGTTTTATGGAGGGACTTATAGAGTACAGATGTTTGAAGGCTAAAAGGTCGATCTCGCTGATAGTGCTCTCTATATCGACCACTTCAGAGGTGTCAACATCACTTTCTTATAGAGTACATATGTTTGAGCAGATGAGGGAACACCACCACGAAACCTCTGAGCAAATTCAGCTCCTGTGGCGGTCGACAGGGGAATGGTGTGAAGGATTGGGGGAACATCCACGCTAGGCCCTATAATTTCAATGTCGAAGGAAGAGTGCGAGGTGCTAGAACTCTTATGAGAAGAGGCACGGCTGGAAACCTCGGCTTGATTAGGGGCTTGGTCCATCCGAAAGGAGTAGTCCGTGGCCTCTTGGAAAGAATCCATCGACATAAGGTCTGAGGTCGATGACTCAGACTCAGACATCGTAATGGGTTCTTTTGGGACCCCTGCAGACGCAGATGGCTCATGATATATCACCTTCAGAGGGGGTTGGAATATAGTCCTGACAGGGAATGCCTCTTCCCTACGAGCTTCCTCTTAGGTGAAAAATGCCGCTAATGCCGTTTAACACAAGGTTAAACTGTATAAGCAACTCCAAATGTTTGTTGGAGAAACCCTTTTCTTTCGGAAATAAAAATTATAAACAAGATGTGTTTACAAAGAAACTTATGTACGAGAGTAATTAAGATTGTGTAATCAGTTTTTAAAACTAAGGCAGTTTCAAAAATTCGGCACACTTAGAGAATGAGGTGAGTAGATGAAGATAATCAACACAATGATTTTAACGTGGTAAAACCTCTCCCAATAGAGGAAACATCCACGGTGACTTCTAAGCCACAAAAACAAAAATCCACTAATAACAAAAATCAGTTACAAACAATACAACATTCAAGCACACAAATCAACCTATTCTAAGTTTAGGAATATACCCCCTTGGTTCCTTCTAACTTCTGATAGATCTGATTTGTTGATGATGTTCTCCAGTTTGCTAATTTCTTTTGCTTTAGCTTCTTTACGTCGACTCAATGATTTCAGATCTTAAACACAACACTTCCAGTGTAGTAGTGTGTTAAGTGTTGTGAAGTGATTCCTATACACATGCATGAACTCACACACACTTAGATTTACAAACAGTACTATAAAAATTACATATACAGTCTATATGCAGTGATTTTAATTTATTTCTTTCTCACATAACTCAAATCCTTTTGACCTTTAAAGATAACCCAGATTCCACGGAGATCTTGCTTCAAAAATCGGACAAGACCTTAATCAATCTCTTTTGAAAACATTTATGAGATTGAAAACCCTCCAAGTGTGAATCCAACTAGGTCAGAATCAAGTTTCGTAAGAAAAGAAACCAGAAAACATTTTAAAAACCAAATCAGTAAGATTTTCTTAAATCAAGTATAAAAAATGCAGATCTAGTGAAAATGTAACATATAGTATGTAGATCTAACGTTTCTATGAAAAAGAAACTAGATCTTCACACAAATGTTTAAGTTGTGTACAAGATCTAAAGATCAAGAGGTTACAGCAACGATATGAACAAACCACTCCCTCTCACTCTCTCT
The DNA here is from genome assembly GCA_949130495.1 of Sambucus nigra. NCBI lineage: Eukaryota > Viridiplantae > Streptophyta > Magnoliopsida > Dipsacales > Adoxaceae > Sambucus > Sambucus nigra. The sequence continues at coordinate 509,273,697 of OX422215.1, forward strand.
CAAACACTCAGGTTGTGTTTGGGTTTGAATATGCGAAGGTTTGTTTCAGAGAAGGTGAACTGTTTAGGGTTAGGGTTAGGGTTTGGCTAACAGGTTTTTCTTTCTCTCTCTTCTCTCTTTTCTTTTCTCTCTTCTCTCTCACTTCTCTCTTCTCTCTTATTTTTTCTCTCAGAAAGACGAATGACAAAAAAATTCTCTAAGGCTGAGAAGTGAAGGGTATATATAGTGCCTGGGGAAGGTTCTGGATGATCGAGGCAAATCAATGGCTGTGATGAAGTCTTGCAAGGTTTGACTTGATCCTATGGTTATAAAATAGCGGTGGATTAAGATGGTTCTGATTGGTTCAAAAGGTTTGCACTGGGATTAACTAAGAACGCATGCAGACCCTTGATAAGGAAAGATCCAACGATCACCAATGCAACTGGCTATCCTCTCACATAACAAACACAAACTAACGCACCAAAAGGATGACAAGTGTTGGTTGGTAAGAGGCTCTCACACGCGCGTCAAACTAATTACAAAACATCACCCTGAAGTCTCTAGCGCTTTGAGATCATACCCAACCAAACATTTCAGTGAAAAATGAAGTTGCCAAAATAGTATATAAACCCCACAAATTTTATAAACCAATTTTATTAATAAAAACATTTATTCAAAAATGTTTAAAAAAAAGTTTAAAAAGGTTTAAAATTATTTAAAAATTCCCAAAAAATTATTAAAGCACCAATTAAAGGGGAATTAAACACACACTCAATTTAAGGCAATATTAACACATGTATGCACTTCTAATTGTGTGTTGTGTGATTCATTTTGTACCATCATTGTTCTTTGAAGAGGATTAGAGAGTTAGGTTCTGAGGCTTTTTGGTTTCTAGGATGGACTACCAATTTTGTCAATATTTCCAAATTAGTTGAGCACTTATACAATGTAGACTTAAGCAAGTCAAAGGTATAAGGTGCTTCAATCTCCCCCTTTGGAAATATGAGACAAAATCTCCTTTGAGTTAACTTAAAACTCGTAGGGACCAAAAAAATAAAACCTAGTCCTATACAAAAGATACTATCTACCCATTTCCTAGAAAGTCAAAAATTACATAACTCAACTATTTACAAACTTTTACACTAGAAGCGGTAGATAATCAGTAGAACAGATTCCTGAAAATATACACACTAAGATCAAGAAGTTTAGATGAAATGTGAACAAAAATGAACTCATAAAACTCAAATTTCTCCCCCATTTTGTCTCAAATGGACAAAGGGTAAAACTTAAGGTTTTAAGAGTTTAATCAGCGCATACCATGCCTATAGAATTTCGCAAATACAGAAGTCTGTTATAGTCTAAAGGTTTAGTGAACATGTCTGCAAGTTGCAGATCAGTAGGCAAGTAATGAATTTCTAATTCCTTAGTTTCAATAAGTTCGCGAATAAAATGATGCCTTATTTTAATATGTTTAGTTCGCGAGTGTTGAACCGGGTTTTTAGATATGTTAATGGCGCTTTGATTGTCACAATACAATTGTAATTGTTCTTCTTTAATCCCATAATCAGTTAACATCTGTTTGATCCATAACAATTGAGCACAACAACTTCCTGCTGCTATATATTTGGACTCAGCCGTAGATAATGATGTGCAATTCTGTTTTTTGCTACTCCAACCAACTAAATTATTGCCGACATAATAACAGGCACCTGATGCACTTTTACTATCATCAGTACAACCGGCCCAGTCAGCATCAGTATACCCTATGATGGTGCTACAGGTATCCTTAGTGTACCTAAGTCCAAGGTTAAGAGTGCCTTTTATGTACTTTATTATACGTTTTACACTCAATAAATGGCTCTCTTTAGGGTTATTCTGGTAACGAGTGCACAGACATACATCATACATTATGTCTGGTCGTGAGGCAGTTAGGTAGAGTAGGCTACCAATCATACTACGATAGAGTGTGGAATCAACTGACTTACCAGTTTCATCTTTACATAATTTAACAGTAGTACTCATAGGCGTTTTGGAAACTTTAGCATTTTCTAAGCCAAATTTCTTAACAAGGTCTAAGGCATACTTGGTTTGAGATACAAAAAGACCATCAGAATTCTGTTTCACTTGAAATCCTAAGAAAAGTTGTAGCTCCCCCATAAGGGACATGTGGAATTCCTTATGCATACTAGCAGAAAAGGATTTAACTTCAGAGTTTGAAGTTGACCCGAAAATGATGTCGTCTACATAGACTTGGGCTATAATAATGTTTTTGTCAAAATGTTTGACAAAGAGAGTCTGGTCATTTCCTCCTCTCTTAAAACCCTTATCCAACAAAAAGTTGGAAAGGCGTTCATACCAAGCTCTAGGAGCTTGTTTTAAGCCATACAAAGCCTTTTTCAGACGAAAGACATGGTTAGGGTATTTAGGATCAATGAAACCTTTGGGTTGTTCTACATATGTTTCTTCGGATAGAATTCCATTTAGGAAAGCAGATTTGACATCCATTTGATAAAGTGTGAATTTTAAGTAACACGCTATGGCGAAAAGAAGTCGAACATATTCAAGACGAGTGACAGGGGCAAAAGTCTCGCTGAAATCTATCCCTTCTATTTGAGAGTAGCCTTGAGCAACTAGTCTAGCTTTGTTTCTAAGGATTACCCCATTTTCATCAGATTTGTTCTTGAAAATCCAACGTGTTCCAATAACATTTTTATTTTGAGGCCGAGGTACAAGATACCAGACATCGTGAATGACAAATTGTAAAAGTTCTTCCTGCATAGCAGAAATCCAGTGTGTGTCATTCAATGCTTCATTAACATTTTTCGGTTCCACAAGGGGGACGAAACATGCGTAATTAACATAATTTCTTAACTGGGATCTAGTACAAACTGGTTCATTAGGATTACCGACCACGTTGTCAATGGGATGATCTTTAGATACCCAGCCAGGTACTTCTGGACTCTCAATAGGTAATGAGTCATCTATTTCTGGTGAATCAGTTTTGAAATCATTTTCAGATTCAACCACAATAGGTGATTCAGATATCTTATTTTCGACAATAGTGTCACTTACAATTACATTTATCGATTCCATAAGAGCCTTAGTACGAAGATTGTATATTCGATAAGCACGACTGTTTGGAGAGTATCCTAAGAAGATGGCTTTATCACCACGAGTTTCAAATTTAGACAGATGTTCTCTATCTTTACAGACATAACACTGACTTCCAAAGGTTCTTAGGTATTTCAGATTAGGCTTCTTACCGTACCACAACTCATAAGGGGTTTGTTTAGAGTTTTTCCTAAGATAGACCCTATTAGTGATGTGACAGGCAGTTCTAATGGATTCTACCCAAAAGTATTTAGGTAGGGATTTGGCATGCAACATGACACGTGCCATCTCTTGAAGAGTTCGGTTTTTCCTTTCAGCAATGCCATTCTGCTAAGGAGTTTTAGGTGCACTAAATTCATGTTTGTAACCGTTGTAGTCACAATATTCAACTATTCCCGTGTCTATGAACTCTCCCCCTCTATCACTACGAATGCGATTGACTTGTGTGTCCTTCTCATTTTCAATTCTTAATAGAATTTTCAAAAAATTCTGAAACGTGTCAGATTTATGTTTTAAGAAAGCAACCCAAGTGAATCGTGTGAAATCATCATCCATGACAAGGATATAACTGTGTCCACAAAGACTAACAGTTCTAGAGGGACCAATGAGGTCCATATGGATGAGATCTAAAGGTCTAGAGGTGAGGATGTCTTTAACCTTTTTATGCGAAGTCTTAACTATTTTTCCTTCCTTGCAATGACCACAGACAACACTAGAAATAGGTTTAATTTTAGGAATACCTCTAACAATCTCTTGACTAGACAATCTACCAAGGATATCATAACTTAAGTGACCCATACGATTATGCCAGATTTCATTGTCATCCATTCTGACAATGTTACAGGTTTCAGAACTAGTCTTGACAGTATAACAATTGTCAGGGGTTCTAAATCCTGTAATAATGCATTCACCTTTATCATTTAGAATTTTACAATTGTTCTTTGTAAAGGTGACAGTATGGTCAGAGTCAAAAAATTGTGATATACTTAGGAGGTTGGCTTTAAGGCCTTTAACTAACAGAACATTTTCAAGAACAGGCATTCCATCTTCTTTTAGGGTTCCTTTACCTATGATCTGAGATGAAACACCATCACCAAAAACTACTTTCCCACCAGCAAATCTGGTTTTGTTTAAAAGTTTGGTTTCATCTCCTGTCATATGTTTGGAGCATCCTGAATCTAAATACCAACCAGATGAAGTGTGTTCAGCTTTTAAAGCAGTGATGACAATGTTACACTTCATTTGGGGTAAAAGATCCTCTTTTCTAACCCAAATAGCTCTAGTTTTAATTTTGCGCAAGTTTGCCCTCATTTGATAAAATTTTTGAGACACAGTTTTTTGTCGAAAAACATTTGGAGCAGCAAACTGATTGTTTTGAAAAAGTTGAGCTTTTGGTTTAGGAAAGTTTCTGGGAGCCTTTCTCTTAAATGAACTCTTAGTTTTGGTCTTTCTATTTCTGTAGTTAGAGTTCTTATCAGGTTGTCTTGGAAGGACATAATTGTTATGACTTTGCCTAGAATAGTTAAAGTTCTTGTAGACAGAAGTGTTGTAAATGGGGGTATTTAGATGCCTAGCATAACAACCTTCAAAGGAATGACCATAAATGTCACAGTAGGAGCAATATTGATTGCTTGAGGGATGAATTTCCTTAGGAAAACTTCTAAAGATAGGTTTGACAGCATTCTGTTCAGAAGTGTTCTTCCTAGGAGGTATGGTCTTATAGGTAGAATCAGCCTTTCTGATCAAAGGACAGACGTATTTAGTCTTAAGTGCAGTGTCAGCCTTAGAAGTACTAGACTCTCCAATGTATTTCTGTTGTTGCTTTTGATCAAATTCATTTTTAATCAAATGAAAGTCTGGACATGTTTCAATTGATCTTTTTCCCCCAGACACAAACTTAATAGGTTCAAGTTTAGTAGTTTGTGGTTTGTTCTTAGGGCAAAATCCAATACCGGTTCTATCATCAGAATTGGTCTTGGAGTCAACAAAAAAGTCAGTAAAGCAATTTGAATTGTTTTCAAACTTAGATAACTTTTTGAAAATAGTAGCTGTCTTTGTTTTTGCTTCCTCCAATTCTAATAATGTTCCCTTATATTTCATTTCCAGGATTTTATTAGTTTTAGTCAACTCTTTTAATTTTTGATCAAAAGTTTCAATTTCAGATTGATGAGTCAGACACTGGTTAGTGTACTCTTCAGCATTCAACTTTACAATAAGACTTAGATCATATAATTTCTTAGTCAGGTCTCTAACAGTCTTCTCCAATCTAGTGCCTTTTTTAAGAGTTTTAGCATACAAGGTATGGATATCTGGGAGGCCATCTGTGTCTGAGTCGCTAAGTGAAGTGTGTGTAGTGACCCCTAACGATTCAGTTTTAGTACTCACGCACCCATTTGCATCGTCATTATCGAGATCACTTTGACTCACACACACGGAACTAGAACTAGCAACATTTTCAGACAATAAAGCATCTAGGCCAATCAAAGCAGTATTCAGACAAGCAGAAGTAGGAGCATCATTATCACACACATGAGTATCATCATTGTAAATGATCTTAGCATAAAAAGACATGCAAGGGTCAAGTACATTAGATGACTCAAGTTCCTCTTCATCAGAGTCACTTGAATCATTCCAAGTTTTACAGACATTGGCTCTATTGTGTGTGTTGGCTTTATTCAGATTAACTCTGCAGTCGTGTGCAATGTGACCTAGTTTCCCACGTCTAAAACATTCAATCTTTTTAAGGTCTCTAGTGGGTCTGGAATTGTTGTCCTTAGGATGTTTGTCAAGTACTCTCTCATGAGGTTTGGGATTAGACAGAGTAGGATAATTAGGCTTGCCTTGTTTAGTAGCCTGTTTGTTTCGAAATTTGACAATTTTCTTAAATTGTTTAGACATTAAGGCAATCTGATTATCTAGTTTGTCTATATCACACTCCTCATCAGAGTCAGAGTTGGTCAAATTGGACTCAAGTTTGGGTATCTTAGAGGCAAAACTCAAGTTAGAGTTAGGTTGTTTTCTTTGAGAATGATTCAATTGTTTCTTAAAGTCTAATTCCATTTCCACAGTCCTAAGTTTGCTACTGAGTAACTCAGGGGTAAGGTTTTGATCATTCATTTCCTCAACAGCATACCTCTTACTGTCAAACTTTTGAGGTTATGACCTTAGAATTTTAGAGACAATTTCATTTCTATCATAAGTAATACCATTAGCATGCAACTTAGTGACTATATCAGTTAAGTTCATGTAAAAATCATCAAAAGATTCAGAGTCAGACATGATTAAAGAGTTGCACTGCTGGATAAGCATTTGAGTTTTAGCAGCTTAAACTCTTGAGTCTCCTTCATGGGCAGTGATTAATGTGTCCCAAGCTTCCTTAGAAGTGGCACAAGATGAGATTCTCTTGAACTCATACTCATTAATGGACATACAAATGGCATTCTTGCCTTTATTGTTATTTCGAGAAACGGTTTTCTCTTCTTGGGTAAATTCATTTAAGATTTTCTTTACCCTCTCATCACTTCCTTCAGTGGCTGGTTTAGTAGGATAAGTGTATCCATTTTCGATAATGTCCCAGACATCATCTCCTAAAGTCCCTTGGATGAAGGCAACCATTCTTACTTTCCAGTAAGCAAAGTTGTTTCCATCAAAGAGTGGATGTCTGGACAGATTACCAAACCTTTCATTCTTCTCGTCCATAGTTAGGTTTTTCAGAAAACGATTTCAGAAACACAAGATCTTTGAAATAAAAAGTTAACAGGGCTCTGATACCAATTGAAAAACGTCGCTAATGCCGTTTAACACAAGGTTAAACTGTATAAGCAACTCCGAATGTTTGTTGGAGAAACCCTTTTCTTTTGGAAATAAAAATTATAAACAAGATGTGTTTACAAAGAAACTTATGTACGAGAGTAATTAAGATTGTGTAATTAGTTTTTAAAACTAATGCAGTTTCAAAAATTCAGCACACTTAGAGAATGAGGTGAGTAGATGAAGATAATCAACACAATGATTTTAACGTGGTAAAACCTCTCCCAACAGAGGAAACATCCACGGTGACTTCTAAGTCAAAAAAACAAAAATCCACTAATAACAAAAATCAGTTACAAACAATACAACATGCAAGCACACAAATCAACCTATTCTAAGTTTAGGAATATACCCCCTTGGTTCCTTCTAACTTCTGATAGATCTGATTTGTTGATGATGTTCTCCAGTTTGCTAACTTCCTTTGCTTTAGCTTCTTTACGTCGACTCAATGATTTTAGATCTTAAACACAACACTTCCGGTGTAGTAGTGTGTTAAGTGTTGTGAAGTGATTCCTATACACATGCATGAACTCACACACACTTAGATTTACAAACAGTCCTATAAAAATTACATATACAGTCTATATGCAGTGATTTTAATTTATTTCTTTCTCACATAACTCAAATCGTTTTGACCTTTAAAGATAACCCAGATTCCACGGAGATCTTGCTTCAAAAATCGGACAAGACCTTAATCAATCTCTTTTGAAAACATTTATGAGATTGAAAACCCTCCAAGTGTGAATCCAACTAGGTCAGAATCAAGTTTCGTAAGAAAAGAAACCAGAAAACATTTTAAAAACCAAATTAGTAAGATTTTCTTAAATCAAGTATAAAAAATGCAGATCTAGTGAAAATGTAACATATAGTATGTAGATCTAATGTTTCTATGAAAAAGAAACTAGATCTTCACACAAATGTTTAAGTTGTGTACAAGATCTAAAGATCAAGAGGTTACAACAACGATATGAACAAACCACTCCCTCTCTCTCTCTCTCTCTCAAACACTCAGGTTGTGTTTGGGTTTGAATATGCGAAGGTTTGTTTCAGAGAAGGTGAACTGTTTAGGGTTAGGGTTAGGGTTTGGCTAACAGGTTTTTCTTTCTCTCTCTTCTCTCTTTTCTTTTCTCTCTTCTCTCTCACTTCTCTCTTCTCTCTTATTTTTTCTCTCAGAAATACGAATGACAAAAAAATTCTCTAAGGCTGAGAAGTGAAGGGTATATATAGTGCCTGGGGAAGGTTCTGGATGATCGAGGCAAATCAATGGCTGTGATGAAGTCTTGCAAGGTTTGACTTGATCCTATGGTTATAAAACAACGGTGGATTAAGATGGTTCTGATTGGTTCAAAAGGTTTGCACTGGGATTAACTAAGAACGCATACAAACCCTTTATAAGGAAAGATCCAACGATCACCAATGCAACTGGCTATCCTCTCACATAACAAACACAAACTAACGCACCAAAAGGATGACAAGTGTTGGCTGGTAAGAGGCTCTCACACGCGCGTCAAACTAATTACAAAACATCACCCTGAAGTCTCTAGCGCTTTGAGATCGTACCCAACCAAACATTTCAGTGAAAAATGAAGTTTCCAAAATAGTATATAAACCCCACAAATTTTATAAACCAATTTTATTAATAAAAACATTTATTCAAAAATGTTTAAAAAAGGTTTAAAATTATTTAAAAATTCCCAAAAAATTATTAAAGCACCAATTAAAGGGGAATTAAACACACACTCAATTTAAGGCAATATTAACACATGTATGCACTTCTAATTGTGTGTTGTGTGATTCATTTTGTACCATCATTGATCTTTGAAGAGGATTAGAGAGTTAGGTTCTGAGGCTTTTTGATTTCTAGGATGGACTACCAATTTTGTCAATATTTCCAAATTAGTTGAGCACTTATACAATGTAGACTTAAGCAAGTCAAAGGTATAAGGTGCTTCATTAGGCTCGTTCTACTTGCCTAATTTTATCCAAGGTTTTCTCCCTAAGAGAGGGGAATTCCTCTAAGAGTTGATAAAGGGGCCTGAGCATATGAGTCAGACCCTACACTTGGGACTCTAAATCCTAAATAAATAGGATTGGCAATGTGACTAAGGATCAAACTGGGATTTTAAAATAATAACAATGAAGAAAATACAAGAACAGTTACTTGAAAACTCAAGAAACTCCGTGGAAAAATAAAACAGTCATTCGAAAAATTGATAACTCTGGCCGGAAATTGAAGAGGCAAGAATAAAAGGAGGTAAAAATGACAGAGTAAGGTGGAGAAGATACTTGAAGACTTGTGAAATGAAGAAGATGTGAAGAAACATAGAGATCCCCGAGAACTTAGCAGCCAAGGCCTGGTGGGAAAGAGACAGTTGCAGAGATAACCAAGGCGGGAAGAAGAGAAATGAAGAAGAAAGAGAAACAAATGAGGTTTAAACCTTTAAATAAGTTGGCACAACTCCCAAGGCGCATAATTGCCTTGGGAACCAAAAAGACTACAATCATTGCACTTGCCAAGCACATTACCACATTCAGAAGCTGACACTGATCAAGAAAATATTAGCACCTAATAAAATCCAACCTCGGACATGCATACCCCTTAGGCACCTGATCACGCAGGTAACTAAGGGCTAGGGGTGATTTATATGCCCTATATGTACCCAAAAGCTCAAAGACACCAACCTTAGCCACGGAGATGGCTGAGGTTTGAAGGGACCCAGATTGGCGATCAGCAGTGTTGCCCTAAGCAAGGTAGGCCATGGCCGACGTTACTAGTTGCCTCACAGCCAAGCAACAACTGAGGTCCTCATGGTCCATACAGATAGTAACCCATCAGGACAGCCGTAGCCTACATCATACATCCACCTCGGCTGAGTGTAAGTCGAGGAGGCAGAGACCACACAATTATCATAATCAGCCTCGATCGGGAATCAGCCGACATTCCCGCTACTCCACCATCACCTCGGACCAGACCGACATTACAACTCCACCTTACTTACCTCGACTCTCCTACTGAGCCAAGATCATCATGGATAATCTCTAATTGAGAAGTTATCGAACTTCACCAACCTCATACTCTTCTAGGCCGAGGTTAGTATCACCCGTCCACAACCGAGCTTCTACACGTTCCTGCATAACTTGGAACACGTGGACAAATCTATTATAATCGAATTGTTCCCTCCACATGAGGGAATATTGAGTTCATTATTACTTAGTTAAGATCAGCCAGGTGTCACTCTTATATTGTCTCGATGTTCATGCACCTTCCCATTGTATGCTTGAGGGGCATATGACACCCCCTAAACACTATATATAGAGATCATCTTCTACCTTGTAAAAAAATCAAAAATTAGAGCCCTCATTAAAACTCTGTCATTTTATACAGTAGAGAGAGAAAGCTTGAGAGATTGTATCCATGGCCATTAGTGCCTTGATTCAGTGATATTACTCACACACACTCACAGTGGACGTAGGCCAGATTGGCTGAACCACTTACATTCAATTGTTCATCCTCTTCTCCTCACCTCAATCTCTTATATTTAGTATACTCTTGTGCTTCTATTGTTATCACTAGTTTGAGCTTACAAACACCTTGATTGGTGGTGCTATTTCCAACATCATCAACCATAGGTCACTATTTCTCTCACATAAAACATTTTCCCCTTACTCTCGTTGGAATGACTAGAATCACTGTCGAGGTGTCCATGTTTAATAGCTTCCTTATCGATGTGAGGTGCACTTGGTGTACTAACATGACTATCCATGAATGCCATTAAGATACAACCATGCGCTAATTCATCCCCCAAACTCATCGAATCGACCTCGCTACCGTTAAGTGTGACGTTTAAGGAAAATTTTCCTTTCCCTTATCTTTTTAACCTCATCGAACCCTCAAACTCATAAAATATCTCATAGTCTTTCCTCAGGATATCATTCTTTTCCTTTCGAAAACTTTTCTTCACCGAGATATATATCTTTATCTTTCTCAACACTTTTCATTTTTTGGAAGTATATTTATTTTTAAGTTTTGGAAACTTTTTTAAATTTTTTTAAAAAAAGGGATATATCGTCTAAATCAAAATCGTATTCGAAATCTAACGACACTTCATCTTTCCTTTTCGATTGGGATATTATTACAATTATCTTTTATTTAGGCTTTAAAATTTTAGGAAATATATTTATCTCATAGATATGAATCCTGCAAGTTCATTTGACCAAAGAGTACCTAGGATTCCTCAATTTAACACAGAAACCTTAGTAATAAATCGGGCAGACAACAATCTCAAAATTTTCTTAACGACATGCATCTCAAGAATTCTCTAACCTAAATTGAAACTCGAGTTTACTATATCAGACGATCATGTTTAAAACTTGTCAAATGATTCAGTTCAAGCATAATGATAGTTTCAAATTATGTGGTGAGATTTTGTAGCTTTAAAGCTTTCATAGTGTTAGTACCCTCACGAGTGAGATGGAGGGTATCCTAAGCTTTTTAATACGCGGTGCACATCATATTGAGGTAGAACAAATCAGGGGTGATGGCTGCCGAGATTCCACTCAAGCCTCGCGAGTTCAAATTGCTCCACTTAAAGTCCTCCTCTATCCATTGAGAGATATATTTAGGGCCAACTACATTATCAACAGTTACAGTGGGTGTTGTCAACAACATTATCAATGACATAATAAATTTTTCCAAGATCAAGGTGACCCGAGAAAATTAAAGAAGGTTGATATGGACACTCTAGTTGTCAAATTTTCTATATTAGACTTTAAAGGACTATGATCTCCACATGATGGCCCCTTGGTCATCGGTATAGGAGTTCATGGGTAATATGTTTCCCGTATTCTTGTCGATGGGGGAAGTTAAACATATAAGATGTTTTGTGAATGCTTCATAGGATTTATATTAACCAAAAACACAATTGTACCATATCACCAGCCGCTGATTGGGTTCAGCGAAAAAAAGTCTACCCATTGGGGGTATTTGAGATCGATGTGTGCATGGGCACCTGGTCGAGGTGCCTCACTAAGAAGATTATCCTCTTTTGTCATATATGAGAACGTGTTCTCATCTCATAATATAATTTTGAGGAAGGTAGACCTCAGGGAGTTTGAGGTCGTACCTTCCATGGGTCACCAAATAATGAGATTCTCGACTCCTTATGGAGTAATGGAAGTATAGAGTGACCAGGTGGAGGCTCGCGAATGATACTTCACTTCTGTCCAGCAAAGGGAGGCCCATAAAAGAACAACCACCTCATACAACATTGTCACTCTCGACCTGAGAGAAGAGAAAAATTTGAAAAGGGTGAACTTGCTAAGGAATTAGAATCCATCGTCCTTAATGACAAAGTGTCAAAAAAACCATCGAAATCGGTCCATCCTTGAAATATGAGATCATTGAAGAATTAATAAAGATACTGAGAAAAAGGCAGAGTATATTTTCCTGCATCCATGGTGATATGCCGGGAATTGACTGTGATTTTATCTATCATCAGTTGAATATTGATGAAAAAGTGAAGCCCCTCAAATAGAGACACAAAACTTTTGCGAGTGATAGATACGAAGCTATTTATGATGAGTTAAAAATGCTTAGGATAACCGAGTTCATACGGGATGTCTAATATTTGGATTGTCTGCCTAACATCATCAAAGTTCCAAAATTAAATGGGAATGAGAAGATTTGTGTGGATTTTACTAACTTGATCAAAGCCTGCCCTGAAGAAAACTTCCCACTACCTCGAATTGATTAGATGGTTGATTCCATGGTTGGGAATGAAATTATGAGTTTCATGGACGAATATTTAGGTTATAATAAGATCTTTACGCACAAAACCGACGCTGAGAAGACTTTCTTTATCATAAAGGAACCTACTACTATAAAGTAATGCCATTGAGTCCAAAGAATGTAGAGGCAACCTATCATAGGTTTGTCAATATGATGTTTAAAGACCATATTGAGAAAACTATGAAAGTCTATGTCGAGGACATGCTGATGAAACACCTCTAGGCAAAATATCATGTGGTCGACCTTGAATGGACATTTTATATGATGGAAAAATACGAGATGAAACTAAACTCAACCAAGAGCATCTTCGAAGCAGCACAACAAAGTTTCTCAATTTCATTATAAACTAAAGGAGGATAGAGGCAAATCCCGATAATATTAAGGAAATTATTGACATGAAGACACTAAAAACAATAAAAAACATCTAGAGGATTATCGGGTGAGTCGTGACTCTCAACCGTTTTATCCCACGAGCAACGAATAAGTGTCTACCATTCTTTAAAAGATTGAGAAAAGCCTTCGTTTGGGATGAAGAGTGTAATAAATCATTTATTGAGTTGGAAGATTAGCTTGGGTATCCTATGCTTTTATCTTATCCCATTTTGGGGGAGAAGTTGTTTCTTTATCTAGTAGTATCAAAATTGACTATCAGCGCAACCATTGTTCGAGACGACGAGGGGGTTAAGAAATAAGTGCATTTTAGTAGAAATACTATAAAAGGAGTCGAGATCAAGTATCCGAAGATAGAGAAGATGACATACGTTCTTATTCATGTCTCAAGGAAACTAAATCCATATTTTCAAGTGCACATGATTGTGTTGCTCATCGATACTCCTCCGAGGCAGGTCATTCATAAACTCGAGAAATTGGACAGGTTAATGGCCTGGTCAGTTGAGCTAGGTGAGTTTGACATCATCTATCGACTCAGGAATGCCATTAAGGGGAAGGGTATATTAGATTACATGGTTAAATTCACGTGGGTTGAAACTGACAGTGATATTATGGAAGAAGTAGAAATTCCAGTGTGTGTACTGAGGGAGGTTGTGGTAGTACTGCTCCGATTAACATTACAAAGGCCGATACTGTTGAAAGATATCTTTTGTTCAAAAATGGAGTTTTATCCGAGGGTTATTTTATGTGAGAAAAATTTAATTTCGAGACGCCGAGTTACCAGAGTCTAGAGTTGAGAGAATAAAGCTCTGATACCATGCAAAAAATTTCACCATCATTGGTGATGTACTTTACAAAAGGGGATTTCTTATCCCATTACACAGAAGCGTTCACCCTACCAAGACAGAATACATCCTCAAAGACTTTCATGAGGGTTGTTGCTCAAGCCACATTGGTCATCTATCTCTGGAAAAAAGGATCGTAGCCCAGGTTTACTTCTGTCTAACTCTTGTAAAGGACACAGCTGAATATGTGAAATAATATGATAAGTGTTTGAGGTTTGCGAGCATTCCTCATCATCCTATCTCATCCATTACTGTACCCTAGGCATTTGTAGTTTGGGGAAATGATCTAGTTGGTGATCTTCTAATGGCACTAGAAAATTACCAATATCTGATTGTAGTAATTGCTTATTTCTCAAAGTGGGTGGAAGTCGAGGCCATGATATCAATAACAATTGTTAAAATGTTCATGTTTATTTGGAGGAACATCATCTACCTGTATGGCCTTGCCCACACCATGATATTAGACAACGACGAACAGTTTGAGAATTAGTCACTTGAAGGCATACTGTAAGGCGGCTAATATAAAAATGTGTTTCTCTTCTCCGGGTCGAACCCAAGCCAATGGTCAAATAGAAGTCAACAATAGGATGATACTTCATGGGATTAAGAATAAATTGGAAGATTCCAATGGCATGCAGACTGAAGATCTATATGACGTCCTATAGTCTTATAGGATGACTGAGTGGATGCCGATAGGTGAGACACCATTTATGTTGGCATATGGGTCTGAGATAGTTATCCCTACTGATCTTGGACTTCCTAGCCTCAGAGTCCAGACTTATGACCTGAAGGCTAACATGGAAGAAAGAAGGTTAGATTTGGAAGTAATTAAATAAATATAAGAGGATGATGCAATCAGATAATCAACTTATTAGTAGAGAGCTATAGGTTTTATAATTAGAGAGTACATGCATGACCGATAGTCATGGATGAATTAGTATTGAAGATGGTTTGTAAAAATCCTAACAAACTTTATCCCAATTAGCATTGACCATACAGAGTAACTTAGGATGTTGTGCTTGAAGCTTTTAGGCTTGAAATTCTAGAGGGTGAGCCGTTCTCTAACCCTTGGAACACCGACCACTTGAAGCGATATTATAAATAGCCATATTTGCATACAATTATAAATGTATTTCATTGATGTCCCATATGTATGACAAAGTTATCAATTGATTTGCTATCAATGGAATGGAAAATCCAAGTGTTAACTCATATTTGTTATGTTTGTCATCATAAATTGTTGCATGGTATTTATTAAAACTAAGGAACATAATTTTATGGTAAATTAGTTTAAACTATATCTTGGCGAAACGAGAGTGTATGAGGAGTATCGTCTCCTTCATATCCTCCCAAAACTTTGGTAGAGGGAATCAGTGTTAAAAACTTAATTCTTTGTGGCCAAAAGTGTTACAACATCACTCGTGGTGAAAACCAAATTGAAAATCATTTTGCATGGTTGCCCCAAACATCATTTGAAGGTGAATTAATTTAAACTCTACCTCGGCAATACGAGAGTGTGTGATGAGTCTTGTCTCTTTCAAATCCTATAGATAATGCCCAAAGAGGGGATCATAATTAAAAACATCACTCTTTGTTGTGAAAAGTGTTGTAAAATCACTCGTGGTGAAAATAAAATTGATAACATTTTATACAGTTGCCCAAAACATAATTTGACGGTCAATTAATTTAAAATTTATCTCAGTGATACGAGAGTGTATGAGGAGTCTCGTCTCCATCATATCCTCCAATAACTCCTATAAAAGGGATTAGTGTAAGAACATCACTTGTCATGAAAACAAATTGAAAATGATTTTGTATGGTTGCCCCAAACATCATTTTATGATGAATTAGTTTAAACTCTATATCGGTGATATGATAGTTTACGAGGAGTCTTGTCCCCTTCATATCCTCCCAACAATGTCGATAGAGGGGATTAATGTTGAAAACATCACTCCTTATGGTGAAAAATGATACAACATCTCTCGTGGTGAAAATAAAATTAAAAATCATTTTGTATGGTTTCCACATATCATTTGATGGTGAATTGATTTAAACTCTATCTTAACGATACGAGAATGTGTGAGGAGTCTTGTCTCTTTCATATCCTCCCAATAATGAAGAGAGAACGGATCAGTGTCATAACATCACTCCTGGTGAAAAAAAATGAAATTCGTTTTATATGGTTCCCCAAAAAATCATTTGATGGTGAATTGGTTTAAGTGTATTAGGAGTCCTATCTCCTTGACATCCCCTCTATAACGCTGAGCGGGTGGATCAGTGTTAAAAAATTTGTTGTAGTAATAAGATTTACAAATGGTGTAACAAGACAAGGAAATGCAGAGACTATAATTGAACACAAGAAAAAAATAACTACCATTGATGTTAAAAATATAAATATTATTGTACGAAGATGATTCAAATGTTAAAGTGTTAAAAAAATTCAAAGTATGAGAGATGAAATAAGAGACTATTTAGAGAATTGTTACATCAAAGGGAATATAAGGCTGCAGGTGACCACCCATTTAAAAAGAAATTTAATTTTCTTTAGTATTCCCGGCCTCAGTAGAGATGTAAAGGGATGGAGGAATAGCAGAGAATTTAGTTTGGACTTCATCATTCACACCATTTTCCATTGTCGTCCCATCTTAGTTGACCATTGTCGTCTCGACCATTGACACCTAAGGAGCAGCCTCGGCTGTAATTTGCATCAGGGAAATAGCAACCTACGATTTCGAGAACTCTGAAGACTTCAAGTCATCATCAAGAATCGACTCATCGTTATCGAGGTCAAGATGCTTTTTCAACACCTAATGGTAAGCAGTCTTCGCCCCCTTTCCAAGTACTGGAGGGCATAGTTAGCAAAATCCTTGGATGCCATAAAATTATCAATTCCTGTCTTCTTAACCTCTTTCAAAATATTTTGATATCGTCCTGATGCTGAGGTTTGAGGTCATCCATCCTGGATCAGTGCCTTATCCTCTGACATAAAAAAATGCTCTGACTGTTGTTTCTTTAACTCAACGATTGCGTTATTGTGTCTTACCCCAGCTTCATTGAGCTTCTTCTAGATCTCCTCACTGGCCTTGATAATAGCCTCAATTTTTGGATCTTAGGGGAATTCTCATAAACCCATTTTTTCATGTGGTGAAGAGAGAGCACAGAATAGAAAACACATAAAGTAGTTAGAACAAGATGAGACAATACTTTAGTAAAAATTAAATTATGAAGAATGAATAAAAGTGTTACCTGGGTTTTCCGGTGAAGAGAAAATTCACTGATCCGAGGAGGGTCTTGGGAATTGTAAAACCTTATATCAAACTTTTCCATGATCGATCATATGGCATCCTTAGCCCTCATCTTACAAAGAAGCAGAGAGTCGGTGGTGATAGCAAGTTAGGCCACTCGGGCCTCAACAATAATGCTATTTGATATGGGGAGAGAAGCGCTATCAACATCTTTAGATGACACATCCTTTTTATCTTGCTAGGTGAAGGAGGGACAATGTTGGCATCCTTAGGTAGATATTTTTATTTTTAGGTGCCATCGGCCTGAGTCGTATCCCCAATGGTCCTCTTCTTAAGGGGAGAAAAGGGTTTTTTGCGTGCCAACTTTGTCATCATAGTGGAAAGATTAGGAGCGCCATCTTCTAAGTCTCTTCTTCGGTATCGTCTAGAGGACCTAAAATTGGAGCAAGTGATTAGTATCAACATTATAAATGAAAAATGACATTACAATTTGTAAAATAACCTTTAACTTACATAACTCATCGAGGGGGTTAACCCCAAGATAGTCTCTACTGAGAGTGATGCATCAGTCAGTTGTTCATAGATGACAAGCCCATATTTTCTGCCACAGGACCGCAAGTGGGTTATATTTTCCTAACCATCTTTTGTTAAGACAAGATCAAGATGATCTAAAATTTATACTCTATTCCATTTTAGGGGAGCTCTTGACTTGGTGGAACTCGAATCAATATTTTCATCAAACTCCCAAGAACCCTATATAAAGAAGAACCAGGGCTTCCAGTCATGATTTTAACTTAGATTCACGATCAGAACATTCTTATCAGATTTCTTGTCCATGAGATGAAATTAGCAGGGTTGAGATTTCATTATGGAAACTGTGTAACAAGATGCTCCGCAAATATTCATTAGAAGATAAACTTGGTAAGCTAGATTCCATAATTGGATGAAGCCGAGAATGATCCTCCACGCGTTGGGAGAAAATTGAGTTGGGGAAAGCCCATGCATGCAATAATGGCATTAATGTTTATGTGGATCGGTAGTCTGATGATGATATTGAAAATCTATTTATACATGGTGACCTTCCCCTCTGTTATCAAAATCACTCTCATCCTCGGATGGGACTCTCATACCGAGAGATGAATTTATCCCATATAGGGCCCTCCACATGATAAAATGTGTCTTTCAAATAGTAATAGGAAAGGTTGAGTTATATGAAGTATCTAATTTTTCTTCATCTTCATCATTATCATCATCCTCATCATCAACTGTTCTGATATCCCCAAGATATCTATTGGTGAATTCAACATCGATCATAATCGATATTGGAATGGTCATGGGTGGTTGCTTTAAAGCTACCTTAAATCTTGGCACATTGTCATTTGATATCTCATAAAATTTTGGTGATTGTGGGTTCCCATGATTGCTAACTTAGTGGCCCCAATGGCATCTAACCGACACTTTATAACATGAATGGCCTCTTTAAAATAGTTAGCTCTCTCAAATTCTTGAGATGAGAAGGGACAGTAGCCCCCAGACGAGGCTATAGACAGAGAACCACTAGAAGAGGTACTAGATACGGTATCACTACTAATGCTTATGAATACCCCAGGCTCATCCGGTTCAGGATATGTAATAAGTAAATGAGAACGAACTACAACTTAGGGGGTTGGGTGAATTGGAAGTCTAGACTCAACCTCGACTCTTTTCTTAACCTCGGCCTCAGCCTCGCGAATAAATCTAAGTATCCTTTCACTTAAGTATGGGTACTTATCACTGAGCTCGTATAGTTTGTGGTACGTCTAGACAAAATCATGTGTTGACCAGGGTTAACTACAAGATAAAAAGGGGAAGTTAGATCATTTTCTAGAAGAACTAGTCAAGAACACTGAAAAGGACCACCGGAGAAGGTTATGGAGAAGTTCACTAGATGGATGATCCAGTACTGAAACTACATAAAACTCTTAAATCTAAAGTTCCAAGCTCCAACAACCTAAAATGCACCTTAAAACTACCAGAAAAATCTATAAAATAGCCACTAGTGGTGGACGAAAAACTCAAAAATGAAAAAAAAAACACTAATAGAATTGTAAACGAAGTCATGCGATCAAGAAAAAGGGTTACCTGAGTCGAGGAGAAGACATGGGATGAAAGAGAAACACTAAAACTCTCCTGGAATGGAAAGATTTCAGGAGAGAGAAAATAAAAACTTAGGTTTTCCTTGGAACAATTAGAGAGGGAGAATATGGTTTGGAGAAGAGAGATAAAAACAAAGTTTTGGGGTATTTAAATAAAGTAATGATTTAATGCAATTTCCTACACCCATATCATTAGGGAACAAGTTCCAAATACGCATTCTCCTACCGTTCCTTGGCTCACATGCCAACCCATCCACTCTTTGACGTGTGTCCAGTTATTGACACTCGAGTGTCAGGTCTGTCAGTGACACTGAGATGACTCTCCAAACACCCATACAACCCATACACGTCTTTAATAATCCTCTGACACTGTGGGGACATTTCATCATAGGGGGTCAGACAACTATACACCTCAACCTCCCATTCACATTGAAGACTATGGTCTATGGGTGATTGATATGAATAAGTATGGTCTCGTCTAGACGAAACTCAGTTTGACCTCATGGCCCCATCCAAATGCCTATCTGACTCATCTATATATGGGAGCACATCATGGAGGCCCATGTTAACCAGTCTTGGCCTTCGAGACATATTCAACAAAACAGTTGCATTCATACATGGAGGACAACTATACATTAACCACTGATCCCATGTCTCAGCTTTTCCATGTGTCATCCTCAGACGACACTGACAGGCCGATACCTCCATGTAGTCCCTAAACAAGTACCGTAGACTCAGAGTTATTTATTTGGAAGATAATTCCCGTAGTCTCAACCTGGCTGAGACCCACCAAGACAACTTCATTTCCTCACCTAAAATTTGTGACTTGTGCATCACCAAGTCATGTGGACTAAACCATTACAAGAGATCAATAACCCACATGAGGAAATATTTCATCATCACGACTTACACATGCATAAGATAGGTGGAACCTTATCATTGGACTATTTAGCTCATGCACACCAGATGCATGCTTGGGTGTAACACTTTGCACCCTAAGCCTATATAATCCCACTACATTTTCTTTGTAATGGGAAACAATTCACAACCTCGTTAAAACTTTATTAAATTATAATCTAGATAGAGAAAACTCGAGTGTATATAACAATGTCCTTTAATACCTTTTAGAAATACGAAGCCATCATCACATTGCACAGTGGAAAAGGCCAAGGTCGAACCACTAAAACATCAGTGTGTTCTGTCTCTCTCGTCGTTTTCTCTATACACTTATATTACTGTAATTTCCTCCATTGTTGACATAACTAGATCTTGAGCTGCACATATCATTGATATGGTGATTCTCGACATCATCACACCCCCTTTCACAAAGCAACCAGACATGTTCATTAATCAATTTTAAAGTAGACCTCATCCTATCTTTTCAGTAAGCATAATTGGAACCATAAAAAATGGGCATTTGATTATATAAATTATCCATTAAATTTTGGCTTTTTAAGGATTAACATTTTTTTACAAAAAATGATATTAAAAATTTTGCGAAAAAAGATTACATGATACTTTTGTGTAACCTCCTCTGATACCAATTTGAGAGTGAGAACATAGTAATGGATCAATTTATTTAATTAAATGCCCCATTACACAAGTCCAAATTTTAATCAAATTTCAATCTTCAACTAATTATGATGCGCATGCAAATTATGTTCAAATACCACTTTGAAATTTCAGTCTGAACATGCAAAAACACATGTGATGAGGGAAAATCCCTTGGCAAGGAAAAACCTTTATTCCTCACTATTGGAAGTTTATGAATATAAATGACTTACAAGACAGTTAGCTACACTAAGTTAGAGTCATAGATCTTCAGAAATTCCAATATATACGACCCATCTCCAAAGTAGTTCACAGGTAGTGGCCTACCCTCAGTATCCACTGATTCAGCCTTTTTATTCCTTTTTTTCGCAACGAAACCTCATTTTACAAAATTATTCATAGAGAAAATTTTGTGTATAAGTATATGAAACGAAACCTTGTTGATGTAGGTAAAAGTGATCTTGAATATATCCCGGGTGTGAGGAATATGATATGAGGTGTTTAATAACAAAGAGAGAACTCAAAATATGTTTTTGGCTCCAAAAAGAGTTCTTAAGATATATGTTACCATTTATCATTTTTATGAGAAGGGAAGATAAAAAGGATAAACATAAAAGATTATGGAAAATAATCTTTAAAAAATAAAATTTGCACCCCAAATGACAACTTCAAACGAGATAACAACATGAACCAAAAATGATTTCATTTGAAATAATGTCAAACTCATTCAAACACTAACTTCTACGAGAAGTCGGAATAAACTAAAAGAAATCCCATTCGAATGAGGGTGAACTTTGTTTAAAAAAAGTTTTGAAAAATTGAATTCCTTAAAACAAATTATTTCCTTCTTTTTAAAAAATATTTCTTCATTAAAATTAGGTAAACCCAAGAAAATACTTAGAACCTTTTTACCAGACCAAACGCATACTTATTTCCAAGTTATTGAGATGACCAAATCTTGCATTATTTGACGGTGTTCAATATAGTCTCCGAGTACCAATAAGTAGTGATGGTGGCATGTTTAGGTGATGTGTTTGTGTAACGGAATATGAGAAACTAAAGTAAATAAAAATATGAGCAATCAGAAATTTTTCTCTTACATATCCAACATTTTCTTCTAAATATCCGATCACTCTACCAGGTGAAGTGCCTTTCTATATCCCCCCTCCATTTCTTAGAAACTATGGGATTTGTTAAAGTAGTGAACTTGGGAGGGTTGCCCTTACAAAGACAATAATATGATTCTACCAAGTCAGAGTCATGTGTGGAGCAGGCGCATCCAAAGGTGGTGGAGGTAGTGGTTGATTTTACCTCATAACATCCATGGTATTAGCTATTATCTATGTAATAATGATGTATATGTTGGTTGGATTAAGTACTGAAGTTCGCCCCTGCTGCTATAGCAGGGGTTGTGTTGCATGTGACTCAGTGGCCTATACATTCTTACATCATGCTCTTCCTCTCCTCGTGTTCTCCATCTGAAAGGCAATAAAAATGGTATTAGTAATCATATGAGAATAAGAGTATAAAATCCTAAACAATTTAGCTTTAATGTAGTAAAAAATGCAATGGAGAAAAGCGATGGATGCACTAAAGACCCCAGGACAATAAAACTTAGAATGCTCTGATACAAGCTGTGACAACTTGTAAAATCCATAAGTATATTGATAAGTTTTAAATACAAATAATACAAGTGACAAACAATTCAAAACAATCTAAGAATGAGTAAGATATAGAATAAAATTTATATAAATAGTGATAATGGAAAAATAACATAACGATAAAAAAAACATCTCTAATAGCATCTAACAATAACGTAATAAAAATCCAATCACTAGAATAAAATAACTCATACTAAACATATATTCAACCTCTGAATTAAAATAAATCTCATACAATCTATCATGTGAATAAATCTGAATAATATAATAAGTGTTCATGAATAACTGAATATAAATAAATAATGTAACGATAATGAAATACATGCTTGAGACTTATATCTTAGGAATAAATATATGGAACTGAATGTTGTGTAAGTCCTTAAACCAATAATGCTCGAGTTTAAGGTCACGACCTAGGACCTACAAAAATAGTTTCACAAAGAGAACTAAACCTAATAAGTCTAGAGTGTATAAAAATATCACTACATTTGGTCCATAATTGTAGAAAAACGTCTTCATCCAATATTAGTTTAATTTTAAGTTATACCAACCCAAATAACATTCGTAAGCATGCATTACTAATCCTAATCCCGAACGATATTCATGTTACATAATTCCATCTTTTATTTTAATACTCTTTACTTCAAAAATTCAAAATTATAGTTCTATGTTTACATCACTTGTATAATAAGAATGTACAAGAAAATTAAAATCACATAATCCAATATCCCTGTGAGTATGCCCAACTCATGTCAAATCATATAGGGCCATAAATTACCCAAATCCATAATACAAAGTCTTCCACTACTTCCTTTAGGGATCCCTTATGACACATTTTGTTTTATCTATAGGATGTCCTAACCTATAGCCTCAAAATAACATTCAAGGGAAATCACTACGAAATTACAGGAAACGTATGACCCATACCCAAGGCTTGATGAGAAGATCTATTACAATTGTCGTAACTGAGGATGAGGGTGTCTTAGCATGTAGGATTGGGGTAGTAAGACCTAGGTAAAACTCGTGCACTCATAGGGATACAACACGAGGTCACGTCGAATGCGCCTCAACAAATCCGTACTAGTTGGTTACCCATGAGAACACAAGCAAGTCTAATATAATTCACATAATACAAATAAATTAGTACAAAACTCTACTCAATAGGTTAAGAATAAAATCTCGATTATTTATTTTAGAGATTGTGTGCTTCATCAAAAATACACTCAAATCTCGATTATTTTATAAGAATCATGACTTCTATGTGGACGTATTATTTTTCCTCTCCCTGATGCACTTCTCAGGTCACTTCATTTATTCAGCATCAGGGCCTTTCTGGCATTGCTGATATAGATCTATCAAATTCAATTCATTTATTAGGGTTTTGATTCGTTATTCTGGGGCGAGCCTGTGCCGATGGCACGATGTAAATAAAAATTAAGTGAAAATTCATTCAAATATATCTTAGACATCTCTCAACATATTTAGATTTGATTCCATTACATAAACATAAAGGATATATTACAAACTCGAAAATAACACATTTAATATCTTATTCCAAAAGATATGAAGCGTAACATATTTGATGCTAATACTGATAAAAGAGGATGTAAGTGTGACCAAGTGAATGATCTTATCCCAGCTCTCAATATAAAAATACCAAATTTATTAAACTATAACAATAACATGAAGATAGATTCAAAATCTATTATGTATTTCATAATCCTTACAGACACCAATGTGAATAATAAGTAGAAGTATCAACCAAAAAATAATTAAATATAAACAAAACACCAAAATGAAGAAAACACCACTCCCAAAACTTCTCTAAAAATTGATGGTGACTACTTTCCATACACATAGATAAATCCATAAGTGAGTAGATGTTGAGATCAAGACACCATGGAAGTTGCATGTTATAGAAATATTTTTTTTCAAACTGCACATGTAAAAAAATTACTTTCCACACGCACAAACAAAATGTTACTTTTCACACATACTTATAAAATATGCTAATTACACAATATATAGGTCGCAAATGGAAAAAAAACAACATTTAAGTAACAACCCCATCATACTAGTCTGAAAATGAAAAATATAATAAATCACCATATATCTAGCATGTGGCACACACTCAGAATCCTCACATCACACTCGCATTTGAGGGAGCTAGAAAGGTAACATTTAGAGCTATGCACAAATTACGTTAAACAATTATATTAACAAAACACAAAATAAAGAAATAATCAGATATATGAAGAGTTGAAATTGTACATCGGATGAACGAAACTACAGGAGAATATGAAAGCCATTTATATGCAAAAAGTGAGATATAGAAGCTCACTTGAGAAATCTAGACTTCAATATAAGGTCAAATAAAAAATAATATGTTTCCATGAATTGATTGAATACAGTTGAAATGAAAAACTAAAAGTTTGTGTGAGGTGAGACCATTACAGATCATATCCAATGATGCCAAAAATGTTACAAATAGGTCACAATGATAACGAGATCAAGTAGGTATAACCATCGCAAAGGACAAATAATATGACAGTAAGCGAATGAGATGATGCGAAGAGGAATTGAATACCAGAATTAAGTGGTTTAGCCAAATTATTTCCTATGTCCACTGTGCAGTGTGTGTGATCGACTAAATCAGGCTCTAATAGCCTGATTATGCACGCACTCAAGCTTTCTAACTTTATTATAGTGAGTTTGAAAGAGTTTTTGTAGGGTTTTAATTAAGAGATCTCATCTAATAAAGATGATAAATAGTATATATAGTGCTTGAGGGGTGTAGTGCACCCCCAAGCATGTAATAAGCACGTGTAGAATGTTCCCAGCCAATGAGGAGGAGCCAGCTATCTTTGTCACATATAGGTCATGATGATAAAATATTCTCTCATGTGAGGGAATGATATGGTTGTAACGGTTTAATCCATATGGGACTTAATTCCCACATGCAATATTCCACGCGCCCCTAAATAAATTGCCCTGCTAGGTGTCAATGTTGGCCACACTGTCTGGGCTGAGGCCGAGATGACGAGTCAACCCCTAATGGGGTCACCACCGATGTTGAGCTGCCTTGGGTCGGCCTTCATCTTCAAGGAGGTGGGCCAAGGCCAAAGTTGTACTGATGAATCGTTAGTAATGTTGACTATGTTGATCTACCTTCTAGGCCGAGGCCGATGCTTTGTGAAACAAGGAGGTGGGGCAAGTCCAACCCCCTAGTGGAGTGCACGACCAAGTTGTAACTTGTGGAGCTGGATAGATTGGAGAGGTCAGATGGGTTGAGCAGGCCCTTAGGTTGGCCGAGGGAATATTTTGGTATATCAATCACCCCTAGCCCTTAGTCTCCAATGTGAATGGAAGGTTGGGGGATAATGTACCTCTTATTTAGAGTAATTTATGAGACATCACTTTAAGATGCAGGTATGACGATGTGTGGACACTTGGCAGTCATCCTACGGTCTAGGGTATAGTCCAAAGGTGATGGTTGTAAGTAGAACTTGGGATGTTGTTCCCTAAGGATGGATTGTATTGAGCTTTGTGCGCTGCTTTGGAAGTTGTGCAAAAATCATTGCCCATATTTAAATGATATTTTTGAAACCATTTTCCTCTCTCCAGTCTTTCTTCATCGCGCATCAACTTCTCTCTCTCTCTATAGGTAACCATTTTCCCACTTTTCTTTGTTTCCCTCTATTTTTATACCTATTTTGTTTTTTTATTGATTTTATAATTTTCCAGCGACTGATTAGAGTGTTTTTAGGTTGAGATAGGGGTTTTCAATGGTAGGAGAGTGTGATGGAGGAGTCTTTAGGGTCTTACCCCATCTATATTCCCCTATTTTAATACTCCGATGTTCTCCGGTCATCTTCTTCGGTGTAATATTCAAACTATTATTCATGTGTTCATCACTTAAACCTTTCAAAATCCTTACTCTGATATTGAGTCAAACCTTTAAGTGTTTACCTCCTTCTAAGATTTTTATCCTCTAATGATAACTGTTGATATGCCCCAAGTGTAACCTAGGCCTAGAGACACCAACCTCGGCCGAGCTGATGGCCGAGATATTGATCGACCCAAGATAGGCCATGGGCCCACGATATCATCCCTCGGCCAGACCAGGGTCAACCCAGGCCAACACTACCATCTACACTTCCAATGGGCACTGCGCGCATCACAGGCATCGACAACATTCTCATATACCTGGGTATGGCAACCTTGGCCGAGGGTAGGCCGAGGTGACAGGGAGCCTTGATAACTTTTAATATGGAACCAGTTCAACCTCGGCTTGGGCCGAGGTCACAAGAAGCCTTAGTAATCGTCAGCATGGAATCATTCCTACCTCGGCTGGGGCCGACCCCATCATAATGTCTCGGCTGAGACCAGGCCGAGACTCCCTATGGTACATCTCAGATTGAACGACTATCAAGCCTTTATAGCTCGGCCTCTCCTAAGCCGAGGTCATCCACCAACATGGTGGCCGAGCATATGTTGAACATTTGGATAAGGACACATGGGCACAAATCAGTTATAACAAGATTATTCTCCACATGTGGGGAGAATATTTCATCATCATTACTTACATGTGGCAGTGACAGATGGAACTCCCCCATTGGTGAGGCTACCACACACATTCATATTACATGCATGGGGGGTACATTACACCCCCTAGGCACTATATATAGGGATCATCCCCTACCTTGCAAAGGGATCCCAGCTATTCAACCCTAGCTGAAACTCTGTCTAAATATACAGTATAGAGAGAAAGCTTGAGAGAATTGTATCCATGGCCATTAGTGCCTTCATTCAGTGATATTACTCACACACTCACAGTGGACGTAGGCCAGATTGGCTGAACCACTCATATTCCGGTGTTGATTCCTCATATCCTCACCTCATTCTCTTATCTCTTTATATAGCTGTGCTGCCATTGTTATTCATATATTGAGCTTGGAAACACCTTATCTGGTGGTGCTGATTCTTAGCATCATCATTTTGGCGCCGTCTGTGGGAACGAGAAGCTATCTCTTCCTCCTTTTCTGCTTAACCTCATCGGAGACTCTGGTGGTGAACCAGGAACCACCCCTTGCGTGGAGCTGTTTCACCATTGAAAGAGGTCCTTTAAGGTATTAAGATCACTTGCTACTCAAGCTCTATACAGTTAACATATGGCACCATAATTACCACCGCCTCTTCCGCCGCCCGGAGGTGGAGGGGCTAGCTCCAGTCAGGCTCCTCCCCAGTCCGAAATGGCGGAGGTAGCAGCAACCTTGAAATCTTTGGCTGCAACACAACAAGCCATGAAGGAACAATTTGCCCAGCTCAGTCAAACCATGATGATGAGGCCACCTGGAGTCTCACCGGACATGATCACTCCGGCGACAGTTCAACCTCATCCTGATGCCAGGGGACCACCCCAGGCGCCGATGAAGGACCAGCCTACACCCCAGCGGAGAAGGGACGTTGCTGACCCTAGGCGCTTGCGCCTGGGGAAGTAAGGAAACCCTTGCCCAGAGGGCAGGTATGATGACCTAGGAGCTGAAGAGGCCCCAAAAGACTGCTGGGAGCCGTATGAGGTGTCAGATAACACCATACGACCTCTTAGGCAGAGTCAGGGATGTGTCGGCCGAAGAAGAGAAGAGGCCCAATAAAGAGGGTCAGCCTTTGACAGGTTGAGTAGAGGGTCAGCCTTTGAGAGGCTGGGCCCAGTTAATGACCTGAGACAGAGGCTATCGAGGTCAAGGAGCATGGCAGGCTCCCAAAGAGGGGATAGGAAGGCTCGGCCAGACCAAGGCCGACCCTGTGAGAGAAGAGACAGGGAGCAGGAAGAGGTCAATAGCCAACGGGTCGTGGCTGGGGAACCCTCTGTCCATCGCAGGGAGGTGGCAGGGGATAACCTCGGCCAAGTCGATGACAGAAGATCCTGGAATGATTCAATCCAACGCCTTGAGGAGAAGATAGGGGACCTCATAAAGAGCAGGGACCCATTACAGAGGGGCTACTCGGAGGGCTCCCCGTTTGTGGCTAGGATAGTGGAGTTCCCAACCCCAGCTAAGTTCAAGCCTCCTAGAGTGACTCCCAAATATGATGGCAGGACTAACCCTGTGCACCATATCGAGATGTATCAGTCGGCGGAAGATATTTACTCGATACCCGATGAGATGAAGTGCAGGGCCTTCTCGGGAACCTTGACAGGGGTAGCGCACAGCTGGTTCACCTCTCTTCCAACGAACTCGATCGAGAACTTCAAAGGCTTGGCAGAGCAGTTCATCCACAACTTTTTCTTTGGGCTAAAACCTCAAAAGAAGACTACCCACCTGCTATATGTCAAACAGGCTAAGGGTGAAAGCCTAAGAGACTACATAACAAGATTTAACAAAGATAAGTTGGAGGTGGAAGACTATGAAGAAAGCATAGCTATGATAGCCCTTATAGGAGGCCTCCAGAAGGGGAAGCTACTGTGGAAATTGGTGGAAGACCCTCCTAGGTCTATGGCGGAGATGCTGGCAACTGTAGGGAAAGTGATGAATGCGGAAGAGGCAATGGCCGCCAAATATGAGGAGGAAAACCGCGGTAGCGCTGGGAGGTTTCAAAGTAATAAAGAGGGGAAGAAGAGGTCAGGAGATGACAAGTTCGCTCATTACACTCCTCTGAATGTGAGCTGTGAGCACATCCTTAATGAGATTAAGACTGACCGGACTCTAAGTTGGCCAGAGAAGCTGAAGGCCCCACCACATAAGAGGAACAAAAACCTCTGGCGTGAGTTCCATCAGGATCATGGCCACGTCACAGATAGATGCTTCGCTTTAAAGGATGAGATTGAGAAGATGTTGAAGTCTGAAAAGCTGAGGAAGTATGTGGATGGCAAGGCTCCAAAGGGTGGAAGAGAAGACCCTAAGAAAAAAAGGAATGACAGATGCCGTGGCGATGTCCCGGTCAGAAGGGACAACGATTCAGAGGGAGATGATGAAGACGACCCAGATCTTCCGCCAAAGGATGACAACACCCCTGTAAAGAGGGTCGGAATGATCTCCTTTGGTGTTAGCACCATCTGTGGGGGATTTGCAGGAGATGGCTCTGAGGTAGCCGACAGGAAGGCTCATGTAGCAGAGGCCAAGTCAGTGGCCAAGCCTGAGGTTGTGAATCTAACGTCTTCTGACGCAGTGCAGAAAAGAAAGAAGGTAGATATGGACACCCTCGTAGTGGGGTTCTCCAGACTCGACTTCAAGGGTATCTTAGCCCCCCACGATGACCCTTTGGTCATAACAACAAGGGTATATGGGTGCGAGGTAGGGAGGATCCTCATAGACGAGGGAAGCTCAGCAGATGTGATGTTCTGGCCTTGTTTCAAGAACCTGGGTCTTAGCAGGGCAAGGCTGGTGCCCTACCATCACCCATTGATAGGCTTCAGTGGTGAAAAGGTGCACCCCTTAGGCATCTATGAAATGGATGTACGGATGGGGGATGAGTGGCCTAAAAGGTTGACCAAGAAGATAATTTTTTTTGTTATGGACGAAAATGTCTTCTCGGCCTACAACCTCATCATCGAAAGAGTGGCCCTCAAAGAGTTTGAGGCCGTGCCGTCGACGGTCCATCAGATGCTAAAATTCCCGACTCCTTATGGAGTAGGGGAAGTGCAAGGGGACCAGACCACGGAGCGGGAATGTTACTTCAACTCGACCTAAGAGAGAGAGGCCCATAAGAGAGCAACCACCACTTACAACATTGACACTCTTGACCCAAGAGATGAAACAAAATTGAAGAAGGGCGAGGCCGCGGAAGAGGTAGAATCCATCGTCCTCAATGAGGACGAGCCATAAAAAAACATCCAGGTCGGTAAGGCCCTAGAGCCAGGGATCAAGGAAGAGCTGCTAAAATTCCTCAGAAGAAGACAGAGTATCTTCGCATGGAGTCACGCAGACATGCCTGGTATCGACCCTAAGGTCATGAGCCACAAGCTCAACGTGGACAGAGATGCCAGGTCGATCAAGCAGAGACGAAGAGTGTACTCCAGGGAGAAGTATGACGCCATCCGGGAAGATGTGAAAAAGTTGGAGGAGGCCGAGTACATAAGAGAGGTTACCTACCTGGAGTGGCTCTCAAATGCAATTATCGTGCCTAAGGCCAATGGGAAGTGGCGAATGTGTATAGATTTTACTGACCTGAACAGGTCTTTCCCGAAGGACAGCTATCCCTTACCTAGGATAGACCAGATGGTGGACGCAACGGCAGGGCACGAGCTCATGAGCTTCATGGACGCTTATTCAGGTTATAACCAAATCTTCATGGATGCTGAAGACTCTGAGAAGACAACCTTCATCACTGACAAAGGGACGTACTGCTACAAGGTGATGCCCTTCGGTCTGAAAAATGCGGGGGAAACGTATCAACGTCTTGTTAATAAGATGTTCGAGGAACAAATAGGTAAGACCATGGAGGTGTATGTGGACGATATGCTAACGAAGAGCTTGAAAGCCTGTACTCACGTAGCAGACCTGGAGAAGACCTTTGATGTCATGGAATCATACAGAATGAAGCTCAACCCAGTGAAGTGTGTCTTCGGGGTAGGAGCCAGGAAGTTCCTGGGGTTCATCGTTAATCAGAGGGGGATTGAAGCAAACCCTGAGAAAATCAAGGCATTACTCGACATGAAGACTCCTAGGAGTATCAAGGATGTCCAGAGACTCACGGGAAGAGTGGCTGCCCTTAACAGGTTTGTTTCTAGGGCAACGGACAAGTGTCTTCCATTCTTTAAAGTTCTGATAAAGGCCTTCCAGTGGGACGAAGAGTGTAAAAAAGCCTTTGACCAACTCAAGTCCTACTTGGGGTCTCCCTTGTTGCTGTCTCGGCCCATCACGGGGGAGACGTTGTTTGTGTATCTGGCAGTCTCTGAATCAGCCATCAGCGCAGCCATCATACGGGAAGAGGATGGAATCCAGAGGCCTGTGTACTTCAACAGTAAGGCCCTTCAAGGGTCTGAACAAAACTATCCCCGAATGGAGAAGTTGGCTTATGCCCTTATACATGCTTCAAGGAAAATGAAGCCTTACTTTCAAGCTCACTCCATGGTAGTCCTTACAGACTCCCCGCTAAGACAGGTTCTGCACAAACCTGAGAAGTCCAGGAGACTGATGACCTGGGCCATCGATCTGGGAGAGTATGATCTTACATACCAGCCCAGGACAGCCATCAAGGGGCAGGCCCTCACAGACTTTATCGCAGAG
Source organism: Sambucus nigra (assembly GCA_949130495.1). Taxonomy (NCBI): domain Eukaryota; kingdom Viridiplantae; phylum Streptophyta; class Magnoliopsida; order Dipsacales; family Adoxaceae; genus Sambucus; species Sambucus nigra. Next base: position 509,305,439 of record OX422215.1, read on the forward strand.
TTCACTTGGGAAGAGGCCGAGACAGAGAAGGGCTTGGATAGCGGCTAAGAGACGAACCGTAGTGTCTTTCGAGATTCGGAAGAGACTGCCCCGAATGTCTTCCGAGGCCGAGAGGAGGTTGTCCCAAGAAAAACTCAGAGCAGAGTAGAAGAAAATGAAGAGGATCGATACCTCTTCGAGAAGGGGATTATGAGAGAAGGGGTCTTCTCATCGGATGCAGACGTCTGGAGCCTCTTCGTTGATGGCTCTTCCTCTGATAGTGGAAGCAGTGCGAGGCTAATACTCTCGGCTCCAGATGGCGCCAACATTGAATACGCCTTGAGATTCAACTTCCCGGCCTCAAACAATGAGTCCGAGTATGAGACCATGATAGCGGGTCTTTTATTGGCAACAACTCTTCGAGTAAAGTGGCTCCTACTCCATAGCGACTCAAGGTTGGTTGTCAATCAGGTGTTGGGGGTATACGAGGCCAAAGACGAAAGGATGGCCAAGTACTTAAAGAAGGTAAGAGGATTGCTAGAGTATTTTGAAGAAGCAAAATTGAAGAGAGTGCCTAGACTGGGCAACAATCACGCTAATGCATTGGCAAGGCTGGCCTCGGCAATGAAGACAGATTTGGGAAGGACCATCCCAATCGAGGTCTTGGGAAAAGCAAGCATCGAGGAGGATGAGGTATGTAGTCCTTGTCATAATGTGAACCTAGGAGACTCATGGATCGACCCTCTCGTCAGGTACCTAAGAGAGGGAGAGCTACCTGAGTCCAAGCTGGAAAGGAGAAAGTTGAGATACAGGGCTGCAAAGTTCTCATTGGTAGGAGATGTCTTGTATAAAAAAGGGTTTCTCTTGCCCCTCCTCAGATTTGTGCATCCCATGGAGGTACCCCAGGTCTTGCAGGAGGTTCATGAGGGTTCTTGCTCTAGCCACATTGGGGGGAGGCCCTTAGCCAAGAGGATCATCACTCAGGGATACTGGTGGCCTACCTTGTCTAAGGATGCTGCAGACTATGTGAAGAGGTGCGACAAATGCCAAAGGTTCGCCACTATCCCTCATCAACCCCATCAGCCTATGACGTCAATCTCTTCTCCATTAACATTTGCGGTATGGGGAATTGACTTGGTAGGACCTTTGCCAAGAGCTATCAACAACTATAGGTTCTTGATAGTTGCCATTGACTACTTTTCAAAGTGGGTGGAGGCAGAACCAATGATAACAATTACACAGCAGAAGACCTTCCAGTTCATCTGGAAAAACATCATATGTAGATATGGCCTCCCAAACACGCTCATCTCGAATAATGGGACCCAGTTCAAGAACTCCTCCTTAGAGAAGTATTGCCAAAGTGTGGGGATTAAACAGTTCTTCTCATCTCCTGGTCGACCTCAGGCCAATGACCAAACCGATGTCACAAACAGAACCATCTTGGATGGAATCAAGAAAAGGTTAGAAGATGCGAAGGGGAGATGGACAAAAGAGGTCTACACAGTGTTGTGGGCTTACAGAACTACGGCCAGGACACCAACAGGAGAAACCCCATTCATGCTAGCATATGGCTCAGAGGTTGTCATACCAACGAAAGTAGGACTACCAACTCATCGGATTCAGACCTACGACCCTGACAGCAATGGGGAAAAAAGGAGGCTAGACCTGGATCTTATCGAAGAGAGAAGAGAAGACACAGAGGTGAGGAAAACAGCCTACCAGCAGAGGGCAGCGAGATTCTACAACCAGAGGGTGAAGTCAAGACCCATTGCAGTGGGAGACCTAGTGCTAAAGAAGACCATACAGAAGGCAAATAAGCTAAACCCAAACTGGCATGGCCCCTACAAAGTAACATAAGAGGTTGTGCCTCACACTTACAGACTAGAAAACCTAGAAGGAGAACCTTTCACTAACCCATGGAATGCTGACCACCTGAAGAGATATTACATATGATGTTGCATAGAATTTGTAATTTGTAAATGTACCATCTTATTGAGAAGAGGTTATTAATAAAGATCAGTTCCATGACAAGTTCTTGCTCCATTCTTAGATCAGATATATTATATGGGGATAACATCAGAAGTGATGACCTCAGACCCTCATAACATCACTCGGTGGTGACGAGGTCTGAGCTCAGACACCTTCCTAGATGACCTCAGACACAACATCATTAATTTGGTTTAAGATATTATATGGGGATAACATCAGAAGTGATGACCTCAGACCCTCATAACATCACTCGGTGGTGACGAGGTCTGAGCTCAGACACCTTCTTAGATGACCTCAGATACAACATCATTAATTTGGTGAAAGATATTATATGGGGATAATATCAGAAGTGATGACCTCAGACCCTCATAACATCACTCGGTGGTGACGAGGTCTGAGCTCAGACACCTTCTTAGATGACCTCAGATACAACATCATTAATTTGGTGAAAGATATTATATGGGGATAACATCAGAAGTGATGACCTCAGACCCTCATAACATCACTCGGTGGTGACGAGGTTTGAGCTCAGACACCTTCCTAAATGACCTTAGACACAACATCATTAATTTGGTGAAAGATATTATATGGGGATAACATCAGAAGTGATGACCTCAGACCCTCATAACATCACTCGGTGGTGACGAGATCTGAGCTCAGACACCTTCCTAGATGACCTCAGACACTTAACATCATTAATTTGGTTAAAAATATTATGAGGCTATCATAAGTGATGACCTCAGACCCTCATAACATCACTCGGTGGTGACGAGGTCTGAGCTCAGACACCTTCCTAGATGACCTCAGACCCTTAACATCATTAATGTGGTGAAGTTCATTATGAGGCTAACATCAGAAGTGATGACCTCAGACCCTCATAACATCACTCAGTGATGACGAGGTCTGAGCTCAGACACCTTCCTAGATGACCTCAGACCCTTAACATCATTAATTTGGTGAAGTTCATTATGAGGCTAACATCAGAAGTGATGACCTCAGACCCTCATAACATCACTCGGTGATGACGAGGTCTGAGATCAGACACGTTCCTAGATGACCTCAGACCCTTAACATCATTAATTTGGTGAAGTTTATTATGAGGCTAACATCAGAAGTGATGACCTCATACCCTCTTAACATCACTCGGTGATGATGAGGTCTGAGCTCAGACACCTTCCTAGATGACCTTAGACCTTTAACATGATTAATTTGGTGTTCATTATGAGAACAACATATTAGGTCATGACTTCAGAGCTTAATAGCATTCAGAGGCATTCAGAGATCAAAATAAGAGAAGAGATTGGCATTCAGTAAGATAGGATAATATAACATTTAGAGGTGTTACAAGCTACAAGTTAAAAATTACAAGTTACAAAATACAAATTTGTTACAAGTTAAAGGTCTGAGGGGGGAGCATTGACAGTCTCGGTTGGGTTGACTTGATCAGCGTTGGTCACCTCGGCCACATCATCAGCAGGGTCAGTCCCTCCGAGATCAGTCCCTCCCAGAGTTGCAGTCTCGGCTGGAGAAGCAACCTCGTCTTCTACCTCTTGAAGGGCCTGTGCGAACTGAGGGTCGGCAAAGCCGAGACCCACAAAGTCAGAGGCCTTCAGATTGCCGACCTCCTTCTCTCTGACCCCAGCCCATTTGGTAGTGGCTTTGATACCTCTTTCAAGATATTCAAAGCCATAACCCATGAACTCGTCTGAGCCTTTGTACTCAGAAATTATTTTGGGGGTGGCATCTTCAAGGGAAACTTTGACTGCCGCGCTGACCTTCTGTTGTAGAGCGTCATCTTTGGCCTTCAGGGCTTTAGCGTGAAGAGAGACATCTTTCTCCAAGCCCTTGACCTTATTCTCAGAGGTCTGTTGCTCTGACTTCAGACGGTCTACCTCGGCATTCAGGGTACTCTCAACCTTCTTGACATCTTGCCCCTTCTGGATGAGGGGCAATTTCCTCATAGCCCAGTTAGACAATTGATACATGGAAGTCACCCCCTGCGCATTTAATGAAGAGGTTAAGTGTGAGAAAAATCAGATGTTGCACTTATAAAAGTTTGACAACGGAACAAGTCATACCTGGACGACTCGGTGAAGGCCGAACTCAACCATCACAGGGGTGTCCATGGCTCTATAGAAATGCTTGTCTGCCTCGGTCATTACAGAGGAAAGTGCATCCATGGCCTGTCTGCTGTTGCCGACCACACTGTCAGTTAACTTCAACTGCTCCAGACGAGCCGTCAGGATGTCAGCCGAAGAAATTGGGATCGCAGCCTCAGAAGTCTTCTTTTGTCTCGAGGTCGTCCTCTGATCCTCAGAGGCCGGGACCTTAGGGGCCCTCTTCTTGGAGGCCTGGGATTTGGATTTAGTGGGAGGTGGAGGAGGAGAGTTCAGACCAGCCTTCTTTGCAAGCCTTGCTAGGCTCGGAGCTGCCATCTCCCACAGTTCGTCGGGGATACCTGGTGGTCTCTTTGCAAAAGTTAAAAGATAAGGGTTAGAGATCAGATATGAATGAGGTCAGAGGTTAGACTTAAAAAGAAAATTCCTTAACAAAGTCGGCAAGGGGACTCCCACCCAGGCTCGTCCCCGAGAGATACTGGGGGGTCAGAAGATGTTCAAACTTGACAAACAGACCATGCACCCCTTGGTCTTGCAGGGCCTTCACCTTTTTGATATTCTGAAGACTTTGACCGGGATTGGCCCTTGCAGACATGGTGACCTTACCCCATCTAAGGGGTATCCTCAGCTCAAGAGTGGAAGAGGGAACATATGAGCCAAATTCCCATGGCCCTGAGGCAAAAAAATATCGGGGATTCCAATTGTGATTTGAGGTCTGAGTCACCTGGAGCATCTTCTTCTCAGGCCTCCGAGCCACGAAATGATAGTAGCTCGGATGGTTTTTGGCCGAGGTTGGGACGTAGCAACCAACAAAGACCTGAATTGCGAGGTCAGAGTGGTGGACTGCCCTCCACAAGATAATGGCTCCTATAATGACTCTCCAGGCATTGGGGGAGAGCTGCGAGGGGGCCAAGTTGATAAAAGAGAGAATGGATCTGATGATAGGATGAATGGGTAGACGAAACCCTAACTTAAACATCTGCTCGTACAAGCAGATTTCTCAATCTCGGCCATGGTAGGCCCTCTCTGCCCTCAGAGGTCTCCTTAATTTGATTGAGGGACTAATGGAGTATAAATATCTAAAGTGCAAAAGATCCACTTCAGTAACTATGCTCTCGAACTCGGCTGCTTCAGAGATGTCAACATCACTTTCAACATCCTCATTATCGTCAAGGTCAACGTCGGCTGGAGCAGACGTAGATGGGTGACCATGGAATCTTTGAGCGAACTCAGCCCCTGTAACGGCCGATAGAGGGATGGCATCAAGAATGGGTGGCACAACCACACTGGGCTCAACAAGTTCAAACTCTGAAGAAGAATCTGAGGTGCCTGAGCCATTTTGGGATGAAGTTCAGCTGGATACCTCGGCCTGATCAGGCCGAGGCGTAAAATCCATGGCTTCTTGGAAGGAGTCCACATACATGGGGTCTGAGGTGGAAGACTCAGACTCAGACATCGGCAATGGGTTGGCAGAGACGTTTGTCTGATAGAAGTTCTCAGGAGGATCAGGATATACCACCTTGAGAGGTGGGGGAAGATGGGCCTGACAGGAAATTCTTGTTACCTACTAACTTCCTCTTGAGCTCTCTCTATTTGCCTAATCTTTTCTAGGGTCTTCTCTCTAAGAGAAGGGAAATCCTCAAGAAGCTGGTATAGGGGTCTGAGCATCAGAGGATGACCCTAAACTTTGAGGAAAACTCCTAAAGCTACAAACACGATTGACTTATAAAACAAAGAACTTTAAAGATCAAACTTAGAAGTTTCAAGAAAACGCAGGTCGCCTGAGTTAATGAAGCTCATCGGAAAACACAAAAACACGTCGGAAAATGCAAACCAAATACCAGAAACAAAGGAACTAGAAAGGAAGAAGTACTTGGAGAATGAATCGATGAGTGAAATGAAGGAAAATCGCAAGAAAATCGATGAAATCCTCTGCAGAAGAACGATTGAGTGGAGGAGCTTAGAGAGAGAAAATTCGCAAGAACAGTGTGCACGGGAACGAAATGAAGAAGAAAGAGAAAGGAAGGGTTTAAACCCTTAAGTACTTGGGAACACTTCCTAAGGCCCATCACTGCCTTGGGAAACCCAAGGGACAAATGACATCACACGCCAGCCAAATTTCCACGCTCTAGCTTGGGACATATGTCATACAGGTATTAACTTGGGACGGACAGGCCTCGGAGGTGAAGCAATCCCCTAGCCACTTGCTCTCGCATATGACTAAGGGCTGGGGGGTGATTGATATGCCCCAAGTGTAACCTCGGCCTAGAGACACCAACCTCAGCCGAGATGATGGCCGAGATATTGATCGACCCAAGATATGTCATAGGCCCACGATATCATCCCCAGGCCAGACCAGGGTCGACCCAGGCCGACACTACCATCTACACTTCCAATGGGAACTGCGTGCATCACAGGCATCGACAGCATTCTCATATACCTGGGTATGGCAACCTTGGCCGAGGGTAGGCTGAGGTGACAGGGAGCCTTGATAACTTTCAATATGGAACCAGTTCAACTTCGGCTTGGGCCGAGGTCCCAAGAAGCCTTAGTAATCGTCAGCATGGAATCATTCCTACCTCGGCTGGGGCCGAACCCAGCATAATGTCTCGGCTGAGACCAGGCCGAGACTCCCTATGGCACATCTCGGATTGAACGACTATTAAGCCTTTACAGCTCGGCCTCTCCTAGGCCGAGGTCATCCACCAACATGGCGGCTGGGCATCTGTTGAACATTTGGATAAGGACACATGGGCACAAATCAGTTATAACAAGATTATTCTCCACATGTGGGGAGAATATTTCATCATCATTACTTACATGTGGCAGTGACAGATGGCACTCCCCCATTGGTGAGGCTACCACACACATGCACATTACATGCATGGGGGTACATTACACCCCCTAGGCACTATATATAGGGATCATCCCCTACCTTGCAAAGGGATCCCAGCTATTCAACACTAGCTAAAACTCTGTCTAAATATACAGTATAGAGAGAAAGCTTGAGAGAATTGTATCCATGGCCATTAGTGCCTTCATTCAGTGATATTACTCACACACTCACAGTGGACGTAGGCCAGATTGGCTGAACCACTCATATTCCGATGTTGATTCCTCATATCCTCACCTCATTATCTTATCTCTTTATATAGCTGTGCTGCCATTGTTATTCATATATTGAGCTTGGAAAAACCTTATCTGGTGGTGGTGATTCTTAGCATCACCACTCATATTTTGTTTTTTTATTGATTTTATAATTTTCCAACGACTGATTAGAGTGTTTTTAGGTTGAGATAGGGGTTTTCAATGGTAGGAGAGTGTGATGGAGGAGTCTTTAGGGTCTTACCCCATCTATATTCCCCTATTTGGATACTCCGATGTTCTCCGGTCATCTTCTTCGGTGTAATATTCAAACTATTCTTCATGTGTTCATTACTTAAACCGTTCAAAATACTTACTTTGATATTGAGTCAAACCTTTAAGTGTTTACCTCCTTCTAAGATTTTTATCCTCTAATGATAACTGTGATCTCGGCTTTAGAATGTTAAAGACCCTATATGAGCTAGCCTTTCAATGTACTAACATTAGGGATAGGTACTTCCAAGAGATACATAGGCTAAAGGATAAGGCCGAGGTTAGGTGTCAAGCTGACCCAATCTGGAGATAACCTTTTTTCCCCATCCCTTTAAAGATAATTCTACCATATGTGGATGAGATGGTCGACTCGTCCCCTTCCCTGGTCAATCATAGATATTCATATGAGGAGGCCATAAGATTTTCACCAAATCACCCTTAGGGGATGGGAGAACCTAATGCCACATCTTAGGCTTCGACACCTGTCCAAGCCGAGATGTCTAGACGAGATGACTTTTGCATTGAGATCCTATTAGAATATGCCGAGTCGACTGTCAACATAGCTATTCCACCAACTTCAATTCCTCTGTCTGCTATGACAGAGGAGGAGTTCGAAGAAAAATATCCTGATGGTTCTCCCATTGTTCTGCCTCACACCGATAATGTTGAGGATGAGGATGAAAAGGCTGAGGGAGAGACATAGGAAGATTTTTAGGTTGATAAGCCAGTTGAGTACTCATACGATGAGCGGTATCAATCCTCAATTAAGGAACTTGTCCTTCTTTATTTTAGATATTTGTATGGCATAATGCCTGATGTCTTCCTACGTGTACCAAATGAGGATAAGAGAGTGTAAGATAGATGAAAGGGGGAATTTTCCCACTACGACCAAATATTTAGGGTTGGCTTTCGTTTTCCCTTTGAACCAGTGGTATGGGCCATTGTTTATAACGTCGGCCTTGCCCGTACTTAGATAGCCCCAAACTCATGGAGGATTATACTGGGATATATTTCTTTATGCAGAAATAATTACGAGGACGAACCTTTAATTGAAATCTTCAAGTCTTGCTAGTATGTCTCGTCTTCTACAAACACGTCTGGCTACTATTACCCAGGAGCTAGGAAGTTTGACAAGAATATCCTTCATGTTAGTCAGACTTCAAACCATAGTTGTAAGGAAAGGTTCTTTTATTCTTCTGGGGCTTGGGAATTTCCTACCGACGTTGGCCAAGAGAGGCGAGAAACTGAGTTGAGGGTATCCTATAGCTGGATGAAGCCTTCAATGTATTTCAAGTTAGATCCTGATCTTATTATAGAAAATAGGGAGAGAGTAAACTTTCTCAAAGGCCAAGGGAAGAATGTCCAACTCAATGCCTTTCACATTTGATGTCTCTCCAATTCTTAGAAAAATATGGGTTAAAGGTTGATCCCTTGGACGATCTTTGTAAGTGAAATAGTTCTTTGATTATTTATCAAGTCTTTCATCATCTCATATTTCTATGACTAATGGTTCATCATTTATCTTTTGCAGATCGTCCTCCTCACACATCTGAGGAATTTTAGAACATGAATGTACCAAGTCTCCGTAATGCCCTTAACAAGAAGAAGCAGTCGGCTGGCAAAAATTAGCCAAAGAAAATGACTGCTACTGGGCCGACACCATCAGAGGTCGATAAGAAGAGGACCCACCAGTAACTTCCCTTTGAGAATCATCCTAAGCGAGATGCTCAAAAGACGAGGGTGGTTCCTCCCAACCAATCAGTGCCGAGCGGTTCTGGGCCGAGCTCCTGCTCTGGGGACTCCTTCCAAGAGTATTGACAAAAAAACCTAGCCTAGGTCAGGAAGTGTTTGGGATTAATTTTTCCCGCGGCCACAAGATTAAAGAGGGCCATGTTAGGAGTCCCAACCAAGGATGGCTATGAGTTCTTGGATAAGATACATCCCCCCCCCAAGTCTTTAACTCAGGCCTTCATCTTGTACTTTTGTCTATCTGTAATAACACTTATGTTTTTATTTCTTCCACAATATGTATGAACTTTTACATCAGCCAATAAATGGATGGTTGAGAATCAGCCAAAGATTTTAGAGGCTGACAAAGCTTTTAAATCTGAGGAAAAGCTGAAGAAGCGACTAGATGCATTCCAATATGGATTTAAACAAGCTCATGATGATTTGAAGATCAGAGACGAGGCCCTGATCAAGAAGGATGACCAACTCAAGGAAAAATGAAATGCCTTGATCACACAATCGTCTACTCATGCCAAAAAACTTGCAGTATCTGTGTAAAAGGCCAAAGATAATGCTATGTCCGCTGAGTCAATTAAGAGGATCAAAGTCGAGTCTTTTGAATCTTTTAAAGATTCAGATGAGTTTGGTAGCTACGACATCATATATATTAATATTGGTGTAAGGTCTGATTGCCGATGGATTACGACTAAATTTTTTGAGGTTGTCTATTCCATACAGCCTACGTTGGGGTTATCCATAATGAGACTAATGCCGAGGGGGCTAACACCATCATTATTGAGACAACTTCATAGGGTGCTCATCTATGGACTCTACCCTATCTTGATTGTAATCTTTTTCTTCAAATAGTTTATGTTGTAATATTTTTTTTTGAACAATTGATTATCGTCCTCAGAGTACTCATATTATAATTCCTGAATGAATGGAATCTTTTTGTTGTTCATTTGTCTTCATCTCGTCTTGATTTATTTGTATGCTATGAACTAAAACTATGTTTTTGGCTCATCTTTGGATAAGATGGTTGTAGCGAAACTATGAAATTTGATATCACTAAATTATTGTGTCATATCATAAGTCTCCTCTCATCGTTTTGAGAGTGTATGGATGAGTGTTGTCTCATCTATGCACTGTCATCTTAGTCGATAGAGTAAATATGCCAAATTATTGATGTTTAATAATGAACCACAATCAAGTGATTTTTAATTTTCTTCCACCAAATTATGATGTTCAATCATAGGTCCTCTGTTGTCATTTTGAGTGTATAGATAAGTGTCATCTCATCTATGCACTGTCATCTCGATCGAGAGAGTAAATCCACCAAATTAATGATGTTTAATAATGAACCACAATCAAGTGATTCTTAATTTCAATCCACCAAATTATGATGTTTAAGCATAAGTCCCCTGTTATAGTTTTGAGTGTGTATGGATGAGTGTCATCTCGTCCATGCACTGTCGTCTCAAACGAGAGAGTAAATTCACCAAATTAATGACGTTTAATAACGAATGTCTTTCGATGTTATTGATAGCTCATGGACAAGGTTGTCCCCTTATGGACTGTTATATCACCGAGGACGACTTAAGTTTACTTCACCGAATGATGTTTTCTAGCTTAAGATGAGTTGATACGTACAAATAACAAGAATTCAAAATAAATAGACAACATATGAGAGAACAATTGAAATTTTTATTGAATCTCATTCATATTTCTTTCACCGTATGAGTCTCATATACATGTACTATAATGGAGTTGGAATTAAACTAGAAAAACTAAAATGTTATTGGTAATACATTTTGAGATGGTCGGTGTTTCATGGGTTGGAGAATGGATCTCCCTCCAGATTCTCCAATCTATATATCCTCGGTACTACCTCTTCAACCACTGTGTAATGGCCATGCCAATTTGGATAAAGCTTGTTAGGCTTATACCATATCTTCTCCAACACTAGCTCTCCAAACTTCAGTGGGCGTGCCTTTACTTTATTATTGTAGAACTTCGATGTCATTTGCCAGTACCCAACTTGCCTAACCTCAGTATCTTCTCTTCTTTCTTCCACGAGATCTAAATCAAGTCTTCATTCAATAATATTCCCCTCTGGGCTATAGGTTTGAAACCTATAGGTAGGGTTACCTACCTCTGTTGGCACTACTACCTCTGAACCATATGCCAACATAAATAGAGTTTCCCCAGTAGGAGTCCTGTCCCTCATCCTATAAGCCCAGAGGACAACATATACTTATTCAACCCACCTGCCTTTGGTATCTTCCAACCTCTTCTTTAATACATCAAGAATCATCTGGTTTATTATTTCTATCTACCTATTAGCCTGGGGTCGGCCAGGAGTGGAGAAGAACTGATTGATGCTGACCCATTCATAATATTTTTCCAGGGAGTCATTCTTGAACTATGTTCCATTATCAAAAATCAGAGTATTGGGTAGGCTTTACCTATAGATGGTATTTTTCCAGGTAAATATGAAGGCTTTTTTCTATGTGATTATTATCATCGGCTCGACCTCTAGCCACTTTGAAAAATTATCGATCACCACAATCAAATAACGATAGTTGTTCACAACTCTTGGTAGTGGTCCAACCAAGTTACTTCACCAAACTGCAAAAACACAAGGAGATGTAATGGAAGGAAGAGGTTGGTGAGGTATGGTTGCGAACCTCTAGCATTGATCGCACTTCTTGATGTATGCAACTGGATCTTTGGCTAACGTTGGCCATCAATAACCGTGGGTAATAATCCTCTTAGCCAACGTTCTTCCTCAAATATGGATGACACATGACCATACTTGCACATCTTTTAAAATAGACTCTACCTCAGATGGATGGGTACATCTGAGGAGAGGAAGAATAAACCCTTTCTTGTATAAGATGTCTCCAAGGAGGGAGAACCTGGCTGCTTTGTACCTCAATTTTTTTTCTCGACCTTGGACTTAGGAAGTTCCCCATATCTAATCTAACAAACTATAGGATCCATTTAGGAGTCTCTCATACTCACATTGAAATAAAATTCCATAGTATTCTGTTCTCCCTCGATCGCCTTTCAATGGAGAATCTCTATCGAGACCGTTATTTTAATTTTAGTTCTGGTGGTTGAAGCTAACCTTGCCAGAGCATCATCTTGGCCATTGTATATTCAAGCTATTCTCTTCAATTTTACATTAGCAAAATGCTTTAACGTTGTGTTAACCCTTCCCAGGTACTTTGTCATTCGGTCATCTTTAGCATCGTATGCCCTTAAAATTTGATTAACAATCAACCTGGAATAACTATGAACAAGGAGTTGGCTAGCATTCAGTTCTCGAGTAAGGGAGAGACGTATTAGGAGGGTTTCAAACTCAGATTCATTATTGGAAGCTTTGAAGTTGAACCTCAATGCATATTCAATATCGGTACCATTTGGTGCTGACACTATTAATTCTGGCCCACTTCCACTCTCATATGAAGACCAATCAACAAAGAGGCTTCACACAACTACCCTCTTCCAGGACTCCATTCTTGAAAAGATACATTTCCTTCACATTCTCAAACACTTTGTTTTTCTCCGAACTCGTCCTAGCCTCAACCGGGGGAGGACACAATCTTCTATTTGGCTCGCAAGTTATAGCTTCAACATCTTTTGTGTCAGCCTCATCCAAGGTGAACTCAACCACAAAGTCATCTAGGGCTTTTCCCTTAATGGTCGTTCTCGACTTGTAGAAAGTGGGAGAGCCCATGCCAGCTTCGGTGAAACCTATTTTTTTTTAATATATACGCATATTTTAGTGAAATTTTCACATTAAATAAACGTTTGTTCATCAACCTCTCTCCATTTTATCTAAGGTTTCTTATATCTTTGTTCTTCCTCTTACTTTTTCTTCTTTTTTTAGCAAATATCTATTGTTAGGATTTGTTGAAATTTTATGTAACAATTATTCATTGTTAGGGTTTGTTAAAATTCTAAAAATATGCATATATTTTGCTTTACCGCTTTTAATATTATTATAAATTTTGTTGTTATTGGTTTGTAGTAATTAATTTTGGGCATGGAGTTGTTGAAATTAATGCTTATCCATTAAATTAATGTTGTTGAAATTGATGACAACTATCTATTTTAGTATGAACTTATTATAGACTCGTTTAAAATGATGTTTAATTTTTGAAATAATTGTAATCCATTTATTAATATGTAATTTCTATGCATTCAAAAGATTATTATAAGTAGTCCTAAAAAACATTTCAGGGGAACTCGCTCCCAAACCCTCAAAAATTTCCTTTTGTGCCTAAGCCATCTCTAATTCCTGGCTCCGCCACTGCTGGTAGATGATATCAAACTCTCCCAATTTGATTTCCCAAGCAATTATTCTTCCTAATTTCTCAGGCTAGTAAATGACCTGTCTCATTTAAGATATGGCCAGAGGGACCTCAGGGAGCAGGAGCATTCAAATTTTCCTCTTGTGAGGAAAATATTTCAAATTTTTGGGCTACCTCAAGCACCGATTATTCTTGATCTCATTTAAGATATGCTCATAACTTACCATAAGGGGAGTGTAGTCGTTAAACTTATCATTTGCTGATCTTTTCTTTCCATCTTTACTCTTCTTTTGGAACTTTCCCCCACTACTTGTCCCCTTTTCATCCTCATACTTCGTTGTCGTAGCTTCCTCAACGTTCATGACCTTATCGATAATCGCCAATAGCTCAGCCATAGACTTTAGTGGGTCCTCGGTAAGCTTTCAGAGAAATTTCCCCTTTTGTAGACCTCCTATCAGTGCTGTTATCATAATTATTTCTTCATAATCTGTAACTTCTAAATTTTCCTTATTGAATCTTACTATGTACTCCTTGAGATTGTCATTCTTTCCATATTGACATACAATAGGTGCGTAGTCTTCTTTTGGGGTCTTACCCCAAAATAAAAGTTATGTATGAACCTCTCTACGAGTTGCCTAAAGTTTGTAATTAAATTCTTCGGGAGTTAGGTAAACCATAAATGGGCAGCTCTAGTGAAAGTGCTTGCAAAAGCATGACATCTCATCTCAGTCGAGACTGAGTAATTGTATGTGACCGACTGGTACATCTCTATGTGGTTAACATGATTGGTACTACCATCATACACCACTAGTGGATTGAACTTAGCAAGGGTTGGAATTTTACAATCTTAACCAGAAAGGAGAGCCTTCAGAGTATCCCCTTTGCAAGGGGTCTCGACTCTTGAAGATATCTCCAATTTTATCTTCCAACCTTTGAATTGAGTCATTCCTGGCCCTCTCGGTTGCTGCCACAACGTCGGCCTAGATGATATTATCCCCTGCCACCTTAACTGGTCAAATTGAAGGTTCCCTTGCCGCTGACCTGTGTCAGTCGTTCCCTTATCTTTGGCCCTCATCTTGGCAACATGGAGACCGACAATGTATCCCTTATATCCTTGAGCCAACATGGATCCTTGATCTGGATAGCCTATCTCTGAGATCATAAACTGGGTCGAGGCTCTCAATGGTCGATTGACTAAGCATAAATTCTTTTGAATTTATCACCTAAGTTGGTAGTTTTAGTACTTCGAACAACATAATTGATTTTTTTATCCCATATCATTGCTAATGACTTCTTCTAACAAGTATCCCGACTTTCGTGTATTTCTTACTGTTTTACAGATATTTAGTGCCAAAGAGAACTCAAAATAGTGAAAGAAACGAAGAAATGGGGAGTTGAAGGGCATTTTTTTAATTTCACATATATATTCCGGAGGTGTGGAAAACTATAAAGTTTAAGATATCTAAATTACAAGAACATTGAAAAAAAAATAGTCAAATCGGAGCTCTGGATCAAAAGATATGGCAAGTCAAAGTTGGAGAAAGAAAGTCAAAGTTGAAATTAATTCTGGAAGCTGAAGAGTTTCAACTCTTGAAATTTCTTGTATAATTCTTTTTGATTAGTTGTAAAACGTGGAGAAGCATGGAAAAAGTCACATTTGGGTAATATAAAAAGCTAAGCCCTAGAGTAATGAAGAAAGAAAGAGACAGAGTTCCTTTCGGCATATACTGTCCTATTTTCTAAGGATTTAGAAACTCTAGTTTGTAAGTTGAATAAGGGATATTCAAGATTCAAGTTTCAAGTTCAGATTTCCTTCTTCTATTCAAGTATTTCTAATTTCTACTTTCCATTTATTTCATTTGGTAACTTTAAATTGCTCTTGTAGTTTAATTTTGTTTCTCAATTCAAGTTTCTTTTCAATGCATAATAGACATATAATTTCTTGCACATTTAGAATTTTGTTTTCATTTAATAAAATCATGTCTAGCTAAGTTTTTTTAGGGTTGGGATGCATGAACCGATCCCAATGTAAATTACATATGTAGAAAATAGAATTTAAATTAAAATTTTAAAAGAGTCGTGCAAGATAAGTTTACAATCATTATAGGTATTTTAATCTCTCTTGCCCTAGGTACTTGGGATGTTTAAGAATATAATGTGAGTAAAATTGTTTAGCACCGCTTTATATTTTCGTTTGATTTCATATGATGCGGGATTGAACCTCATATATGTAATGCTTAGGATCTATAAAGACTGGATTCATTCAAACTTTTAATTTAAAATTTTAGTATTCTGCTAAGTAATTTCTAAGGATTGGGGGATTGTATTCCCAAACTGTTTTCCCTTCATTCTTATTAAGTCATTCTTAGTTAGTTAATTTTTCTCACATAGTTAATGCAGTAGTTTAATTTAGTGTGCATTTAGTTAATTAGTTATTTCCCATCTCAATCATCTTTTTATGTCTTTTTAGAGTCAAGTTACGGTAAACAGTCTTACCTTTGTCATCACGTTCACTCGTCCTAGTTCCCTGAGGATTCGATACCCAGACTAGCCACTATACTGCGCAGGAGTGTAGTTAAAGTTTAGGTTTTGGTATTGCGATTAGAAGCCGATAACGACGACTAACGTATTTACACGGACGCTCGATTTTTCCACTCGAGCAAAATGCCGCCATTGTCGGGGAATTAGATAGATTTATGTTAGGTTGGTTAATCCCGAATTTGATGTTAAAAAATCCAAAAAAATTAAGAAATATGGGTGTCACGTTCTTGAATTGCCTAATTTGAAATGTCTTACTTTAACTCTTTTGGTGGCTTTAATGGTTATGATAATAGTGAGGAGGAGGCGCTCAAGACTTATGAACATTGGATCAATATCACTAAAGATGAGTCTCATAAATACAAGCCTAGTGCTAAGGCCATCCAAATTTATCAAAACAAATTTCTTAATGAAGAAAGCCTTGAAAAAGAATATCGAGAAAAAAAATCGTTATTGGGAGCAAGAGTTATATGCATTATTTGAACCCATTGAGGATTTTTCTTCTGATATTTTTGAAGTTGAAGAATGTTTTAAACCAAATGAGGAATCCGAGATGCTAAAACCAAGGAAGCCTACTTTGGAAAAACTCTTGATTATTAGCAAAAGGCAATCTGATGACCTTGCTGCTACAGAGCTGATATTAGAGCAACCTGCAAGGAGTTTAATGATTATTTGGATAGCTTAGAGAAGGTTGAGACTTGCGCTTCACCTAACACTGTTGAGCATGAAAACATTGAGAGTGATCCAAGTTCTTTTGAATATAAAGCTCTTATAAATATTACAAAATCTACTGAGGTTGAAGATCATTTGTCTCCTTGTGTATTCACTATTATAGAACCATTAAATCCATCACAAGAACTGGATGAATTTCTTGAGGATGTTGATCCTATTCTTGCATGTGAATGTTTTTTGAGATGCTTCATCTTACGGTCCATACACATAGACGTGTCACTCCACTAGATCCAGCTGAAAATTTTGGGGGAGAAGATTGTGAGGATAAGGACTCTACTCTTTCTGATTGTGTACTCCGCTTCCCATACTACTTGAAAAATCTTTGAGACATGATTTTATTTTTCTTGGATCCCAATGGTACTTGTCCCAGAATGCACTCAAATCCCTCATTATCCCCCTAAAAATTTAATTGGTCATGGTTCATTTATTCCCCTTTGCACATGCCTTCCATTGTTCAAACGGAATTCTTATTTTTCGGGAGGCATGCTTTCTAGTGAGGGTACACAATTAATCCCTCTAAGTCAAATTGTATTTTGAGTAGACCCTCAAATTTTTCTACTTCTAGTATATAACTTATTAGAATTTCAAATCTTAGGTTGTACATAATTAGCTTTTTCTTTTTCCTTTTTTTATAGTTTAGAGTAATTAGTTAAAATTTTTGTTATTCTTTTTTTTTTATGCTTGGTTCTAACATGTTTTGTAGATTCAATGGACTCGCACTCATCGGGGATTGCTCCATTTGGGTAATATCTTTCTTCTCCTCTCTTTATGTTTTTTCTTGATTCACATTGAGGACAATGCAACATTTAAGTTAGGGGGTGTGGGATATTTTTCCCATTGGTCGTTTAGATTCATTGATTCGATCACATGTTTTTTCCAAGTGTATTTTTTTTTAGAAAATTTCAAAAATTTCAAAAAAATTGAAAAATTTTGAAAAAAGCCAAAAATATTTTTCTTCAAAATAAATAAAAATTGGAATTTAAAAGCTTAAAAAATGTCACATTTTTTCTGTCTCAAGTTGTAAAAATTCAATGCACAAAGCCAAAATTGACCAAAGATGGAAATTGAAAGAAAATTGACAACTTAACGAATAAGTGTGGAGATTAATAAAACCCGATGAGATTTCCAGCCTTTCAATTTTTATGAGTTTTTAAATCAATCTGAATTTATGATTAACTCACAGTTATATTCAGTGTTTTAATAAGTCGTTGATGATCTCAATTCTTTGTCTTGATCGGTTATGGGAAATGTGTGAAATGTTGTCTCGAAATTCATGCTGAATACATCTCTAAATTTTAATTAATCTCGATATGAATATGATAATGTGATTAACAATTTGGACAATGAAGTAGGCCCTCTTTTGTTTAACCCAAAAATATTAGCCATAATAAAGTGTGAAAATATTATCCGTTTGCAACCCACTTTGAGCCTAATAAAATATTTCCCTTTGGTTTGATAACCCGAAAAACCCAAATAGCCCGGAATTGTGAAAAATTGGAAATACATCAAGTAAGTCCAAAGTGTGTAATAAAAAAAGGGCGAGAAAAGAAAAATAGCAAGAAAAAAAAAGAGAAAAAAATGAAAATAGAAAAAAAGAAAAAGAAAAATGAGCAAATGCCTGAAAAAGCACCAATGGACGTCATCAGGACTTTTTCCAATTTCGAACATTCCGTCCATTCTCATGTTTATCCTTTACACTTTTTAACCCAAAAATTCCAATCCGAGTCCGAATGGAAAAATTAATTACTGCATGGAGAGCTAAGACATGCAAAGATAATAAAAGAGATTAAAATGGTGTGATTAAGAGACGATTTCCGTTTCCTAATAACTGTATTCCGATGATGAGATTTTTTCACCATCTATTTCCTTCTTTTCAATTTTTTATGCATGAATTTATGTCCATTATATCTACTCTTTACATCATGTTTACCGAGAGAAAACAACCACAATCTGAGTGATTCGTTTGTGAGTGCATTCGTAATAATTTGAATCAAAACGAATTTTCGAAAACTAACATAATGCTCAATCGGTGGAAATTTGAGGTTTAATTTCTGCCTTTGCGCACACACACTTTGGTTTGAGACATTTGAATATGAATCTATGGTTATTATTTTTTGAAAAGTTTAAATTGTACAACGTTTAAGTATTTTGATATTTATTTGAGTCAATAAAGAATTTTGTGGGTGTATTCACGGCAAAACCCTTATGAGACAAAACTCGTCCTACTTGGGTAACCTAGGGGTTTAAAGGATTATTGCATATGCTCAATGCAATAGCTTGCCTGCGAAAGTCGAATTTTATTTTAATAAAAGGAATTTCAAAAGTCAACTCATTTCTCTTACATTGCTCGGGACGTGCAAAGTTCTAAGTTAGGGGGATTTGACTAAACATAAATTCTTCTGAATTTATCCTCCTAAGTTGGTAGTTTTAGTACCTCAAACAACGTAATTGATTTGTTACTATCGCATAGTATTTCTAATGACTTCTTATAACAATTACCCCGAGTTATGTTTATTTCTTACTGTTTCTACAGATATTTAGTGTCAAAGAGAACTCAAAACAGTGAAAGAAACCAAGAAATGGGGAGTTGAAGGGAATTTTTGTAATTTTACATATATATTTCGGGGGTGGGGAAAACTAGAAGCTTGAAGAGGTCTAAATTACAAGAACACTGGAAAAAACGACAGTTAAATCGGAGCTCTGGATCAAAAGGTATGGCAAGTCAAAGTTGGAGAAAGAAAGTCAAAGTTGAAATTAATTCTGGAAGCTGAAGAGTTTCAACTCTTGAAATTTCTTGTATAATTCGTTTTTATTAGTTGTAAAACGTGGAGAGGCATGGGAAAAGTCATATTTGGGTAATATAAAAAGCCAAGCCGTAGTGTAATGAAGAAAGAAAGGGAGATATTTCCTTTTGGCATATAATTTCCTATTTTCTTAGGATTTAGAAACCTTACTTTGTAAGTAGAACAAGAGCTATTCAAAATTATAGTTTCAAGTTCGCATTTCCTTCTTCTATTCAAGTATTGCTAATTTTTACTTTCCATTTCTTATATATTGTAATTTTAAATCGCTCTTGTAGTTTAATTATTTTTCTCAATTCAAGTTTCTTTTCAATGCATAATAGACCTATGATTTCTTGCACATTTAGAATTTTGTGTTCATTTAATAAAATCATGTCTAGCTAAGTTTTTTTAGGGTTGGGATGTATGAACCCATCCCAATGTAAATTACATATGTAGAAAATGGAATTTAAATTAAAATTTTGAAAGAGTCGTGCAAGATTATTCTACAATCATTATAGGTCATTTAATCTCTCTTGCCCTAGGTACTTGGGATGTTTAAGAATATAATGCGAGTAAAATTGTTTAGAACCACTTTATATTTTCATTTGATTTCATATGATGCAGGATTGAACCTCATATATGTAATGCTTAGGATCTATAAAGACTGGATTCATTCAGACTTCTAATTTATAATTTTTGTATTCTGCTAAGTAATTACTAGGGATTGGAGGATTGTATTCCCAACCTGTTTTCGCTTCATTATTATTAAGTCATTCTTAGTTAGTTAATTTTGATCATATAGTTAATGCTGTAGTTTAATTTAGTGTGCATTTAGTTAATTAGTTATTTTCCATCCCAATCATCTTTTTATTTTTTTTTAGAGTCATGTTAGGGTTAACTGTCTTACCTTTGTCATCACGTTCACTCGTCCTAGTTCCCTGAGGATTCCATACCCAGACTATCCACTATACTCCGAAAGAGTGTAGTTAAAGTTTAGGCTTTGTATTGAGGCTTGAAGCTGATAATACCGGCTAACGTATTTACATGGACACTCGGTTTTTCCACTGGATCACCAACCTTCTACTTAGACGATCGAAGGTCGAGCCATTTGGTTTTATATCACGACTCGACCTCCTACTGTGACCTCCTCTTTCTTGAATCGAGCGTACAATGTTACCTGATACTTCATATGGATCCCAAAAGTCAGCGTGAGCGCTTCAGCCTCATAGTCATCATATCACTCCTTTGGGCAGGGTTGGCCTTGCCTCCCCAGGCGTAAACACCTAGGGTGAGCAACATTCTTCCACAATTGAAGAGGTGGTAACTCCTTGCATGGTGCCTGGGGTGGTCCCCTAGCATCTGGAGGCTTCTCCACAGCTGACGGAGTAATCATCTTCGGTAATACCCCAACGGGTGTAATTATCACATTTTGGCTGAAGGCAACCATCTATTATTACATCGTGTGTTGACTAGAAACCAATGACTTCAATGCTGCCACCACCTCCGCCATTTATGACTAAGGAGGCACGTGACTAGAGATTGGACCACCAGCTGGTGGTGGTGGTGGCGGTGGAAATTCTTATGCCATGCTTCAAACCTGAGGATGAGCTTTAAACTGAAGAGTAGAAGCTTAGAAGCTCAACAAGATGGGAGGACTTGTTAACCACTCTTATAGTGAGTTTGATAGAGTTTCTGTAGGGTTTCAATTAAGCGATTCCATCAAATGAAGAAGATGAATAGTATATATAGTGCTTGAGGGGTGTAGTGTACCCTAAGCATGTAATAAGTATGTGTAGAATGTTCCTAGCCAATGAAGAAGAGCCAGCTATCTATCACATATTGGTCACGATGATCAAATATTCCCTCACGTGAGATAATGATCTGGTTGCGACGATTTCGTCCACATGGGACTTGAGTCCCACAAGCAATGTTCCATGCGAGCCCCTAACCACGTGCCGTACTAGGTGTCAATGCCGGCCACACTATTCGAGTTGAGTTCGAGATGAGGAGTTAACCTCCTGATGGGGTCACCACTGATGTTGAGCTATATTGGGTTGGCCTTTCCACATACTGAACAGCACAGAGCCCGTATGTACATCCATTTGTATCTCTTTATCTCACTTGTACATCTCTAAAGTCAAACAAACTCTAGTAATCATGCTGATAAATAATGAGAATAAGGTCACCAGAGTGTACATAGGATCCATTTATTGTCGAACCACTCTATATCTTATGTTTATCTCTCTATTTTTACTTTTTTATGCTTTTTACACATTATGATGGTTGCTGATATCTTTGATGGCATGGTTATTTCTTACCGACCTAATTTCTTACATCATCAATGATTAATTTTACTACAAAGATGACGATTGAGAAGACACATATTTCATTTTCTCATATATTGAAAAATAGGGAGAAAACAAAGAGAATGAGTGTGAAGAGGATGTCCCACCACCTTGTGAGGTTGTGAATGTGGAAGACACATCTCCTTGAAGTAAAAAAGACTATGATGTTTCCAAAATCATTGGTAGTCCTAATGTTGGAGTGAAGGCTAGATCATACCTCTAAAGTCAAGTTAACTAACTTTATTACACTTTCACAATTGAACTCAATAATGTGAAGGATGTCTTGTTGGACAAAAGGGTCTTAAAAACAAGTGTGACGAAGATGGTGTCGTGTGGAGGAAAAAATCAAGGCTAGTGGATCAAGGTTATATAAAAGTTGAAGTTGTAGACTTTGATGAGTCTTTTTCCCCCATTTCTAGGCTAGAGTCATTTCACTTAGACTTAGCTATAGTATATGCCTTAGATTTTAAGATCCATCAAATGGAAGTGAAGACCACATTTCTCAATGGCAAACTTCAATAGGAAATCTATGTGTCATAACGAAAGGAATCTGAGTATCCGAAATTCCCAACATATGTTTATGGCCTCAAAAAGGCATTATATGGCCTCAGACAAGCACTTAGATCTTTGGTATGAACGTCTTGCCTCATATTATGTGGTGAACGACTTCAAAAGAGAAAATGTGGACAAGACATTATTTTTCATATCTTGGGGGAAAGACATTATGGTTGGTCAAGTTTATGTTGATGATATTGTTTCGGACTCCATAAATGAAGAACATGCGTGAGACTTTACTTCAATTATGGAAAAATAATTTGAGATGAGCATGGTTGGGTAACTCACTTTATTTTTTGGTCTCCAAGTGAGACAAATGGACGGTAGAATTGTCATTCTACAATCAATATATGAAGTGGACATTATAAAGAAATTTGATATTGTATCCTCAAATACAAAATGTACCCCCATGGGAATTTCCATTAATCTTGAAAAGGATGTCGATGGAAAATGTGTCTTCTAGATGCTCTATCATAGCATGATAGGTAGTTTGTTATACCTCAAGGCCAGGTATCCCGACATATAATTTAGTGTAGTGGTTGGCACTTTCTACCAATCTTCTCCTAAGGAGTCCATCGTTAAACGCAGTATCAAGTATGTGTATGGGACCACGGGCTTTGGAATTTGGTACCCTATGAATACCAATACGTCCTTGTCAGATTATTCATATGTCGATTGGATGGGTTATGTTTATGGGATGAGAAGTACATCAGAAGGATTCTTCTATCTTGGATGCTTTTCGGTCTCTTGGCATGTCAGGAAAACAAATTGTGCTTCACTTCCACGGCCGAATCAGAGTATATTATGGAGGGAAGTTTTTATGCTGAACTCCTTTAGATGAAGGAGATGTTGGAGGATTATAGTATTGGTTAAGATTCCATGATTATATATTATGAAAATACTACGTTTATTAATATATCCAAAAATCCTATTCAACACACTAGAAGTAAGCATATCGACAAACAACATCACATTATTAGACATCTTGTTGCAGAAATGGTCATGTCTTTGGGATATATTGTTATCGATCATCAATTAGTGAATATTTTAACTAAACATGTTTATTGGACTAGAATTGAATTTCTTATGTCATTATTAGGTATTTTCATTTTTGATTGAATTATTTTCTCATATATCTAGGATTTGTACTTATTGTCTTTATTGCATTTTCTATCATATGCCACATTGTTCTTTTTTATAAGAGTTTGTTGTATTATTTAACCTAAAAAAAATTATTAAATACAATAATTTATATGATCTTTAGATGATATACTCCTGGCCATATTATTGTAGGTTAAATTGTCATTTTTGAATACTTTTTCCTTTTGTTTCGATAAGAGTAATTATGTACATCATTAGACACGTTTATTTTTTCTTTTAAAGACTTAAAAACTTTGAGAAAATTTTAATAGGGAACACAGGCCTATCTGTTATTTCATTTAACACCACACTACATATTATATAGAAGCAAATTTATAAGGAATGATAAAGTTGTAAAATATTTTACAAACGGTTCAAAGTTTTGAATATTTATGAGAGAGATTCCATTATCCTGAAATGTGTGTATGTGAGAATTATTCATGATTTGAAGGATTTGAAAAGCTATATGCTATATATAAAATCATTAGAGATTATGTGGTTAGGGATACAACTTTTAATGGATGATACTACCCTTGAAAATCTGGAAGTTGTATCCCATCATAGTAATGGATGTGTGAAATTCTCCAGATGCAAAAATTTTTGATCAAAGTGATGTTTCAAAGATATGTATCCATCCAAAATTGAGTGACATCGAGTATACAAAAATAAAGGTTTTAACCAAATTTATCATTGAGGATGAGAAAAGACCAAATTGAAAATATCTCGAAAGGTGCTGGAAATCGTGGGGACGAATTTTATTCTCAAACCACGAGAGTAGCCGACCTAGCCCAAAAAATCTAGAAAGCTACGAGGCCCAAATCGTGGGAATAAGCTACGAGTATGTGATGTCCACACCACCCCAAGCCCAAGTGAATCCCCTATAATCTCATAGAGATATTCAAGGGATTCATTGATCATCATGGACGTCATGGAGTTTCTTGAACAACTAAAATTCTACATTTATAAATTTTAACCCCTAGCAAGGGGCATAGGGGGAATGTAACGAAGCATATTTAGAGATACTTAATAAAATAGTAGACCCCTTTGTGGATGTAGGCAACTTGTCGAACCATGTACATAGTTGTGTTGTGTGTGCGATTATATTCTTTCTTGTTTGACTGTGATTATTCTTCGTAAATCCTTTATTGTGATATCTTTTATACCACAATTGGCACCGTCTGTGGGAACGAACTTTTATTCCTTTGAGAACACTCACTAATCGAAAGCCCTCAATCTCTCACCACAACAGCAACATACCTCAAGATAGCGATGTTCAGGAAGAACCTTCCCCCTTCCCAGGGTGAGGTCTGAAATCGCCAACCAAATCCAAAGCTTCGCTAGTAAAGATAGCCTTTTGAAGAGAGTCATGGACCACCAAGGTCCACACATATTTCTAGGTTGGTCGACACCTATGAGGCCAGACTTTAAGAGAAAAAAAGCCATGTCTAGCCAATAAAAAGAGAATACTTTCCTTAAAAGGAGACTAGAAAGAATGGAGATAGATCTCCATAGAAATACAAGACGACGCCATGATCAAACTCTTAGACCTCAGGTGAGTGAATCTCACAGACGAGGAAGGAGCCCCAGGTGAGACCAATGGATAATTGAGAGGAACAGGTCAAAGGATGGTTAATAAGAACGACTACATCCAACTTGATGCCATGGGAGCCCCGGTTAACAAAATGACAAAATCAGGAGCTTGGTCCATAGGGAGATAAATTAGCACCCAGCCCACCGAGGAGCCAAATACACATGAGAGATAGCTAGAAGAGCTCTTAACACTTAGATAGAGTAACATTTTTAAGGTCAATAGGAGAAGAGGAGTCCCCTAAGAAATTCAGAATCCATAGATTCAAGATCTATGATGGTAAAACTGACCCTATCGATCATGTTCGATAGTACAGGCAGGACATCACCTTGTGGAGACACAACAATGCATTGATTTGTCTCATCTTCCCTTTTAGTCTGCACAACGTGGTGCATAAGTGGTTTGAGAGGCTGCCACATAGGTCTATCAAGATCTTTAAAGCTCTAGCTGAATTATTTATAGCTCGATTTATAACTAGAAGCTCCCACCCCAAGATGATGGATGCTCTGCTCACAATGAAGAAAAACCCACAAGAATACCTCATGGAGTATGCCAAAAGGTACTGGGAGCTTTTCAATGAAATTAAGAACTTCTCAGAGCAGGGTGTCATAGCATCCTTCAAGATCGGACTTCCATGCACTTCTTTATTTCCCCAATTCCTAAGTAAGAAGGAGGATAACTCCTTCGATGAAATGATGGACCGTATTGAAAAAGACACCAAAGTCAAAGATGTAATCCATCTTAATACAGGGGACAATGGTCAGATGAAGACAAACAAAAGGATATAGAAGAATGATTCCTTGAACAGAGGAAACGAGAATGGGGGTAGGAATGGCTAAAAAATGACAATAAGAATGACCCCTCAAAATCATTCCAAGTTGTTAACACAGTCTTCAAGAAAACGATATACAAAATCCTCGCCAAGATCAAGGGAGATCCATTTGTCAAATAGCCCAAGAAGATGGGAGGAAATCCAACAAAGTGGAATAACGCACTGAGGTGTGCATTCCACAAAGAAGGCGGTCAATGACTTTACACTACAAAATAACTCAAGTCTCATCTCAAAGAGTTGTCCTAGGCTGATTATCTTAACGAGTTCATGGATAAGAAGGCCAATAAGGTCACAACCAATGGTGACTAGAAGCCGAACAACGTCCTCGGGGATGATATGGGCCACGAATTCGTAGTAATTCATAAGGCATCAGACCTCATGCAAGTACAAGGAAACACTCTTCAGATGGAAATTAAGAAGCTTACTACCATTATGTAAGATTTTCAAATAAATCTCGCCAAGCATAGGACTACAAACATCGGTGACCAGAAGACGTCGACTACAGTAAACACATTGTGTTTACCAAAGATGACTTAGTTCGGAAAAGAACCCAACATCATGATGCATTGGTCATCACACTCATGATAGATAATTGGGACATCGACAGGTTTCTCAATGACTAAGGTAGATTTTCCGAAGTGATGTACCTTGACTTGTTCCACAAATTGAAATTGAATATCGCTAGCCTCAAAGAGGCCACCATTACATTGGTCGGTTTTACAGGAAAGATATAATGCTATTGGCAAGATATTCCTTCTAGTTAGGGCAGGAAGTATTTCAAAGATGATCGAATTTCTAGTAGTAGATATCGAAACCCCCTATCACGTCATCTGGGCAGAGGCTGGCTCCATGCTTTGAAGGCTGTACCAGCCTTATATCATCATAAATTCGAGGTCATTATAGATCGAGGGTTGGTCAAGATTCATAGCAGCAGAGCTATGGATAAAAAATGCTTCATTGCAGTCATCTACCTGAAGCACTAGAAGAAGAAAAATGAGAGAAAAGCCTAAGAGGATGCCCAAGAAGGGTTATTTCCTTTAAAATAACAATTATGGTACGAATGACTAGGGGTGGAGGGAACTAGGGTCCACCCTATTGGTAGAGTCGTCGAAGACCTAAAAGAGGGTACAGATGAAGGCAAGTCATCTAAAAGTAAATTTCTGAGTGGTACCTCTCTCATCGATCGAGAAAATAAGGAATTAACCTCGTTCCTCCGAAGAAATCTGCATGTCTTTGCTTGGGAATCGTATGAGCTGCCTGGGGTAGATCTCATTATTGCATTCCATCAACTGCATATCGATCCAGCTTTCAATGAGTTACTCGAAAGGCTCATCGAATAGCCCCAGAAAAGGTGAAGGCAGTATAGAAAGAGGTAGGAAAATTACTGGATACAAGTTCCATTCGGGAAGTTCAATTTCCTAAATGTCTATCCAACCCACTCGTCCTACCCAAAATCAACAGGAGATGGAGAGTGTGTATTGACTTTTTTGACCTCAAAAGGTCTTGTCTGAAAGGCAGTTTTCCTCTCCCAAAGATAGATCAGTTTGTCGCCACCACTGCAACACATGAAAGAGTGAGCTTTCTAATGCTTACTTTTAATACCAGCAGATCCCACTTTACAATCCAGGACAAGATAAGACCTCCTTCTGAACTACTACTGGGTTGTATTGTTATAAACTCATGCCTTTAGGCCTCAAGAATACAGGAGCGACTTAACAACGACTAGTCACCAGGAAGTTCAATAAGCAAATGGAAGAAACTATGGAGGTATACATCGACGACATGCTCGTCAAAAGTAAAATCAAGGCTTACTATCTCCTAGACCTAGCGGGAACCTTTGATATCCTTAGGAAATATCGTATGAAACTTAATGCTAGAAAGCATTCATTTGGTGTCCATTCGGGAAAGTTCCTAGGATATCTAGTCAGTAAAAGGGGGAATGAACCAAACCCTTATTTTTTAGCCCCCTAAGATGATAAGAGATGTCCAGAAGCCTATCGACATGCTCATCGCACTCAATCGCTTCATCTCTAAATATTTGGAGTGATGTCGACTATTTTTCCACTTGTTAAAGAAAGATAAGGGCCTAGTGTGGAATGACGACTGATCCAAAGCCCTGAAAGAACTCAAGTTTTACCTCAGCAAGCCACCCTTACTGGTAATTCTAAGTGAAAGTGACCCCTTATACCTTTATCTAAACGTGGCAGGGCATCCCGTGAGATCCCCTTTTGTATGCGATACTAAGGGAGACCAACACTAGGTTTACTACGTAATTAAAATGCTTCTTGATATCGAGAAACTTTATCTTCCCGTAGAGAAGCATGCATATTAATTAGTGGTAGGCTCGAGGAAACTAAATCATTACTTTGAGGCTCATTCTATTATCTTATTTACCTCACGTCCGCTCAAAGTTGTTCTAAGGAAAGCTGACCTCTCTTGTCGACTATCAAAATGATCGAACGAGCTTAGACGATTTGACATCCAATTTTAACCTAGAACATCAATTAAGGGATAAATTCTAGCATATTTTATCGGTGAGTTTGTGGGAAACTTGCCTACTACCTAGTTAGAAATTAAGAAACCAACAGAAGAAGAATCCAAATCCTTCAATTGGACCTTTTACGTTGACGGAGCCTTTAACTCCAAGGGGTAGGAATAGGCATCGTACTCGTTACCCTAGAGAAGACCGTGGTTGAATAAGGGATTAGGATAGGATTTAAAGCCTCCAATAACGAAGATAAATATGAAGTGATGATCGTTGCCCAAAGCAAAGCTCAATTTCTAGGGGCAAAATGCCTTCAGGTATTTGGCGATTCAAAGATAGTGTCCAAGAAGATAAGTTGAGACTTCAGTAACAAAGATGATAGGATGACAACTTACCTCGTTGTTATGAAGGAACTTATGGAAAGTTTGATAGAGTTGATGTTCAGCAGTTCCCCAGGGTCAGAGAAGTCATGACGATGCCTTAGCAGCTGTAAGCTCTACCATTGACTTCTATTTATGGAAAACCATTCAGATAGAATTCCTCGCAAAACCAAGCATAAACTAGTCAGTCGTAGATGAGAAAAGGATGGATCCCATTATAACTTTTCTACGGAGTGACACATTACTAGGCGATAAGAGATCAACATAGTAGATAAGAGTCAAGGTTGCTCGCTTTCACTTATATCCTGAGGGAAAACAATACAGAAAGTCTTTTCTAGCCTCTACCTCCATTGTGTTCAACCAGAAGATGTCGAGTAGGTTCTTAATGAACTTACTAAAGGCATTTGTGGGAGTCATGCAAGAGTAAGATCATTGGATTTTCGAGCGATCAAGGAAGGATACTAATGGCCATACATGTAGAAGGATGTTGGAGTTTAGGTTCGCGAGTGTGAAAAGTTCTAGAAGCACTCCCCTATGGTCCATGAACCAGCTAGAGACCTCAAGTCATTAACAAGCCCATGCCCTTTCTCCCAATGGGGCTTGAAAATTATAAGGCCTCTTCTTATTACATCTGGAAATCACAAGTATCTGTTGGTCGGCACTGACTACTTCACCTAATGGGTAGAGGAAAAATAACTTGCAAACATCTGGGACACTGATATGATGAGATTCATATGGAAGAACATCATCACCCACTTTGGGATACCAAGAACGATCATTACGGAAATGGCATGCAGTTGGAAAGTGGATTATTCGAAGGCTTTTGCGATAAACATGGCATCAACCACCACTTTAGTTTTATAGCATATCCACCGAGCAATGGAAAAGCTAGAGCTTCCAACAAGACAATGATCGACGGACTGAAAAAAGGGCTTGAAAGAGCCAAAGGTGCCTGGGTAGATGAATTACCCTACATTTTACGGGCTTATCGTATAACTCCCAGGAGAGCAATAGGAGAAACCCCCTTGGCGTTTGCCTATGGAATTGAGGCAGTTATCCCATTGGAAGCAGGGTTCCAAATTGTGAGGCCCACCTTAGTTGAAAAAGGCCTGAACGAAAAAGCATTACTCACTGAACTCGACTTAGCTGATGAGCGACAAGAACTGGCACTAGTTAAGTTGGCATCCTACTAACAGCAACTGGCCAAACAATACGACCAAAAAATCAATCCGAGGAAATTTTTAATAGGGAATTACGTCCCAAGGAAAGTCCTTGGCAGTGCGATAAGACCATCATAAGGAAAAATGGTACTGAATTAGGAGGGACTTTTCAAGATAATAAGGGATGACCTACAGGGAGAATATCACTTAGAAACGCTGGAGGGAAGGGAGATATCAAGGGACTGTAATGCTACCAACCTTAAGAAGTTCTACTTTTAGACTTCTATATCTTTTATTTTTCAGCACTATTAGTCTAGATGAATTTTCATTTACCAACTAATGTTGACTTCTATTTATCATCTTAATCAATAAAGGTCGATTAGCCCGCGCATTCTAAACATCTTTGTTGTTTACTATCTCTTGATCAAACCTCAATACGCATATTTTCTAAACATTATGCTCCCCTCAAAACATAACAAAGCTCCAGGATTTCAACAAGGTGATCAACTTGCTCCAGCCAAGGAATAAGGATCCTACGGTTATAATAGTGTGCTAGACTTGTGCCATTCATATAAGGCAAGGTCTATAGTTAACCTTCCTCAAGTCTTTGTTGAAATCACAATTGGCCTTTTGAGTTTCTCCGACCATAATAAATGACCTACATGGGATCTTTAATCACTAAATCCAACTAAAGGTTGGTCACCAACTTATGTTGGTTGAAAAATCATGTTCGGGCGGATGTACCATTAACTAGATACATTCTCACCATCAACCTACTTAGGCCTAAGG